>CM060610.1:24537769-25137769 GCA_030578255.1 Tiaroga cobitis
AGGATGATCGGGGCCATGTATTGCGAGATTTTGGGGAACAACCTCTTTCCCTCAGTTAGAGCATTGAAGATGGGTCGAGGCTGGGTCTTCCAACATGACAATGACCCGAAGCACACAGCCAGGATAACCAAGGAGTGGCTCTGTAAGAAGCATATCAAGGTGGCCTAGCCAGTCTCCAGACCTAAACCCAATAGAGAATCTTTGGAGGGAGCTCAAACTCTGTGTTTCTCAGCGACAGCCCAGAAACCTGACTGATCTAGAGAAGATCTGTGTGGAGAAGTGGGCCAAAATCCCTCCTGCAGTGTGTGCAAACCTGGTGAAAAACTACAGGAAACGTTTGACCTCTGTAATTGCAAACAAAGGCTACTGTACCAAATATTAACATTGATTTTCTCAGGTGTTCAAATACTTATTTGCAGCTGTATCATACAAATGAATAGTTTAAAAATCATACTTTGTGATTTCTGGATTTTATTTTTTGATTATGTTTCTCACAGTGGACATGCACCTACGATGACAAAATTTCAGACCCCTCCATGATTTCTAAGTGGGAGAACTTGCAAAATAGCAGGGTGTTCAAATACTTATTTTCCTCACTGTATACATATATATATATATATATATATATATATATATATATATATATATATATATATATATATATATATATATATATATATATATATATATATACACACTCACCTAAAGGATTATTAGGAACACCTGTTCCATTTCTCATTAATGCAATTATCTAATTAACCAATCACATGGCAGTTGCTTCAATGCATTTAGGGGTGTGGTCCTGGTCAAGACAATCTCCTGAACTCCAAACTGAATGTCAGAATGGGAAAGAAAGGTGATTTAAGCAATTTTGAGCGTGGCATAGTTGTTGGTGCCAGACGGGCCGGTCTGAGTATTTCACAATCTGCTCAGTTACTGGGATTTTCACGCACAACCATTTCTAGGGTTTACAAAGAATGGTGTGAAAAGGGAAAAACATCCAGTATGCGGCAGTCCTGTGGGCGAAAATGCCTTGTTGATGCTAGAGGTCAGAGGAGAATGGGCCGACTGATTCAAGCTGATAGAAGAGCAACTTTGACTGAAATAACCACTCGTTACAACCGAGGTATGCAGCAAAGCATTTGTGAAGCCACAACACGCACAACCTTGAGGCGGATGGGCTACAAGAGCAGAAGACCCCACCGGGTACCACTCATCTCCACTACAAATAGGAAAAAGAGGCTACAATTTGCAAGAGCTCTCCAAAATTGGACAGTTGAAGACTGGAAAAATGTCTCGATTTCTGTTGAGACATTCAGATGAGTCAGAATTTGGCGTAATCAGAATGAGAACATGGATCCATCATGCCTTGTTACCACTGTGCAGGCTGGTGGTGGTGGTGTAATGGTGTGGGGGATGTTTTCTTGGCACACTTTAGGCCCCTTAGTGCCAATTGGTCATCGTTTAAATGCCACGGCCTACCTGAGCATTGTTTCTGACCATGTCCATCCCTTTATGGCCACCATGTACCCATCCTCTGATGGCTACTTCCAGCAGGATAATGCACCATGTCACAAAGCTTGAATCATTTCAAATTGGTTTCTTGAACATGACAATGAGTTCACTGTACTAAAATGGCCCCCACAGTCACCAGATCTCAACCCAATAGAGCATCTTTGGGATGTGGTGGAACGGGAGCTTCGTGCTCTGGATGTGCATCCCACAAATCTTCATCAACTGCAAGATGCTATCCTATCAATATGGGCCAACATTTCTAAAGAATGCTTTCAGCACCTTGTTGAATCAATGCCACGTAGAATTAAGGCAGTTCTGAAGGCGAAAGTGGCTCAAACACAGTATTAGTATGGTGTTCCTAATAATCCTTTAGGTGAGTGTATATATATATATATATATATATATATATATATATATATACATATACATACATACATACATGCATACATGCATGCATGCATGCATGCATGCATGCATGCATCTACTCTTTGTTCAGGTTAACACTTTTGCAATTGAATTGAACAGTGCAGAAACACTTGTTTTTTTATGAATAAATTGTGTTATGACACTGGTAAGTAATGGTAATGTGTGTTTTAATATCTATGGAATATTAAATGAGTGTTTAATACTAATAGCCAATTTGTTTTCTCTGGTCTTCAGTTGGGTTGCTTTTTAATAAGTTGGACCTGAAATTCACATGACCCAAATGTAGGACATGGGGCAGAACAGAAGGTCATATCCATAGACCCCCTGTAGATTTTCTTTGGAGAACAAAGTATCTGTGCCTGCTGTGAAATTAATCAGCTGTCTGTTATTCTCATCCAGCTACTACCATAGCAGCGTGTCAGGATGTTAACATTTTAGCTGAAAAGACAGGTGGGGTTAGGAACCAAGAACTGGTTCTTAGTCTGAATGAATGATTTTCATTAATCTACATCATGGTCTTTTTAAGGGCTTGAAACATAAACTTGAATTCTTGAGGTATCTGTTTGAATGAGAGTTTCTCAACGGTTCTTGACTTAAGGCAGGTTCACACACCAAGGACGATAAAGATAGTTTTAAATGTAATAGCAGAGTCCACACTACACCTAACTATAATGATAACAGCACAGAGAAACTATATTCCAGCTGATAACCAAGTCAAGTCACCTTTATTTATAGAGCGCTTTATAAACAATAAAAACTTTGACAGCCGATCATCCTGCTTTAAAGAGCTCAAGCATTTAAAGGGGTGGACGACTGCTGCTCATGCAGATAATGAACAGAACAGTCGTACGTTGGTGTGGACGCTAATATAGTTGTCTCTTATTATTGTTATAGTTATCGTTCTTGGTGTGAACGGTCCTTTATTCATTGAACTTCAAGTCATTGCCTCTTTTTTTTTCTTTTTTTTCCCCCTTCAGTTTCATTTGTTTCGGGTTTTGTCACCCATCATTTTTTTCAACACGCCCTTTTTTAATTGAAGATATGGCCTAGATTGCTAAACGTGTACAGTGTGAAGTCCCCACCTCCTCCTGCCACTCCTCTACTTCCTGCTTTGCATGGGAGGAGTACTAAAGCCTGTTTACTTCCTGTCCCATCCAGCCCACGGTAATCCCAGTGCACAGCAGTCCTGTGGGTGTGTTTTGAGCCTTTACGTAAGACTGAGAAGCATCAGGGACACAAGCCCCTCTATTCAATTTAAGTACAATTTAACCTGTGATGGTTCGCCGCCATTTACTAACTTTGAATTTGAAAGGCTGATACAGGTGCAGGTCAAGGGCTCGAGTACACATCTGTCCTGATCATGACCGAGTGAGGATTTTAATTTGGAACTGACTTTGTGTCTGGAGTGCGTCCCCTAAAAATGCTCCTCTGTAGGCATCTCACTTGCATTTGTCCCTTAGATTACTGTTGTCACAATACCAAAATGATGATTTCAATACGGTTATCTGATTAAAATATCTCTACTAATACTACAACAAAAACCTAAAACAAGAAAAAGTAGTTAAAAAATAGAAGATAGAACACTGAGCATAAAATTCTTTAATTAATTTCAGATCAAGCTAAATTGAAGTTATTACTGACCTCAACTGGCTCATCAAACTCAAACTGTCACAAAATAAGTCACACTTGTTTGACATTGAATACATGAGTGTCATCATGATGTAGGTTATATTATCAATCACAAACCCAATTCTGTCATTTATGGTTGAACAATTAGATCATATTATTTCATGAGTATTTTATTTCACAAACATTTATCAAGATAGTTATTTTTGTTACTTAATTTCTCTGATATAAAAATTTGAACAAAGATGCAAATTACAAACAGTAGGACAAATACAGTATACGAAAGATAAATAAAATAAGCTATTTTTTCAAGTACAGACTATTTAAGAGTAGCATTCAAATTAGGGAAAACTATAGAAATTGGATAAAAAGCTGCATATTCTTCACTGTAGCCTTAAGGATCAATATTTAATTTATACAAAGTTATTCACTCAAGAGCAGTGAATGATTCTCACGTTTTTTGTTTGATTTAATATTATTGGCTTTAGACAATTTTTAATATGATAATTGCTGAAGCTTCGGTATATTATATTATCATGGTATTGAATTAAGTTACCAAAAAGTTTTGTCCTTCTAACAGATTTAATAACTTTTCATATAACAAAAAGAATATTCAAATACGATAAAACAATACACAAAAATGTATTAAGTAAACACATTTTCAAACAGATTAAAGTGCAAAAGAACTAGGCTATCGAGAACAAATGGTAGCACTTTATAATGCGGTCCCTTTAGTTAATGTTAGTTAATCCAATAACCAACATTAACTAACAATGAGCCATATCTAGATTTGTTACAGTAGTCATTATTCTTTGTTAATGTTAGTCAATACAACTGTTCAGTATAGGTTCAGGTCCAACGTTAACAGATAAAACCTTTGATTTTAATAATGTATTAGTAAATGTTGACATTATCATTAAGTAAGTAATAATTGACGACGCGCCGTTGAACTATCAGATAAGTATTACAATTATTACAATTATTCTGCTTGTACTACGGTTACCACACCTCCGAGTTTTTTGTGAAAATTAACTGGTGAGTTCGGTTATATAATGCGGTTGTCACTCCCATAAATAACTGAACTGTGTGTGAACGTAACTGTATTAAGGACTCAAATACAGGATTGACAACTGTATTCTGCGGCTGTGTGAATGAACGTGGCCATAAAGTAGTGCAGCCTGGTTTGTTTAAGATGTTACAGGGTAAATGCTACATTTCTGCTGTTCCATCAGAGCAATCTGCTGTCAGAGAGTAAATGTTCATTTTCATTCAGCGCATCTCCGTTCGTTCTGCCATGCTTCTCATGCACGTTGTTGTTTGCATCAGTGTGAGCATGCCTCTTTGATGCAGCATACAGGCAGTTGTACTTTTTAACTGGCTGATGGAAAAGTATTCTTAAAATACATCCTAAACATGCATTTCATAATAAGGAATTATTCAAGGTATTTTGAAGTACCTACAATAACTATATTGTACATGTTTCTTATCGCATGTATTACCGCTCATCGGCATGTCTAGATGCTAGCAGGCATGTTAGGCTTCTGTCACTAAGACCTTAGGTCGTAGAGTCTTTTCACTTGGTTGCATTAAAACACGGGTCTTAATGTCTTTTTTTTTTCACGGCTAATTTTTGCAACTGGTTGTTGGGATTTTTTTGTCCAGTTAAAATCTCATTTTGTGCAAGGTTTTCATTCATTCTGAACATTATAACTGACTACTTCTGTTTGTTTCCTTTTTGTCTCTACAGGGCTATGTCTTCAGCAGCCACCACAGCCCCGTCGGTGGACAAGGTGGACGGCTTCTCCAGGAAGTCTGTCAGAAAAGCCAGGCAGAAGCGAGCACAGAGCTCGTCCCAGTTCAGATCTCAGGACAAGCCCATAGAGCTGGTGCAGCTGCCTCTGCTGAAAGGTAAGTTCTGTTTATGTCGTCATATGAAGATAATGGTTGGTGATGTCACAGGGCTTTGAGCTATTTTAATTGTTCTGATAGAGCTGATAAAGATGGTTGTACTAAAATAAAAATAAATGAAAGCAACACGGAATGCAGTCAAACTTGTCGCTGTGTAACTCGCGTGAAAGAATTATTAATTGTATTAATTGTCAAGATGGGATTGTTCTGTCAAGTCTGTGTCATCACGTTGTCCCCAGATTTAATGTCCGTATTTGTTTTTTATTATAATGTTTTTGAAACCAAGTTTAAAGTCATTGCTCCGAGTTCAACACATTAATCGTGAACATGTTAGACTAAAGCTCGACAACAACAAACAATCCAAATACATTAACTTAATTTGTGAACAGTATATCGATAGTTTTATAATTTTAAAGCCTAAAAAATCTACTTTGTGCAGTGTTTGATTAAAGTGTTTGTGTGCTGTGCGCTATCTCTCTGTTTGTCTAAAGTGTTCAAATACTGTAAATAAACCCAGGGTTCTCAAGTCTCACGCATTGGCCGTGAGACACACGCAATTCAACTAGTTCACACGCTCACACGCCACACCGTGTATTTCTCACGCTGAAAAGGAATGCCAACCAAGTTGTCCTGCGAGCTTTATATATAACGTTGTATTCGAGGCGCAGGCACACAAAGTGAAGTTTCCTGCCGCCAGCACGTATCTCGGCCAGATTGCGTTCGTTACTAGCTAGGCAATGGCATCATAGATGCGCGAAGCCGCGAATACGCGGAAGTTGACGGAACATTCTCGGCCTCAGTACGTTCGTTACTAGGTAACCAACAACATCGAGAGAAGGTAAATTGGAAGAAAGCTCGTCTAACATTTTTAGGCTAGAAGATTTAATATATACCCCATCCTATACATTATTATTGATGCAGTCAAAAACTCTACAACTACTTTGCAACCAGGCCAGAAGCTTTGGCTCAGTTTGGCTAGCTTACGTTATCTGAAACTAATGGAAATGTTAGTGGGTATGGGAAGGAATGAAGATGCATTTCTTCATTTTATTTTAAATTATATATTATACTGTATTAATAGCCTTTCTAGTTACATTAAGGCTACATGTATTAAAGCAAAGTGCTCTGGGTAATATTTTATATCCTGTCAAAACATACATTAATCATTGCCATTGCATTTGTATTTTTCAAAGATGTCAGGGAAAAAGCAAAAAAATATTTTATCATTCTGGGCACCAAAGGGTAAGCCCCCTAAAAAGGTTGCAAGGCATCAAAATGTGCAACAAACACTTACAACACAAAACACATTTCATAAGCTGGATTGTGTACTCTTGTGTACACACACACACACAAACACACACTCACACACACATACTCTAATATGTCCATTTGTTCACAATGTCCCACCACACAATAATTCAAAATGCAAAAAGATTTGTTTTTCCAAACTGTTTGGAGCAATTTGTTATATTTTTGTATATTTGTAATTTTGAAATATGTGATGTGATGAATTGCTCTGTCATTTATCAGATTTACCAATTGTTATAATTTCAATTTGTGGTGGTTAATTATGAACAATGGGTAAAATTGGGGGGCGGGGATGGGCGGGGATGGGCGGGGGCGGGGCTCCATTAGGGCCCCTCCCCTAACCGCATGTGATCTCACTCCAAGCTTTTGATAAAACTTGAGAACCCTGATAAACCTATGTACCCACATGAACATTGCCACTGTAATGGTTGGTTGTGGCACATATATTACTGTCTTGAATGGCTTTTAAAACTCAAGCCCCTATCACTTGGAATATTTAGGGGTCAAATGCCAGATGGATCTCCAAGCTAATATGTGAAGTATTTTAGGCCTCCCATCAGCAGTCCCGAAACACGAGACCGATTACAGTTGGAAACTCAATGATGTTGATATAAACCATTTGTGGAATTCTAGTACTAGTGTTTTGCATTAAATCTCTCTTTCTCTCTGTCTAGATGTTTCTGCGCAGGAGCAACCAGAACTGTTCCTCAAGAAGCTGCAGCAGTGCTGTACTCTGTTTGACTTCATGGACACACTTTCTGACCTCAAAATGAAAGAGTATAAGCGGTCCACCCTTAATGAGCTGGTGGACTACGTCACCCTCAGCCGGGGCTACTTGACTGAGCAGACCTACCCTGAGGTTGTCAAAATGGTGAGATTAAAAGATCAGAAGCATGCTGTGTGATTGGAAAATGTATCTTCTGTGATCGTCTAATTTTTATGCCTAAATCATAGGGGTGTAACGGTACATGTATACTTCCCGAACCGTATGGTACGGATGTCACGGTTCGGTGCGTGCAGTCACACGCAATCCACACTCCAGTCCAGAAGGGGCGCGCACGTGGTAATGCAATGCTGTTTACTACCAGTAAAAAGCGCAGAAGAAGAGTCGATCGCTCTGTTTACATTTCTCAGCCAGTTTCAACTGCGGAAAGATATCAATAAAACTGCTTGAGAATAATCTCATGTAGCATTACATTTACCTCAGGCATTTAGTGTCGACAGCAGGTTAGTTCGCTAGAGAAATGATCTGTAGAGAGGAGCATTTCGTATATGCACTATATTAGCCTATTCATTATGTACTTAGTAATGTCTTGATTTATTTAATGTATGTTTAAATAAATTTGTCATGAAAACAAGTTATGACAACCACTGTGTAAATGGTTACATTTAAAAAATGAATTGAAGTAGAAAATTAACTTAAGAATAAGAAGTTAATGCAAAACCTGCCTTTTGTGCAATTAACATGTTTTTATTTTATTTTAGTGTTGATTATAGGAACTGAATTTAATAATTTTGGATCTGTTGTTAATTGTAACCTTTAATATTACAGTAATGTGTAAGTAAGGGCTACCCATATAGTTTACAGCATTAGCTAAGATAGATTTTGTTATCCTTAAGAACATTTTAATTATAATTTAATTTATTTAAACAGACACATTTGTATAAAAAAGAAGCAATTTTGTTTAGTCCCCCGCTGCTGTACCGAATCCGTACCGAACCGCGACTTCAAAACCGAGGTACATACCGTCACACCCCTACTATATTAATATTTCAGATATAACTCGTGGGTTTCCTACTTATTTGTCTCAGGTGTCCTACAATATATTTCGAACTCTTCCGCCTAGTGACAGTAACGAGTTTGACCCAGAGGAAGATGAGCCCACGCTGGAGGCCTCATGGCCACACTTACAGGTACAGAGTCCCGGCTGCCATCATATGCAAAAGAAAATACTTAATTTTAGTGGTCGACCGATATGGGATTTTTAATGGCCGATGCCAATATTGAGAAAGCAATCTGGCCGATATGAGGCCGATACAGTACATGTGAATACAGTAAATGAGAGACAAAGAATATTGGTGAAACTAAATGAACATTTATTGTACATAATATTTATGCAAAGTTCTTTTTGCAATGAAACATATTTACTAATTAATTAAAATGTAAACAAATGAGGTACTGTAACACTTCAATAAATAAAGTTTTAATAATTACTGCTGCTTACTTCAGGTTACAAATAACATGTATCATTAATGAACCAATCTAAACAATATTCATAAATTAATGACAAAATAGTATGTGCAATTCCATACATTTTATGTACAATATACATGGTTAAATAAAAATCTCACATAGTTTATTTACACTATATAGTTTAAACGGGTTGTTTTACTGTACGTATATTTAAATAATAATGATTTATGTCTGTTTAGTTTTGCTTGTTAGTTTCTTTGAAACTTTGCAAGCCGTCACATGTATTTGCATGCTCGATTAACATCAAATCCGACCGGAACATATGAAAAGGTATACTACACACAATATTACGCCAATCGTGGATAATTAAATACAGCAGATAGAGATAGTGAATAACATTTTCAAGGATTTTTTCCCCAAACGTATTATTATTAGTATTATACCATACAGTGTTCTCTTCTCATCCACCTCACGCGATCACTGATCTGTAGTGCACGCGACCCAGCTTTTCAGTCCGTGAGGAAACAGCGTCTAGTTTAAACGTAACTGAGAACAGCGCGCGTATAGGGAACAGCCAGTCAGAGGATTTTTGACTGTTTGTGAGGTAAAATGTTTTCATGAATTCGTTTATATCACATCTGTGACCCCCCACTGGAGCTGTCACTGGGCTGCAGATCTGACACATCACGGTACTGTTTGAATAGACTTCGCTGCACGCCGGAGTGTTTTTGTGTGTAACACAATGTAGCGTCAGGTTAGAAAGCGAATGCTGATTGGTCATTTACTGTGTCTGTCAGATGTCTGCTTTACTTCTGAGTGGCTTGTCTTATGGTGCTGGGCGGAGCAGAGCGAGCGTATTCAGTTCGTTCATTCATACTCGCTCTGCTCGCGCCAGTGGAAAAAAAAAGCTAATGCACTGTCACAAACTATTTGAAATGTATCGGCCAAACGGAAATATTTATCGGCCGATGCCGATATCTAAAAAAATACAAATATCCAAATATCGGCCGATATATCGGCCTCGGCGATATATCGGTCGACCACTACTTAATTTACACTTTGTCTCTTTCTACATGCATTGGTTTTCTTTTTATATTTCAATGGTCAAACAAGTAAAAACATTTTTTAAATCTAAGAACATTGGCGTTATAAAGGTCTTGTGTAATTGAGATATTTGTAGGGTCTCAATTTCAAGGATAAGTTTTCTGATCTCTCTTTTCCTTTTCTGCTTAAGCTTGTTTATGAGTTCTTCATTCGCTTCTTGGAAAGTCAGGAATTTCAGCCCAGCGTTGCCAAAAAATACATCGACCAGAAATTTGTATTACAGGTGAGTGATTGCCGGTGAAATGTTATGACTTCTCATCCTACTATAAATCAAATGAAGCCATTATTGCTAGTAAAACAGCACTGATATAGCTCTCTGGAATAGTTCAAATTTCTCCTTGGTAAGTTGTGGCAATTTGCTGTCAAATAGTTTAGAATAATTGCCACTAAACTGTACATTTTACTGTTGTCACTGATAACCACTTCGCCAAAGTGCTGTTACTGAACTAGTACTCCTCTCACATGATTTATTCTCAGATCATTGGTTTGGTTTGGTTGGTTTTTGTTTCTTTTTTTTTTGTTTTAGTAGCTGTGTAGTTATAAATGTAATGCATAGACAGTCTTTTTTCAAAGAGCGATACACATTGCTTTATGATGAAGATCATGTAGTCAATAAAAGTCTTCCTAATTTCTAGCTCTTGGAGCTGTTTGATAGCGAGGATCCACGGGAGAGGGACTGCCTGAAGACCGTTCTGCACAGAATCTACGGCAAGTTCCTCGGCCTCAGGGCCTTCATCCGAAAACAGATCAACAACATTTTTCTTTGGTAAGTAACTGTCATGCTTTTTAGTTGTGTGAATTCAAGGTGAAATATAATGGTATGCTGACATAGCTCTTTTTCCTCCTGTCCTGCTCTGGCAGTTTTGTATATGAGACAGAGCGCTTCAATGGTGTAGCTGAACTGCTGGAGATTTTGGGAAGGTATGTCATATTTTAGAGCCTATTAATTGGTTGGAAGAGATTTATTTGGAGAAATTTAAACTAAGAAACTGAAAGTTTGGGAAGACATAAAGGGGCGACCCACAGAGGTCACATTCCTGTTTTATCTTACTCCACCCTGTCTTAAGGCCCCGATATACTCACAGTGAAGTTCTTTTTCGTTCTTCGCTTGGGGGTAAAAAGAAGTTTGAAATACGTGAGCAGTGATATATTATTAGCGAACATCTCGACACCGCCCATGCTGCCGAGACCGGGGTTTAGATGAATTTGTAAACGTGCTGTGCGCTTTCCTCTCAATAACAAAATGAACACACAACAAACTGAGAAAACAGCAAGCATTTTTTTAAATAAAGCACAAGAATCTGATCGTAGCAACATGGATATGTTGGATATTGGAACACTAGTAAAGTCATGTCAGGTTTAATAATATAGAACTTCATACAATAGATTGCTTAAAAGCAAGCAGCTTTACAGGTTTAAACATGAAAACCAGTGCCAGTCTTATTTCATCAGAATTACAAAGTATAAAGTAGCTTTCCAATGTGTTTTCACTCGTGGACGTCTGATCTCGACGGACTGAACAATATAAATGAACCAGAGAAGATTCATGATTCTAAAGGTTTAATTTGATTCATGTCAAGAAGGCAGAGCCTCAGCACACACACCTACCTAGTTCGTAATTGCCAATGGTAGTTCGAAAAGGTGTTTACCAGATGGCAAGCTGTTTCGAACTTCAATTTTCTGATTTTGTTCGAAATGACGTCACAACAGTTCATTCTTTGATTTCGCTTGAAGTATATCGGGGCCTTTAGGTGTCATTTAGATGTCTCAGTCTCCTGCATATTATCAGTTTTTGTCATGGTTATCAATGTCAGATCAGCGGTGAAGCCTCATACGTCTCTGGTTTACAGCATCATCAATGGTTTTGCGCTTCCTCTCAAATCTGAGCACAAACAGTTCTTGGTGAAAGTTCTGCTGCCTCTGCACACAGTGAGGAGCTTGTCTCTCTTCCATGCCCAGGTACACGCACTCAACTGTTTGTTATATCTACACGTCTGTGCTTGCTTGCATGCATTTCAAAGACTGAAGAAACAGAATCCTTGTTGTCATGATTGTTTATGGCACGGTTTATGAATCTATACATTTGAAATGTTTTTATATTAATCTAAAGTTACCTTTTTTTTGTAGCTGGCCTATTGTATTGTACAGTTCCTAGAGAAAGATCCCACGTTAACAGAACCTGTAAGTGTTCCTTGTCACCATTATCATCCACATTCTTCATCAAGTCCCATCTTGTTTTGGCTTGTTCCTAAAGGATTTTCATTAGTTTGCCTTTTTTTGTGTTTTTTTTTTTCCAGGTGATCAGAGGCTTGTTGAAATTTTGGCCAAAAACCTGCAGTCAAAAAGAGGTAATGTCTTTATTTTATGGAATCATACCTGCAAGTCATTAATCAAGTGTCCATTTTTTGTGACTTGCTCTCACAAATAAATAGTTAGTTGTAGGGGTGGGCGATATGAGCAAAAATTCATATCACGATATTTTTCACTGTCCGGAAGATATCCATATTATATCGCGATATGAGAAAAAAAATTGGAACCACATTTTAGTACACCTTAGTTAAATTACAGGGAAAATATGTATTTTTAACACTAGATAACTAGAAAAAGGTGAGGTATTTCATTGGACATAGACCTGAAATGTTTTTATTTTATTTTATTGTGCCATTTTTTTCTCAAAAAGTGCAAACTTGCAACATGAGGTAGGCCTGAATGCACTTGTTATGTCTTTCCACTTTTTGCTCGTTTTGTCATAATGAGAACCGGCAGCGAATGAAGACTTTATTGATTTCTGAGTGAGAGCCGTCTTCGGGTGTGCTGTGTCCGGGAATATCTGTTGTCATAGTTTAGCTTTAGCAGAGCGAGCAGAACACTTCCAGTGTAGACCAAAGCGAGACGTTTAATTTAAGTTTAGTGTTTGCACAGATTACAGTTAACTCTTGTGCAGACATCTTAATAATAAAAATAAAATAATGGTTTGAGATTGAACAAAGCACCAAATAAATATAGAACTTAAAAGTAGCTATACAAGAAAAAACAATGAAAATTTTCATGCAAACTAATTCATTAGTGTAAGGAGACAGAATAAAGGCCTACAGTTTGTACAGTATAAAACCCATTACGTCTAAGGAGAGTCCCCACAAAGATAGACCAGTGTGTGTGTATGCGCGCGCTTATGTGTGTGTCGTGTGTATGCGCGCGCTTATGTGTGTGTCGTGTCCTCCTGTTATTCATAGCCTAACGGTACATTGCGGGGAAATGTCTCCACGTGGATAATATTATTAGCAGTAAATGTTTTGTAAAAACAAAGATAATAATAGCAGCTTTCAGTCTTTCAACCTTCATGAAAACATGACATCTCAAACATACAGTAGCCTAGAACTTTAACGTTTTTTTGTGCTTGACGAACTTGTTTTGGTGTTGCACCCGCGTCTCGGAAATGAAACGGCACTCTAAAAATGCTGCGCTCAAGTTAAAAGTCAAACTTGCGTCTCATTACCTTATTTCCTATTCCACCGCAAAAGATGCATCCTTTATGAACAGCCGCTGAGGACTAGCGATGTGTTCTACGTTACGGTCCTTCATTGAACGCGTCACAGGACAGCGGTTAATCGCCTCAGCAACTTCACGCGTAGAAGCGCCAAATCAGCCATTTCCTTAAACAGCGTATTCGATTCTGTATCGTCATTAGTGTTAACAGTTGTAAAGAGTACCAAATTGAACAAAACAATATAACTGCAAAATTTGAATTTATGAATACGGTATCCTCGGTATCGCAAAATCCATATCATGGCACAACATAATACCGGTATTGACGTTCATACCGGTATAGCGCCCACCCCTAGTTAGTGGTTGAATCTTCTACCAAACCATAATTTAAAAAGTCATAGAAAGTGAAGATATGATTTCTTCCATTATTGTTTTCATGCATTATTCAAGAGAAATCCTTCACATGCTTTTCCTAAACATTTCTATAACATTGACTGCATTTGTTTTTTTTTATAGGTTATGTTTCTTGGAGAGTTGGAGGAAATTCTAGATGTGATCGAGCCCACTCAGTTTGTTAAGATCCAGGAGCCTCTTTTCAAACAGATTGCTAGATGTGTGTGCAGCCCCCATTTTCAGGTGAACACACTCCACCCTAAATCCTCCTCACAAACCTTGTGATATCTTGTAATAGCTAGAAACTTTAACATGGAAGATATTCAAAAGCAATTTCCCAGAGAAACCCTTATTCATTTGCTCACGTCACCAGTCCACTGTAAAATTAGCATGTTTGTTCATTAATATCACAAAATGCTGGGCATAGGCACATTTGAGTGCAAGTAAATGCTTCAGGTTCTGCAGTATAAAATCCTTGTGTAAAAATTACGGATTACAACTTTTTTTAAACATTTTAAAATGTATATCGTTTCAGGTGGCAGAGAGAGCCTTGTACTATTGGAACAATGAGTACATCATGAGTCTGATTGAGGAGAACTCTAGCGTCATCCTGCCCATCATGTTTGCCAGTCTCTACAGGATCTCCAAAGAACATTGGAACCCGTGAGTTTCATATGTTATATATATAGTCTTGTCACGATACTAGAATTTATTGATTTTCGATACCACAGAGAAAAAAACTGCCACAATATTAAGGGGGTATTTTTTTTTTATTTAAAGCTAAATAAAACAAGTCTAGAACATGACAATGAGGTATATTTTACATGAACAAAAATGTCCTGAGTTCTATCTGTTAATATTTTTTCATTGGACCAGAGCTATCATGATCTGTTGTATTTTTATTACCTACTGTTATCAAAGATTAAAATACACTGTAACAAATGCATTGCTCATCGGTCATAAATGCTGGTTTTCACCTATAAAATAATTTAAAAAAATGAGTGATGTGAGGGATATTCAATCTTTTGGGTGCCCGCAGCCCGCTCGCAGTGTGAAGCGTGTGTCCGCGCTATTCTCCGACATGCACGCTCGCGGTGTTTCTTACGCGTGTCCGTGCTATTCTCCGACATCCCCGCTCGCGGTGTTCTTTCTCAATCAACCAAAGCCGGTCTTGGGGGCGCCGCACTCGCCATCTTTCCATTCACTTCACTTTTGCTATTTAACCAGAGCGAATGAGACTAGTGCGTCACGCTCCTTTACTGTACATTATGAACAGGTGCTTTTCACAGGATGATCAGCCTGGTCCTTTACTGTACATTATGGACAGGTGCTTTTCGCTGACCAGGAATCTTAACGTCCAAGATGGGCCGCAGTCGGCAACGGTGGTTACCTGTGCTCAATAAAGAGGACAAACCTCTCCGAGGACCTTTATTTTTTTAACTTGTGAACCAGGAAATTATCCGGTCATAGCTTCATGCTGTCTGCTGTGGAGACTCTTGGGAATTCCCATGTGGAAATTCAGTAGTTGCCAAGAGTACGTCAAGCTCAGTTTCTTGGACTTGTGGAATTTTGGTGGCACAGTGTTCAGAGCTCATCCAGTGTTTTTAAAACCTTTAAGTGACATATATATTTTTCGTAAAGAATATTCTGCACATTTTTCTCATGTTCCACCCATATTTCCACACACGCTTCACACTGCGTGTGGTTTTCGTCAACGCGCCTTTGGAGAGAAGTGAAAGTGACCGCTCGGCTAGTATCAGTGTATCGGGAAATTATTGGAACCGTTCAGATATTTCAGTATCGAAATATCGATATTTTTGACAACACTAATATATACACACACACACACACACACACACACTAAATGGACGAAAGTATTTGGACACAGCTCTTAATTCTTGAAATCAGGCATTTCAATCAGACTTATTGCCACAGATGTATAAAATCCAGCACCTAGCCATGCAGTCTTCATTTACAAACATTGGTGAAAATAAAGGGGTTGTTCTGAAGAGCTCCGTGTGGTACTGTGATAGGGTGCCAATCCTTTGCAATCAGTCGGTTTGTGAAATTTCATCCCTGCTAGATATTCCACAGTCATCTGTAAGTGGTATTGTTGGAAAGTGAGTGTGTTTAATAACAGCAGCAACTCCGCCACTAAGTAGAAACCACGTAAAGTCACAGAGCGGGGTCACCGAGTGCTGAGGCGCATGGTACGCAAGAGTCGCCAATGCTCCGCTGATTACATCGCTGAAGAGTTCCAACTTCCACTGGCATTAATTTCAGCAAATTTCAAAAACTGTGCGCCAGGAGTTTCATGGAATGGGTTTCCATGGCCGAGCAGCTTCATGCAAGCCTCACATCACCAAGTACAATGCCATGCGTGAGTGGTGTAAAGCATGCCGCCACTGGACTCTAGAGGAGTGGAGACGTGTTCTGTGAAGTGACAAATTGGGCTTCTCTGTTTGGCAGTCTGATGGGCTAGGGGTTTGGCGGATACCAGGAGAATTTTTTGATAAGGTGAAAATTCAAAAGAACCAGCATTTAGTTGAAATAGTTAAGACTTTTCCTTTATTACAAAAGATTTCTGTCACTTTTAATCGCTTTAATGTGGGCTTGCTGAATTTTTTTTTTTTTTTTTTTTTTAAATATCTTACTGACCCCAAACTTTTAAATGGTTTATATTATTAATAATAGCAGAGTAGATACTTTAGAAAAAGTGTTTTGATGTTCATGTCTATTTTTCTCTACCATCAGGGCAATATCAGCTTTGATCTACAATGTCCTCAAAGCATTCATGGAGATGAACAGCGCTTTGTTCGATGAACTCGCCGCCAATTACAAATCAGACAGGCAAAGGCAAGAAACAGACAGTGTACAGTATTGTTTTAAACTCCTGCACGTTACAAAGCAGTTCAAATAATCTCTCTCACTTTCCTTTAGGGAAAGGAAGAAGGACAAGGAACGGGAGGATCTATGGAGGAAGCTGGAGGACCTGGAGCTCAGACGGGGCATCCAGAACAGCGACGGTGTCATTCCCACCTAACACGGACCTCGTCTCCAACCTTCTGTTTGGCCCCAACCAATCCCTTTCTACTCTTCCACAGGGACCCCTCTTTGCTTCTCATGCTGCGTACTTTACCGCACACTCCCTCATTCATTTCCTCTTTCAACAGCACTGTAAATAATCCTCTCCCTCTTTCCTGTATCATACTACTACACTGAAAGGAAGAAGAAAAGAAAAAAACAGAAAATTTGAAGAGAGACTTAATGTGCACTTCTCGTTGTAAAAAATATGGTAAAATGATAATCAGCTATGGTCAAAGGATATATTTAAAAAAAAAAAAAAAACTTTTCAGTTCAGAAGTTGTTCAGTGTCTCCATGTCGATATTGTTCGCCAAGGAAGTGCCCTGGGACTTTAGGGTCTGTGCTCACCCTGCGATTAAAGATGTCTTATATGAGGATCCCGCTGCCACCACAATTTTTTATTTATTATTTTTTTTATGAAGAGACTTTTCCATCTAGACATAATTTGACTCCCCTGACTCAGGGGATGCAAACTAGAAACCCATGATGTGAATATAAGGAAAACAGAAGTGGGGAGGGGAAAAACATTATACATCCTCTCTGTGGTGTGCATTTTTTTTCTTTTACAGGATGATCAGCCTGGTCCTTTACTGTACATTATGGACAGGTGCTTTTCGCTGACCAGGAATCTTAACGTCCAAGATGGGCCGCAGTCGGCAACGGTGGTTACCTGTGCTCAATAAAGAGGACAAACCTCTCCGAGGACCTTTATTTTTTTAACTTGTGAACCAGGAAATTATCCGGTCATAGCTTCATGCTGTCTGCTGTGGAGACTCTTGGGAATTCCCATGTGGAAATTCAGTAGTTGCCAAGAGTACGTCAAGCTCAGTTTCTTGGACTTGTGGAATTTTGGTGGCACAGTGTTCAGAGCTCATCCAGTGTTTTTAAAACCTTTAAGTGACATATATATTTTTCGTAAAGAATATTCTGCACATTTTTCTCATGTTCCACCCATATTTCCACTGCTCAGCTCTATTAGTTTTCGATTTCAGGGTGGTTGGATGTCGTCTACATGACCGAGCTGAGCGAGACAAGGTTTTTCTTTATGTTCATAGAGTGTTTGAAATGAAATCCTGCTTATGTTGGGGTTTTTAGGACCTATGTAGGTAAACGCTGATCCGGTAGGTCATAATCTCTCTTCTGAAATACCAGCCGCCAGGCTAGAACTAAAAAGCACTTCGAGCTAGATCATTAGTTGTTCTCATGGGACTTCAGCCCCCTTTCTTCTCTTCTTTTATTTGAAGTCCCAACAATCGTGGTTGTGGATTTTACATGTCAGGAGGATGTATTTTATTATATTTTATTTTTTTTGGCTTAATCACGTGTGTCTCTCTCTCTCTCTCTCTCTCTCTCTCTTCCTTGTTTTAATTCTCCCAAGCTCATTGTGTGTTTTATGATGGCCCAAATTTGATATGTATAAAAAATTCAAAAGAAAGGGTTTGATGAATAGAATAAATCTAATTATTTTAAAAAAAGAAAGAGATTAAATAAACCTGTTTTTTTGTGATAATGTTTGCTTGTTTTTTTTTTCTCATGCAGGGTTTTTTTTAGGGAGGGGAGTTTCTAAGGTATTTTTCTGAATTTTAAGTTATATATTTGCAGATTGAAAAGTATCTGATCAACCCAGTAGGCTTAGTGTTTTCATTATATTAATTCAATATTTTTAGTGTAGACAAATTCTGAGAAAATAGGAAGGGCAAATTCTGTTAAGAGCATAAATGTGCCATTTTAATCCAGTAGGTGGCAGGAGGCTCATTCCAACAGCTGAAGGAAAACGCTTCATTTGAATAGAGAACTTGAAATGTTAAGCAATGAGTGCTGTGTTGTTTTAGTTAAGCTAATGATTGGCTATGAAATGAGATTCCAGATCGAGGTGTTCAAATTTATTTGGTTAGATTACCACAACAAATAATAGTGAATTAATGATGATTTAATTGTTAGTTTTAAAAATGTCATATTTTTGTGTTCTGTCTCTCTTCCACGAGCTGCATTAAAATAGAGGTTCAAATGTGCGTGCCGTGGATTTGTGCGTCGATCAACTTACCTTAAAACACGCTCCACTCCAGGGAATTCATGTCATGTAAATCCTGAGTTTGTGTGTTGGTGCAATCAGTTAACCCTGATATGGTTACCAGAGCAATCGTATAGTGATTCTTTTCACCAACAGAGGGGGCTGCAAGCTACATTAATTAGCCTAGTTGGTCGGTCTCGCGCCGTTTCGGACATGACGAACTTTACCTTGACGAGAGAAGAGTCATCGTTATCGCTTTCAAGGTAGTGATATACTAACTATTCATGATAGATTAAAGTAATACTGTTTGTATACACTATAAAAAAGGGCCTGAACAGGGTGTGGGGTTGTTTTAAACTGTTAAACGTTCTCGAAAGTTCTGCCGTCACAGCTTTGCAAGTAACTTTACTCGTTATGAAAAATCCACCAAATTGTAACACTTGAAAAAGTTACATTTGGAAAAAGCATGTTTTGTGTTTAAGTAAGCTTAAATGTCCAGACGAGTCTAAACCCTGACTAGACACATCTGCCTTTAAGTCGGCATGAAACGAGGAGAGTCTATTTGAGTGAAACGGCTCCTCGAACAAGAAAATACGGCAAGCCCTAACCCTAAGCTCCTGAGGACGCAGCCTTGAAATGAGACACAGGACTGGTGTTATGCTGAATTTCGAGACTCTCCCAAATTATTATCCCCCTCATTGAATCCACCTGATTGCCTAAACCTAACCCCACCCTCACACCTACCTACCAATACTAAGGGGGTTATAATCGGGCAGGCGTCAGAACTCGGCACAAATTTATTTACAAAATACCAACCTAAGACATCTAAAATTTTTGTACCAATCTAAGATCTTCGACCTGAAACATGGCTTAGTCTGCACAACAACAACAAAAAAACAGTGACTCTAGAAAAGTGGATTCACGTGTGCTTTCTAATGACGGACGTCATGACGAAAGCAGCTTGATTCAAGACGAGCATCTGGTAAAAGATGAAGATGAAAACTCCACTCTCAAAAAAGCCAACCTTTTCCAAAATTCATGCTGGAAATATATATAATTCCGATGATATCATTACCATGCTTGCTAATATCCTATTAATACAAGAAGTGATGCCCTGTAAACGATGGTGCAAACCGCCTGTGCAGAAATAAAAGCGCTGAAAACCAAAATGGTCTACATCAAAAAACAGATGGACAGGGGCGAACGAACAACCAGAGTGTGCATGAGTTGGGTGATGGATTTGGAACGGTACGGTAGGCGCTGGAACCTGTGGCCACATTGCCTTCCAGGAAGACCGAAGTGAGTGTGCCAAGAAGTCTTACTACATTGAGCAACAAACTACCAGATTCTATAATATTTCTCACCAACTGGGGACCAAAAGTTCTAATGTGACGATGTCCCTTGCAACAATCATTCGGTTCACTGCCATGAGATTCAGAGATAAAGTATGGAAGGCGGCTAAAATCAGCAAGTTTCTCTTGAACTGTAGTTGGATGTAGTTTAAGGAGACTGTAGACAGAAGTTGTGACCAGCAACTGATCAAAAAAAGTGAGAGATGATGACCAGAGGTGTTAAGTCCAGGGGTCAGAAAGTAAAAGTCCTGCCATATGTTTATTCCACCCATGAACTCAGCCAGCTGATTTCACTAACAGGTTCTTTCTGAACCTGGACTTTACACCTCTGATAATGACAAATCTGCTTACTTTGTCGGAGGTCGCAGATTTATTGAAGTAACAGAAGTTACAGGGTGAGAGGAGCAGACAGAGAAAGGACAAATTTTCAACACTTTCTCAAGATTCTCAGAATTTCAAGTTCCTCTGTTACACTGAATGGTACGGTAGGCTCTGGTATGCTGCTCCAAACTCTACTCTAATATGCAGCTTCTGGGATGAAGTCAATAAGGAGAATGCATTTTGTTCAAATTGGGAACTTCTGAAATTTGAGGTCACCAAATACTAAAGGAAATTTGGCAGCCAAACAGCCGAATACAAAAGAACTGAAGAAACCAACATTATTGACAGACAATTTCAGAAGTTTTATTACAAGCTTTAATCACTCTGTGTATATTTACAACACATTTTTAGTTTTGGCAAAGAAAGCGGTCACGTTTCTTAAACAGATAAACCAATACATGAAATTTAAAGAAAAAAAAACTATTAAAAATATTAAATATAAGTTTACAGTTGAGTTCAAGAGACTGAGTTCAAGTTATAGCTCTTTCAACCAGCGACTGAAAACTGGTCTTCTTATTAGCATTAGACTATATAAACAATAGCATAGGACAATGCAAGGCACAGTGTTGTAAGTGCTCTTAAACTGAGTGAAGAAACAATCTCTATGCTACATTAAAGGCAAGTGAATGAAGGCTCATTCTTCCTCCTCTCTGTGGAGCAGGTTTGATTCATCAGCCCGAGGAAGGTCGCTAGCACCTTGCGGGCTCTGGAAAGAAGTCCCTGAGGTCAAACTAAGGAACGACTGATGTGAAGAGCAATCACAAGAAATCAGTACCAGTTCTGGTGTCCAAAAGCATGGTCGTCTGAGAACTACAAGTTTTTGGTAAGTGGAGTGATGATATGGAGACTTGAACTGCAAGGTTTCAGTTCATTGCTTTGGCAGATGGTTAATATACCTAAAGATTGTTATGTCCCATGTCCAAAACAAAAAGGTAAGGACTAGCCTACACATTAGGGGTGCACTATTCAGAAAATGTCACGATTCGATTCGATACCGATTTTTAGGCTCAAGATTCGATTCAAAATCGATTTTCGATTCAAAAACGATTCTCAATTCAAAAAAACGATTCGCAGTATATAAATGTAGTTAACTTTTTCCTATGTGATTGATTGTAGTAGACACAGTTTAAAAGAAAAGAAACACAACAAATTAAATGTATTTGATATTACTTTATATAAAAACTTTTGCAACTAAAAAGTGCAAAGTGCCAAGCTTTGGCCAGCTTTCAAATACATTTAATTCAAGTTTAAAATAAAACTTAAATAAAAAGCTTTTACATTTAGCTTTAAAGTGCTGTAGTCAGATTAAACAAACAATTATGCTAAATGTGGTTTAAGGAGTACTTAGGCTACCAGGTTGACTGTTGAAATGTGAACTCGACTCACTTCTTAAAATTCCTAAAAATATACTAATGTCATAGAACCCGTGCAAAATTATTTTAAATAGATTTTAAAAGCCACCGCTACTGGTAACAGATGGTTAGAGTGATTTGTTTAGATCCAGTGAAGTCGTTTATAGGCGTAATTTGCGGGTATCTCCAGTTAACTAGCAGATCATTCATTTAGTTCGCTATTAAATAAGAGATCTGTTGTTTTTGAAATCAAGCTGAGCGCTCGTGTCCGCTCGCTGCTATCAGTGTCATGGATACAGTGTTCTCTGTGGCTCGCGCAGTCTTCACTCGGACGCGCGCTTCAATCTATCGCTGTTGTGGAGACTCCGGTGAACTCACAAAATAAAATGCACACAAACTTGTCCCTGCTTATCTACTGTAACCACTGATGAACATATTCGGTTTTGATGAGAGAGATAAAAAAACTATACGAGTGCGGTTTAGAACCCGTAACCTCTGACACGCTTGTCAAAAGATCTACAGACCATTAAAGAACTAAAACATAATCTGCGGATCGATGCATTTATTTACGGGTTGAGCAGAGAGGCTGCACAGTTTGACCAGCGATCATGTAACTATTATCAGACCGGCCCTCGCGGCCTCGAAACACTACCGGACCACCGGGAAAAGTCCCGAGTCCCGACTCACCCGATTGCCACTCCGACTCCGCCCGTGCACGCCATTAAAAACAAAAAAGAATCGATTTTTGGAATTCTATGAATCGATTCTGAATCGGCAAAGATTGAATCGCGATTCAAATGTGAATCGATTTTTTTGCACACCCCTACTACACATAATATTGTCCAAACGATTTGACACTTGTTCCAAAATGCAGTAGGGAACGTCCTCATTTTGAAAAGACCAAATAAGGCGGGACTGCACTTTACAGCATGACCACACACTACACACATGAGGGAAAAAAACAAGTTTGAATAACAAAGCCATTGTGTTGGAGCTGATCTTTAAAGGGGAGAATAAGGGGGTGGCTTTAGCCAGAGGAAAAACACAACAGTTAGACAGTGTACAAGCCTGGTTCTTAGTCAACACACCATAATTTTAGCTGAAATAGGGAGTGATGGGGTGTGTTTTTTTCACAGTTGTAAGATCTTAATGTGTACTATGAGTGCCACTTAATAATAATAAATATTAAAAGTAAACCTTTGTCATTTAATTAATGATTAATGATTAAAACTAAAATAATACATCAATTACTTTACCTTTTAAAATGCATGTAGGAAAAACAACTGGCAAATGGATAAGAAAAGCAATTTGAACATGCTTTATAAAAAATATTATTTAAATGTTGCATTTAAAATGATTTACCAATTTATCATTACATTTTACTAAATTGTTCATTTAATTTGAAAAGTGATTTATCTACATTTAAATTTTGGAATTAGTACATTAGTGATTAGTTACTTATTTTTATTTTTAAGTGGCACTTACGGTCCTCCATCGGCTCATTTTTAAAAGAGAACAACGAGAGCATGTTTTAAGTGTAGGCAATTTATGAAAAAATACAGAAAAAATATTTTATTCATTCTTATTTTAGCTGTAGTTTATACTTCAAAAATCTAAATGTAAATGCGTATGAAAAGTAATAATTACAGCACCATTATATGTCATCCTTGTTCTGCACCTACATTGTATAAAGATCAAAGTCTGATGGCTCATAAAAATGTGACTAAGTACACTTCATGGCATCTCAGTTTTAAAAACGGAAAATTAAAAAAGTAAATACGAATGATTCATGTACTAATGTCACAATATACATTTTCCCTTTATCCTGTCACTGACAGACTTCAGTCTCCATATAGTGTGCTTGATTGTCACTCTTTTTAAAGTATTATTGTTGGTGTCTTTGGATGTGTAGGTATGCAGCGGTTTATACGTTTTTTTTTTTGTTTTTTTGCTAATCATTAGTTGCTAATTTTAAACGACCCAATGATTTGTGGTAAAGTTGCACTTCTTACACTTGCGCTCTCTCGTCTTCCTTCTGCTCTACCTCTATTGATGAGTTGGCCATCCTCCAGAGAATTTCCCTTATTAACTAGCTCAAACTGCTGAAGCATTGACTCCAGAAAGAGCACAATATTGATTTGAGGTGACTGAGAAAAAAACAGCTTGCATGAAGGAATGGATTTTCATTTTTTCATAAGCCTCGGGAAACCATATAATATATGGCCCAGAGCTAAATCTAAAACGTTTGTTTGATTGGAGATTGGCGACGTCGCGCCATGTCGGTTCAAATAACCGCAGTCCAGTCTGAAACTTCTTTGGCTTGAGAAATGAATCCTGTAAGGCAACTTGGGGAGAAATTAAGGCACTTGTTTTGGAAGCTCTCCACGAGACACACAAACCCGAGGGCAAGACCGCTCATTGTCCTGAGGGACAACAGGCGGATGGAGAAAGGAAGGATGTACAGCAGACTGGAGGCGGTTTAGGGTCTGTTACATTGCCTGAAGCTTTGTAGGTCTGTGGGTTTTCACAGTTGGAGATGTTTTATCCTCACACGATAGCACAACATCTCATGCAGGCTGCGCAGCCCCGTTTTTGTTTCTTAGGGCTGAAGATTGTCAGGATGGCCTCATCAAACACTGTCTTTAGTCCCTTCTGAGTCAATGCCGAACACTCCAGATAGCACTGGGCTCCAATCTGGGGATCGCAATATATAATAATAAGACAAAACACTCAGCTTTAAGTTAAAGGTTAGTTCACTCAAGTACTCTGTCATCATTTACTCACCCTCATGTTGTTTCAAACCTGTATGCCTTTTTTTCTTCCATAGAACACAAAAGGAAAAGTTTAGCAGAATGTCAGAGCTGCTCTTTTACATGCAATGAAAGTCCTCTTATAATCCCTAAATTTAACTGTTTATTCACTAAAAAATGTGCCTTGAAAATGTGGTCACCATTCACTCACTGAATAGGAAAAAAACAGCTCAAACATTCTGTCATTCTTTTTTGTGTTCCGCATGAGAAAGAAAGTCATACAGGCTTGGAACGACATAAGGGTGAGACAGAATTTAAATTTTTGGGTGAACTAATTCTTTCAGTGCTTTGACACACAGTGGTGATAGTTCACAAATCATGCTTTCTGAAACCTGGACAGATCAAGAACAAACAACTGACAATTAAAGGATTAGTTCACCTCAAAATGAAAATTTCCTGATAATTTACTCACCCCAATGCCATCCAAGATGTTCATGTCATTCCTTCTTCAGTGGAAAAGAAATTAAGTTTTTTGAGGAAAACATTTCAGGATTTTTCTCCACACAATGGACTTCAACGGTAACCAAATTGTTGAAGTCCAAATCAATGCAGTTTCAAAGGGCTTTGAAGTGCTTCAAAGGGCTCTCCACGATCCCAGCTGAGGAATAGGGTCTTATCTAGCGAAACGATCTGTAATTTTCTAAAAAAAAAAAAAATTAAAATCCTGGCCTGCGATGCGCCAGGCATTACGTAATCACGTTGGAAAGGTCATGCTGGACGTAGGCGGAAGTACCGCCCCATTGTTTACAAGCGTAGAGAAGGAGGATCGTTCAAATTTTATTGTATGATGAATGACATATTTATGTCTTCGTGTCAGTTTATTGTTTAAAATGGTCCTTTCGTGTGCGTATCCTGGATGTTTAAAACAATGGGGCGGTACTTCCGCTTACGTCCAGGGTGACCTTTCCAACGTGATTACGTAATGCCTGGCGAGTCGCAGACCAGCACAAGACGAACAATTGTGGTTAAAAAGTATATACTTTTTTTTTATTTGTATGTCCTATCTTTTCGCTGGATAAGACCCTATTCCTCAACTGGGATCGTGCAGAGCCGTTTGAAGCACTTCAAAGCCCTTTGAAATTGCATTGATTTGGACTTCAACAATTTGGTTACCGTTGAAGTCCATTGTGTGGAAAAAAATCCTGAAATATTTTCCTCAAAAAATTGTATTTCTTTTCCACTGAAGAAAGAAAGACATGGACATCTTGGATGGCATTGTGGTGAGTAAATTATCAGGAAATTTTCATTTTTAGGTGAACTAATCCTTTAAGCCAAACCACCAAAAGTATGAAAATCCCATCACCTCTCGGGCTAGTTTGAGGCCTTGTTCATAGGTCAGGGGCTTCTCCTTCATCTGGAGCAGACGTGCCAGTGTCTTTGGGTCATCTCGCAAGTCAATCTGAATGAATTGGAACAAAATAAATAAATGCCAGAATAAAAAAAATAAATAAAAAAAATGCCAGAATGTTCTGGGATCTTTTCCTGGGTTCAAGCTCCTCAGCAGTCCATAAATATTCAGATTTTTATTTGATGCCTAATCTCAATATTTGATCTAATAACAATTATTATTATTACTATCATTATTTATAATATGAATGGTTGATCTAATAATATAAATACAACAACAATTATTTTCAAACATAATAAAATGTATTATTATTATTTGATCTGATAATTAAATATAAACAACAACAACATTATTATTAAAAAAAAATCACATCACTGTCTAAATTAGAAACTCTTGCACCTGTGTTCCAATGAGGATGTAGGGCACGTGAGGCATGCAGGATTTGAGCTCAGGTACCCATTCCTCCTGAACATTGTGATAGGAAGCTGGATTCACGACGGAGAAGCAGATGAGAAAGACGTCTGTGTTGGGGTAAGAGAGGGGCCGCAGCTGATTGTAATCCTCCTTTAACACATGACGAAGATGACGAGTGAAGTAAGACCTGCTTTAGACCCAGTTCATCTCATCAACCGAAATATGATTCAAACATATAATTTGGAAAAACTAATTATAAGATAAAGAGGGCAGATAATTAATTTAAAGGTTAAAGCTTCTAAATCAGTGTTTCCAACTGTTTTTTGTAACAACCTCATCAGTCAGACTCGGTTTACATTACAGTATAAATATATTTATTGATAATAATAAATGTTTCTTAGGCAGAAAGCTAGCATTTTAGTATGATTTCTGAAGGGTCATGTGACACTGAAGACTGGAATAATGGCTGATGAAAATTCAGCTTTGTCATTACAGGAATAAATTACATTTTAAAATATATTAAAATACTTATTTTAAATTGTAACACTATTTCAAAATACTACAGTTTTTACTACTTTTTTTGTTACTTTTTTTTATTTATAAAAATGCAGCATTACAGAGCATACGAGACTTGTATATAAAAAATAACCTACAGACCACAAACTTTTGAATGGTAGAGTAAATGAAAATCAGTCAAATAATAATTTAATTTTTTACCACCAGACTAAACCACTGCATGTAAAGAAGTGTCATATCTGAGTATTTTATATTGGCCATTTAAAAGTGCATATTAAAAATGAGGGCCCTGAATGTTCTGGTAAAATAAAAGTAACAAGTTGAGCATCATTAACATCTATGACTTTATTCTGTCTCTTATTTTGAAATGCAAATGAACATCAATAATTTACGTTAGGCTTTTAAAGTGTCAGTGCCAAATGACAACTCTGCACCAGCGCCAGCATCTTGTAAAAGTCAGTTCTTCTTGAGTGCAATTGATCTCTTAGTCAGTGATCAATAGAAGAGAAGGGCCAAACATCACACAAATGCTCCTCTGTATCAGTGAACTGCTTAAAGGAGTAGACGTGCTGAATTATATAACTTTCATTTATACAGCAATGTGCTGCACACTACATTAGTCAGTCTGTTCAATTCTGAAACACAGCAAATATGTATCATTACAGCTCATACTGTCCTTGCCACAGCTATAGATCCCAAGAAACATTTACATAATCATGCTGAACAGAAATACTCACACTCACACTTTAGCTTTATTTATTACTTCAGTCCTTAAAACAAAGTAAAAAACCCTCAGTCAGTACATTATTGGTAAATATGTATATTTGCAAATTAGTACCCCATAGCTCTTCATGCCAGTCTAGTGCCTTATCTGAGACATCTACTGTAAAATATGCACATATTGCTATTCTCCTTGTACATTTTGCATGTTTTTGCATATAAAATAATTGTTTATTCCCTCATTATTTATTCAAATATATACTCTGTAAGAAACTCCATACATCTTATTAAATGAATGCAGCCCCCCCAGTGCAATGTCAACAACTGCCAAAGTCAATATAGTCAATGATAGAATTTTCCCTGATAGGAATAATAGAATTCCTTATAAGGGCAATCTTAACAAGCTGATCAATGTAATGATCAATCATGAAAACGTCTCGGTTACGGATGTAACCCTCGTTCCCTGAGTAGGGAACGGAGACGTTCCGTCGGATGACGACGAATGGGGGTTTCGCTTAGAAAGCCTATCCGCTTCGAGTAATACAAAACGAGCCAATGGCAAAGAAATGCCATGGGTCTGCAGAATTTGCATGGAGCAGCTCCGCCCCACCTCGTGGGTATAAAGGGCGGAAATTCCAGCAAAGCAGTATGTTTCCTCGCTGAGGAGCCAAGACTGAGCTCAGGCGATCCCCGCGGTACAGCGGAAAGTGGCAGGAAGACGGAACGTCTCCGTTCCCTACTCAGGGAACGAGGGTTACATCCGTAACCGAGACGTTCCCTTTCGTTGTCACTCCGAGTTCCGCCGGATGACGACGAATGGGGATACCAGTCTAATTACGCCACCTTCTCGGCTGTCTTCCAGTGCCCTGCGTAATCTGAGATCCCTGTCGTGAGACAGCACGGACGAAGGACTCCTATTAGCACAGGAATACCAAGGTACACTGGGAGGCATATCCCAAGGTTTTTAAGGGAATACGCAATTACTGCCAACCCAGAGGGGGGGGACTAGAGAATACACATATGACCCGAGGGATGCATATGGGGAATCACTGGGGTGTCCAGCCGCAGGTGGAATATTTCAACCCCAGGGGTGGCAAGGTGGCTTGCCAAGGGAAAGACACATGCTCAAAAGAGGCTTACAGTGGAAATACACATGTGGGGGTAGCTCAGAGGAGGTACCATGCACACGGGAGGCACCTAGCCGACGCGCAGGCAAAAGACATTGGCGCCAGCATCAGGAGTGCTGGAGGAACTCAGGGCTTTCGGGGAAGCTCACCTGAGGAGAATATCGCACGTATCCAGTCCGTGGAGTGGAATGGCGAGCAAGCGAAGACACCTAACGGGTCCCATGTTAGCTTGAAAAAGACAGTACATGGGAGGAGACTGGCTCCACTCGGAGATTGTAGAATCTGGCGAATGTCTTAGGTGTCGCCCAGCCTGCAGCTCTGCAGATGTCTGTTAGCGAGGCGCCATGCGCTAGAGCCCAAGAGGACGCCACACTCCGGGTGGAGTGGGCAGTCACACCAAGGGGGCACGGTGGACCTTGCTGTTGGTAAGCCAAAGCAATGGCGTCCACTATCCAGTGAGACAACCTTTGCTTGGAGAAAGCCTTTCCCTTCAGTCTCCCACCATAACAGACAAAGAGCTGGTCTGAGGTCCTGAAACACTGCGTTCTGTCTACATAGATGCGGAGAGCACGTACTGGACAGAGCAGTGCCAAGGCTGGGTCTGCCTCCTCCGGGGGCAGCGCTTGCAGGTTCACCACCTGGTCCCGGAAGGGAGTGGTAGGAACCTTGGGTACATATCCAGGCCGGGGTCTCAGGATCACGTGAGAGTAAGCCGGCCCGAATTCCAGGCACGCTTCGTCAACGGAACATGCATGCAGGTCCCCTACCCTCTTAATGGAGGCCAATGCAGTCAGAAGCGCTGTCTTCATTGACAGGAAGTTAAGCTCAACCGACTGCAAAGGCTTGAAGGGAGCACTCCGCAGGGCAGTTAGCACCACTGCGAGGTCCCAAGAGGGTACGAGAGGAGAGCGAGGAGGATTCAGTCTCCTCGCTCCTCTCAGGAACCTGACGATCAGGTCGTGCTTCCCTACGGACTTACCTTCTATAAGGTCGTGCTGTGCGGCAATAGCGGCGACATAGACCTTGAGGGTGGAGGGAGACAGCCTTCGCTACAACCCATCTTGAAGAAAGGAAAGCACAACACCGATCGAACATCTCCAGGGGTCTTCTCGGTGAGAAGAACACCAGCTGACGAAGAGGTTCCACTTCAACGCGTAGAGGTGTCTCGTGGACGAAGCTCTAGCGGAAGTGATGGTAGCCACCACCGCTGGTGGTAGATTACTCAAACCTGCCTCGTCCCGTCCAGGAGCCACACGTGGAGGCTCCAAAGATCGGGACGAGGGTGCCATAGGGTGCCCCGTCCCTGAGAAAGGAGGTCCTTCCTCAGAGGAATCGGCCAAGGAGGTGCTGTCGCGAGGAGTACAAGTTCGGGGAACCAGGTCCTGGCGGGCCAGTAAGGCGCGACCAAAATGACCTGCTCCTCGTCCTCCCTGACCTTGCGCAGGGTCTGCGCGAGAAGGCTCACTGGGGGAAACGCATATTTGCGGCCCCGCGGCCAGCTATGCTCCAGAGCATCCGTGCCGAGCGTGCCCTCGGTCAGGGAATAAAACTGGGCGCAATGGGTCGAGTCGTGAGAGGCAAACAGATCTATCTGTGCGTCCCCGAACTGGTCCTGAATCAGCTGAACCGACTGGGGATGGAGTCGCCATTCTCCAGGGAGGGGCTGAAACCGTGAGAGCTCGTCGGCTGCACAGTTCAGAGCTCCGGGGATATAAATGGCACGAAGCGACCTCAGATGCTTCTGACTCCATAGGAGGAGGTGGCGGGCGAGTTGCGACATACGGCGGGAGCGCAGACCACCCTGATGGTTGATGTACGCTACAGTCGCGGTATTGTCTGAACGGACTAGCACATGCTGCCCCCTGAGCACGGCTCGGAAGCGGCGCAGGGCGAGCTGTACAGCCAGCAACTCGAGGCAATTGACGTGCCATAAGCGGTGGGGTCCTGTCCAGGAGCCCGCGGCAGCACGTCCGTTGCACATGGCGCCCCAGCCCGTGGCAGAGGCATCTGTCGTTACAACAACATGCCGCGAAGCTCATTCCAGAGGCACTCCGGCCCGTAGAAAACTGAGGTTCGACCACGGGGTGAAGGTCTGACAGCAGGTCGGAGTAACTGGTACTCGGAAGGTGCCGTGATGCCATGCCCACCTCGGGACTCGGTCGCGAAGCCACAGCTGAAGCGGTCTCATATGAAGCAATCCGAGCGGCGTTGCCACGGCTGCAGATGCCATATGCCCCAGGAGCCTCTGAAAAAGTTTCAGTGGAACCGCACTCTTGCCCTCGAACTGTCTTAGGCAAGTCAGCAGTGATTGTGCGCGCTCGCTCGTAAGCTGCGCGGACATGGCGACCGAGTCGATCTCCATACCAAAAAAAGAGATCCTCTGCACGGGGCAGAGATGCTCACAAGTCTCTGAGCTAGAGTCCAAGTCAAGTCTCAAGTCTTTGAGCTAAGTCCAAGTCAAGTCTCAAGTCTTTGAGCTAGAGTCCAAGTCAAGTCTCAAGTCTCTGTGCTAGAGTCCAAGTCAAGTCTGAAGTCTCTTGTGGTTATAATAAGTGTTGCATCACGTACAGCGACCCATCCAGGCTGCATAGAACACTGCATATCTATATATAAGGAATTCAAAGCATGTAATATGTTATTATGACTCCTTTATCTATTAGCATAAAGTATCAGCTTTGATTTTGGTATATAATCAGTGTAAACAACCTATTGCAACATGACAAAAACACCAAGAATGCTTTACTTTTATGTTAATATCTGTTTTTTGTTGTGAAAAAATTTGTGCGATCTCTCAGCCGCGTGTGGCTCGTGATTTCCACGCCCCGCCATCACTTACAGATCCATGTAGGCCTAATGTGCACTGCCTACGCAACTAATCATAGCTTATAAACTACTGTAAGTCAGCAACACATCCCAGACTCTCAAACCAGTGTAACGTTATAACTAAATGAAACAACAATAATCCTGTAACCTGTTTGCAGACAATGTTAATAATTAACGTAATGAAAGCCAGCGGCAAATTATTACGTTAATCGACCACCACAAGTTTGGCAATTAAACAAACGCTCATTAATATTTCATAAGGAAGACAGTCGGAGTTAACCTTGGTTGTAGCTAAAGCAAGAAGCAAGCTAACGGTAGATGGTCAATGCTGAGCTAAACATGTTTACTGACCTCAGGGTGTGTTTTCAGATGCCTGATGAAATTAGATGTGGTTGAGCCAGAATCTTTTATCCTGATACCGCATATTTAGAATCGAGCGCTTCTTTTGTTTGGGCCGTCTTGTTTGAAGTTTTTAAACCCAAAGCTTACACTGAATGGCACAGCAGCGGCCGGTGCAGTTGACATGTTTGTTTGTTGTCCTCTTATGTGTGGTCGCGCACGCGCAGCCGATACGTAGTACGTGTTACGTAGGCAGGTTATAGGTAACGGAGGGAGGGGAATAACAGCGAGCTCATCAGACGTTTCCTAAAAATAAACATTGTTCAGGAGTCCCGCAGCTCAAGTCCGAGTCGAGTCTGAAGTCTTTCGAGGACGAGTCTCAAGTCAAGTCTGAAGTCACTGTGTGTGCGACTGAAGTCGCACTCGAGTCCGAGTCTCAGACTCGAGTCCCCATCTCTGGCACGGGGCAAAGTTTGCTCTTCTCCCAGTTGACCCGAAGGCCCAGACGGGCTACATGGCGGAGTACCAAGTCCCTGTGTTCGCAGAGCTGATCTCGAGAGTGAGCTAGAATCAGCCAGTCGTCGATATAGTTCAGGATGCGAACCCCGTGTTCCCGGAGGGGAACAAGGGCTGCCTCGACGACCTTCATGAAGATGCGAGGAGACAGGGCTAGCCCGAAGGGGAGAACTGCGTACTGATATGCCTGCCCCTCGAAAGCAAACCGAAGAAACGGTCTGTGTCGAGGGAGAATGGAGACATGAAAGTAGGCGTCCTTCAGGTCGATCGCTGCAAACCAATCCTGGTGCCGCACACATTCGAAAACGCGTTTGGTGGTGAGCATCTTGAACGGCAGCCTGTGAAGGGAGCGGTTCAGCACGCGCAGATCCAGGATTGGCCGTAACCCACCAGTTTTCTTGGGGACAATGAAGTACGGGCTGTAGAAGCCGGACCTCATTTCGGCTGGAGGGACAGTCTCGATCGCACCCTTCGCCAGCAGGGTAGCAACCTGCGCTCTCATGATAGGGGCATTGCCACCGACCATAGTGGAGCGGACTCCACTGCGCGGGGAGGAGACCGCGCGAACTGAATCGCGTAGCCGAGCCTGATCGTTCGTGCGACCCAGCATGACAGGTTGGGAAGCTCTAGCCAGGCTCCCAAGAACTGTACCAGCGGGGTCACGCGAACCACAGACTTCCCGTCGGTGGGGCAGCGAGGCGGTATGACTGGCCCGGACGTGGACGGCATGGCGGCCCGGTGTGGGGGCACAGTCATAGACCGCGTCCTGACAGAGGAGACCAGGGAAGGACGAACGTTCCACGGGGGTCTGCTCTGCCAGGGGTCTGGCGACAGAGGAGGATGAGAGCGGCACGGTCCGGGGATGGCGCGCACTGTCATCCGGCTCTGGGACAGAGGAGGACGAGGGGTGCACGGCCCGGGGGCGGCGCAGCGTGTCGTCCGAGAACTCTGTGTGCTCAGAAACGGGAGAGTCAGTTCTTTCTGAATAAGGATTCTTCCCCGGCCCTCCACCAGGGAAAGGAGTGGCCCTGCTACCAGCTCCTGGAAAGAACTGAGTCCCATCTCTGAGGAGCCCATCTCAAGAGTGCCGCTTAACCCGGCGTATAGCGGGGGGCGGGGCTGGAGAGGGCTGTGGCGTACCCCTGCGGCTTCCAGAGCCAGCCCGGGTGAACGGGCGGGGAGGGAGCCGCAGGAGGGCGCCTTCGGCGGTGGGCAGACTGAGGGATCAGCTCGGACGGCGGGGCCGTCGGGGCAGAATAAGCCTCAGTCTGCTCGTGGGCGGTTGAGAACTGTTGGGCAAAGCCCTCAACCGCACCGCCGAAGAGGCCGACCTGGGATATGGGGGTGTCAAGCAGATGGGTCCGCCCGACATCCTGCACATCGGACAGGTTCAGCCACAGAATGGTGTACATCACCTGACCCAGGGAACGTACGGCCACTTTCGTCGCTCGGAGAGCAAGGTCAGTGGCGGCGCGCAGCTCATTGAAGAGCCCTGGGTCAGTCCCGCCCTCGTGCATGTCCGTGAGCATCTGGGTCTGGTAGACCAGCAGAATGGCCATGGCATGCAGTGAGGCGGCTGCCTGTCCTGTAGCACTGTAGGAATTCGCCACAAGTGTAGACGAAAAACTACAGGCTTAGGACGGGTGCTTAGGATCGCGCCGAGAGGAAGCACTCTGAGGACACAGTAGCATCGCAACAGAGCGTTCAACCGGGGGACCCCAGTGTACCCATGGGCAGCGGCCCCGTCGAGGGAAGGAAGGGCGAAGGAGATCAACGAGGGATCGCTGGAAGACATGGGGGTCTTCAAGGATTTCGAGATCTCCTGATGCACATCCGGGAAAAAAGGTATTGGAGTGGATGCTGACAGGAGTAAGCGGCCACACCCAAAAACCAATCGCCCGGGAAAGCATGGCCGTCATCTCAGGATCTGACTCGACAAATGCCATATGCACACCCGAAAGTGGCAGCACTGTCAAATCTTCACTTCCTGAAAATTCTAGCCCACCCTGTGATGCTGCGATGGACAACAGATCCGATTCTGGAGCGTCAAGGGAAACCCGCGGGGCATCCGAAAATAGACCCGGGGAATCCCCTGAACACTCGCGGGTTGTGTCACTGAAGAGGGGGGCGTGGTCCACGGACAAACAGTCGGCGGATTTGTTCCACACACACACCCTCAGGTCACCCTGGCCACCAGCCGAAGTAGCACCTCACGTGGAGAGTGTTAGATCGGGGTGTGGATGAGGGGACTCTCTCTCTAACGAGATCATTGAGTCTCGACCGTAATGACGCGATGATCACGTTCCCGCGGGGAGAACGTGAGTCATCCACAAACGCTGCTCTAGCGTGATGAAGCCCAAGCACGCAGAGCAGAGAATGTGCCCATCAAAATCGGAAATGAGTCGACCGCAACCAGAAATGCACGGGCGAGCCGTCTTTAAAAAGACGTGCCGCATGCGAGCTCTTTTGTGAGAGGAGGAAGAAACTCCGCGATGTTGAAGCGAGCAGGGAGAAACACACTCATTGGCAGATCACTGCACAGATCAGCAGGCAATGTGAACTCGCTGCAGATCGCCGTCACACCAACACCGGAGAGAGTGGCTCGTCTCGTAGAGTGAAGTCAGAAATGGCTGTGGAGTGAAGAGATACTCTTGGCTCCGAAGCGAAAACATACTGCTTTGCTGGAATTTCCGCCCTTTATACCCACGAGGTGGGGCGGAGCTGCTCCATGCAAATTCTGCAGACCCATGGCATTTCTTTGCCATTGGCTCGTTTTTTATTACCCGAAGCGGATAGGCTTTCTAAGCGAAACCCCCATTCGTCGTCATCCGACGGAACTCGGAGTGACAACGAAAGGGAACAGAATAATTATCTGACTATAATTCAGATAATAATATCATTTTTCTAATTATTTAAATTATAAACTATACGTCAGATAATTATTCTGTTTTCATGATAGATGAAATATATATATATTTATATTATATATATATTTTTTAATATTATTCTTTTTTTTAATAATGATCGAAATTCAGTTACAGCGATACACAAATGTCAAAAATGCCTCATTTCTATTTTTGTATTGGTGATGGTTTAACTTTTAGTCTCTTAAAACTTTTACTTAAACTTTATTTTAACTTAAAATGCAGAACAAATTGGGGGATATGACACAACAACCAAGCCAGTGTTGATATTGTTAACTAAAACTAAAACTATATTTAAAAAAGAAAAACATTTTTGGTAAATTACAAATACATTGAAAATATTAGATGAAAAAAACGCATAAATTAGAAATGTTGCCCTTTCAACTAACTGATATAATTACTAAAATTACGAAAACTAGTAAAAATGACACATATAACAACACATATAACAAAATTAATAAAACTTAAACTTAAAAAAAAAAAAAATTTTTTAGTTTAAAAAATAAAATAAAAATACTATATAAAAAAAACTAAAATAACTGTCTGACACTACATAGAAAAGTTAGGAACTAAAGCTAATTTGGATGTTACACCGGCACTGGATGGAAAGAGTGGAGGAGAGTCACAGTATGAAGTTCTTTATGTTTATGTTCAGACGTTGTAATCTGTTGCATTATATATATTCCAGGATTAACTCTAACAACTGGAATCCAATAATGTGGTTATTGCAGGGACGGCTGATTCTGTGACACGCAAGAAAAGTAAACCGCTGGGCTTAGATGCATTTCTTCAGGCTTTATCTGACTAGTCATGTGAGTTTCTTTTTGAAGAATCACTGCAATAATAAGCCAAAATCAAAGTCATTATGGTGGGCTGACAGTGACAAAAACAACCCAGCCTGTGGTTTGTTGTAATTTCAAGTCACTGCTTGCAGCTTTATTTACAACATTATTCAAAACAGGCTGTACATTCTGCCATTAAACGCGACTATGTGAATTTAAATTCAGAGTGATATGATGCCACAACTTCACTCAGTGATGTTTTTTTTAAGAGTATTATTGTAAATCCCTTTGCCATTTTTTAAATGATGAAATTAAACTGTATTTAGTAGGGAATGTTGAAGTAAACCTAGTGAAAAATACCAATTTGTTTAGTGTCAGGTCTGTTGCTGTACTCAGTTGTTATTTGGTAACAATAGTAAATGTATGAATTTAAATGCATTGTAGTCAGTCTTATTCAGGTTTTGTTATTGCTTGCATAATGTTTGAAATCGAAATGAAAAGATCTGAAATGCCTGCTATAGATCTTATTGTGAATGATTTAGCCTTGCATATGCTTATATTTTTTTTGACCAAGTCATTTTAATCAAAATATCATACTTAAAGGGATACTCCACCCAAAAATGAAAATTCTGTCATCATTTACTCACCCTCAAGTTGTTGCAAACCTGTGTGAGTTTCTTTCTTCTGCTGAACACAAAGGAAGATATTTTGAAGAACGATTGGAACCAAACAGTTTTTTGGCACCATTGACTTCCATGGGTTTTTTTTTTCTACTATGGAAGTCAATGGTGCCAAAAAACTGTTTGGTTCCAATCGTTCTTCAAAATATCTTCCTTTGTGTTCAGCAGAAGAAAGAAACTCACACAGGTTTGCAACAACTTGAGGGTGAGTAAATGATGACAGAATTTTCATTTTTAGGAGGAGTATCCCTTTAACCTTCCGGTAAAATGACAGAATTCTCTCTGGTGACGTATGCCGGACTTCTTAAATATTATTGTCCGTTGGTGTGGATAATAATACAGTTATTGTTCTTGGTGTGAACGGGCCTTACTCATGTTGTTAAGCAGATGGGCTATTGGTGCTATATAGACCTCAGAAACATTAACTTACTTGTCCAGCAGTATCGTACAATCCCAGTAAGTGTTGCCTTCCAGATACTGTTACATTCACTATAAAAAATCAAAACAAAACAACAGATTCATTATACATGTAAAATAGAAGAACAGTGCAGAATATGTCTTCAAAAAGTGTTTATGCTCCTGCTGTATCACATCCCTCTGATGTACTTCCAAAACTCTGGACCTGCTGTTTGGTTGTGGGTGGGAACGGAGGTTGATTTGGAACAGGACAGCTGTCAACAGCAAGGGGTGACCGGTTTTGGAAAACAGGGAGGAAAGAACGGTGTGTGCGTGCATACATATTTCATTCTGTGTTGTGGGTGATGAGGGGGAGAGAACGGCTGTGTTGACACAAGTAAAAGGAAAAAAAACCCAGACAAGTCAAACTTTTGTCATCAAACAACATGCAATAAAAGACACTGCTGAGAACAGGAAAACAGCTGGACTCAACATTTCAAATAAACTGTGTGTCCACACTCTTCTCAAACTCAATGTTTCGAGCATGTAGTGGTTTGCTAAGGCTGATAAACTTTAAAGGAATGTGTGAGAGAAGAAAGAAAGAGAGAGCGGATGAGAGAAAAGCTGAATAGTAGCAGCACCACCAGATTCTTCAGACCTCAAGCACCTTCTGAGATACCTTGAACTGAATTCAATCTTTTCAACTCCATGATGGCCTGAAATACTGATGCCTGGGATGACATAATTAAAGGTGTGAATTTGAAATTGAATTTATCTTGGCATAGTTAAATAACAAGAGTTCAGTACATGGACATGACATACAGTGAGTCTCAAACACCATTGTTTTCTCCTTCTTATTTAAATCTCGTATTTGAAAAACACCCCTGAAAAAAATAGGCAGATCTCGACATAACACAGACTGTGACGCAACAGTCGGGATCATTAATATGTACGCCTCCAAAAATGTGCATATATGCCAGCCCATGTTCAATGCCAGGCGGAATTGCGCAGCCGAATCATCAGAAGTTCTGCAGGTGAAGAAACAAGCGAGGATCATAGGAAAAATGGCAGATCATGGAGACAAATGTTTTGTTCCAGGCTGTGCAGGGGATGTGAGGACTTTTCATACCCTTACCACAGAAAAGAAATGTTAACAGGCGTGGCTGATGTTTATCTATAATCGGATACCTCAACAGTTTAATTCGAAGTTGTTAGTTTGCTCTGCCCATTTCACCACAGACTTATTTTCTATCAAGACAATATCAAGTAGGCTTCTCTCAGCGTCTCATACTGAAGAAGGGGGCAATTCCAACTATATTCCCGCAAGCGGTAAGTAGTGATTTTATTAACGATAATTTACACTGTTATATCTAGATCCAGCGCCAGATCCCAGTACAGTAACAAATAGCAAACTCCAAGTAACGAGCATAAATAACTAAATAGTATGACAAAGTATTTACGCTGAGGTTAATATTTCTTGCCTGTGTTGTCATATATCTACACAATAATACTGTAGATACATATGTAAATTCCCTTTTGTCAAATAATTTTACTTTCGTCTATTTCATCAACAACACGTCAGGGACTAACGTTAGTTTAGTTGCGCACAGATAATGTTAGCTCACTCCATCCTTCTAGCTAACGTCACATTCTCCACCACATAAGTTGAAGCTATATTTATTTGACAAGGCAGACTAACGTTAGATGTTTGTTAAAATGTTTTAATTTTTGAAAACTGACGTATGATTATTTTGCACGCTTGTATAAGCCCGCAGTGAAACAGACAATCAGAGCAGAACTCCTCAGTACTATTCATGACCCTTCCATAAGGTAAAAACATACCATTTCATTGTAGGGCCAATTTCTAGAGTTGAAAATGGACCTGTAAAACCATATCTGGACATTTTAAATGCCCTTAAATAAGCCACATACCCTCTATGTAGATATCAGAGACAAAATTAAAATATTATTTCAACACATTCTAGGGCACCTTTAATGCTAAGTAGGGTTCCCTTTCGTTGTCACTCCGAGTTCCGTCGGATGACGACGAATGGGGGTTTCGCTTAGAAAGCCTATCCGCTTCGAGTAATACAAAACGAGCCAATGGCAAAGAAATGCCGTGGGTCTGCAGAATTTGCATGGAGCAGCTCCGCCCCACCTCGTGGGTATAAAGGGCGGAAATTCCAGCAAAGCAGTATGTTTTCGCTTCGGAGCCAAGAGTATCTCTTCACTCCACAGCCATTTCTGACTTCACTCTACGAGACGAGCCACTCTCTCCGGTGTTGGTGTGACGGCGATCTGCAGCGAGTTCACATTGCCTGCTGATCTGTGCAGTGATCTGCCAATGAGTGTGTTTCTCCCTGCTCGCTTCAACATCGCGGAGTTTCTTCCTCCTCTCACAAAAGAGCTTGCACGCGGCACGTCTTTTTAAAGACGGCTCGCCCGTGCATTTCTGGTTGCGGTCGACTCATTTCCGATTTTGATGGGCACATTCTCTGCTCTGCGTGCTTGGGCTTCATCACGCTAGAGCAGCGTTTGTGGATGACTCACGTTCTCCCCGCGGGAACGTGATCATCGCGTCATTACGGTCGAGACTCAATGATCTCGTTAGAGAGAGAGTCCCCTCATCCACACCCCGATCTAACACTCTCCACGTGAGGTGCTACTTCGGCTGGTGGCCAGGGTGACCTGAGGGTGTGTGTGTGGAACAAATCCGCCGACTGTTTGTCCGTGGACCACGCCCCCCTCTTCAGTGACACAACCCGCGAGTGTTCAGGGGATTCCCCGGGTCTATTTTCGGATGCCCCGCGGGTTTCCCTTGACGCTCCAGAATCGGATCTGTTGTCCATCGCAGCATCACAGGGTGGGCTAGAATTTTCAGGAAGTGAAGATTTGACAGTGCTGCCACTTTCGGGTGTGCATATGGCATTTGTCGAGTCAGATCCTGAGATGATGGCCATGCTTTCCCGGGCGATTGGTTTTTGGGTGTGGCCGCTTACTCCTGTCAGCATCCACTCCAATACCTTTTTTCCCGGATGTGCATCAGGAGATCTCGAAATCCTTGAAGACCCCCATGTCTTCCAGCGATCCCTCGTTGATCTCCTTCGCCCTTCCTTCCCTCGACGGGGCCGCTGCCCATGGGTACACTGGGGTCCCCCGGTTGAACGCTCTGTTGCGATGCTACTGTGTCCTCAGAGTGCTTCCTCTCGGCGCGATCCTAAGCACCCGTCCTAAGCCTGTAGTTTTTCGTCTACACTTGTTGCGAATTCCTATAGTGCTACAGGACAGGCAGCCGCCTCACTGCATGCCATGGCCATTCTGCTGGTCTACCAGACCCAGATGCTCACGGACATGCACGAGGGCGGGACTGACCCAGGGCTCTTCAATGAGCTGCGCGCCGCCACTGACCTTGCTCTCCGAGCGACGAAAGTGGCCGTACGTTCCCTGGGTCAGGTGATGTACACCATTCTGTGGCTGAACCTGTCCGATGTGCAGGATGTCGGGCGGACCCATCTGCTTGACACCCCCATATCCCAGGTCGGCCTCTTCGGCGGTGCGGTTGAGGGCTTTGCCCAACAGTTCTCAACCGCCCACGAGCAGACTGAGGCTTATTCTGCCCCGACGGCCCTGCCGTCCGAGCTGATCCCTCAGTCTGCCCACCGCCGAAGGCGCCCTCCTGCGGCTCCCTCCCCGCCCGTTCACCCGGGCTGGCTCTGGAAGCCGCAGGGGTACGCCACAGCCCTCTCCAGCCTCGCCCCCCGCTATACGCCGGGTTAAGCGGCACTCTTGAGATGGGCTCCTCAGAGATGGGACTCAGTTCTTTCCAGGAGCTGGTAGCAGGGCCACTCCTTTCCCTGGTGGAGGGCCGGGGAAGAATTATTATTCAGAAAGAACTGACTCTCCCGTTTCTGAGCACACAGAGTTCTCGGACGACACGGTGCGCCGCCCCCGGGCCGTGCACCCCTCGTCCTCCTCTGTCCCAGAGCCGGATGACAGTGCGCGCCGTCCCCGGACCGTGCCGCTCTCATCCTCCTCTGTCGCCAGACCCCTGGCAGAGCAGACCCCCGTGGAACGTTCGTCCTTCCCTGGTCTCCTCTGTCAGGACGCGGTCTATGACTGTGCCCCCACACCGGGCCACTATGCCGTCCACGTCCGGGCCAGTCATACCGCCTCGCTGCCCCACCGACGGGAAGTCTGTGGTTTGCGTGACCCCGCCGGTACAGTTCTTGGGAGCCTGGCTAGAGCTTCCCAACCTGTCATGCTGGGTCGCACGAACGATCAGGCTCGGCTACGCGATTCAGTTCGCGCGGTCTCCTCCCCGCGCAGGGGAGTCCGCTCCACTATGGTCGGTGGCAATGCCCCTATCATGAGAGCGGAGGTTGCTACCCTGCTGGCGAAGGGTGCGATCGAGACTGTCCCTCCAGCCGAAATGAGATCCGGCTTCTACAGCCCGTACTTCATTGTCCCCAAGAAAACTTGTGGGTTACGGCCAATCCTGGATCTGCGCGTGCTGAACCGCTCCCTTCACAGGCTGCCGTTCAAGATGCTCACCACCAAACGCGTTTTCGAATGTGTGCGGCACCAGGATTGGTTTGCAGCGATCGACCTGAAGGACGCCTACTTTCATGTCTCCATTCTCCCTCGACACAGACCGTTTCTTCGGTTTGCTTTCGAGGGGCAGGCATATCAGTACGCAGTTCTCCGCTTCGGGCTAGCCCTGTCTCCTCGCGTCTTCATGAAGGTCGTCGAGGCAGCCCTTGTTCCCCTCCGGGAACATGGGGTTCGCATCCTGAACTATATCGACGACTGGCTGATTCTAGCTCACTCTCGAGATCAGCTCTGCGAACACAGGGACTTGGTACTCCGCCATGTAGCCCGTCTGGGCCTTCGGGTCAACTGGGAGAAGAGCAAACTTTGCCCCGTGCAGAGGATCTCTTTTCTCGGTATGGAGATCGACTCGGTCGCCATGTCCGCGCAGCCTACGAGCGAGCGCGCACAATCACTGCTGACTTGCCTAAGACAGTTCGAGGGCAAGAGTGCGGTTCCACTGAAACTTTTTAAGAGGCTCCTGGGGCATATGGCATCTGCAGCCGTGGCAACGCCGCTCGGATTGCTTCATATGAGACTGCTTCAGCTGTGGCTTCGCGACCGAGTCCCGAGGTGGGCATGGCATCACGGCACCTTCCGAGTACCAGTTACTCCGACCTGCCCTCAGACCTTCACCCCGTGGTCAAACCTCAGTTTTCTACGGGCCGGAGTGCCTCTGGAACGAGCTTCGCGGCATGTTTTTGTAACGACAGATGCCTCTGCCACGGGCTGGGGCGCCATGTGCAACGAACGTGCTGCCGCGGGCTCCTGGACAGGACCCCACCGCTTATGGCACGTCAATTGCCTCGAGTTGCTGGCTGTACAGCACGCCCTGCGCCGCTTCCGAGCCGTGCTCAGGGGGCAGCATGTGCTAGTCCGTTCAGACAATACCGCGACTGTAGCGTACATCAACCATCAGGGTGGTCTGCGCTCCCGCCGTATGTCGCAACTCGCCCGCCACCTCCTCCTATGGAGTCAGAAGCATCTGAGGTCGCTTCGTGCCATTTATATCCCCGGAGCTCTGAACTGTGCAGCCGACGAGCTCTCACGGCTTCAGCCCCTCCCTGGAGAATGGCGACTCCATCCCCAGTCGGTTCAGCTGATTTGGGACCAGTTCGGGGACGCACAGATAGATCTGTTTGCCTCTCGCGACTCGACCCATTGCGCCCAGTTTTATTCCCTGACCGAGGGCACGCTCGGCACGGATGCTCTGGCGCACAGCTGGCCGCGGGGCCGCAAATATGCGTTTCCCCCAGTGAGCCTTCTCACGCAGACCCTGCGCAAGGTCAGGGAGGACGAGGAGCAGGTCATTTTGGTCGCGCCTTACTGGCCCGCCAGGACCTGGTTCCCCGAACTTGTACTCCTCGCGACAGCACCTCCTTGGCCGATTCCTCTGAGGAAGGACCTCCTTTCTCAGGGACGGGGCACCCTCGTCCCGATCTTTGGAACCTCCACGTGTGGCTCCTGGACGGGACGAGGCAGGTTTGAGTACCCTACCACCAGCGGTGGTGGCTACCATCACTTCCGCTAGAGCTTCGTCCACGAGACACCTCTACGCATTGAAGTGGAACCTCTTCGTCAGCTTGTGTTCTTCTCACCGAGAAGACCCCTGGAGATGTTCGATCGGTGTTGTGCTTTCCTTTCTTCAAGATGGGTTGGAGCGAAGGCTGACCCCCTCCACCCTCAAGGTCTATGTCGCCGCTATTGCCGCACAGCACGACCTTATAGAAGGTAAGTCCGTAGGGAAGCACGACCTGATCGACAGGTTCCTGAGGAGACTGAATCCTCCTCGCTCTCCTCTCGTACCCTCTTGGGACCTCGCAGTGGTGCTAACTGCCCTGCGGAGTGCTCCCTTCGAGCCTTTGCAGTCGGTTGAGCTTAACTTCCTGTCAATGAAGACAGCTCTTCTGACTGCATTGGCCTCCATTAAGTGGGTAGGGGACCTGCACGCATGTTCCGTTGACAAAGCGTGCCTGGAATTCGGGCCGGCTTACTCTCACGTGATCCTGAGACCCCGGTCTGGATATGTGCCCAAGGTTCCTACCACTCCCTTCCGGGACCAGGTGGTGAACCTGCAAGCGCTGCCCCCGGAGAAGGCAGACCCAGCCTTGGCACTGCTCTGTCCAGTACGTGCTCTCCGCATCTATGTAGACAGAACGCAGTGTTTCAGGACCTCAGACCAGCTCTTTGTCTGTTATGGTGGGAGACTGAAGGGAAAGGCTCTCTCCAAGCAAAGGTTGTCTCACTGGATAGTGGACGCCATTGCTTTGGCTTACCAACAGCAAGGTCGACCGTGCCCCCTTGGTGTGACTGCCCACTCCACCCGGAGTGTGGCGTCCTCTTGGGCTCTAGCGCATGGCACCTCGCTAACAGACATCTGCAGAGCTGCAGGCTGGGCGACACCTAACACATTCGCCAGATTCTACAATCTCCGGGTGGAGCCAGTCTCTTTTTCAAGCTAGCATGGGACCCGTTAGGTGTCTTCGCTTGCTCGCCATTCCACTCCACGGACTGGATACGTGCGATATTCTCCTCAGGTGAGCTTCCCCGAAAGCCCTGAGTTCCTCCAGCACTCCTGATGCTGGCGCCAGTGTCTTTTGCCTGCGCGTCGGCTAGGTGCCTCCCGTGTGCATGGTACCTCCTCTGAGCTACCCCCACATGTGTATTTCCACTGTAAGCCTCTTTTGAGCATGTGTCTTTCCCTTGGCAAGCCACCTTGCCACCCCTGGGGTTGAAATATTCCACCTGCGGCTGGACACCCCAGTGATTCCCCATATGCATCCCTCGGGTCATATGTGTATTCTCTAAGTCCCCCCCCTCTGGGTTGGCAGTAATTGCGTATTCCCTTAAAAACCTTGGGATATGCCCCCCAGTGTACCTTGGTATTCCTGTGCTAATAGGAGTCCTTCGTCCGTGCTGTCTCATGACAGGGATCTCAGATTACGCAGGGCACTGGAAGACAGCCGAGAAGGTGGCGTGATTAGACTGGTATCCCCATTCGTCGTCATCCGACGGAACTCGGAGTGACAACGAAAGGGAACGTCTCGCTTACGGATGTAACCCTCGTTCCCTGAGTAGGGAACGGAGACGTTCCGTCTTCCTGTCACTTTCCGCTGTACCGCGGGGATTGCCTGAGCTCAGTCTTGGCTCCTCAGCGAGGAAACATACTGCTTTGCTGGAATTTCCACCCTTTATACCCACGAGGTGGGGCGGAGCTGCTCCATGCAAATTCTGCAGACCCATGGCATTTCTTTGCCATTGGCTCGTTTTGTATTACTCGAAGCGGATAGGCTTTCTAAGCGAAACCCCCATTCGTCGTCATCCGACGGAACGTCTCCGTTCCCTACTCAGGGAACGAGGGTTACATCCGTAACCGAGACGTTTTTCCTGGCTAAAAACTAGGCGGAGGCGGAAAAATCCTGATCATGTATTTTAATAATAAGATAATTGAATTTGGATTTTTCGTAGACCATCATATAGCCTACTTTCCCACAGTATTTTTGTGGGTGGAGCTCGGCACCTCTAGGGGGGTCCGGGGGCATGCCCCCAGGAAGAAAACTTTGTACATTTTAAAGTGTAAATTGCAGGTTAAATTTTTCACGAAGATAATGCAATGTGCTTACTAAATATAAAGATAAGAACCACCCACAATTGTTTTTTATGTTTTTTTATACCAAAATGCGTATACCAAAAAAACTTCCACTTGGCTGAGCGTGACGTCATAAAAGGGACTCCAAGCTTTTACCGTCTATGACCATGCCTGGTCTATGCTCCAAGCCTAGAGTTACCGTTAGTCTAAACGGCAAGTAGGCTAGCAGTTATATTGGAGACCTAGCTAGCAAAAATGGTTAACTATTGTGTTTGTGCGGGATGTACAAATACATCAAAAACGGGGGAGAGGCTCCACAAGTTCCCCAAGGACAAACGACTGATTCGTGCCTGTAAGTGTTAGCATACCCGAGGTAGATCTCTATCGACCTTACCTGAGCACGTTGTGTCCGAGCCCAGCCCGGCCCGACACATTAACTGTAATTATGAGCCCGAGCCCGATTTAAATCCGACCATTTTTTAATATGTGGGTCATTATTATAACTGACGTTCTCAACTACTTTCTGTTACTTTCTCCCGCCCGCAACATTTATGTTTTGTCCCGCTCCCGCCCGCAAAAAGACTTTCTATCTGTAACTTCAAATACTTTCAGGTTAGCCTACGTGTCGCCACCATACACATCAGCATAAATGCTCCTGATAAATTATTTGTTATTAAAGCATTAACACACAAACCACACTGTTATAACATAAAAACAAGCAGGCTAACTAACAGTCATGCATGGTTTGGCATGACTGCGCGCAAAGTGCGCTCCCATAATAATTCCTAAAAAGCTGGCATCAGTTCATCGCGATCTCACACATCTCTGTTATTATCAATGAATCTTTCATAATATATACACTTTGTTTGTTATAATTCGAGGATTTGCCAGCATACAGAATTCAGCACTGAACAAAAAGTCCGTTTTGAGCGGTGAGGGAAGTCTATCGTAAATGCTTCTGATTGGCCATTGCGTTCCTAGAAATCAACACTTATGTTTGTGATTGGCTACATCGCTCAACGCTGCAAACATGTTATAAATAGAAACTCTGGCCTGTAAATCTTTTCTATTTTGTTTTAGTTGTTCTGGTTGCTTTTCTGCAAAAGATGAATACAAATGTATTAGTTTTTATGTTTTATTCATAGATATTTCTAGTTTGCGGGAGTCCCGCGAATCGTTTTATTCTCCCTCAACCCGCACACACAGAGTGAGTGCATTCCCGCCCGCGCTCCCTCTTATGACGTCATCACCCAGTTACGGTAAAAAACATGCTACCTTTGAAGAAACCCCAATAAATGTTATTTTAATGCATTTTAAGACAGACATTTTTAAATATATACATATTGAGCACTTTAATTTACACATTAATTGGTTGTGGTGGTTACCAGCAATTTACACTTTAAAGATAAATTCATTAATCTGGTGCACTTTGAGTCACCCGAATCCGCTGTTAAAAATAATCCACCAGCCAACTGCCCAAACCTATGATATTCTCTGATTTAGATCTGCATCTGATCATCACATTGCAATTATTCAAATTCTCAGTGTTAATCATGATAACATAGTAAAATATCACACTGAAGTAGGCCGATTTAAAGTTAAAGTTAAAGTTCTTCTTTGGGCAAAATTACATTTCCTTAAAGGGTTAGTTCACCCAAAAATTAAAATTAAGTCATTAATTACTCACCCCCATGCTGTACCAACCCCGTAAGGCCTTCGTTCGTCTTCAGAACACAAATGAAGATATTTATGATTCAATCTGAGAGGTTGATCACTCCTCCATAGGCTCCCTAAGGGAATGATTATTATTATTCTCGTCGCTTGATAAACTTATAGTTGAGCCACTGTTGTGACATGGAATATTTAAACATTTTCTTTAATGACTTTCTGGGCCGTCCGGTTTCATTCCCTTAGGGAGCCTATGGAGGAGTGATCAACCTCTCAGATTTAATCATAAATATCTTCATTTGTGTTCCGAAGACGAACGAAGGTCTTACGGGGTTGGTACAGCATGGGGGTGAGTAATTAATGACTTAATTTTCATTTTTGGGTGAACTAACCCTTTAATAGCCTAAACAGAGGCTTTACTCCCTTCAAACTTAAATTGTCAATGTTTCATTACATCACTGTTGGCAAACACTCATATCAGAATATTTACCTTTATAAAGGACATTTTTCCCTTTAATTGTATGTATGCTCTTTCATTTCAAATATTTCTAAATACCGTGATGAGAGTTCCATGTCTTTATTAAAATCAACACATTATAATGATTTATCTGTCATCCACCATCGATTAATTTGAATGTACTGTTTTTATTACTTGGCCCGCCCGACCCGCGGATTATGATCAGCGCAGCACTATCGGCAAACTATACGGTTTGAGAATGGACACAGGCCGGGAACCCCCAACGAAATTTGGCGGAGGCGGCCGCCTCGTAATTCTAAATGCAGGAAAAACCCTGCTTAGGATCTTATCCAATTTTTGATAGCCCACAAACTGTTCTGAGCCAGATACCCATGAATGCTTCCAACATGGCCAATGCAATGACCTTCCAGTCATGAAAATTGTGGACAGAACCAAAGCACTTTCTGCAAACTATAGCTCTGGCAGCCTGGATGAGTCAAGAAGTTTCTGGAAAAGGAGAAGACAGACAACCACTCCAACGTTCCTCGAAAACAAGCCCAGCAAAATGTTTAGAAGAAATTCACTACAGATGATTCAGATTAAACACTCTAATATTGTGACAATACAATATGGCAATGCAGCGTATCAAAATAATTTGATCTTTAAAATCAAGGCTCTCCTTTTAGCCTGCGGCCTTCAAGCTTCAAAAATGACAAAAAGCACCATAAAAACCTATAAAAGCGGTTCATACAACTGTGTCATATCACAAGCCCACTGAAGTCATATGATTGTCTTGTGATAGTATCAATGTCAAATTCATGAATAAATTGTTTGACATGAACTGTCCCATAAATATAGTTTCTTATGCTCAAATAGCATTTAAAAAGTATATAGGTTGGTTCAGCCAATGCGCATGTCAGGACACTGACTGTTTCTGTTTCCCCATTTCTCTTGTAACAACAGATGCAGTGATTTGATGACTTTACCAATTGCAGTTTGGTGTGTATTATGCGCCATAATGCGTGTTGCAGTTTCTTTTATTGATAATAATAGTTATAGTCATTGATTCAATGATCCAGTTACAGCAATTAACAGCTAATTTCAAGGAAAGATTATCATGGAATATTGAGTAAAATTTGAGTTCAGAAAGAAATGACAATTCTTTAGTACTTAGCAATTTTGAGGGAATTAATCTTTTATTTCAACATGCAAAAAGAGTGCTAGAGAAAATAATGTCAATAGCCTATGACTTTCACAATATTTTATTATGAGAAAAGTTGCTTTGTTCCCCAAACAAGGAACAGTTGCTAAACTTGGTATACTGAAAGCATAATTTGAACGGACCTAGTCAGTTATAAACAAATATGAAATCCTAAAAGACACTAAAAGCCCTAAAGACGTGCTTATGCTAGCTTTACTGCTTCACTTGACAGGGCATAATGTTTGTTTCATAAATTATGATTACAAGAAGGGACTATGCAGCCCTTTTAAAATTCAAATCTTACACCGCTTTGAGCGATTGCCAATCTCAATGCTAATTTTAACAATCATGTGCTCAACACTGGGGACATGAGACAAATTCAAAGCAGCACTAGCCCTAATGCTCCTAGCTTAGCTGCATGTATGAACACGGGGTCACTCACTGAGGAGCCACGTGGACAGTGGTGTGCAAGAACCTCCAGGGTGGTGTTTTGCTGAAAGAAAGGGGCGAGGTATTGCAGCTGTGGGAATCTAGCCAAGCGGTGTTTTGATTAGATGTGCTTAGAAGTTCTTTCCCTGTAGACTGTGAAGATGGACCTGAAACAGTGGCCTTGATTCTGCCACTGCTTATCAACTGTTCCTGACAAGTCTTTTTACCAGGACGATTCTCTTCCCCTCCTGGGGCCAGGCTAAATAAGGAGTCGAAACTAAGTGCAAACACACACACACACAAAAAGTTTTTCCGATTCTCTGACTCTTGCTTTACTCTATATGAGGAGAACTACTAATACAAAACAAGGCTGAGGTGAAAGTTTGAGAGAAGTAAGCTGTGTAACAGCAGGTCGGTGGAGATAAAAGAAGGGTTAGTGGCTGTGAATCAGGCTCTCAGCTGTTCTCTCCTGTCAGCTACTTTTCCACATGAGGCTTGAGCTCTCGGCAAACCCCAGCCCCCATTCTGTGGCCTGGAGAAAAATCAATATTGGGTTACAGTCTCACTCAAGACTAACCCACAGTTGTGAAACGTGATTTGGGGCGTCAGAAGCACCCACGTCCTTCCTGGCCAACTTTCTCACCTCTTTTCTCTTTCACAGACAGGCCTGTGACATTGGAGTCAACCACTATCTGCATTCAAGAGCTTTAGCCCATAAGAACAGTACAGCGAATTGTATAGATACTCACATGGTAATGACAAGAGACTGCAAATTTAATTTAGACACTTTCCATTCCAGCACAGATGCATTAGGCCTCAAGCGCTAACCATTTACTGTAGGTGCTTTCACTACTCAATCGCAAATGACACCCATTCTTCAATGGTGGACTGTTGTCCACCATCCAGTCCAGCAAATTTCCCATAAAATTGTCTTTTAGAAATAAATGTATTGGTGTCTTAACTGGAATCTGGTAATCAGTGTGTTGTGCTGTGCACCATTCAGAATTGAACTGAGAATGCCTCAAAATGCTTTGGCTCATTTTTTTAAACTGTCTTAACATTCTTTAGAATGTATAAGTGCAATTTTCACTGTTTTATGTGACATCACAACTCCATTGCATGTCTAAAAACGTCTAGTAACTTACCCAAAATATTTCATTCATGCTTCAAAGCCAAGTTATTTTGTCAGTAAATTGGCAAATGCCACCAAAATGAGACCATGGCAATCAACCCTGGAGATGATTGTTCTACAAATAAAAATGTTGTTTTTGTCTAGCTGAATGCTATTATGTATCAAACTGAGCTATTTAGATACTTATTTCAGCAGGTTTACTGGACAAATGTCAACACTGTAGTAAACAGAAAAATAATATGCATATTTGTATGTATACAGTTACAGTACATTTATAGCAATGTTACATGTAAACAAATACATTCAATGTAAAAGATATTTATGAAATATACCTGTATGTCGGACAGATTTTGATCAATCATTTTGCATGTGATGGCTCACATGATGGAAAAAATGTTGTGAAGAGTGAGTTAAATCAATTCATCAGCTTTGATCACCAAGCCATGAGCATTTAGTTACTTTGAATGTAAGGAAGTAGAATTGAAATGATTTGAAATAAAAAAAATAATTTCAAAAGCAGAATTTGTCAAAATGACCTCTAAATGTTGACTTTACAAATCCTTTAAAAAAGTTTGAAAAGATAGACATTCTTTACACCCAATTATTTAATTCTTGTAAATCATATTTAGGACTTGTAAATGTTGTATACATAATTTCATACGCAGTATTCTATAAGATCTGATCTTCGCCCACGAAGCAAAAGCTTTATGTCGACATGCCAAATACATCCAGTATGTGCTTGCAGTGTGATGTATAAATGGGTTTGTATGTTTTTCGAGTGGTTGGCATTCCTGAAGTGTGATTTCTAAAGAAGCTTGTACCGCTAGTGTTCATTTGAAGGCATTGGTGGGTCAAAGTCCAAAATAAGCCACAGGGCTTCATCCTTATTTTAATTCCTGTTGCTGCAGAACTGTGCTTGCCAGAGGTTCGAAGTGTACATAATCTACACATTTTGCATTGCATAACTAAAAAAAATGCATCAATGTGATTAATCTTGCGTTCTGAAGCCAAAAGAATCTGTAAGGCCCTTACACAGCACTTGTTATAAGATTAAGCATTGCCTGCTGGAGAACGTTTTGTGACAGTACTTTTACTCAGCAAAACATTAAATAGGCTTAACTGTACATACCCCACGAATTATGAGCTTTTATTTAATTACTTATTTATGAACTCTCTCTTTCTTGACTCAAAAATATTGAAATTTATAATATCACTTAAAAGGACAGTTTACCCAAAAATGGAAATTCTGTCATCATTTACTGAAACCTGTATGATTTTCTATTTTCTGTGGAACAGAACTTTGAAAAATGTTTTCAGTTATGTTTTGGACCCCATTGACTTTCATTGTATGGACAAAACAGTTGAAACATTTTTAGTTTGTGTTCCACAGAGGAAATAAAGTCATAAGATCAAATAATAATTTTTTCCTCAATACTTAAATTATCTAGAACTAATTCAAGTGAGCTTTAGACGTACTCAAGTAAACATTTACCGCTAAGTAAAAGTGACAAGTTCAAAAGAAGGTTTACTTCTTTTAACCACTCCAACCAATTTCAACTTTTGCACTTTCAACCAACCAACCACTAACCAAATCTGGCATGTTTATACCACTAACCATCAAACCACATATTATGGGGCAACAAAGAAGAAAATACATCTTCAAAACCAGAACAAAACTCAACAGAACTTTTCTGGGTGTTTCTGATATCCTTTACTGGTATTAATTGAACTATTATGGATGTCAGTGTTAATAAACAATGATAGGCTATTGTTTTATTTATGACTTATCTCAAACACAAATTGTTTTATTTTGTACAGAATATTCTTGGTTATGGTGAGTTAAAAAAAATAAAAAACTTTCAAAGAACTTAGGTGCTTTTACAGATCTGCCAATTCAAGGATAGAAAATGCGAACTTCTACTTTACTGTCAGGGTTATGTCACTTCTGTCTAGTTTATTTCTTGGTTCCCTTTCGAGAGGTCTCTCCTATTGCGTAAGTAGCTTACGCTATGGGAAAACTCCTTTTCTTGAGAAATATTGAAGTCTTTATGTAAAACGCATTGCAGCTGCACAGCATACAGCAATGAGCGAGGCAACTCGGTCATTGGCTGTGCTGCGGCAACTGCACGAACCTATGACGGGGCGACTCTGAACCCGCTTCCAATGAGCGTGCTTCGCGCCCGCGCGCGTCAGAGCCCGCCAAGATGGGCGTGGCCAAGGGCTATATATTGGGGGCCCCGTCGTCTGAGTTCTTTAGATTTAATCTCCTTCAGCAAAGACCTTCTCTTCGCTGGATCCTCCGGATTTCTTGGAGTCTTTTCGCCGCCGCCGTCGACAAGCCTACAGCAGGACTGCTTCGAGGACGCCGGCGCCTTCAGCCGCCTTCGACCGCCTTCTGCTAAGCCATCCGGCGCGCATCATCTAATATCCTTTTACAAAGATAGAAACTACAGTGTTCGCGAAGAAACTACTCCGCGACACTTCTAAAAGAGCAAATTAACTGGGCGTTGTTTCAAATGCCTTCCTGCGCCTCGTGTCGAGGCCCTCTTCAGGACGGGGATCGTCACATCATTTGCACCCGCTGCTTGGGACCGGACCACGCAGAGGCTGCCCTTACTCGAGGCGGATGTCCCGAGTGTGACGCCCTGGGCCTCACCGAGCTGCGCGCTTGCTTCGCCGTTTTCACCGCGAAAGAGCCCACCTCCACCGTGCTACCATCCCCTCTGGTCGAGCCGCGCAAGAAAAAGCGCCGCTCACAGAGGCCGCCAGAGCACGCGGTTTGCAGTGACGTCACGCCGGGCCAATCCCCGCGTGCTTCACCACCACCCGAAGACTCCCCGCCGCCAGTCCAGTTCACACAGGCGGACCAGCACCCCTCCAGCGGAGCGATGGGTCTCGTCTCGTTTGGCGCGTCAGGGGATGACGACGAAAAGGATGACAGCCTTTCCTCTGATGCTGCATCCGACGACTGGCCGGGCTCGTCCTTCGACCCCGCGCCATCGACATTAGCGGGCACAAGCGTGGGCTCCAGCATGGATTCGGAAATCATCCGCATCCTGTCTAAGGCCGTGGAAGACCTCGGGCTCGATTGGTCTTCCCCGGAAGAACCCGCCCACAGCCGACTGGACGAGTGGTTCCTGCAGGGGCGCCGACAGGCCCCTCGGCAAAGGCCCTCCCCTTTCTTCCCGGAGGTTCACGACGAACTCACGAAGTCGTGGAAAGCCCCACACTCCACTCGCCTGAAGCCTTCTTTTTCTTTGTCACTCTCTTCTGTGGACGGCGCGAAAGAAAGAGGCTATGAGGGGACTCCGCCCCTCGAGGAGGCTGTGGCCAATCACCTGTGTCCACCCTCCAACGCTGGATGGAAAGCCAAAGCTTCTCATCCCTCGAAGCCTTGCCGGTCTACTTCAGCTCTCGCCGGTCGCGCATACGCCGCCGCCGGCCAAGCTGCATCAGTGCTTCACTCTATGGCTGTACTCCAGGTGTTTCAAGCTAAACTTCTCTGCAGTATGGACGAGTCTGGACCTGATCCTGAGGCATTCAAGGACCTGCGCAGCGCCACCGACATAGCGTTGCGAGCCACAAAAGCCACCGCCCAATCCATCGGCCGTGCTATGGCTAACCTAACTGTCCTTGAGCGCCATCTGTGGCTAACGCTAACAGAGATGAAGAATGCAGATAAGGCGTCATTCCTCGACGCGCCTATCTCCCAAAGTAGCCAGTTCGGACCAGCGGTGAAGGAGTTCGCTGAGCACTTCACCGAAGCCCGTAAGGATTCGCAGGCTATGCGTCACTTCCTGCCCAAGCGATCTAGCTCATCACAGAGCCGCCAAAGGCCGCCTCAGCAGCAGCGAGCTAAGACGGCGCCTCCCGTCTCTCAGCCCAGACCTGAAACTGATTTTCGACGCCGCTCGCGCTCTGCCAACAGGAAGCAACCGCCCGAGCGACGGGGACCTCGGCCCAAGATTGTGCTGAACCCAGAGCCTCGTAAGTCCTCCTAGCTACAGGGAGAAAAAGGGAGAGCGCGTGTCTCGCAAAAGCCGGACCGTTCTCTCCAAAACGTTTAAAACATTACCCAGTCCCCTTACAGGCGGCTGGAAATGTCTGTATAGCAGCCAATGTGCCAGCCACACAGCTCGCCCACCTGCAAACAAACGCCGTTTTTACGGCGACACACAGAAATCACAAAAAGAGCCAATTTCTGCCTGTGTCATTAAAGGGTCACGTGTCCACACCAAAGTGCGCATTCCCACATATCAAAACTGTCAAAGCAGTGCCAAATGCTTTCCCAGCTCAGGCTGGACGTTCCACAAATGTAGATTGTGTGCCAACTGTCACGTATGCACCACTACACATAAGCACTGTTCCCACAGTTATAAACACTTCCCCAGTAAAAGCAGGAAATTCTATAAGAGTAGTGCGTGTGCCCGCTGTTATGCACGCACCCCAACTCACAAACACTGTTTATATGGCCAAAAACCTCCCGCCACGAGCGGGAAGTTTTATGGAAGTGGCGCGCGTGCCTACCACAGTCTATGCACCCCCACCCATAAGCGCTGTCCATACAATCTTAAATATTTCCCCATCTCACACTGTGAGCATTGCGGCGAGCGTGCCTGTAATCTCACACGCACCCCTGCACTCGGCATTCAACAAAGCTGCTCAGCGCGCGCCCGCGCCTCTGAGAGCTGTATGCTCGGGAGCCATGCGTCACTGCGACACGCCCCCAGGCAGCTTTCAGCCCATAGCTGTGCGAGCGAAAGCATGGGAAAATATCCCAGGCATGCCGAAATGGGTTTTGAACATAATAAAACACGGTTACTCGCTTCAATTCGCTCGTAGACCGCCCCGCTTCACAGCGGTGGTCGAGACGAAAGTGAGAAAAGAGTTTTCACATGTTCTACGCACCGAGGTGCTCAAACTGATAGAGAAAGGCGCTATAGAAACAGTCCCTCCCTCTATGAGCGAGGCAGGTTTTTACAGTCGCTATTTTCTCGTCCCGAAGAAGGATGGTGGTCTCCGCCCCATTCTAGATCTCAGACATCTGAACAAAGCTTTAATGACTCGCTCGTTCAGAATGTTAACAACCAAGCATATCCTCGCGCAAGTTCGCCCGGGGGATTGGTTTCTATAAGTGGATCTGAAAGACGCTTACTTTCACATTCCGATAGCACCTCATCACAGGCCGTTTCTGAGATTCGCTTTCAAGGGACAGTCATACCAGTACACAGTACTACCATTCGGCCTGTCACTGGCACCCCGTACATTCACGAAATGTATGGATGCAGCACTTTCCCCCCTGAAACAGCGGGGAGTGCGAATACTAAATTATCTCGACGATTGGTTAGTCCTAGCACAATCAGAGAGCCAGTTAGTGACACACAGGTCTTGGATTATCAGTCATCTGGAATGCCTGGGTCTAAGAGTCAATTTGGAAAAGAGCATGCTATCCCCCAGCCAGAATATTTCTTTTCTGGGAATAGTGCTAGACTCAGTGCAGATGACGGCGCGCCTCTCATCAGAGCGCGCGCTCACTATCCGGCGCCTTGCAACATCGTTCAGAGCGGGCGCGCGCGCCCCCGCCAAGCGATTTCAAAGGATGCTCGGTCTCATGGCCTCGGCATCAGCTGTACTCCAGCTAGGTTTGTTGCATATGCGTCCTCTCCAACGCTGGCTCAAAAGCCGTGTTCCCACTCACGCTTGGCGCTCGAGCCATTTTTTAATCAGAGCAAATCACGGCTGCATAAGAGCCCTGACGCCCTGGAAAGCTGTCGACTGGTATCAGTCCGGCGTGAGCTTGGGCGTGAACACAAGGAGGAAAATGATCACGACAGATGCCTCCAAAATAGGTTGGGGGGCCCTTTACGAGGGCAGGCCTGTCTCCGGCTTGTGGTTGAACCCGGAGAAACGCCTACATATAAACTGTCTGGAATTGAAAGCGGTCGCTTTGGCTCTCAGAGCCCTGCTACCGTACCTGAAGGATGAGCACGTTCTAGTCCGAACGGACAACATGACGGTAGTCTCGTACATAAATCGTCAGGGCGGACTCAGATCGAGCTCCCTGCACTCGATGGCCAGGGAGCTCCTCCTATGGTCCCAGCGCAACCTGCGCTCGCTGAGAGCAGCGCATGTGCCAGGTGTTCTGAACCAGGGAGCGGACATGCTGTCCAGAGACAAAATTCTCCCAGGGGAATGGTCTCTCCACCCCCTGACGATTCAGTGGTTATGGCAAACCTTTGGCAGAGCAGAGGTCGACCTCTTTGCCTCCAAGGAAAATGCGCACTGCCCTCTCTTCTTTTCAAAGAGCACAGACGCGCTCGCCCAAATCTGGCCGAGCCGCCCGCTGTATGCCTTCCCTCCGGTCGCGATGCTACCTCAGGTCATCAATCGGTTCAGGGAGGAGAAATGTGCAGTGCTCCTGGTAGCCCCACTCTGGAAGAACCAGACGTGGTTTCCAGAACTGATGCAGATGATGCAATCTGCTCCATGGCCGATTCCGCTGAGGATGGACCTCCTCAGGCAGGCCAACGGGATGATCCTCCATCCCCGCCCCGATCTGTGGCCCCTGCATGCATGGCCCCTCAACGGGTTCCCGGGAAGCTCCCCAGTGGAGTGTTGAGAACCATCACTGAGGCGCGAGCGCCCTCTACAAGGCGCTTATATGCCCAGAAATGGAAGGTGTTCAGTGACTGGTGCAAATCCAGGAACCTGAACCCTGAGACATGCGAAGTACCGAGTGTGCTCGTTTTCTTACAAGAGCTGTTGGAGGCAGGACGCACCCCCTCCACGCTCAAAGTATATGTGGCTGCCATAGCGGCATCACACGACCCTGTAGAAGGACGCACACTAGGGAAAAACTACCTAGTTGTTCGTTTCCTGAGGGGCGCCAGGAGGATAAATCCCCCACGCCCCCCCTCAGTGCCGATCTGGGACCTGGCCACGGTCCTGGACGCACTCAAAAGTGCCCCGTTCGAACCCCTCCGAACTGTGCACCTTAAACAGCTCTCGCTCAAAACTGCTCTCTTGCTGGCTCTCGCCTCGGTCAAGAGAGTGGGCGACCTGCACGCGCTGTCATCAAGCGCTACCTGCCTGGAGTTTGGACCTAACGACAGCAGAGTTGTCCTCAGGCCAAAACACGGGTATATTCCTAAGGTGCTCTCTACACCCTTCAGAGCACAGGTGATATCTTTGGCCGTGCTATCGTCTCCAGCAGACGAAAGCGACCCTAATTTACTCTGCCCGGTCAGGGCGCTCAGAATATATTTGGAACGTTCTGCCCTGTTCAGACAGACAGAGCAATTGTTCGTATGCTTTGGCGGCCGCACCAAGGGTCTCGCTGTTTCAAAGCAGAGAATATCGCGCTGGATAGTTGATGCTATAGCGCTGGCTTATGAAGCCAAGGGCCTTCAGTGCCCCTTGGGCATCAGAGCTCACTCTACGAGAGGTATGGCCTCCTCGTGGGCGTGGTCGAGTGGGGTACCCATTCAAGATATTTGTGCGGCAGCAGGCTGGGCCTCACCGTCAACATTTATCAGGTTTTATAACCTACAGGTCCCCTCATTGCACTCCAACATGCTGTCGGTCTAACTATGCATAGGCTGGAGTGTGTACATGCTGAGCATTGTCTCCTCCCTTATAGGGTCCGTCTCTGACTGACTTAGAGATTTTTCATGCATGTCAGTACATAAAAATGTGCTTGTGTGTTTCTCTGGACGCCCATTGGGCCGTTCCACATTGTCCCTTATAAAGCCCGCCTTCGGCCGGCTCGCTGGATAATTGCTTTGCTTAAAGGCTCAGGCATCTGCCTCCGGCTTAATAGAGCAAAGTCAGCACGCACGGCGTTTTACATGGTGTTCCCATAGCGTAAGCTACTTACGCAATAGGAGAGACCTCTCGAAAGGGAACGACTCGGTTACTAACGTAACCTCGGTTCCCTGAGAGGAGGGAACGAGTATTGCGTAAGCTGCCGTGCTTGTGCTTGGTCAGTTCGCTTCAGTCGATTGAACCTAAAGAACTCAGACGACGGGGCGCCCAATATATAGCCCTTGGCCACGCCCATCTTGGCGAGCTCGAAGCACGCTCATTGGAAGTGGGTTCAGAGTCGCCCCGTCATAGGTTCGTGCAGTTGCCGCAGCACAGCCAATGACTGAGTTGCCTCGCTCATTGCTGTATGCTGTGCAGCTGCAATGCGTTTTACATAAAGACTTCAATATTTCTCGAGAAAAGGAGTTTTCCCATAGCGTAAGCTACTTACGCAATACTCGTTCCCTCCTCTCAGGGAACCGAGGTTACGTTAGTAACCAAGTCGTTTTGTGACAAGAGCTGTGTTATGTCTTTGTGTAGGCGCGTGGCTTCCAGCGTTCTCGAGCCGTGCGCTCTCTTGTCTGTATGCCATGTGCGGGCCGGGGCGTGGTGTTTGGATCCCGGCACATCTGTCTAGTTTGGTTTCGGTTCTGTGTAGGGATTCGGACAGTCATGCTCCGCGTCCTCTGTTGTGAGCGCACAGGATGAGCTTTAATACGCTCGTTCTCGTGCGCTCTGTCTTGTCGTGTGAGCGTGCGGTTTCGAGTTCGCTCGGGCCGTACGCTCTTCTGTCCACGTGTGTTGTGTTTTGTGTAGCAAAAAAAAAAAAAAAAAAAGGGCTCGGGGGATTACTTTTCACAAGTAAAATTTAACATTACTATTGGTAAATTTTTTTAATAGAATATTACCAGAGAGTTGAGAAGGAGCAAGGATCTTTGATATTAATGTACTGAAATCGTAGCCAGCTATAGGCTATGTTTAGGCTACTGCACTGGCCGGTGTTCACCCGGCTATGAACTGAGACTTAATAAGTCATATTCCATAACACTGACTTAGATTACAACTATCACAAGAATGCTATTGTAGAAATAAAACAAATATTACTGGTATAACATTGCGAATTTTAGAGAAAGACGTTCTGCAAAACAGTCCTCTTTCAGGGGTTTTAGCTCATGTAAAGCTTTCTTGTGTGTGTGTGTGTGTGTGTGTGTGTGTTAGGAGGGGGGCTACTAAATGTCAAGGGCTGCAGGGAGGAGATTGATGCAGAAGAATATGGTAGTACACTGTGTGTGTGAAAGAGAGAGACAAATATAAAAAACTTCAAGTATTCTAATATAATATAATTTAGTCATAACTTATTTAACTTATTAAAATATCTGACTTTACTGCCACTTGGCCTATCTGTTTCTGCTTCTCTATCATATTTATAGTGTGTGATTTGCAAAATATCATAGCCTACATCACATATCATAGGGTGACCAGACGTCCCCGGTTTCAGGGGACAGTCCCCGGTTTCAGGGGACAGTCCCCGTTTTTGGTTGCCTGTCCCTGGCTAAATACAGAAAAAAACTACTTCTGTCCCCGTTTTGTTTTGGAAGACACAACATTAGGTTTTTTTGCTATTACTATCAGATTGATAGTCAAACTGGAAATGTCCCCGTTTTCCCCCCCTTTTCAGGGATTATGTTCCCAGTTTTGATCTCGGACGTCTGGTCACTTTATATCATATATCAGAATATTCTATTACTATTAAGCCCACTATGAATATTAATATACGCCGAACCATGTGTCCTGTATAATAACTATATGTATTACCTTTGCAGCAAAAAAAAAAAAAAAAAAAACGCATGAAAATCTGTTCGGTATTCAGTGAGGTATGATTAATTAAATGCGCTGACAGCTCATTGCACCTGCCAAACAGATTACACTGAGTGGAGCGGGTGACCGGTCCAAGATGGTGGCCCCACGGCTCGTCAGCGCCAGTAGGCAGTAGCGGTCGATAGGGCGTCTATCTCTATTATGTCTATGCCTGCCATGTGCTCTCCTATTGTCTTGCCCCGCCCATCTTGTTACCTGATTATTGGTTCATTTGCCCCACCTGTCCTCCCTCGTTACCTGCCTTGTTTGCATCCTATTTATTCTCCCTGTGTTTTCAATCCTGTGCTGGATTGTTGTTTAATGTTACCTCTTGTGTCAAGTCTAGTCTCTTGGTTTCCCCCTCGGGGTAGTTTTTTTTTTTTTTTTTTATTAATTAAAAGTCCATCAACTCTGCACCTGAGTCCTCGCTCCTATCCTGCCCCTGACTAAAAAAAAAACTTTAGCTTTACAGCTATATGTAGTGATGGCCAAATGAAGCGTTTCGAAGCATTATTGCTTTCTGATACAATTGTGTTGAAAATGGTTCATTACTCGAAGCTTCATTCAGATAGAAATTGCAGCACCATCTCCTGGTGAAGTAAATGTAATGCAACAAAGCTGACAACCATAAAATGCAAGTAGGCGTATATGTTAACGCCCCGTTTATTACGTGTTTACCGAGGCGATCAAAGCTGAAACAGTGTTAGTGCTGTGAAACTCATTTATGTAGGTGAATTTTACAGATACTGATTAATTTCATGTGTTCACCTTGATAATAAAACATTAAGCATGATGTGTGTTTGTGTAATTATTTCTTTAGACAAGGACAGAAGATCAGACCAGCTTAAAAAAAGTTGGAACCACAGAAATTCTAATGGTTTCTATTAAAATACCAATAGGAACCATTGGCTTTTACCATTTAAACCACTACAGAATTATTTTTTGTAGTGTGTTTGGGACATATTCCATCAGGATTTAATGCCCCCACCAATAGAACCCAAGACATATGAGTAGAGACCCACAGAGACCACTATAATTCCCATTACAACCAATAAAATTCCCATGAAGTTTGAAAATGTAATGGTTAATTCAATATAATTTCTGTAATGGTTTCTATAGTTTTTTTTAGCAGTATCATGTGTGAAAGCTTTATCTTGTTTATCTGCGGGAAGCAGAACTCTATAACTTGTTAACTGGTGGGACTGATATTTTTGTATGTTGAAAAGGATATGCTTGTGTAACTGGTTGTACTTGTAATGTAGCAGAGGGTTTTTGAAGTTTCTGTCTTTCTCCATATCATTCACTACATATGTAAAAATATTTGTATGCAGAACTGTCAAAGAACTAACCTTATCCGGGGAAATAAGTTTAAAGTGTTCCCAAACTTGGGAACGACTTCTCTTTCTCGGGTCCATCACAATACTGAAATAAACTCAATCCACTCTCCTCAACAATAACGCCAATCCAAACACCGACTACTACAACCCACGGTGTTGCAATGGTTTGGCTTCACTTTTATAAGAAATACAGCCGCCAGGTTTCAAATCTGTCAACACTGGATTGGGCTGTCAAAGCAGTCAGGTGGTTCACTACAGGAGTGAACCAGTGTGTTTGCTTCAGACGTCATTTTCACGTGACTAGTGACGTAATGATACAAGCTCCGAAGCAGTGGTTCATTGCAAGGACCGTTCGAGTTTGAAGCAAGCTTCGGAGCGTCGGTGTCAGATGTAACATCACTAGCTATATGGCATTTCAGTATTGTCCATGTTGGAATATCTACAATGCAATATAATTGGCGGATTAGTTGATTTTGTTAGGAGTCTAGTGGGAGCCACACTAGACGATGACTCATCTCAAACACATTAGCAGGCACTGTGTCATGGCCCCGGAATGTCATCGGTTAGTTTTGGACAAGGGAATTCTGATCCCATGGGATTTATTGACGGAAACCATAGTCCCACATACTCCTGGGTTGAGGTCTGACTCTAATAGGTTGCAATCACAGTGGTTCTGGCGAAAAGAATATAATGTCAGTTCACTCCTGATGAATATATTATATTTGGCCTTATTTACAGAGTTATGTCAGCAAAAGTAGTCGGCATGTAAGCCACCAACACAACCAAATAAGAATAGATTGCTTAAACAACAAACTAGCTTGAAAGGTGAAATGGTTTACTAAAATATATCATCTTCAGTACACTCATGTTTCAAAGTTTGGGTTCAGTAAGATTTTTTTTTTACATTTGATCCAGCAAGGATGCATTAAAATGATCAAAAGTGACAGTAAAGACTTACATGGTTAAAAAAAAAATCCTGATATGAATGTATCATGGTTTTCACAAATATATTGAGCAGTTGTTTTGAACACTGATAATAATAAGAATAATGAATGTTTATTGAATTATATGTTTATTTAAATCGTTATATACTACTATATTACCTTGATGAGCAGCATAAGAGACTTCTTTCAAAAACATCACAAAATCTTACAGACTCCAAACTTTGAACAGAAACTTTGAATATATTAAAACAAAACGGTAACACTTTACAACGGTAACACTTTACAAGGTTCATTAGTTAACATTAGTTAACTACATTAGTTAGCATGAACTAATAATGAACTGCTCTTATACAGCATTTATTCATGTTTGTTAATGTTAATTTAAACATGTACTAATACTTTATTAAAATCTTGTTAACATTAGTTAATGCACTGTAAACTAACATGAACAAACAATGAACAGCTGTACTTTTATTAACTAACGTTAACAAAGATGAACAAATACAGTAACAAATGTATTGCTCAGGGTTAGTTCATGTTAGTTAATACATTAACTAATGTTAACTAATGAACCTTGTTGTAAAGTGTTACCAACAAAACAGTATTTAAATTATTTAAATATTTAAACAATATAAATATATACCCAAATACCTGCTGCTTGGATTCCTCAGTTCACAATTTCAGTTCATACATTTCGAAAAAGACGCATACTTGTTAATTATATTTTCGCTAATTTGATTGCAGTATTCCCAATGCGTTATATTGCAAACTGTTCAATTACTGCTGGAGCATGAATGGTATAAATGCAGTTTTTCATTTAAGACCAATTCTAGCACAGAAGCACAGTAAAGCTTTCAGTGGCCTACAATGGGAACTCTGTGCTCTTTAGCCTGGACATTGCCACTATGTGACAATTCACTACTTTATTATGATGCAGTGTTAAGGCCTCTCTCAATGTGGAGACAGTAGTGCGACCTAATATGAATGTAAGTGATTGATTGGCACTAGAAGAATATTGTTACTGTTTTCTCTCAATTTACCTTTCACTCTCTCTATAATACAAGGAAGTGTTGTATGTACCGATACCAAAAAACACCTCTTTCTGGATGGGCAATATAAAAGTATTCCAAAAAATAAAACTTAAAGGGTTTAACCAAATTAAAACCTACATGCACTTCTACTTTCCTGAACTGTAATGATGGCATTCTAAAAAGTGTTTGAGTGCTTCTACCTTTTACATACCATGCATTCAATGTTTTCAGCACACTATAATGGAACCAAATAAAAATGCCTTATTGTCCTCTATTTTTTATGAGCACCATTTCATTTCCTTATAGGTGAAGTGTGTAATTTATGCACCACTAACATAAACAAAATGAATTGTAAAAAATATTGCTATAGAAGTATTAATGAAAAAAAAAAGGATATGAGAAAGTTTTAAACATTTAAATAAAAAACACACACCACACCTTTAAAAACCATAAGGTTAGATGCTACTCAGTCCGGCTCTTCATTCCTTATTTTTTTCATTAACATGTCTCCATTAAAATTGTTGGTCTGTGACAACATCCATTTAAGTGTCTTCTGGACGGCCTCCACATCATAACTCATCAGCTTCATTTAACCAGAGGAGTTGACCAAGAATCACACTCCTTGAAAATCTTTCCATCTCATTCAACTGCCAAGAGTTTAAAAGTTTTTCTCACTCCTTGAATTAGTTCAGTCTGTTTTTATGTCTTGAGCCTGCAATGACCAGCTGAAGAAAATTACAACACAGGATACTATTAAAATCTCATAAAAAAGGAAATTGCCTAGAGATAAACATGCCTTATTTGATCAGATTGCACATTAGAAAAAAGGAAAGAAAATCATTTGACAATACCTGCTTTAAAGTTTTAGAGCTTTCACAAATGAGAGAGCCAAAGATATATATTTTTAAATTTTCACAAAGATTTTTCCATTCATCATTTGAAGATGAATATCGCTGGATAAGAGACTTTGCAAACATTGGAAATAAGACAATTTCTCTCTTCCTTTTTTCTATAGTCTGTAAAAATGATAAATATTCCCACTACTAATAACACCAAAAGAAAAAACCATGCTTTGCATTGGGAAGGTCTACTTTAGTAGCACTCATCACTTTAAAAGTGTTAACAACCTAATTTTGGAGTGCTTGGGAGAACTGTAAGGGGAAACTGATAGTAAAAGATATTGTTGGTAATATTTCTTCCTATAAGTCCTTTGTTTTGGCATACAATTGTATTTATGAGAGAAAATGCCCTGCTGTTCTCACAGAGCTGTACCACTCTCAGAGGATGTTGAGGATGTTGAAGCTGACCTGTCTGCCACTGTGTAATTAGGACGTGACCCTCATATGATTCTCAGAGCATGCATGTATTACGGGGGCTTTCCTTGCAAAGAAACCAAAGCCTTATGCTTTCGTCCATATGCGTGAGAGAACGAGAAAAAAAAACTTAAAGGGATACTCCACCCAAAAATGAAAATTCTGTCATAATTTACTCACCCTCAAGTTGTTGCAAACCTGTATGAGTTTCTTTCTTCTGCTGAACACAAAGGAAGAGATTTTGAAGAACGATTGGAACCAAACAGTTGTTTGGCACCATTGACTTCCATAGTAGAACAACAAAAAAAATACTATTAAAGTCAATGGTGCCAAAGTTCCAATCGTTTTTCAAAATATCTTCCTTTGTGTTCAGGAGAAGAAATAAACTCATAAAGGTTTGCAACAACTTGAGGGTGAGTAAATGATGACAGAATTTTCATTTTTGGGTGGAGTAACCCTTTAATAGATGGCAAACTTAATGATTGGCAACACATTTGTGCAAAACACTGTGATTCCACAAAGATGCATCAAGTACAGTTTTGACAGCGCGTTTAGATCTCGTCTGCTCCTGTGACCAACAGGTAACAGGTGCCGCGAGCTCTGACACACAGCTCGCTGAGCTAATTTACCCGTCTCGCTGAACATAAAGTGTCTTTGACGTCCCTAGCACAGTAAGAAACTACTTTAAAGAAGTTTTAACCACATCATAACAAACGTTATTTATTTTTACATTATTATATAATTTTTGATTAACCTAAATTTGCGGAGGCAGACCCTCCCCCCGTACCCCGTTTCTACTTTTTTAGTCTGTCGGCCCAGCGGTCCTCGCTCTGGCAGTGGATACTCTTTCAGACGGCTATTCTTGGGACCGTCCCTTACCCGACTGTATGGGGTAGAGACAAGGATTAGGTAGACATGCTGTAAACTTCACTTCATGAACAGGGATTGCAGTTGAATGCTTTGAGCTAGACACCAACTTACCTGCGTAGTGATCGAATACAGTTGGCACATATTCCTCGGGAAAAGCATCATTTGCGTAACTCATCAGCAAACAGGTTTTTCCCACCGCTCCATCGCCGACCACAACACATTTCAACATCATCTTGGTCGTAGTATCGACACGATTGCTGTTACTGCCTCCATCCTCAACCGCGTCCACTGCATTCTGCCTACTTTTCGAGCTGAGAGTATGCATGATAGTTGGACAAGTCCAGAAACTATATTCACCACAGGTAGCCAAGTCTTCTGTCGACAGAAATATCAATATTTGACACGTCAATCTTGGTTTGACCAGTTTAAAGACTCGAGTTTACGTGTCGTACGTTGTGCAGGCAAATTCGTCAAGTAGGTGACCCACGCTTTAGCTCGCGCTTCCGAAACAATCCGGCGCCATCGAGAGCAGCTTCATAAAAACTCACGATAACTCCTACAACTTGATTTCCGTCATTTTACATTTTCCAGGTCCGACGACAAAACCAACACAAAAGCCGTGTCTGTGACTCCGGTTTAGCCTACTCCCCTTCATACTCCAAACAGCTTTCCACATTCGCCCCTACGCTGCTACGCATCGTCGTCAGTGTCAGGAAAGCATTGGTTTCCTTGCGAAATTCCATATTAGGCAGGAGTGGGCTGGGAACAATAGGTGCTCTGTCCATAGCCTACTCAGACAGGGTACTTCAGCGGCACAGGAGGGGCGGGAGGGAGGACGTCCCCAATCTAACTGCATTTCCGAAAATATGGCGCCACAGTGAAGGATATGGCTTGGGTTGGATTTTCATTCATTCATTCATTCATTCATTCATTCTTTCTTTCTTTCTTTCTTTCTTTCTTTCTTTCTTTCTTTCTTTCTTTCTTTCTTTCTTTCTTTCTTTCTTTCTTTCCTTCTTCAGAAATTCAGAAGAAAAAATTCACTCATGTTTGTCAAGCCAAGTAGTATAGTTTCGTTCAAATTAATTTATTCGATGTTCCTTTTCTTTCAGTAGCGGCAGTCTCGTGATAACTGTTTTAACCTCAGGCTAATTCATGCAGAATGTTGGTGAACGATCATTGAAAGTTTTAGGCTATAAATCACCGTTGATTTTGGCGTAGTTTGGAACAATTAAGATGATATTATTCATTTACTGTAACTCTGACTGGGTTATCATGGCACCGGCATCGAAAAATTCCTGTGCCAGTCAATTTTATTGACTCCAGAACACGCTCTGTGCTCACCTCCATCATTTTAGTTGAAACCCTAAAACAGGCTTTAAATTGCACTTGCCAGGATGTTTCTGAGGCTTTTTACCTACCTAGCTCACCTGGTCTTCTCCTTTTTTGGGGGACAGTTGAGTTTGTTTGAGTTTTGTCAGACCAATTAAGGCAAACGAGACAGCCTGGACAGCCAGTCAACTTTTTATAAGTCTTTAAGAAACTAGACAGTTTTCGTAATTTTGAGGTCGGCAAGTCTGTAAGCAACTGACACCATTAAGGTTGCGCGAAGATTTCCTTCCTTCCCCCTGTTCATGAATTATAGCATTCCGCTACTGTGTTCAGTTCACTTTTAGTAGCCTAACTCTGACTGAGTTTTAATGTTTCTATATCGCGCGCAATTTGCGCCATCTGTTGCATGAGACTATCTCTATGGCACCGGGGATCGATGTCGAGATTCCTGTGCCAGTCAAATTTTATTGTTACAGTTTGCAAGTGCGCAGGCGCAGAGAAGGGGAGCGCGGAGCCTGCAGAACTGCGAGCGCTCTGTGGTACAAAGGACCCATAACAGTCAGGCACGGCGCATCGTTACAATGATCTTCTCCATCCCACCGATAGATTCCCATCCCGCCTGCATCACTTTTACGACCAGCTTCCACCAAGTCCGCGAGCCTGACCGACACTGCCCGACCGCAGAATGCACGGGGGAAAAAGAGGACTGGTGGCACCACAGAACACTTTTTTGGAAAATATTGTCCGTCGCTCAAGTGGTAAGATGATCGGTTTCTTCAGATTGCAGTACCTGATAAAGCAAAGAGGGAAAGTCTGATGTCGTAAGATATGTATAAATTCTCTCGCGCTTTCTTTAACTTTAATAGTGTATTTGCTCAGAATTATGCGTAAAAACAAAGCTTGTACGTTTCTTTCTATAAAAATGGGAAACCTAATCTGATCAAAGTAAGCTTGAATATGTGCATACGACGCGACTATACGTATAGTCACTTCTAGATACTCTTCTTTATTGACAGTTTAATAAAAACTTTATTTATAATTACATTAACTAATATTAATGCTTATTTCTTAATATTAAAAAGAGCTGCAATACAGGAAAACAACCGTGAGCAAAACATGATCGCACCATTACCATAATAATTAAACACTGTTAATAGCACATTGCCCAATTGCTTCTCAAAACATTACCTTTCTACTATTGCTGCCCATTATCAGCATCAGTAAGACTGTTGCTCATCTATTCCTCAAATAATTCTGGAAAAAAAACCCAAAATTTCCACAAAAATATTAAGCAATTACAAAATGTTTTCAACATTGAAAATAATAATAATATGTCATATTATTTGATGACATCTACAACCTATTCGGGATGAATCTCACAGAGGAAACATTTATTTGCGTCAATTGAGGCTTGTGAAAAGTGCGTGTGAAAAGTGCGTGTATTTTGTGTGGAGTCTCGCCAACAGCCAATTTGTCACAGGAACAACCTTTCCAGCTTACGTGTTAAAGTTTAAACCAAAAGTTTTAACTAGCACTTCAGGTTCATAGTGTTTGATCGTAACTTCACTATTATAAATAATAAATTATATTATTTTTAAGTTAAATAATGCATTGTACTCACTTTTTAATGCATTCTCAGTTGTATTTATAATAATAGGCTATATAATAAAAATTATTATTATCATTGCTGTATTATTATTATTATTATTATTCATTTCATCCAAGTAGTCAAAGAGGATCTAGAATCATCATGGGTTTATCTACATGTTAATTTCTCAATTGCTTATATCATTAAATTATTTTTAATCATAGCAAAAGTTAATTTAAAGTTGATGCTGTTTTTCTTGGCTGCTTTGCGTGGATCTTCTCATTTGTGAAGGGCTTGTCGCCTGTAGTGTGAATTGCAGTCGTTTTGTATCACATACATTTTCCTGTGAATCTGCCACAAGACTTCACCAGCAGAGGTCACACATGATTACTGCATCAAAAGCTATAAATATTCCTGCAAACAAATATACAGACTTAAAAGTTCAAGGCATAAATTTGGTGTTTTTGTTTATTGAGACCAGACAGTTCTGTCTGATAAACTAAGCATGTGTGTGTGTGTGTGTGTGTGTGTTTTCATGCGGTACCCTCAGCTCATAATGCCCTGACATTTGCTGTGGGCAGCTCTCTGACCTCCAAGGGTCTCCGGATCTCCCACACAGTCTTTACCAAATCTATGGCAGAGCTTGTATCTTTTGAGAAAAAAAGGCTCTACATTATTATTTTTTTATAAATCCTGAGCACAGTCACTGTTTTAACGAGATGCTGATGTTTGTATTCTCTGAGCTCCCATGTCACTGTGATCATCGTTTAATGTTTAATCAATGCAGTAAGTGAAAGAATTTAGAATTCCAGTTCAGATGAAGTTGTTATGCTCATCTAATGTTGTTTTCGGACATCTTGCCTCATTCCATTACTAATTCAAATATGCTGACAGAATCTGAATGGGCTGGATAATTGATTGTTGCATTTAAATTTACATTTATTTTCTTGTCAATGATTTTTAAATAAGAAAGTTCATGCATTCTGTATGAATGAACTCTTTCACAGGCGTCAGTTGGCGCAAGTCAAAAAGAGTCAAGAAATATGTAGGCTAATACCTGTCAAAAATAAAAATGAGAGGTTGAGTGTAAATAAAAGGGAAGGTAAGAGCTTCATCTTTCCCACAATTTCACCACGGTACATTTAAAAATATATCTAAAGTCAGTGCCGATATGCTGCCAATGAGCTGCCAGCTCCCACTGAGGCTCCATGCTGATGGTGATTTTAACATTGTATGGATAAAAAAATTCTCTTAACGTTTTAGAATTGTAGAGCTGATAATTATTTACAATATGATTTTGCAGCTATAATATGCCGGTGATGTGCAAGTGGTAAATAAAGTAAGTTAACAGTGATTTTTGGAATAAATTGGAGAAAGTTTTGGCAGGAACTCTGTGTAGTTGGAGTCTACAGAGGTAGTAGAAGTCTGGTATGTTGTCTTTATGAAGTACGGATGATAAGGTTTCCAAAAATATTTTCCAAAAAAGATGAGACTTGATTTGGTTTGACTTTAAAAGACTACTACTTTCTTCATCATTTTTGTTGAAACCCTAAATCACCTCAGGCTTTAAATTGCAGTTGGCTGGTTGAACGAGGCGTAAAAAGTTAAGCAATCAAAACTCTTCATTATTGTCAATTATGTAATAGCCAAAAATGATCCAATCTTTGAGCATAATTCAGTCAATTCGTCAAATCGTTCAAGCAATTTGTTTTTCATATACCTCTTATATCGTCATACGCAGCATGTCCACCTCAAAATAATGAATCCTTTGACGAGTGCAGGTGTTTCTAAGGCTTTGTGTCTCTCTCCCTCATTTACCCAGATCATCCCTGCTCTTCTCCTTTGTTTGGGGACAGAAGAGTTTGTTTGAGTTTGCCAGTATATATAGGGCAATCGAGACACACAGCTGGGGGCGACAAAGTCAACTTTTATAAGGCTTTTTTTTACCTTGTTAGAACAGCAAAAGCAGGGCATATTTCTCTCCAATTTTCTGTGGTGAATTCTATTTTTTTAAAGAAGCTTTTTGTAGTCAGGTTGATGTTTGGGTTGTGTTACATGAAGCTCTCACTGACTTGGAAATTAAATGATTTCACAAGTGTTTTTTGACATTGAGGAAGCACATACCTGCTGAACCAGATTTCAAGGCTGACAATTCCAAGAATAAATTGCATTTGTTTGGTTATATGGGTTAATTTTTTTTATTATAATTTTTTATTTATTTATTTATTTTATTTGTTTATTTATTTTATTATTATTTTTTTTTTATGTTTTATTATATATTTATTTTTAATAATAATAATAATAATTATTGTTATTGTTGTTGTTATTTTCAGTATGCAGTGCTGTGTATTTTTTTCCCACTCTTGTACTCATTTATTCTCTCTCTTTTCCTACCTCCTTAGAACTGTTCATTTGCGTATTGCATATGGGGCTTATGTAATAATGTACCACAGCTCGTCTGTGCATGGTTGCCCCTGGCCATCCTCAGCTTGCTCTTTTGTAACGCTTGTCACAGTGTAAGGTATACATGCACACTACACACTCTCAAAGAGAGAAAGACACACACACACACACACACACACTTTACGGTTTAAAAAGAGAAGTAAATATGCATTTATTACACACATTATATTACATACATACTTCAGCAACAAACTTATGAAAGGGAAGCTGGAGGAATTGATAAAGTATAGGGTTTGTTTGGTAAAATGAAACTTTTGAGAGAACCTTAAAAAAAAACCTTAAGGAGATCATAAGACTAGTGAGGGAAAAAGATATCCATGCAGATTAGAAAACCAAAGCAGAAAAAAGAAAGTGCTAACCGTTGTGTTTTGCGTTCAATAAACCGGAGGGAACCAATATCTGATGTGTATCTAAACTGAAAATTCTATTTTTTACATGCTTGGGATCCATAATGGCTAACATAAAATCGTTTTCACAAAGATCACAGGCGCTAAGAATGGTGTACTCCTTGTAAATATAGGTTTATCTTAATAGGATCTGTTTCTTCTTCCACTTTCCCTGCAGTCGTCCTTTCACCCAGAAGCAGGTATACCAACCTGCTTCCACGTAAGCAGTGCAAGAACACACACACAATGCAATAGCATCACATACACAGACAAATCAGAATGCATTATGTTAATGGATCCAAAAATAGAAGAATGTACGCTTGTTTAATGGCATTACTCCCCACTGCAGTGACCGCCAGGAGTAACATGCTGATGAGTGCTGGAGAAGACACTTTGCACCTCCTAATCCTAATGGCAGCTGTAGGGAGCATGTTGGTGAATTGTTTGTTGCGGTCTCCAATTGCCCCACCATCGTCTTTTCTAGCGTAGAAGACTGGTAGAACATCTCTGACAGCTCCCTCAGAAAGTACAGGCTGCTCTGGGTTTTCTTCTACAGCCTCGCTGTGCTGTCAGTCCAGTCTGTTGTTCGATGGATTTTCTATGTATTTGTGGCTTTGTACCGTCCCCATTTGTTCATTATGAATGGTTGCTGTATGAAAATCCGTCACCAACTCCACTGTCTCACTTAAGTTTAACTGCAGGTTGTTTTCCATAAGAAAGTTCTGTCATTATTTACTCGCCAAACCCCAACAGAATGCCATTACAAACTTTCTTCCGGGGAAGGACAAAAATAGATTTGTAGAAAGTGTTTATATTAGAATATACCCAATATAAATAAATGGGGACTGGATCTATCAAGGCCCAAAAAGAACAAAAAGCGCCATAAAATACCATAAAATGTTCCTTATGACTCATGAACTCATTTGGGGTCACATCCAATTCAATATGTCACACTAGTAACCCGTTAAAAGCATTTGTTTGTTTTTTTTTTAAATAAAAAAAAAGAACAATGCGGCTCACTACATTACCATTCAAAAGTTTGGGGTCGATAAGATTTTTTTAAAATGATCTTTCTTTTTTCTTAACATGCTGCAATTATTTAATCAAAATACATACAGTAAAAACAGTAATGTTGTGAAATATTATTTCAATTTAAAATAACTTCTATTTGAATATATTTTAAAAAATAATTTAATCTTGTGATGGCCCGGCTGAATTTTCATCTTTACTCCAGTCTTCAGTGTCACATGATCCAGCAATCAGGCTCAAGAAACATTTATTATTATGTTGAAAACATAAAATTTTGATACTGTTTTTTTTTTTTTTTAGAATTCTTTGAGGAATAGAAAGTTCATAAAAAGAGCATTTATTTTAAACAGAAGTCTTCACTGTCACTGTTGCTCAATTTAATAAACCCTTGCTTAATAAAAAATCTTACTGTAGTGTATGTCCCGTAAAACACACTGTACAGTAGGCTCAAAAACTGCCACCAATTGGTAAAGCAGTGAATGATTCATGAGAGGGTTCTCCACCTGATTTGTCTTTGGCTTGATTCTAAGTCAGCTTGGCCAGATATATTTATAGCATTTAAACACAATAAAACGGGCCATTTGTGAAGCTGAAATTAACTTGTGGCAAATTGTGTATTATGAAAAAGTGACATATTAGCCCTCAGGAAATCTCAAAGTTTTTTTAGACCTGGCCTGAACCTTCCCTATTGGAATTCCTAAGTGTACGCTTGAGATTAAATTGACAACGATCCTCAAAGCCATTTGTTTAAGGCAGGACCTTAGGTCGGAGATTGGCAGTGGTTATTTCCTAATGCACACGCCGAGGATATCTCTCTTCTTGCTGGAAGTAATGGAGTCAAATGCTGACACACACAAAGTGTCACACCGTAATTGAATAGAGAATTATAGAGGGATAAAGAATGACAGCGATAGGCGATGGAGCCAGTGAAAAGGTCACAAATTGTCTCAAAGCAGAGTCTATCGCACAGTGTATAATAATTAGTGTAATTTATAAGTCTGCTACCCTCTTTTGTCAAACTTAAAAGTTTTTAATCTAAATCATGGCCTGTCTTTCTTGTTAGAACACTGCATTCCAAATTACAAAGAATAACATTTTCTATAGCATGCTTTTGAGTCACAAATGCTAAGAAATGTGAATGATTTTGGATACATAAAAACACGTGTGAGACCAATAATATTTCCCTCAAATGTTGTTGCTTTAGTCTTAGAGAGTTGTTTGAACTAACAGTTTCATATTGAAAAATATTGCTGACTTGCACATTCCCAGCATGCATTGCAGCAGGAATAAACTGTGGATTGCATTAAGATGCATCGTTTTGTCTTTTGCTGACATTATGCTGTTGAGGTGTATTGATTGTCAGCATTATTTTAGTCTTGCGTAGTCAGATATTTGACCTGTGACATAAGATCAGGATCCTGATCCTTAATTGTTGCAACTTTTTGCTGTGTCCGAAATCACATACTGAATAGGTACTACATTTGGTTTCTAACTTCCTTCGTGATCGTTAAAAAAGTATGTTCTATATAGTATGAATGTGTGTAGTATGAATTTAATTCGGATGTACTACATCCGCCATGTTGTCATTGTCATGTGACTTATGGCATCAGTCCCGTTGCTTCACCTCCATTCACAAATCCTCTCCCATGGCCTCATGGGATAGTAAAGTGCTCATCGAATGTGCACTTCAGAATCTCTCCGGAAGTGATAGGTCATCCAGGTACTTTCCACCTGTTTAATGAATATGAATTTAGACATACTACTCAACTCACATACTGTTTTTCACCTATTATATAGCATGGGTGTTGGCATATTCAGATACAGTGAAGAACTTCCAACTTCAGCAGGAAGTGACTGTCTGGCATTTAACGTGACTAACCACAGTTTGTTTGTTTTTAAGGGGTGGGTTTAAGGAATATATACAGTATCTCACAAAAGTGAGTACACCCCACACATTTCAGCAAACATTTTAGTATATCTTCTCAAGGGACATACTATAGAAATTAAACTTGGATATATTTTAGAGTAGTCAATGTGCTGCTTGAATAGCAGTATATATTTACTGTCCTCTGAAAATAACTCAACATACAGCCATTATTGTCAAAATAGCTGCCAACAAAAGTGAATAAACCCTAAGTAAACATGTCAAAACTGTGTCCAAAGTGTCAATATTTTGTGTGAGCACCATTGTTTTCTAGCACTGCCTTAATCCTCCTAGGCATGGAGTTCACCAGAGCTATACAGGTTGTTGCTGGGACCCTCTTCCACTCCTCCATAATGACATCACGGAGCTGCTGGATGTTAGACACATGGTGCTTCTCCACCTTCCTCCTGAGTATGCCCCACAGGTGCTCAATAGGGCACAGGTCTGGAGACATACTTGGCCGCTCCATCACCTTCACCTTCAGCTTCCTCGGCAAGGCAGTTGTCATCTTGGCGATGTGTTTGGGGTCGTTATCATGCCGTTCGGCCCAGTTTCTGAAGGGAGGGCATCATGTTCTGCTGGAATCCATGTTTCCCTCAATGAAGCCAGCTCCCCAGTACCAGCAGCATGATGCTTCCACCACCATGCTTGACTGTTAGACACAATTTTCTTGGTCCTCCTCACCAGGGCGTCGCCACACATTCTGGACACTATCTGAGCCAAACAAGTTTATCTTAGTCTCATCAGGCCACAGGACATGGTTCCAGTAATTCATGCTCTTGGACAGGTTGCTTTCAGCAAACTGTTTGCGGGCTTTCTTGTGAGCCAGCTTCAGAAGAGGCTTCCTTCTGGGACGACGGCCAAGCAAACGGTCTTGTTGCAGTGTGTGGCGTATGGTCTGAGCACTGACAAGCTGACCTTCCGCTTCTGCAACATCTAAAGCAATACTGGCAGAACTCATGCATCTGTTTATGAAGCCAGTTTCTGCACCTGACGCACAGCACGAGGACTCAACTTCTTTGATTGACCCTTGTGAGGCCTGTTCCAAGTGGAACCCGTCTTGGAAAACCTCGGTATGACCCTCAGGGTGTTACCAATCTTCTTACAGTCTAGGTCAACTTTGTGGGGAGCAACAATTCTAATTCTCAAATCATTAGAGAGTTCTTTGCCATGAGGTGCCATGTTGAACATCCAGTGGTCAGTATGAGAGAATTGTACTCAAAGCACAAATTTTAACTGCTCTAATACAAGATACACAAATTTGTATGGTCCTGTCAAGCAGACAAAAACATGAAAATGATGAATAGGACAAGGAATAGTGGCTTTGCATGGTTAAACGACGTACAGCTATTATCAATTATAGGGTGTACTCACTTTTGTTGCCAGCTATTTTGACATTAATGGCTGTATGTTGAGTTATTTTCAGAGGACAGTAAATATATACTGCTATACAAGCAGCACATTACTCTAAAATATATCCAACTTTCATTTCTATAGTGATGTCCCTTGAGAAGATATACTAAAATGTTTGCTGAAAGGTGAGGGGTGTACTCACTTTCGTGAGATACTGTATATTTATCTAGAGGGATTTAGGGACAGGTTTAAATGAAATATGTATTTCATTAAACACACCCCTATAGGCAAACAAACAAACTGTGGTTGGTCGCTTTAAATGTTAGTCAGACAGTATCTCCGTAAAATATATGTGTTGTTCATTTCTGACTGATGGCTGTCAATCAGATTATAACTTTGTTTTTGTCGTAGTAACGTAGTTTTTGTCGTAATAAAAGTCAAGTCAATGGAGTTGGACAAAAACTACGATAATGTTGGAAAGCATCTTTTGCAGCGATTTTTGTGTGAGTATATCAGTGAACACCCCTGACCATGCGTTTTAGGAAGGATTGTTTCCGAAAATTCTCGGGACAGCAGCATGTGTCCAAATTTTTATCTTAACCGTTCTATTTCAAACGATCTTGAAACAGGGCTTTAAGTGTAAAATACCGAACTTGTCCTTTAAAAATAACACTAAATTTGTTTCTGAAATTTATAAGTCATCCAGTGCAAAAAGGCTTAACATAATTGAAAACGCATCACGTTTCTCAGCATTGATGTATAACTGTTCCCAATTTCTTTTTATAGGGCATTTTATTATGTTGCATTTACATGTGTTGTGCAAAAGAAGATGCTGTTTCATGAGTTTGTGTGAGTGGGCAAGTAAAGCGGAAAGAAAATGACATGTACATATGTAAATGGCCATGTGAGTGCTGATATGAGATGTTTTCCTGTAAACACACTGCTGTGGAATTGTAGGAGCAACCTAGCAGCTGTCTGTTGGCCTCCCACGTGGGGTTGGCACGCACATCACTAAGTCTTTCATCGCTGTCAATATGCCTCTTATTCACCATTTACACAATAAGCTTTCGGCAGCATCCCATATTACACATAAAGTGCTGATGGACTGCCGTAGGCTTCACGTGGAAGTGTAATCAATGTGTGTTACAACCACTTGGGTTATTTAAGGTCTGAATCAGCTGACATGAGCTGCTCTTAAAAACAACAAGACTAATTCAATAGAGACACAGGTAAACCTAAGTGTTAATTTGCCTCAAGTGAGGTTATAAAGATTAAAGTCTTTCTATAGCCTCAATATTCCATTGATTTTACATGCCGCCAGACAAAACAGCTGTGTCCTCTTATGGCCTGTGAAATTGATGCTCTTTTTGCCTTGAGGTGGATCTGGATGTGTGCAGTCTGTGTATTGCATTGCTTTATATAGCGCGGTTCAATTGTTTCAATTGTCTTTGTCCATATAATTTTAATTATAAATAAATAATGTTCATAATAATTTGTTTTCATTGCTAAATTTTTTTCAGCCAGTGTTAACAAAGACTGAAATAAAAAACTACATGAAAATAAAAATAAAAACATAAATAAAAAAAAAACCTTCAACAAAATGTTCAACTAAACCTTCAACTAAAATGGGCAAAAATTATTTTAAGCTTTAGTTTTTGATATAGTATATTGTAAAGCTTGAAACCTTTCAAATCTACCTGCATTAAACGCACCACTATAACAGTAGAGTGTCCTGAGAAATTAAATTGAACAATTTTGAAATGATACTAATCAGTGCAAAATAAAAGATAGAAAGCTCTGAAAAAATTAAAACCAACATTGACAGATTGAAAACTTCTTCATTATGGGTCATGGTTATGGAAAAAGTATGAGATCGGGAGAAAAATTATTTATTTGCTTTTGCTTTCACTAAAAATGTTGTGTTCCAACCTTGAATTCGCTCACAAAAGCATTTACCGCAAAAGTTTGGTGAGCCAGTGTTGTTTTATACCATTGAGATATCATTATAGTTGTTATTAATATTTTGAATTCATTTTTATTTTCCATTTGCAGTTAACTTTTTTTTAAAGTTTTAGTTTTTTTTATGTGCTTTTGTCATTTTTATTAGTTTTTACTTCTTTAAAAAAACATGTTTTTATTTATTTTCATTTCACTTTTAGATACTTTAGTACATCAATTTGAACTAAATGAGAAATGTTTCCTTAGCAACTATAGCTGAAATAAAGTAATATTTATTTTTATATAATTATTTTATTTCAGTCAGTGTTTTATTTCATTACAAGTAAAGAAATTGTTATTTTTTTATAGTTTTAATTTCTGTAGCAAACGAATGCAAACGTTTTTTGGGGGAACGCAACACTTTTGTAGGCAACCACAAAAGCACTTGAAATCAGTGGTGTAAAGTATCTGAGTAATTTTAATACTTACTGTACATTTTTGTATCTTTTTGTCCACTTTGTACTTTGACGGAGTATTAAGGATATTAGCAACTAGCTTTACTTGACTACATTTTTGAATTAGTATACTCTTATAGCTACATATGTAATGAGTAAAGCAATTACACATTACAATTTGAATGGCACCTAACTTTTTCTGCAGCAGTTTATTTCTCCTACAAAGGAAGTAATATCGCAATCTACAGCGCATTGAAGGTATATATCTTGTGCGTTTTGCCCTTATTACCTAAATGTGTCAACAAGGCTACATTACGTGAATGCGGGTGCATGGCAGGTAGTTGTGAATTACAAGTGTTTATATGAGATGAGGACATTGGTACAGCCGCTGATGAGGCTGAAGCCAGCATATCCAGTGCAAGTAGGCTTTGACCTTTTAGGCTTTAATTATATGGAACATTATTTTATTAATGCGTTATATTGAAGAGAACTTTTGAAGGATGTTGGTTAACTTTTGTAATTTTTGAGCACTTGAGCTTAACTGAGACTTGAGTCTTTGTAGACGTTTAAGAGGCTCTTGTGTCGATTGCAATATTGAGGAGATCATTTTTTTCTGAATAAACGTGATCGTTCTCCTCACAAATCAACTGTTTCTTGTTTTTTAATTGGCGTGTCTCTTAGGTGTCAAGGACTAGTGCATCTTTGAGCCTATAAGTGCTGTTAAAATCAGATACTCTTAAGACTTACCCAAGTGGTATTGTGACTTGTTCGCTGGAAGGTGTCTGTACTTTTACTCACAAGTATGGTTTTCATGTACTCTTTACACCAATGATTGAAAAAAAAAAATCCATCCCACCACATTTTTTACCCTTCACCATGTTCCTTTAGGGGCTTTGTAAAAATTGAGAAAAAATAAAATAAATGAAAAATAACTCTAAAAAATAAATAGATACAATGGCAATAAAAAATGTATAATAAAAAAATCGAAACTGTTATGCCTCCAATTGCAAAAACATCTCAGTCAACCCAACAGTCATTCCTCGCAAAGACTACCCTTTGTTATTGTTATGCTGCGGAAGTGACTGCTCTACTCGCCTGAACTCCTTTTCTATATTAGTTATTAATGCTTGACTTCTTGGCAGAATCTTTATTAGTCTGAACGTGCTGTCTTGGCTGAGAATATGATATATCATCAGTGACAGAGCATTACATTATTATCACCGAGCCCTGATCTGCAAACAGGATCTGGGTCTCTTGCATCCTAAGGGAGTACAGTACTTCCTCGCAATTGGCCCCTGATCCAAGTGCAGGGGCCATGGCGTGGAGACCGCTGTGAGTCTTCACTCTCCTTCCTCAAGGGGACAGCACTTCACTTTATCCTTTCCGCTTCTCCTTTCAGCTGGTCCTGCGGAGGCAAACTGAAAGAGGAGGAGAAGGAGAGATAATGAAGACTATTCAATGGAGGAGAGAAGCAGACACTTTTTTTTTTAAATGACTGTGTCAAATGCCACGTTCTCTCTCCCCCCCTCCCCCCCTCTCTCTCCCCCTCTCTCTCCCCCCCCCCTCTCTCTCTCTCTCTCTCTCTCTTTTCCTCAGGGGGGGACTGCATGTGCCCAGAAAGAACTGTAGCTCTGCCGCAGTATAAAAGCCTTGTGTGTATGTGTGAGCCAAGGTGATTCTGTTTGTGGGTGTCTTTATTTGTGTAAGGATTTGTATTGTCACAGACATTTCTGTAACAATTTGTGTCCTGATTTGTTCTGTAATGTCTTCTTTGCCTGGCTATTTTTATACCTGCGTTGGGAGGCTTAAGTCAACTGGCTTTAGCCTCACTAAAACGCTAATGAAGTCTAGAGAGGATGACTTAGTCTCTGTAATGGCATAGTCTCACAGGAACAATGTTCAGGTCTTTGACCCACTAGACCACCTTGCATCAATTACATTGATGTCAAGACTGCATTGCAATTCAATTTGTCAAATGAAAGAATTAACTGATTAAGGCTGTTCCCACAAATTAAGTCCAAAATAGGACTTGAAACTCAAGTCTTTTTTCTTTTCGGCAAAGTGTCATTGAAAGGTGAGAGCTTAAAGGAGTCTGTCCACCTCAGGTGATTAGACTAAATGTTATATGTGCTGTTTTATTTGATATTTATTTTATTTTATTTTGCAGTCACACATCTACAAAAACTACAAATCTAGTTTAAAACCATAATTTGTTAAATAGGTTAATTTAGCAGATTTAACCACCACATGTTAGTTTGTACTTAGTATATTTAGTATCTTTTTTGTTAAATATAAGAAAATATATGTATACACTACTGTTCAAATGTCAGGGACCTGTAAGATGTTTATTTTAAAAAGAAATGAATACTTTTATTCAGCAAGGATGCAATAGAACTGATCAAACGTGACAGGAACACCTTTTATCATGATACAATGATTTCTATTTCAAATATATGCTGTTATTTTTAAATTTATTTTCATCAAAGAATTCTGGAAAAAAAGGCATCACAGTTTCCACAAAAAAATATTAAGCAGCACAACTGTTTTCAACATTGATAATAGTGAGAAATGTTTCTTGAGCAGCAAATCAACAAATTAGAATGATTGCTGAAGGATCATTTGAAGACTGGAGTAATGATGCTAAAAATTCAGCTTTGCCATCATAAGAATAAATAACTTTTAAAAATGTAATAAAAAAGAAAAGTCAAAATTGTCATAACATTACTGTTCTTACTAAATTTTTGATGAAATAAATGCAGCCATGATGAGCATAAGATAATAATTAAAAAAAACACATTAACCACAGTCACAACATCTACCAGCAGGGGGCTAATAGTGTCATAGCATCTATGCAGAAATTCTTAAAATTCTATTCTTAAAAATTATGCTTCTGAGAGTTTAGGCTTTCAGGAAAGCATCTACAAATGACTAATTTAAAGGTACAAAACTGTATTTGTTGTTAATTTTTGTTTTTGTCTTATCCTGAATCACTACGGTACACCTATACTAAGTGTTTATATTTGGACTATTTTAGACTGGTTTGGGTCGGCACTGCTCCGGAGTAGCCCAGTACCTGTGTGACTCGTCATAGACATAAACAGAGAGAAGTAGCTCCGGCTACAATGCTACACATGCAGTTTTCTTTATTAACTGCTGGAGCGGCAAAATTTACATAGTGTACCTTTAAGATCTGTTAAACCATTTAAAGCACTAGTCTCAAACTCAGTTCCTGGAGGGCCACCATTACACGAACTAGTTTTTAACTGGAGACAAGAATCTCTGAACTACACCCAACCATGTATAATAACCATAATAATATGAAAACTAAATATACATACTGAAATAGTTATTTAGGCACAGTAATAAATGTGTCCTTCTGCCTTCTCTTATTTTTCAATGCAGAGACAAGTTTCTTGTTGGGGAATGCGCAAATCGTGGAGTGGCCTATAGTTTACAGTAATGACGGATTCTGCAAGCTCTCTGGTTACCACAGGGCAGAGGTCATGCAGAAGAGTAGCACCTGCAGGTGAGTCCCTCTCCCACCTGTCTACTTTTAACCTTTATTCTTCAGTCAAGGTCAGACAGTGAAAGATCAATGTATTTTCGCAAGGCATGCAGGATTCAAAAACTCATTAGTGTGCATCATAACTAAATTATGTGTTTTTACTAAATTATATTATTTTGAATATGGAAAGGAAGCCTCACACACTTTTCCAGAGAGATTATGCCTGGATACCTGAAGCTAAATCTATTAAACTGATGCAGTGCAGAATGTGAAGTAGTGGAAAGACAGGAAGGACAGAGTTTGATCGTTTTGTTTTGTTGATTTATTTCTCAAGTGAGTACTAACCTCTCTATTCCTGCCAGTTTCACTCATCACATGAGTGAGGATGTTACTCGAATGATTTGGTGAAGTGTTAGAGACAGAAGTGTCATTTTCTCACTCTGCTTGAGTTAGCAATGTTGCTACAGCATACTTCTCACATCATTTCAGCTGCGTTAAGCCATAGTAGAATTTGCTTGCGCCATTTAGCCACTCAGAGAGCGCATTTCTCCTGAGCCATCACTGAACACCTTGTTAGCGCTATATAAGCTCAGTAAGGTGCCAATCATCGGAGCAGAAATAGAAATACCAACTACAGTGATTTGGCTCTGCCTACATGCAGTGATATGGATCTGCCTACAGAATGTGATATGACTCCAGATTGACTCAAGGATTCAAGGGGAATTTTAGAGGTAGAATTGGCACAAGCCTTTGTCAGCTAAAGCAATAAGGGTGAAGATTTGATACTAAAAATCTTTGAGCTTATAGCCACAAAACTCAAATGCTCCATAAATCTCTGTATTTTTGGTTTTATGGAAGCTGAAGTGATAATAAGATCCAAAGCAAATCTTTTAAAGGAAATTTCTGGGCAATGACGTGCATGCTAAAGAAGCTTTAAAGTATTCCAGTCCTGATTGTAGTAATTTGCTAAAACCACTACATTTTGGTAAAACAAATGTGAGTTTAATGTTTTATATATAATATCATGAAAATGATCCACCCCACATTCTCACATCTTCAGCTTTACCCATGTCTATTGAACATTTTTGTCTTCCAATATATATTTTTTTATAAATTTAAATATTTAGTCAAATGATAATTTAAGCAATTTGATGTATGTCTGTCTCATTTGTTATCATTAAATTGTATTATCCCAAAGTCTGAAACTACTCGTGATGCAGTTGGCATGTAATGCAATTAAAAAAAAAAAAAATTATATAAGCATATGCATTTCAGTGAAAAGTTGAATTGGAAAATGTTTTTTGTGTGTGTGTGTGTGTATTTCTCCCTTTAATGGCACCATTTGCTTATTTGATAAGCAAGAATTTTAATGATTTTTTAAATTCATTTATGTTTCCTATAACCGATCGTATTTTCCCAGGCTAAAATCATATTTTGAATGCTAGATTTTCAAATATGATTTAAGTCTTTTAAACTCAACTGTTCACAGACACCTTATTCGTAAAATTTGCAAGGACTTTAAACCCATATACCTTGTTTTTGCTGCTGTTTGAAACTTGTCTGAACAAGGGCTTCGTATCTACTGTTTGACCAGCCTCCATAAGTTAAATAGAGCGGCTGCAGTAACTGACAGCCCGTGTCATCAGCCACTCCCCTTGTGCACACTCTGTGAATTAACTGACAGTGAAAGACAAGGTAGAGTTTGTCGAGCGGATGTGAGTGCCACACAGGTGTGTGCGCTCCCCTAACTCTCTTTTTCTGCTCTCTTTGTCTTGCTCATTTTCATCACCTGCTTCTCCCTTTCCCACCCACTTCTCCCACTCTCATACCCTTTTTTTTGACTTGTACTCTTATGTCTCTCTGTCCCTCCCGGCAGTTTCATGTACGGCGAGCTGACAGACAAGAAGACAATAGATAAAGTCAGACAGACCTTCGATAACTATGAATCCAATTGCTTTGAAGTGCTGCTGTATAAGAAGAACAGTGAGTATTCCCAGCTATGATTGTTTAGCTATGCTTGCTGCATCTAGCAGAAGATTGAAAGTGCAGAGATGCAATTGTGCTCTATATAAGAAGCTGAATTCCAGAAATAAATGAAAATGACTTGAAAAAATGGCTTAAGACAATGTTTATATAAATATGGAGGTGGTCTAATTTCGGTTGCACCGAAACTGTGGCATGATCCGCGTGAATGTGAAAGAAACTCGAACTCAGGTGCGCACTTGTTCAGGAAGTAAAGTAACCTGCACATGCATTTTAGCCAATGGCAATGTCATTAGATGGCAACACATGTAATAATTGATGACAATGGTGATGATTTACCTTGGATACAAGCGAGAGTGAGCGTGCAGCATAGTCACACATAGTGAGTACTATCAGAGCGGATAATGAATGGCCCACAATCAGTCTCCTCAAGAGTCAGTTTTCAAGCAGCAGAATGCTGTCTTCATGCGACGCACATACAATAAACCCAAGCAGTTCCCTCTGCTGTGCATAATCAAATGATTAATTAACATAATATATTGACCCCCATCATGTTTTCTATCATGCGCCATACATGTTTGTTATGACGTAAGATGAACACAATTGCACAAGGGTTCGAAAGAATCAAGTTGAAGATGTATCCCAATTCAGAGGCTGCATCCTTCGAAGGCGCCAAGGTCAGACTGAGCATTGTTAAATGGGGCGGTCTAGCCAACTATAAGATATAAGTCAGTTTCTCTGCAATGTTTCTCAAAAAAATCGTGTCGTCACTGGCGCGCAATGAATTCTGAGGTAAGCAAGGCCGCAAAGGATCCATCTGTTGTATCGTACATTGCCCAGGAAACGAAGGACACAGACAGCCTTCATCGCGCCGCTGTCGATTCATTAGCCTATGACATCGGTGTGTCTGGTCTCCTTCCCTATCACAGCGTTACGTTTTTTTTTGGGGGGGGGGGGGGGGGGGACCTTGCAGGCTTCAAGTGTCTTTGATGCGGCCTCTGAATTTGGACGTAGCTTTAAGTGTGAAACCCCCAGTAGTATGCTACTCCAGTAGTATGTTCCTGCACAACCGGAGGCTGCAGTTTCAGGACCCCAGTTCTAGGACCGCAGTTCCAGGACCCTAGTTTTTTGTGACAGCGCCACCTACCAAACTGGATGATATAGCGGGGGCTATATCTAGGATCCAGGATCCAGGTGGTTTAGTTTGTACATAGTATCAAGATCTACCTATTATCTTAAGTCTTGTTAGAAAAAAAAAATATATATATATATTTTAACAAAAAAGATTATTGAATAGAAAAGCTCCTGCAGCAGGTGGATTAGAGCAAGTAGCATCAAGCTTCATGACACAATTTAAAAGATTAATATTACACTTTTACTAAAAGCTCACTTTAAACCACCATCGAGTATTTGTATCATATTCCGGTCGCGGTTTAAAATGGTTTTAAGTCAAAAAAAGATGTTGAAATATGTTATATTTAGCATTTTATATGCAGCTAATGGCTACACCTTGCTTAGCAATACTGTTAACATTCTTTATTCATATGAAAATATCCAAAATCACACGAAAATCACACACAAACCACATATACTCGAAATCGTGCATTTATTAGCTTTTTGTTTCAGGTGAAGAGATGTGTCTTAGCTTTGTTATCATGGAGGTCAGAATGAGGAAGTGTACACAGTAGCGCGTCATGCAGAAGGGCAGGATTATTGCAGAGACAATTAGATTATTGTCACATTCAACCACGTGAGATGATTGACAGCTGTATAGTGAATAAGAGAGCGCTGTGAGATCATAACTGACGCAAATCAGGAAGAGGAGACACCGATCTCGCTGTGTTCGCTGTTTGAGCTTCAGATCGGATAATTTAGTGGAACATGAAAAATCATTATTTCTTCAAATATGTGCACCATTGGACTAACCCTGGCGGATGGTGAATAGGCTATGTATGTGAACACAAATAAACTTGAAAAGACGTGAATGACTGCTTTATGAGTGAGGATATCTATTCAAAATAACGAACGTTATACAGATTAATAATTTTGCACTCCTGTCATAAATTAAGAAATTAATGTCACTACAAACCAGTTTTATCATAAACAGTGGTCAACTATCAAAGCTGGGAGTCTTAAATCTTTCTAATGATGCTCAGTTTGTCCTGATCAAATAAGTATAGTGTGATGTTTTAACGAGTAATGAATGTTGAACAACAATAATCTGGGGCCGCCTGTGATCTTTGCCGCGAAAGGGGTTAAATGAGTGTTTTTGGTGGTCTCGTTCGGTAGGTGGCGCTGTAACAGAAAACTAGGCTCCTGAAACTGCGGTCCTAGAAGAACTGGGGTCCTGACTCCTGAAACTGCAGCCTCTGGTTGTGCAGGAATACCCTTCTCGTGAAACCTGACCAACGCTGCGGAGGCCGCCGGGAACAATCGCACTCAGACCACAGCAAACGTGACCAGTGTGAAAGCCTCCTCAAAGTCATTGAACTGCGTTTAAACTTAAAAAAAACAATTATTATACAAACTTTATTTTCATGGATCTGCCTGGGTGGGTGGGCAAGCTGGCAATCGTAGCTCCGCCCCTGAGCTAAAAGCAGGTAAAATATGTAATTCTGAAACTTTTATCCGCTCTTTCGCGAACAAAAGTGTCCTACAATGGGTATGGGGATTTAGCTGTTTTGTCGAGTAGGCTACTCGGGATAATGTGCAGATACTTAAAAAAAAAAATTTTTTTATGTTCGTCACGTGGACGTTTGGTTATTATGCTACATCAAGTATGTTTTTTTTTTTGTGATTGCGATGCGGCCCACTTTATGTTTTTGTCACGGCTTGCTTGCAATCAGTGTTGCATGTTTAGTAGGCTATGCAATAAGAAGTTAAAATATTATTTTAAAGGGTTAGTTCACCCAAAAATGAAAATTATGTAATTAACGACTCACCCTCATGTCGTTCCAAGCCCGTAAGACCTCTGTTCATCTTCGGAACACAGTTTAAGATATTTTAGATTTAGTCCGAGAGTTTTCTGTCCCTCCATTGAAAATGTATATACGGTATACTGTACTGTCCTTGTCCAGAAAGAAAATAAAGACATCATCAAAGTAGTCCATGTGACATCAGTGGGTTAGTCAGAATGTTTTGAAGCATTGAAAATACATTTTGGTCCAAAAATAACAAAAAAACACAACTTTATTCAGCATTGTATCGTCTTCCGGTTCTGTTGTCAATCCACATTCAGTGATGCTGATGACGTAAGACGCTGCTGACGTGTAATCTGCTGCGCCCGAGCTTCGTTTACAGTCTGAGGGAGACGCACGCTGTAAACAAAACAATCTTCGCAAACATGTCTAAGGATTTCGACACTGAGGAAGACTTGCATTTTTTTGCCCAGTCGTATTTATTTGAACCCGAATACACGGACGCACCAGATACACATCAGCAGCGTCTTACGTCAGCAGCGTCTTACGTCATCAGCGTCACTGCGGACTCGTGAACGCGGATTGACAACAGAACCGGAAGAGAATACAATGCTGAATAAAGTCGTAGTTTTTGTTATTTTTGGACCCAAATTTATTTTCGATGCTTTAAAACATTCTAACTAACCCACTGATGTCACATGGACTACTTTGATGATGTCTTTATTTCCTTTCTGGACAAGGACAGTATACCGAACATACATTTTCAATGGAGGGACCGAAAGCTCTCGGACTAAATCTTAAAGATCTTAAACTGTGTTCCGAAGATGAACGGAGGTCTTACGGGCTTGGAACGACATGAGGGTGAGTCATTAATGACATAATTTTCATTTTTGGGTGAACTAACTCCAAGACTCTGAAAAACCTGCGTTCTGTTCTGTTTTATTCAGTTGCGCGCCGTTTAGCTGTCGAGTGTGTGTGTGAATCTAGAAAGTCAAGTAATTTATGATCATGACTGATTATCGTCTACTCGGACCATCCCTAAAATCCCAACATATTTGCTGAGTTATTTGACCATTTACACCTTGAGGCATCTTGCATTGTGGGCACAATTGCATCCTCTCTGCACTTGAATTTCTGTAATGCAGTTACTATGAAGATATATCACCTCATGTTGCCGCTGAAAGATAAAGCTGCCCTGTTAAGCTTAAATGTAATGACCCATTAGGCACACGAGTTACAAAGTATATTTCTCATATGGGTGAACCGAGGACCTTGGTCTCAATGATCTTCGTGTCTTCTTTTTTCCCCCTCAAACCCTGCCTTTCTCCTGCAATCTTTATTCGCTACCATAATCTCATCATTTATTCCTCGCCTTCCCTTCTTTTAACCTCTCTGTCACTTTCACTTTTCCTCACTATTCTCATCATTTTCATCATGTCTTTTATCTTCTTGGTCATGACTTCTTTTAAACCCTCTATATGCTTCTTACCACTTTTCACCCTTTCCTTTCATTTCATCCTGCTTTCACTCCTCTCTCATTGCGCTCACCCGTGCTGTCAGGAACCCCTGTGTGGCTCTACATGCAGGTGGCCCCCATCAGGAATGAGAACGATAAGGTGGTCCTGTTTCTCTGCACTTTTAAGGATATCACTGTCTTCAAGCAGCCCATTGAAGATGAGACCACCAGAGGTAAGGACTCTAAACCTCATCTTAATTGTAGAATTTTGCTGTTTTTTTTGTTGTAGAAATTGCATCAGCACACCAAAAAACCTGATTTGATGCATCATGTTTCATTTTTTTTTTTTTTGGACTTTTTTCTTGAATGAAGTGATGCAACTCATTTATGTCAAATGGTTGCATAAATGCAATCTGGATGATCAATGATATTTTAGTAGACTACATTTTAAATGTCAACATCCCTTCAAAATTGTCTGTTTGTGTTATACACAACACTCTACAAAAACATCTTTTAATAATTAAACATTTTAGATTTTTTAATAAAAAATGTCTCTTGTTTTCATGCAAACAATATTCTTAAAACAAGATATATCTACATGGGAAGCAATTCTTTTTGATTTCAGAGAATATATCTTGAATTAAGTTTATTTTTCATAACCTGTTAACAAATTTCTTTATTTAAATGACTTGATTTAATGATTTTTTTTTTAAAGTTTAAGTTAAAAATATAGCTCACAAAAATTGAGAGGTTTAAATAAAAAAAGTCCCTAATATCTTACAAAATAATATTCCTAATAAATATCCCTAATATTTTATACAATATTTCAAGTAGATTGATCTTATTTTAAAGAAAAAAAAAGACAAAAATACTGATTAAGGTTAGTTGGATGCAGTGATGAGGCCAGACATTTTAAAGGTGAGTGGACCTTGTTGAAAAAGGGTGGACCAAGGTGGATGCCTACTCTCAAATTACATCATTATACAATACACGGGATACAAATAATTAGACAATTAATATTAGTTAAATGTGATTTATTGTCAGCCAACAGTTTCATGAAACCATCAGAATCCATTTATGAATAAAATAACCAATGATCAGATTAAGAACAATAAACAAAAATAATCATTGAAGGAGTCTGGGCAAGGCTTAAGGTGCATCTCAATCTGATCCCTAGCTTCCCTAGGTTGTGAATTCCCAGTATATTGTGTACATTAATTTGGGCTCTTGTAAGCACCCTGGCTCACTAAACATTGGGACACTGATGACTCTAATTCCAGTGACAAGAAAACATCCTTATTCTACAACATCACAACTGGTATTTACGTATGAACATCAGAACAACTTTCTGATATTATGTTTTAATGTTATTTAAAGTATATTATGATAAATGCTTTGCTTGTTACATACAGTATGTGTGCAATATTTCAGCCTTATACATGTTAGCTAGATTATGTACAATTACCTGTCTAGCGATGAATGTTTATGCTGAAATGTAATTAAAAATGGTTTGTATTTTAAAAGAAATCTTTCGAGTGTCATTAGTGAGTTGGCACACATGATTTATTTTTCACGCTTCAGAACTTCTGTTAAGGGAACATGGTGAGCAGTATTGCTTAGTGGTTTTCATGGTGCATTGTGGGATTTTTTAGGGAGCAAATGTTTTAGTGCACTGGGAAGATTTTGCGATTTAGACAGCCCTTAAAAAGGCCCTGACAGGCCCTTAATCAGTGCCCTGACTACTGAACTAGGGAGCTGATTGAGACACACCCATAGTCTTCCCCTGGCAACGGACTTGAGACTAGCATGGAATTTTCTCACTCAAACCACTGCCTGCTGTTGCTTCTGATTGCTTTTAACATAACTGCTGGTCTAAGATCAGTTTTCACCTTAGCACATTGGCAATTTGGCAAAAGATCCCTTGTGTATTAGTGTTTGCACTTTGGAGAGCGTCATATGTTTCTATTTACAATGTAGACAGCTTTATTGTTTTATAGCGGAACTTCATGAGATCGCGTCATCGCGCCTAAAATGTCAACTAAAAAATGCGATATATAACCAATTCAGAATTTGAATGCATCTTTTGTATTTCATGCTTGACCAGCAGCCACGTACACTCTGCAAAATTTTGGGAGTGACATTTACTTAATTCATGTATATTCATGTAATTGTCTCATTTGATTGGGTGGAACAGACTGTCAATCTGAGTGTGCCAGTGCCACCCTGGTCCTTATATAACCTCGCCACTGGTTGGATGTGTTTTACTGTGTGGAGCCTGCTTGGCACAATAGTGCATGGTAGTTTAATGAGATTGACAAGCTGTCACTTTAGGTTGGAGAGTGCTGCTTATGGGCAGAACTGCAGTCAGCCGTGGAGCGTTCCTTATATATATATGTGCATTTATGATTGATGGGCATTGTCAGATCCCACTTTTTCCTCCATTTACTCTCTCTTTCTGCGTTCCTCTCTCTCGATCTCTTATAAACCAGTGGCTATTTTCCTTGTCAGCTTGTGCCACTGCTAAACTAAAGCACTTGTCCTTTGACAGTGATCCTAGCCCACACAGGAGCTCTTTAAAGACACACACACACACACACAGGAGCTCTTTAAAGACACACACACAGGAGCTCTTTAAAGACACACACACACACACACACACACACACACACACACACACACACACAGGTATATATATATATATTATATAAATGGAATTTTACCTCAGAGACTTGATAGCAGCTGTCACTTTATTGCAGTGCACCTGTGCCCAGCTGAGTCTCTTGTCAGTGGGTGTGTACAGAGTGGCATTAAAGTTCAGTGAATATCACTATCTAACAGTACAGATGGATAGCCAATCAGATGGATAAACCCTCCAATGCACAAGCAGGTGCAATGAAACCTCTTTGCATTTATTGACATCTGTGATAGGCAGCATATAGTCATAGTCTAGCTATAGTGCTTGCATCATAATATACCTGCTTTGGCAATTGCAGTCACATGGTATATGAAAATCAAATGTCAATGAAGACAGTGATTTCAGTATGACTGTGGGCTGAACCAATTACTGCATACCTTCTCCAAGTTTTTTAACCAAAAACACATATGACTTTTATTAAATATTTATGAATATAGAAAATTATGCATCACAGGTGACTGCACTAACATTCCTTTGACATAGAAGGGCCTCTATTGTGGCCGTGTCGAGAATATGAGCTGCTTATCTCCACACCATACCACAAACTTTATTTAAGCATCTATCAGGCATTCAAATCACCTACAGTGATTACTTTGTAAAGGAAGGACTCTTTGCCCTTATCAAAATGTTAATCTATGCCGCTCCTGGCCCTTGATGCACTAATAAATATTAACAGCACAATCAGATTATTCATAGCCTGGCACGTCTCTTGAGCTTGTTGTTAGGTAAATATGAGATCTGTTGTTCTAAAGGGGCATTTGTTAAACGTCACACTCCAGGTGTGTATTCAGTGTTGCTTCATGAATAGCTCATGTGCACATACTGATGAGAGAGTGCAGTAGGTATACTACGCCAAAAAATTAACAAAATGCACCAAACCAGTATATTAGAATGATTTTTAAAGGATAATGTGACACTTTGCCATCACAGCCATACATTTCCTGTTAAAATATATCAGATATTGTAAGCAGTTTAAATTGCAAAAATATTTCCCAAGATTTCTGCTTCTGCTGTATCAAAAAATTCAGCTTTGGTGAGCAAAAGAGACTTCCTTCAAGAACATTACAAATCTTACAACCCCACACTTTTGAACTGTAGTATATTATACACATTATCACCTTAAACATTATAATCTTCTATTATATCAGATTATTAATGTTTGTTAATGTTACTAATTAAATATAATTTAACTAATATGAGGTTGAAGCGAACTGTTCCTTGAAGCCAGATTTTGCCTTCCGCTGTTGTTTTTTAAGGTAAAGAATTACACGCTTTGTGCATACTGCATAGTTAGTGAAGCTTTTAGTTTTATTTGCATAACAGGAAGTATTTTGTAATTAGTTGTATAACAGAGATCTTCCCTAGAGCTTCGTTCCATGTGACTGTACCACGCCTGGGGAGAGGATAGAGCTAAAAGCAAGAGTACTGTATGTGTGTTCATGTATGTGTCCATGAATGCTGGGCTCAAAATCCCATTGGAATCGTGTTCCTGTCTGTAAGGCTCTTCTCTGCACTGGTGGTCCAATGAAAAATGCAAAGCATCTGCATAATAAAGCACCATTAGGCGTCAGTGCTCCCAATGAACACTGGGTTATTTTGTGTTGACTGTGTATTTGTCCCTAGAGTTTAAATAATTTGTGAATACATTTAAAGTACAGAGTGTGTCCTCTCTCTGGAGACCTCTGACCTATCAGCATGATCACATTGATGGTGACTTACCCAGGGGCACAAACTTAAAATAATAGCAAATAGGGAAGGAAAACGAGGAATGAATATGGGCTCCATGGCAACAGTGAAACCCTTTGAGATCCTTCCAGATCTTTCTGTAAGCATCTGATAGTTACCTGGAGAGAATTTTCAGCTCATCAAATGTATACTTTAGGACCTCGGGATTGACAAGAGCATAAATTGAGAGCTAGCCAGTAGAAGTTGAAGGGAACATAGTTAGCAGCACTCAAAAAGGAAGAAACCGTGTTTATACATTAGTTTGGTTTAGAGCTATAGACAACTGCATTCAGAATTAGTTTGTTCATGTGTTTCATTACCTTATTTGCTTAATTCCTTTAGTGAATTGGGCGGCAAAACAATGCAAATATCATGCAAATAAATGCTGCTATCAGTGAGTGTGATTCTAAGTGAAATCTCCCTTTAGTCTGTGTTTCCTTGACTGTTGCATGTCTGCAGTCTAGCAGGCACAGTTTGCCACTCTTTTGCCAGATGTGGTGCATTTGGCGAAACATATGCTCCATTGTAGTTTAGGTCTGATAGTGTTCTATTAGGCTGTGATGGCCAAACCGAGACTTCTCTTAGGCTTTGCCATGTGGCTAGTCGGCACATACTACCCAGCGCTGTTTTTTCCCCTGTGGAAGGACTATATCTGGAAGATGCCTAAGGTGTCCTGTGCAGTGACTCTTTGCCCTAAAACAGCCAGATGGCCTGAACCATCCATTGTTTTTCTCCTTTTCTTCCTTCTGTCTGTGGCATTTTTTCGTCTCTTTCCTTTTCCCCGACATATATGGTTTTCTAAACTTTTTTTTACAACATTGTCACTATGAACACTCTAAACCCTAAAACACCGTAAAAAACAAAACAATTTCAACAACTTTTCAGCTCAAATCATACACATTCAGTTACATTAAGTGACCTGGGGTTTTGCTTTATTAAAAGAAAAGGAGGGATGAGTCGAAATGACTTTTTGTGGTAAAAAACATTATTCCATAAATGCTTGACTTGTATTGATTGAGTTTAACTTGTAATGAATCCAGAAACTTATTTTAACTTACATGTAGCCAGTTCGCTCTGACATAAATCCGTTACCCCCTGAATGGGCTTGAACAGACCAGCGTGCTATTTTCATACATCCTACCGATAAGTGCACACGGCTGATTTCCTCTCCTTATCCCTTCACTGAGTTCATTGTTCATGTGGCCGTGTAGAAAGACTTCCCTTCTATGTCCCTGTTGTAATGAGAGAGAGTGGCTGCAAGAGCCCCGATGTGCTCAGACTTACTCTGGCACTCTATTGTTCTGTTTGTACATTCATGAGATGTGACTTAAATGGGTGAGCCGCACTGTTATTAATGTTTTACTTCTTTTCCCACCTTTTAAAAACGGTCCGTCCGTTGTGAAAGGAAAAAGAGCATGAATGAGATTAGTGGTAAAACATGGCAGTTACATTGGAATACACTTTGTAATCACTTGTTAAAGATCTTCTTGTGCAGTACTCAACTAACTCAACTGACTTTAGGGTTATTGGGGTCAAAAGAAAAAAACTTCCCATCAGTCTTTATTAATGAGAAAGCAATGACTTCAAAAGAAGCTCTCCATCGGATGCAACTTCTCCCTTCATGTCTCCAGCATGTCATGATGCTTTCATTTTAAAGTCATAAAGAAGCGTATGCCTTTGTGAAGATCCCCAAAGGTTCATAACAGTCTTAACGTGAATAGATGAGGAAAGAGTTAGGCTGGTTAAGTTTGTGACATGTTGATGGCACAGACTTTAGAATTGAGATGTGGGTACACAAAATATGGGACTTTGTTTGGAAGGAAGGGATGGGGAAGAACAATTTTCACTGATGTCAGCAATTGAAGGAGCCTCAGTGGAAATCAGCATGGGCCATTGCTTTTCGGTTGTGGAGCGTAATGCCAGCAGCGCTACTAGTTGTGTGGAAAAGTGTGATTGCGAGTAAAGTAAACAGGAAGAAAGGAAGAGAAGAAGCAAAAAAGTGTTACAAGTTGCTGATACACCATTTTGGTGCTCTGTGTGGCAGGATGGACCAAGTTTGCCAGGCTGACCAGGGCATTAACCAATAGCCGGGGGACACTTCAGCAGCTCACGCCTATGAACAAGACTGAGGTCAGCCACAAGCATTCACGATTGGCAGAGGTGAGTGTCACGAAAAAAAAAAAAAAAACTACCTGTTTGGGACTTTCCAGTTACTTTTATACTGAGTTCATGACATTTTCTGTCCCTTAACAATAAACTTGGCCTTTTTGCATTTTTATATTTTCATTAAAACTGCATAAAGTTTTTTTCCTCGCTTGGACCTTTGAGTGGTCAGGTTTTATGGCTGATTTTCATTACTTTTTGGAGACATCTTGGCCTCACAATGTAGGAAAAACCTGACCCACACACATATAATCTATTTGCATGTACAAAAAGGTCAGCTGTCTTTGTCTTCAGTCCCACATTTCAGAAATAAAGTCTGACTTTATTTCCAGACAAATGATTGTTGACTCAGCTTTCCAATAGCTGCTGACGTAAGCTTTATGTCTCTAAAACTTGGGTGTATTATATATTATGGTTCCCTTACAACATGAATGGCCTTTTAATTCATGAGTTACAGTATAGTATATATTCCTTACAGTGCATAATTTTGACAGTGAAAAGACCAGCTTAGACCAGCATTATTTCTTTTTGTAGTGGTTTTGCTGCACTGCAAAAAAAATCTTATTCTCTATAATTTTTTTTTATAAATACAGACATCCTTAATACAAAATCAATTGACTGACTTTATATGGGGGTTTTTTTTTTGGACCACTGTTTTAAGCAAAATTCGAACAAAAATTGATTGAGGTTTAAAGGACAAGTTCGGTATTTTACACTTAAGCCCTGTTTTAAGATCGTTTCTGATGAAATAGAATGGTTAAGATTGAAATTGTGCACATGCTGGAACCACAGAAACCAAAAATTCTCGGGCAAGCAGCATGTGTCCAAATTCCAATCTTAACCATTCTATTTCATCAGAAACGATCTTAAAACAGGGCTTTAAGTGTAAAATACCGAACTTGTCCTTTAAGGCCCGTTCACACCAAGAATAATAACTATAATTATAACTATATTAGTGTTCACACCAACAGGCGATAATATTCTGTTTATTAGGGGTGTGACGAGATCTCGTGCCACGAGATCTCGCGAGACTAAACTGTGACGAGATTTCCCGTCGAGTGAAAAGCTGTCTCGCGATATCGCCATGACTGAGCGTGAGCGTGAGATTACCATAGAATATTCCACTGCTACACTCATATTCACCTAAACTATCGTTTTGCTGTTTTTATAAAAAAAATAAAACCATAAACTAATGTAAAAGTCTGCTCTGCTCATCCAGCACGAGTTGCCGTTGCAATCAGTGCAGCACGAATCACAGTTCACTGATCGCATGACGATGCGGAGGATTCGTTGCGCAACATAGACTAAACGTCTGATAAATGTCTTATCTTGTAGAATGCGCGCTCAGCACAGCTGATCCCTATACACAGAGTACGCGCGATCACGAAAGTGAAAGTAAAACACAAGCTCCCTGATGTGCATTGCGCACAAATTAGGCCGCATACACAGGGTGCGATTTGTGAAAAAAACAGAGGGGGGATGTTTTGAAAAAGTTCTATTCATAAAAATAAATCAGGAGAACATGAACTTCATCACTGCATTTGCAGGAATTGTAAAATCTTTTTTCTTATTAACTCATGAAGTAGCTTAACGCAATATTTTTACTCTAATAGCTTATATGAACTGTGATCACACACAACGAAAAAACACTCAAGAATTAAATCCCCCCTCCCAGTACCATGGATATGCCACTCGGCTTGACATGTCAACACACTTATTTATGATTGGCAAAATAAAATGGCACAACGTAGTGCCAACTTAAACATAAATAGGCTATATTGTAGGCCTTTGCATCATACTAGGAAAACAGTCTTTTTCTGCTTTCCTGTGGGAAAATCCGCAGCTTTCCAGTGGGTGATCCATTTCGGATTTTATTGTTCTATCGCACTGACAGTTCACATTACAGCGCTTTACTTAGTTTAGGCTAGGCTACTTTTATCAGTCTGCTGAACCATGGATTGATTGCAAAGTTAAACCATCACAGTAGAAAAAGTTGTACTGCTGTTAAAGTAACAACGTTAACGTTACATCGCGATGCTGAGCTACAGTGAAATGCTAGAAAAGACAGATGCATTATCTCTGTCAATTCGCGTCTACCGTGCCGCGCTAAAAGCCTCCGACACACAGCTCCACTGCCCAGTCTCGCAAGTGTTGATAGGCTATTACTCGTGAGGAGTAAGCAATCAGATAGCGCCGTGGGCGGGACATTGAGCAAGTCTGCAGAGAGGTGATTACAGAGAGGCTGCGGCCGCTATACCAGAGCCAGCCGAAGGAGCACATTTTAAAATAAAATTGTTCCCTTTCAAGGGAACTTCGAGCTGCGTCAAACGCTGTGGGAACGCCCCTGCGTTGTGCATCATGAAGCACTTATGGAATCAGCCCAATGGAGAGACGGAACGTCATAGGCGGGTGACGTCATCGACCAGGAAACTATAAAGCACCCCAAAAACACAAGCGCATTAGCTTCTGTGCCTTCAGTCGCGCTATATGTGAATCTGTCTGAGTGTAAACACTGTGTCTGTCTTTAGTATTTGCTAGGCAGGAGTTATCACAGTTACACCACACAAACAATTTTGTATGAGAGACTATGGCGAGCGAACAGCATTTAAGAACTTCCTTTGTGTTGTTTGTTTGGGAGTGCAGCATGCCCAGTCAGCTCTCGAGGGGGCTGGCTGCGAGCATTGCGAGCGTCTGCCTTTATGGACGCTCCGCTCCCGCCGAGCGCTCTTTGAGGAGAGTGCTCGGTGCGCGCTCCCCGCGGTTCGAGTCCCGCTTCTGCCGAGGCTGAGCGGCGATGCTTATCGTGGGGATTGCAAATGGATCTTTCAGCGGGGTTAGAGACGGGCTCTGCCTTATCTCTGCCTTTACCTGTTAGATCCAGTGTCTCAGCCCGGTTTGGAAGCACGCTTTGCGGTTTTCTTACGCCCGGGCTGAGGCACCAGTACTGCAACTATCTAACGTTAGTTTTAAAAACCGAGGAGATAAAAATAGCAGTATTGACAAGGGAGATGTGGAGGACTCGCCACCTCACACTCCCGAAAGCGAAGAGCTCATGGAGGTTCTCACTCGAGCTGTATCAAAACTAAGCATTGAGTGGCCAGTGGCTAGGCAGGAGTCAGTTATTAAATCTAATGAAAGATTTCTCCCATTCCGTGTGCAACCTCCACGCCGGTGCTTGCCGTTTTTTTCATGATCTCCATACTGAGGTGTCGAGATTATGGAAGAAGCCGGCTTCTGATATAATTTTTAGCCCCAATCATTCACATATTCCGATTTAGCGGGGGCTAGGTTTTTTAAAAGAAAAGACGGCGCTTTGCCGCGGGTAGAAGAGACGCTTGCGAGCTATCTCTCTTCCGAGGCTGCATTGTCATTTAAAGCACCGGCATTACCTTCCAAGCCATTATGAAATATAACGGCTTTCTAAAGTGTATTCGGCGGCAGGTCAGGCTGCGTCGTGTCTGCATACAATGTCTATATTGCATGCATACCAGGCTGATTTGCTAAAGGACGTGAGCGTGAGTGAGGAGGCAGTACTGACGTGGTTCGAGAACTGCGTCAGACTGCCGATTTATGGTAAAATGATTTTTTCAAACATGAAACAGAAAGAGAAAGCTTTCTTCTAGATGATCCTCTCTCCCCTGTGGGGTTATTCAGTGACTTAGTTAATACGGTCATTGATAATTTCAGGAAGAAAAGAAGCAGGCAGCAGCTTTTAAAAGGTTTCTTTCATTAAAAGTTCACGTCCACGGGGCTGCTGTGTGGGAGCAGCCCCGGCCGTCCACGAGCTCATCGCATAGGCGCAGCAAAGCAGAGTATCGCGTCTCGCGCTCCCCCTGCTGGACAGTGGGACCAGACGCGGCACTCTCAGCCAAAGCTTTTTGAAAAAAAAAGAGAAAAAATATAATATAATATAAAAATAAAAAAAAGCAATAGAACTGATTTGAGGACAGTTATATTGGCTATGCTGAGGGCGGTCCCCACCGAGGGAGAAAGGTGTTCACCTCTTTTTACGGTGCCCATTCTTCCTCTGTGCCCTCAGGGGCCCGTTCTGCCAACCCCGCCTTCATGCCGGGGCGCAGACGGTCCCAGCGAGTGCTTTCCCGAGGGACGCTCGCTCCCTCTGAGGAGGGTCTCAGAGCGGTCAAACAAGTTGTTCCCTGCCGGTGCGCCGTTACAGGGCGCTGTGTTGCTGCTCAAATTACACCAGAGACCAGTCTCGAGAGACTGGTACCCTTAGTAGAATTTTTTTTTGGCAGAGTGGAAAAGCCTTCCAAGAATATCTCAGTGGGTCCTGCAGACAGTAGTAAGAGGTTATGCGATCCAATTTAGGTGTCGTCCACTGAAACTCAGAGGGGTTCTGCCCATAGTGTGGGCCCCGAGCAGGCTCTGGTAATGGAACAAGAGGTGAAAACACTCCTTCAAAAGGGAGTTTCCTCCTCCCAGTTTGGAGCTAGGTTATTACAGCCGATATTTCATCGTTCCAAAGAAGGATGGGGGGGTTGCGTCCAATTTTAGATTTGCGCCTATAAAATCGCTCGGTAGGGAAGTTCAATTCAAGATGTTCACTATCAAGCAGGTCGTGTCACAAATCAGGTCCGAGGGCTGGTTTGTCACGATAGATCTAAAGGACGCTTACTTCAACATTTCCATTCTTCCGTTCGGTCTAGCTATCTCCCCGTACTTTACGGAGCAGATGGCGGTTCGACATCGAGATGTCGTCCTCGCGCATATCAGGAAGTTGGGGATGAGGCTGAACGCGAAGTAAAGTGTTTATCTCCTCCTCAGGAGACCACTTTTCTGGGCGTTGTTTGGTCAGCCTTGAAACAGTAAAGCTAGGCCAGCTACTCACTGTAAAGCAGTTTCAGAAACTGTTGGGTTTGATGGCAGCAGTGTCCAACGTTATACCTTGGCCTGTTGTACATGAGACCGCTGCGGTGGTGGCTCAGGACCAAGGGATTCTCCCCGAGGGGAAATCCACTCCGCACCATCAAAGTCACGCGGCGCTGCCTTCGTGCTCTGGTCTTGTGGAAAGAAACGTGGTTCCTATCCAAAGATCCTGTGCTGGGGGCTCTTTGTCGTCGCGTAAAGCTAACGACGGATGCTTCCCTCACAGGGTGGGGGGCGGTCATGAGTGGTCATCCAGTCCAAGGTCTGTGGCAGGACCATCATCTATCATGACATATAAATTGTATAGAGATGTTGGCAGTGTTTCAGGCTCTGAAACACTTCCTAGCAGACCTGAGAGGTCATCATGTGCTAGTTCAGTCAGACAACACGTCGGTGGTCTCTTATATAAATCGTCAGGGGGGCCTGCGGTCACGCCGGCTTTACAAGTTGGCCCGTCAGGTCCTCCTGTGGTCCCTAGGGAAGTTACTATCACTGAGAGCAATGTATCTCCCTGGGTATTTGAATGTGGTAGCAGACTCCCTGTCGAGGCAGGGGCTGAGGCCGGGGGAATGGAGACTCCACCCCCGAGGCGGTGGAGCTCCTTTGGTTGAGTTTCGGTTGCGCCGAGGCGGACCTATTCTCTTCCAACGAGATATCGCACTGTCGTCTGTGGTTCTCCATCAGTCATCCAGCCCCCCTGGGGTTGGGCGCTATGGTGCAGCCGTGGCCGAGGTCACGTCTGTACGCCTTTCCCCCGATTGCTCTGTTACCAGGAATTCTGGAGAGGGTCCACCGGGAGGGGGTCAGCCTACTACTAGTAGCCCCGTTCTGGCCCGCCCGAGTATGGTTTGCGGACCTGATTTCTCTCCTGGACGGCTCTCCTTTGGAGCTCCCGGTCAGGAGGGATCTACTCTCTCAGGCGGGCGGCACGATATTTCACCCCCGCCCAGAATTGTGGAAACTGTGGGCTTGGCCTCTGAGGGGGCCCAGCTCTTAGATTCCGGTCTCTCAATCGAGGTTGTTGAGACCATCCTTCACTCCAGAGCTCCATCCACAAGGAAGCTATATGCCTTTGAAGTGAAAACTTTTCACTTCTTGGCGTGGAGAACACCTGTAGGACCCAGTTAACTGCCCAGTGGGTGCAGTGCTGGAATTCCTGCAGGAGCGTTTCTCCACAGGGTTATCCCCCTCCACACTAAAGGTGTATGTGGCAGCACTGGCTGCTTATCACGTCCCTTTTAGTGGAGTTTCTCTTGGGAGACACCCGCTTACAACTCGTTTCCTTCGTGGCACTTTGAGGCTGAGGCCAGCAGTTCGTGCCTGGAATTTTCGCCTGGTATGGTTAGGCTTTTCTATACCCCTAGGCCAGGTTATGTTCCTAAGGTCCCTACTAATGTTGTTAGACCTACAGTTCTGCAGGCTTTCTGTCCTCCTCCATTTCTGTCGTCAGACCAGGAGAAACTTAGTTTGCTCTGCCCAGTGAGGGCGTTAGACGCTTATGTCCACAGAGCTGCCCTGTGGAGTAAATCAGAACATTTATTTGTATGTTTCGGGCCACCCAGGAAAGGGTGTCCTGCGTCTAAACAGAGAATGAGCAAGTGGGTGGTCGAGGCTATCTCACTTGCTTATGAGTCGGCTGGTCAGCCTTCACCTTTGGCTGTACGAGCCCGCTCTACTAGGAGTAAGGCTGCATCCAAAGCTTTGTTGTCAGGAGTTTCCCTGAGTGATGTTTATGATGCGACTGGATGGTCTTCACCACATACGTTTATTAAGTTCTATGATTTAGACTTAAGCTCTACCCCTGGGGTGCAGGTGCTCTCGTCCGCTGTGCACTAGATCTCACATGACGGTCACTTGCTCCTATGGCGACGTGGGTATTCGCGTTCCCACTGCGTTTGACGCAGGTCGAAGTTCCCTTGAAAGGCAATGTCTCTGTTACGTATGAAACCCTAGTTCCCTGAGAGGGAACGAGACGCTGCGTCGTTCCGCCATACTCCCGGCACTCCCGTTAGCGCTTCCTTCAGGCCTATCAGAAGCTGATGCGCTTGTGTTTTTGGGGTGCTTTATAGTTTCCTGGTCGATGACGTCACCCGCCTATGACGTTCCGTCTCTCCATTGGGCTGATTCCATACGTGCTTCATGACGCACAACGCAGGGGCGTTCCCACAGCGTTTGACGCAGCGTCTCGTTCCCTCTCGGGGAACTAGGGTTACATACGTAACCGAGACGACTTTAATCAAACCACGGACCCGTGATAAGTTTTGTGATCCGTCTCGCCACACTGATCACTTTGAGGGGGGGATAAATTTATCCCCACTGGGGATAAAAATAATTAAGCAGAGGCAGGGATACTTTGACCAGAAAGGGGGAAATCCCACGCATCCCCCCCGGCAAATCGCACCCTGCGCATACATACAATAGTCCTTCTCCCAATACCCATCTCTGGACTGTTTATTTGCGGCTATGGTCTCTGTTTGCACTTCGAATATTGAGAGAGTAGTGTAATGTCTTAAGGACAACAGACAAGGGATGCTCTGTTTCTGAACTTATAATCGGAACGCAAGAACAACTGTAGAGACAAACACACCAGCCACCTGCCTCGTTTCTCTCTACCTGGCCTTTTCCGAACTCACCGCATTAACCCTATAACTGTCGGTGCAAAATAAAACAGCAATTTCAAAACAATTATAAAGAGTCTGTGTGCTAACTTTGATTATGGTTGCACTTGCACTTATTGTTTGCACTTAAGACTTCAAGGAGTTCAGTTAGGAGGTTACACACAGCCTCAATCAAAGTTCTGAAAGCGCGTAATGTACAGTAAGGGCTGAAGAGACTAATGTGAAATCATACAGGAGAAAAGACAGTCAATAAAAAACGTTTACAGTGCTTGTATATTGTTTTCTTTTAATGCATTTGATCATTCATACTCATAAAGTAGACCTGAAATGACATGCATTAGAAGATTATTAGTTAAACATTGCAAAATGCACCTGATTTTTCCAGTCATGAATTTTGTCATTGAGGATTTGTGCAAAAATCTCGTCTCGTCTCGTTCTCGTGAACCTAATCTCGTGTCTCGTCTCGTGAGATAAGCGTCTCGTCACACCCCTACTGTTTATTGTAGTCATGCACTGCAGTTTGTTGTCTGCCACTTAAATGCTCAAACTCTTTTAAGCTGTGTGATTGGCTGATTGGCTGTCAATGTTTTTATTGTTCATCAGCTGGAAAAAAAATTCTGAAAGTGATTCCAAAGATATCATTATTCTGTGTCGTTATAGCTGTGCTCATAACTATTACTTTATAGTTTATAGTAATATTATAGTGATTGTGACCGTCCTTGGTGTGAACAGGCCTTTATGGTTAAATCAACTAAAAAGTATGCAAATAAATGCATCTTGGTTTAAGGATGTTTGCATTTGTTTACTTCAAAACAAGGCAAAATACTGAGGAAAAAAATCCAGGTTGGCCCGCATAGCATGAATATAAACCAGCAAAACTGGATGACTTTTTTTTTTTTAGCAAAGCTGGTTGATAAAGGTCGGCTTTAGTCAAGTAGTTAAGAAACCATGTGTTGACACTGGAACATTCAAATTCCATTCAAAACATATGCTGGTGACTAAAAATCTCAACATCTGACCCCTTTTTCATCTCTCTCTCTCTCATATTTTTTTAATTAACTCGTTCAGTTTCTGTCTCATTCAGGCTCTTCAGCTGGGCTCTGACATCCTCCCTCAATACAAGCAAGAGGCTCCTAAAACTCCACCTCACATTATATTGCACTACTGCACCTTTAAGACCACTTGGGACTGGGTCATCCTCATCCTCACCTTCTACACGGCCATCATGGTGCCATATAATGTGTCATTTAAGACCAAACAGAACAACCTGGTGTGGTTGGTACTGGACAGCGTGGTGGATGTCATCTTCCTAGTGGATATTGTGTTGAACTTTCATACAACTTTTGTGGGACCTGGAGGAGAGGTCATTTCTGACCCAAAGCTCATACGTATGAACTACTTGAAGACCTGGTTTGTCATAGACCTGCTGTCTTGCCTGCCCTATGACATCATCAATGCCTTTGAAAATGTGGATGAGGTAAGCACATGTTTTTATTAAAGCAATATTAATTAATCATTTAAAAACAAATATTAAGAATAATAATCACGCGCACACACACACACACACACACACACACACACACACACACACACACACACATACATACATACATACATACATACATACATACATATATACACACATACATATATTCAGCAAGGACATTAAATTGATCAAAAGTGACAGTAAAACTTAAAAGAAAAAAAAATATCAAATCAATGCTGTTCTTTTGAACTTTGCTTTAAAGAATGTTAAAAACAAATGTATCATGGTTTCAACAAAAATATAAAGCAGCACAACTGTTTTCACCATTGATAATAATAAGACATGTTTCTTGAGGACCAAACCAACATATTTGAATGATTTGACAACATTGACATAATTTCGTCATATGTAACGAATCATTTAATCATTCAAAGAATTCATTAATGGAACTGTTAAGGAGTCTTTAAGAATAATCCGAATCATTACCAGAAAGGTTCAATTCCTTATGATTCCCATAGTGTATACTCTGATTCACACTCGTTTGGAGAGGATGTATGAATTATGTGATTCTGTTTCATCTGCATAGATTTGGTTTTATGTGTTGGTCTCTGCTGTGATAATGATGATTTGACTTTAAGACTTTGAAACAATTTACTCTGTGCATTATGTCTTTCATCCAAATTACTGCCAAACTAAAATCTTTTGTTTACAGTTTATTTGATCAGATGTAACATATCTGATTGTTCTCATATGACCAATTATGGTCAATAATCTTTCATCTTCTTTGCTTTTATTAGCTTTGTTCTCATGTTAATGAAGTATTCCAATCAAGTTTTCTGTGTTCAGCTCTTCTGTGCTCGCATTATAATTGATCCTCCTCCATGTTACTAAAGTTGGTTATTATTTATCTGTGGTTCTTGTTTGTGGTAATTACTGTTTGCACAGGACTTCTCGAGCATACATTTCCATCTCTTACTGTCTTTCACTTGCACGAGCGGTGCTGCTGAATGCGTGCTTTTGTGCGTGTCAGTAATGCTTTATTTTTCTCACCGAATGGCAGAGCTGAAGCTCTGACATGAAAACTATATCCATTATTGCCATCTCTTTCCGTGTCAGTGGCGGCTCACTGTACTGGGCATTAGCCTACCTACCCAGACAGTTCAGTGATAAGTGAGCTGGTTGAATCCTGGAGAGTCTGAATATATTTTGAGAAATGCTTTCAGTGATTTATTTTTTGTTCATATAATTGAATGCTTTGATTGTAATGGAAATATTAAATGGGTTTGGTTACCGACTTTCTTCAAAATATCTTATTTTGTGAAAGAAAGTCATACAGGTTTGGAAAGACATGAGTGATTAAATGATGATCTATCCCTTTACATGTTCTTGAAGTGAATTATAGTGTACTACTGAGATAAACTACACCTGTGTTTTGAGTGTAATGCACTTCCAGTGCTCTTTTTGTACTTCTGTGTATTTGGAGTTCCCTTTCGTTGTCACTTCGAGTTACGTCGAATGACAACGAAATGGGGGTTTCGCTTAGAAGCCTATCACCTTCGAGTGTTAAAAAACGAGCCAATGGCAAAGAAATGCCATGGGGCTGCGAAAATTGCATAGCGTAACTACGCCCCACCTCGTGGGTAAATAAGAACGCTGGCAGAATGCAGACATGTTTCTGCTTCGGAGCCAAGAGGTCCTCTTCACTCCTGCAAGCCTGATTTCTCTGACTGTCATCGAGTGTCTTCGAGACGAGCAGCTCTCCAGTCTGTGTTGGTGCAAAGGCGATTTTCCAGATGGTGCAAAAGAGATTCACATTCCTGCCTGCTGATCCGTGCAGTGGTCTGCATCCAGCGTGTGTGTTTCTCCCTGGCCGCTTCAGCGCAGGCTGCTGAGCGTCCTCTCACAAAAGAGCTTGCACGGGCACATCTTTTTTAAGATGTCTAGCCCATGTGTTTCTAGGTGCGGTCGTTCCATTTCTCCCTCTGATGGGCATGATCGCTGCCTTGCGTGTTTGGGCTTAGAACACGCTAAGGCAGCTTTCATGGATGAGTCATGTTCTCACTGCGGGAACATGACCATCGCTGCGTTGAGATTGAGACTCCATGACCTTACTAAAGGTAGAGTCCCCTCTGCCACACCCCGATCTACCCCTTCCTCGAGAGCTGGTACTTCGGCTGGTGGCCAGGGTGATCTGAGGGTGACGGTGTGTAATACTGCCCCGACGATGCTTCCTCGGGCCACACCCCCCTCACCAGCGCAGCAACCCGTGAGTTCCTTGGGTGCAGCCGCAGGGCCGTCTTCGGATGTGCCTCGCGTCTCATTCGGGGCTCCAGAGGAGGATTTGATGTCAATTGCCGCATCACAAAGCGAGCTGGAATCTTCTGGGGATGAAGATTCGGCTGTGCTGCCGCCCTCCGGGATCCCAGCATTGGCCGAGTCTGATACGAAACGGACAGCTATGCTCTCCCGGGCCGCCGCGAGCATCGGGTTAGCGTGGAACCCTCCACCCTGCCTTGAGCGCTTGGCGGTTGGATGATTGGTTCTTGGGGGCTGCACTTGCTGACTCCCGTCAGCGCACCCCCCCAGTTCCATTCTTGCCGGAGGTGCATGAGGAGGTCACGAGATCCTGGAAGGCCCCGTTGTCTTCCCGCAATCGTTCGGCAGCATCCTCCGCCTTCTCTTCCCTTGATGAAGCCACGGTAAAAGGGTACACTGGGGTTCCCCCTGTTGAGCGCTCTGTTGTGATGCAGTTGTGTCCTCAGAGCGCTTCGACTTGGCGTGGTGACCCAAAGCACCCCTCCAAATCCTGTAGGTTCTCGTCTACCTTGGTGGCGAAGTCCTACAGAGCTGCGGGGAATGCCGCCGTCTCGCTGCATGCCATTGCCATCCTCCAGGTCTACCAGGCCAGGATGCTCAAGGACATGCACGAGGGTAGAGCTGACCAAGGGCTCTTTGATGAGCTGTGTGCCGCCACCGACCTCGCTCTCCGAGCGATGAAGGTGACCGCACGCTCCTTTGGTCAGGTGATGTCCAGAGCTGTGGTCCAGGAATGATATCTGTGGCTTAACCTGGCCGATATGCGGGATGCTGAGCAGACCCGTCTGCTCAACTCTCCCATATCCCAGGCAGGCCTATTCGGTGGCGCAGTCGAGGCCTTCGCCCAAAAATTCTCGGCTGCCCAGAAACAGACTGAGGCTATCAAGCACATACTGCCCCGGCGGCCAGCTGCTGCCTCCACCCAGCCGCCGGCTCAGTCCACTCAGTCTGTTTGCCGTCGAGGACACCCTCCTGCGACTCCCGGCCCTCCTGCGACCCCCGGCCCTCCTGCGACCCCCGCCCCTCCCGCTTGGCCCCAGCAGCGGCCTTCACCCGGGCCGCGCCGTGGAGGTGGTCGCAGGAAGGTGTCCCAGTCCGCTCAAGCCCCGCCGCCAGGCCAAGCGGTGCTCCTTATGTGGACAGCTCAGAGATGGGCTACATTTTTGTCGAGGAGGTGGTAGCAGGGCCACTCCTTCCCCCTGTGGAGAGCCGGGAGAGAATATTTTGTTCTCCCGCCCAGCGGCACCCCAATGTGGTTAATGACAGAACTGACTCATCTCTGAGCCCCCAGAGTGTGCGGACGACAGTGCGTGCCGCTTACGAGCCTCACTACTCTCGCTCCCCTCTCACACAGAGTTCTCGGATGACAGTGTGCGCCGCTTACGAGCCTCGCCACTCGCGTCTCCCTCTATCGCCAGACCCCTGTCAGACGAGACCCCAGTGGAACGCACGTTCTTCCCCGGTCTCCTCTGTCAGGACGCGTCCTATGACTGTGCTCCCACACAGGGACGCTATGCCTCCCCAGTCCGAGCTAGTCATACCGCCTCGCTGTCTCACCGAGGGTACGTCTGTGGTCCCCATGACCCCGCTGGTACAGTTTCTGGGAACCTGGCTTCAGCTTCCCAACCTGTCCCGCTGGGTTGCCAGGACCATCAGGCTCGGCTATTTGATTCAGTTTGCACGATCTCTTCCCCGCTTCCGGGGAGTCCGCTACACTATGGTCGATGGCAATTCCCCTGTCATGCGTGCGGAAGTCGCAATCTTGTTGCCGAAAGGTGCGGTCAAGATTGTCCCTCCAGCCGAAATTAAGTCTGGGTTCTACAGCCCCTACTTCATTGTACCGAAGAAATCCGGTGGGTTATGGCCAATCCTGGACCTGTGCGTTTTGAACCGATCCCTTCAAAGGCTTCCGTTCAAAATGCTCACAGCCAAACGCATTTTCGAATGTGTTCAGCCACAGGATTGGTTTACAGCGATCGACCTGAAGGACGCCTACTTTCATGTCTCCATTCTTCCTCGACACAGACCGTTTCTTTGGTTAGCTTTCGAGGGGAAGGCAAATCAGTACGCGGTTCCCCCCTTCGGGCTAGCCCTGTCTCCTCGCGTCTTTATGAAGGTCGTCAAGGCAGCCCTTTTGCCGCTTCGGGCCGGTGTGCCCCGAGTTTCCAGGCTTGTTGTTGTCTCCACCACGGGTTGGGGTGCCATGTGCAATGGACATGCTGCAGCGGGCTCCTGGACAGGACCCCAGCGCCTTCTGCATGTCAATTGCCTCAAGTTGCTGGCAGTACGATTGGCTCTGCACTGCTTCCATGCGTTGCTCAAAGACCAGCACGTACTAGTCCGTTCAGACAATACCGCGACAGTAGCGTACATTAACCATCAGGGTGTTCTACGCTCCCGCCGTATGTCGCAACTCACTCGTCACCTCCTCTTATGGAGTCAGAAGCATCTGAGGTCGCTTCGTGCTATTTACATTCCAGGAGACCTGAACTGTGCAGCCGACGAGCTCTCACGGATTCAGCCTCTCTCCGGCGAATGGCGACTCCATCCCCAGTTGGTTCAGCTGATTTGGAAACAGTTCGGGGACGCTCAGATAGATCTGTTTGCCTCCCACGACTCTTCCCATTGCAGCCTGTTTTATTCCCTGACCAAGGGCACGCTCGGCACGGATGCACTGGTGCACAGCTGGCCGCAGGGCCTCCGCAAGTATGCGTTTCACCCAGTGAGCCTTCTCGCACAGACCCTGTGCAAGATCAGGGAGGACGAGGAGCAGGTCATTTTGGTTGCGCCCCACTGGCCCACCCGGACCTGGTTCTCCGAACTTGTACTCCTCGCGACAGCACCTCCCTGGCCAATTCCTCTGAGGAAGGACCTCCTTTCTCAGGGACGGGACACCCTATGGCACCCTAGTCCCGATCTTTGGAACCTCCACGTGTGGCTCCTGGACGGGACGAGGTAGGTTTGAGTACCCTACCACCAGAGGTGGTGGCTACCATCCCTTCCACTAGAGCATCGTCCACGAAACATGCCTATGCCAGCTTTCGCAGTTGGCTAGGTGCCTCCATGTGCATGGTCCCCCCGCTGGGTGACCCCCATGTGTGTATTTCCACTGTAAGCCTCCTTGAGCATGTGTCTTCCCCTCAGCAAGCCACCTTGCCACTCCTGGAGTTGAAAGATTCCACCCTACAGGCTGGATACTCCAGTGTTCTTCCGTATGCTACCCCCTCTCGACCCATACGTGTATTCCTAAGACCTCCCTTCGGGCGGGCATGGTTGCTTATCTCTACTGAGATATGCTTCCCATTGTACCTTGGTAATCCTGTGTTAAGTGGGAGTCCTTCGTCCATGCCAGTCTCACGACAGGGAGGTCACACTTACGCAGGGCACTGGAAGACAGCCGAGAGGTGGCGTGATTAGACTGGTACCCCCATTTCGTGACTAGTGAAGTGACTACGAAAGGGAAAGTCTCGGTTATGTATGTAACCCTCGTTCCCTGAGTAGGGAACGGAGACGTCACGTCTTCCTGCCACCCCCGCTGTTCCGCTGGAACGCCGTGCTCAGTCTTGGCTCCTCAGCAGGGAAACATGTCTGCATTCTGCCAGCGTTCTTCCTTATATACCCACGAGGTGGGGCGGAGTTGCGCTATGCAAATTGCGCAGACCCATGGCATTTCTTTGCCATTGGCTCGTTTTTTAACACTCGAAGGTGATAGGCTTCTAAGCGAAACCCCCATTTCGTCGTCATTCGACGTAACGTCTCCGTTCCCTACTCAGGGAACGAGAGTTACAATACGTAACCGAGACATTCTTCTGCAGGATCTGCTGGAGATTTTACTCACCATATTATTTAATCTGGCCTATCTGGAGGCATCAGTCCAGCTAATATTAGAGTGCTGAGAAGGAAGTGATCATCCGAAAAACTTTAAATGGGCACAGGCGTCCTAATGGATGTAGGTTGAATTGGGCGACTGTGGACATTCAGAATAAAATATGATTCTCCTTTAAGCTTCTTTACATTATTCATCTCCATATGCATGGTATGATATATTTATCCAATAAAATACCTATTCGGGTTCCTACTGGTGCCCATAAGTTCATGGTTGCCCAGGCAACAGGCATCCTCTCCCATTGTGGTGATGTTGTTGGAATGCATTAGTCTCTGCATCATTGGAACACAATGAAGTCCCAAAACTGCCCTGATCTCAGTGAACTGTTCCTGTGTCATCTGGGACTGAGCAGGCACTGCTCTGTCACTCTTGATATGGTTGAAATCTGCATGTACAGTTCAGCTAAGGTTACATCTCAGATACTTGGTCAATAGTTAAAATAGGGGAGATTAAATGTTTGTTTGTGCGGCTGCTTTATTTCCTTAAGCTTATTGATAATTCTGTGATCAAGCGCAACTCATATTACACTTTTAGTGAGATGGTATTGGACTATACAGCGGGACTGTTTTGTTCAATAGGTTTTGGGATTTTTTTAGTTTACCATAATTTTTGGAATATAATGAAATCCAAAGAAATACACTCAAGCTTAAAATCAAACAAAATTACAGCCACTTGTGTGTTGTAATCTTTGGAGTGGAAAATGTTGTTAAATAATATTTTTTTCATAAAAGTACTGTGTTTGCAAGTTTCAGAGCCCATGCTATTCTTACACCTTATGTCATTATCTTGTCAAAAAACAGCCACCAGTTATTAAAAAGTTATGATTTGAGCGTTAAATCCCTGCCCCAGAAGCCAATAAGCTGAGGTGAAAAACTTGTAATGTAATATCAAAGACTTTTTTATTTCATTGAGCAATATAGCAACTCAATACTGCAAAAATGGTTTCTTGATAAGAAGGAATTTCTTTGAACCTATGCTGCTGTAAATAACCATTTAAGAACCTTTATTATTAATAGTGTGAGGAGATGATCTCGTTCTAAGACAGCTCTAGATTAAGTTTTAATAAAGAAGAAAACAGATCAAGATAGATAATTAAAAGGATAGAGAACAGAGGAGAAATAGAATAAAGCAATAAGCCCCTGCGAAGCTGTGATTTACGGTGAATTTAGAACAGCTAAGGGGCGTTTTTAGGCACGACGCGGAGCAGAGGTTTTTTTTGAACGGTTACTCCATAAAAATATTCATCTTAATTTTTATTTTATTCATAAAATAAACACCAGCAACAAAAAATATAACGTTATAACATTTATTCCTCCGCCAAGCAATGTAGTTCCAAATAGGTTGCCAAGCAACACATGCAGCAACCGGCAGCAACAAAGAATCTCAAACGGCAGTTGCGTAGTAATACTAATGTAATGCGGTCACAGGTGTATGTTTGTTGAGTAATTTACAACGGCTTCGAACGCGGCTCAACCAGATCAGAATCAAGGACCGGAACTATCCGTTTTATAAAATTTGATTGATCAAACTCAAAAGCATTAGGTAATTTAGGGAGGGAATAAAAGAAATGTTGAGTAAAACATCATATGCTAATGTGTTTATATTGTGCATACTGAATACATTTACCAGCAGAGAGTGTTTTTATGAAAGCTGATGGTCTCTGACACAGCTGCTGTTGAAATGTCATACCCAGTTTTTTCAGCTGACCCCCATTGAATTCTGTTTTGTCTCCCAAACCTGAAACAAACCACAATCTCAACGGACACTTGTTGAACTGGCAGACGTTATTGCTAGATGCCCACTGAGCCCTGAAAACCAAAGAGGGTTTTGAGGATGGCAGTGCATTTTTATCAACACTAAATGTAATAATTAGTATTTCAGTAACTAATAAACTAATAAAAATATATTTCACATTTTTATTATAATAATCATGTTGAAATAATGTAATGTCTTACCCCGTTGGCCAACATTGTTTTGTTTTGTTTTGTTTTAAGCAGAAAAGTTTGCTAAACCTGGGAAAACAAATTACCAATGGGAAAAGAAAAAATATATGCATGAATGAAAATATAAATTATATTATTTAAGAATCTTTTTTATTAGATTTTAAATTACAAAAATACTGACTGAAGAATTATTTGCTGTTTATTAAATGCTCTTAAATGCCTTTGAAACTTTAGCAAACATAAAACTTGTGATGTCACTAACAATAAGAAAAATCTGCTTATATATATATATATATATATATAAAAAAAAAATCCGCTAATAATAAAATGCTGCAAAGTGTGTTATAAATATTTGAAGGCACAGGCCGTTGACAAGAGTGCGACTGTCTGTCATGGGGACTGATGTGCAGCTGTCAGATGTTTTCCTATGAGCTGGAGCCTGTTCTGTCTTTGTGTCCCCTGTGGACCACATGTCCCTGTCTTTGGCTATTCTGGTCTCTTGACTTGTTTTGTAAAATACTTGCTCTTTTTCTGCATATATTATAGGGATATATGTAATAAATGAAAATTCTGCCTTGTACTCGCCCTCATCTTGTTCCAAACTTTCTTTCTTTTGTGGAAAATAAAAGGAAATTAAGAAGCTCTTACACTCAGGAAGTAGCTCTCCAATGTTTTGTTATATGCCTCCAGACACAATTACAAATATGTATATATTTAAGGAGTATAATCGCACTCCTTTCTTATATATATATACATATATACTATATAGTTCTTATGTCTGGAGGCATAACAAAATATATATATATATATATATATATATATATACAGTATATATATTTTGGGGCTTAACAGTCACTATATACTTGGTCACTGTATAGTTTTTATACTTTTTGTTGTATGGAAAAGAGCAATATGCACATTCTGATATGTATATTGTTATTTGCTCCACAAAATAAAGCCATATAAGTTTGAATATGAAGTTAAGTGAGTGATGACAGAATTCTCAACTGAACTATTCCTTTAATCATTTCACACTATCCATTTTTCAGAATGTGTATACATCAATTGTTGTTATATGACACTTGTTATATAACGCTTGTGTTTTTTTAGCATCTTGATTTGCTTACAGCTGCTGTTCTGTACTAATTACTTTCACAAATTCAGTGTGCTGCTGTCCAGATCTAATATCTGTTAATGGGTCTCTTGAATCCTGAAGTCCATCTCTTAGCTTATTACATGCATGCGCCAGTGCAGTTTGGCGTGATGCGAAACATCTGCCTCTGTCTTTCTGACTTAGGATCCCATTGTAGACTCTTCTGCGGTGGGCCACTTGCCAGCTACAGCCCACTCTTCACGCAACGCCACACGTGCGGAGGACTCGGTGTTGCCTGTAAGTTCGCACCCCTTTTTTTGTGTTGTTTATGGCCCTTCTGCACCATTTTCTAATTTGTACTGCAGTTCAGTAACCTCTCCCCTATTCAATGTTGAGCAGAGATGCACTAATGGCTCTCTAATTTATGCTAATGTTGCTCTGAATGCTGCAACCCTTAGTGTGTTTGTTTATCTAAAGTGATTTTAGATGCAAGTCAATTCAAATTAGATGGCACAAGCTTCATTTTCCATGCCCTGACACAGACAACCACACACAACATGTTTCACCATTAGGCTTTAATATTTCTCTTCCATTATCCCATGTTACATCTATGGGGTCGTCACATCTAACTGAACATTTATGAGCACACATAACCTTCTAATGTTCACACCCTTTCAGCTATTCATCTGTTTGGCCTTAAAGACAAAGACAAAAAAACGTTATGGTTTACTAAATGCTACATAAGCACAGTTGCAAATTAGATATAGGCCCTCATGATAAATTACTTGTAAAAGTATCCATTAGGAGCTGCTCTGCCTGGGGAGTTGACTGTGTTGGCAAAATTAGCATCAGTTTTTTTGCTAGCGTAATAAAAGCCTAGGGTTTTCATGCAATATTGCAGAATGAACACATCTATTTTTATCTTCCTTCCTCCGTGTCAGTGTCTAGGGAAAATTGCTCCTTTCAGGAACATAAAGCATGTTTGAAAATTAGCCTTTTGATTATGTGACGGCTGGAACAAAAAAGCAGAATTCCTCAGTGGAGGAAATGCTAATTAAACCTGTGAGGTACATATCACGGTCACTATTTATAAACAGTTCTGGGCTGACAGTCCAAAGCTGTTGAGGATGCAACAATTATGTATACTTACTTCTCACCCCCTCATTTTCACTCTGCCAGCTTAAAAAGTGAATTTATTTAATTTTTTTGTATGCAATATAGTACGGATTTTTAATGTCGGATATTCATTGGTTATTGGCCATAATGTAAATATCTAGTTAAGCCATAAATTCGAGAGTGTGCAGGCTGATAGGTACTTTACATGCAGTCAGTAAGCAATCACATCGTTACCGCATGGCATAAGCGATTGGCCTCTGCTGATCCTGCAGCCGATGAGATTGCTTGTTCAACATATCAGAGTTCATCTAAAACCCTCCACCTCCCCCAGCTCCACATGCATAGAGCTGCAAGTTTATTTATGCAGCAACAGCACTTCTCACATGCACACAGCAACGCGTGCCTGTGAATCTATCGTACCGGTAGTACTGGCACAAGTCGGTACTAGAAAAAAAAAGTTAACACCAACAACAGTTCTTCAGTGCCAGGTAAATTTGGTACACACTGATAGACGCTGCTTTCAAATGCTCTCGCTCATGTTTGTTTGAGCGCTCTCTGAGTGTCAAAGGTTTCTATTTACACCATGTTTTTATAAGTTTTAGCATTGTAGCCAATCACAATCATATCTGTTGAGCGTGTGAACGCAAGTTTTTTCAACTTGAGCTGCATGTGCGGGAATCCTTACATTATAACCAAGAAAGTGTAAACACAATGTAAATAAGACATTCATTGTACAATTAAGAAAGCTTTTAAATTATAACGGGTGTTCCCTTTCGAGAGGTCTCTCCTATTGCGTAAGTAGCTTACGCTATGGGAAAACTCCTTTTCTCGAGAATATTGAAGTCTCTATGTAAAACGCATTGCAGCTGCACAGCAGACAGCAATGAGCGAGGCAGCTCGGTCAATGGCTGTGCTGCGGCAACTTGCTCGAACCAATGGCGGGGCGACTCTGAATGCGCGACCAATGAGCGCGCTTCGCGCTCGCGCACGTCAGAGCCCGCCAAGATGGGCGTGGCCAAGAGCTATATATTGGGCGCCCCGTCATGAGAGTTTTTTAGATTTAATCTCCTTCTTCGCTTGGTCCTCCGGATTATTGAAAGCCTTCGCCGCCGTGGAAAAGCACACCAGCGGGATTGCTACGAGGACGCCGGCGCCTTCAGCCGCCTTCGAACGCCATCCTACTGAGCCATCCGGCGCGCTACACACGCAAGTATCTTTTCAACTGGTCGCCCGGCGACGTTGTAAAAGAGCAAATTTCACTGAGGCGTTGTTTCAAATGCCTTCCTGCGCGTCGTGCAGAGACCTTCTCCCGGACGGGGATCGTCACATCATCTGCGCTCGCTGCCTGGGCCGGGACCATGCAGAAGCCGCCTTGACCAAGGGCGGATGCCCTGAGTGTGACGACCTGGGTCTCTCCGCACTACGAGCACGCCTCGCCTCCTTCGCCGTGAGCGAGCCCAGCGCCACCCCTCTGTTTGAGCCTCGCATTAAGAAAAAGCGCCGCTCACAGAGGCTTCCTGAACCCGAGCTCAGTGATGTCACGCCGAGCCAGTCTCCGCGTGCTTCACCGCCGCTCTTGACTTCCCCACCGCCGGTTCAGTTCACCCAGCCGGACCCACACCCCTCCAGCGGAGCGGTGGGCCTTGTGACTTTCGGCGCGTCCGAGCACGACGGGGAAGTAGATGACAGCTTGTCCATCGACGCTGCATCTGACGACTGGCCGGGCTCCATCGACCCCGCCCCGTCGACGCTAGCGAGCACGAGTGGGGGCTCCACTATGGACGCGGAGATCGTTCGCATCCTCTCCAAGGCCGTGAAGGACCTCGGGCTCGACTGGTCTTCTCCCGAGGAACCAACCTGAAGCCGGCTGGACGAATGGTTTCTGCAGGGGCGGCAGCAGGCCCCTCGGCAAAGGCCTTCTCCCTTCTTCCCGGAAGTTCATGACGAACTCACGAAGTCATGGAAAGCCCCTCACTCTGCACGTTTGAAGCCTTCTTTTTCTTCGTCGCTCTCCTCTGTGGACGGCGCGAAGGAAAGAGGCTACCAGGGAACGCCGCCCCTCGAGGAGGCCGTGGCCAATCATCTCTGCCCGCCCTCCACCACCGGATGGAAAGCCAAGGCTTCCCACCCCTCGAAGCCCTGCCGCACTACTTCTGCTCTCACCGCCCAGTCTATTGGCCGTGCCATGGCTAATTTGACTGTTCTCGAGCGACATCTGTAGCTGACTCTGACTGAGATGAAGGACGCGGATAAGTTTCCCCGTTTCTCGACGCGCCGAAATCCACCAGCGGGCTGTTTGGACCAGCAGTTAAAGCCTTCGCAGAACGCTTCACTGAGGCCCAAAATGCTTCACAGGCTATGCGCCATTTTCTGCCCAAGCGCTCCAGCTCATCGCAAAGCAGGCAGAGACCGCCTAAGCCGCAGCGGGCTAGAACTGCCCCCACCGCCTCTCAGCCCGCACCTCAGACTGACGCTCGTGATCCCGTGCCTACGGTCATGTATGCACCACTACACACAAGCACTGTTCACACAGTTACAAATTCATCCCCAGTAAAAGCGGGAAACATTATAAAAGTGACACGCGTGCCTACCACTTTTTATGCACCCCCACTTATAAGCACTGTCCCTGCAGTGTCAAACCCAACCCCAGCTCAGGCTGCGAGTGTCACAGACACAGCGCGCGCTGTTACAGTCACACACGCGCCCATACACTCAGCTGCTCAGCGCGCGCCCGCGCCTCTGAGAGCTGCGAGCTCAGGCGATTCGCTGGCCGGGTCCCTGCGTCACAGCGGCCCACCCCTAGCCTGTATTCAGCCCATATCTGTGTATGCAGCGGCATGGGAGAACATTCCAGATATGCCGAAATGGGTGTTGAATATAATAAAACACGGATACTCGCTCCAGTTCGCTCGCAGACCACCACGTTTTACGACTGTGGTCGAGACGAAAGTGAGAAAGGAGTGTTCACATGTTCTACGCACCGAGGTGCGCAAACTAATAGAAAAGAGCGCTGTGGAAACGGTTCTCCCCTCTTTGAGCGAGTCAGGTTTTTACAGCCACTATTTTCTCGTCCCGAAAAAGGATGGCGGTCTCCGCCCCATCCTGGATCTCAGACACCTGAACAAAGCACTAATGATTCGCTCGTTCAGAATGTTAACAACCAAACATATCCTCGCGCAAGTACGCCCAGGAGATTGGTTTCTCTCAGTGGATCTGAAAGACGTTTACTTTCACATTCCAATAGCGCCTCATCACAGGCCTTTTCTGAGATTCGCTTTCGAGGGACAGTCATACCAGTACACTGTACTTCCGTTCGGCCTGTCCCTGGCTCCCCGTACATTCACGAAATGTATGGATGCAGCACTTTCCCCCTTGAGACGGCGGGGAGTGCGAATACTGAATTATCTCGACGATTGGCTGGTCCTAGCACAATCAGAGAGTCAGTTAACAACACACAGATCTTGGATTATCAGCCATCTAGAATGCCTTGGTCTAAGAATCAATTTTGCAAAGAGCATACTATCCCCCAGCCAGAAGATTTCTTTCCTGGGAATAGTTTTAGACTCGATGCAAATGACAGCGCGCCTCTCATCAGAGCGCGCGCTCACCATCCGGCACCTTGCAACATCATTCAGAGCGCATGCCCCTGTCAAGCGGTTTCAGAGGATGCTCGGTCTCATGGCCTCAGCATCGGCCGTACTCCAGCTAGGATTGTTGCATATGCGCCCTCTCCAACGCTGGCTCAAGAGCCGCGTCCCTACTCACGCGTGGCGTTCGGGCCACTTTTTAATCAGAGCGAACCACGGCTGTGTAAAAGCCCTGACGCGCTGGAAAGCCGCCGATTGGTACCAGTCGGGCGTGACTCTGGGTGTGAACACAAGGAGAAAGATGATCACGACAAATGCCTCCAAAATAGGATGGGGGGCCCTTTACGAGGGCAGGCCTGTCTCCGGTTTTTGGTCAAATCCGGAGAAGCGCCTACACATAAACTGTCTGGAGATGAAAGCGGTCGCTTTGGCTCTCAGAGCCCTGCTTCCACATCTAAAAAACGAACACGTCCTGGTCCGAACGGACAACATGACGGTGGTGTCGTACATAAATCGCCAGGGTGGACTCAGGTCGAGCTCCATGCATACAATGGCCAGGAGACTCATTTTATGGTCCCAGCACAACTTGCGCTCGCTGAGAGCAGTGCCAGGCGTTCTGAACCAGGGGGCGGACATGCTATCCAGAGACAAAATTCTCCCAGGAGAATGGGCTCTCAACCCTCTGACGATTCAGTGGTTATGGAAAATCTTTGGCAAGGCAGAGGTCGACCTCTTCGCTACCAAGGAGAACGCGCGCTGCCCTCTCTTCTTCACGAAAAGCACGGATGCGCTCGCCCGAAGCTGGCAGAGCCCTTATATGCTTTTCCCCCGATCGCGATGTTACCACAGGTCATCAGTCGGGTCAGAGAGGAGAAAGACGCAGTGCTTCTGATAGCCCCACTCTGGAAGAACCAAACTTGGTTTCCAGAATTAATGCAAATGCAATCGGCACCGCGGCCGATCCCACTGAGGCCAGACCTCCTCAGTAAGTCCTTCATGCATGGCCCCTCAACGGGTTCCCAGTAACCTCACGGGCGGAGCGCTAAAAACCATCGCTGAGGCGCGGGCGCCCTCCACGAGACGCTTATATGCCCAGAAACATGTGATCTGATTCCTGATACACTTTAACATTGCATTTGTATAGAAACGCCTACTAGAAAGCAAACTCCAGTGATTACACCTCCTTTCTTAGTGGCCCTTTATAATTGTAGCACTTTTGTTTAACCCCATGTTTAGTCTAGATCTTACCCCAAATTCCTTGCAGAAAATGTTTGCATATTTTACGTAGGCCTACCAATGAGTTAATGCTGTATTTGTGTACGTTAAGAAAACTTTAACAAATATATTTTAATCAGACTGGGCTTTTTTTTTTCTTTAAAGACCTATAATCTGCATTGGCCTGAAGTTGACAAGCAATGTTTAAGCTTTTGTTCAAAGGAATATAGTGCAAGTGTGGGCGTAGCTGAGTGAAAGCATCCTCTTTATCTTGCTCTCAGAGCCAAAAAGACTATTTATTTCACCCTTTAATGACACAGACTAGACAACATACATCCAAACTATTAGCTGTTATCTTTCATAAGCTTAAAAGAATTTGCCTGATCAATAAAACAACTTTGTTCACTCATGAGATCTAAGATTCTCTTTGGATGTGCCCTGTGGAGTTGTAGGATCAGTCAAGGAACCTAGCTATCCATTTTCTCCTGCTCCTCTGACATGAAAGGTGTCTGATCAAAGTGGCTATGGGCTAAAAGAGCAGGTCTCTGGAGCTATATGACACCCATCAACATGGAATTATTCATGTTCAAGTGAACATGGAAGATCTTACTTTGAAATCCACACCTGGCTTTTTAAAGTCATGATCTGTATTAACTAAGCCTTTTAAGTGTACCTTATGAATATAAGCCTATTTATATGTGCCTACATACATACTACTTTTTGTTTAGGTTTGTAAGCTTTTTTTAAACCCAGATTGTTTTTTTTTCAGTCTGATATGTTTATGTTGCACACTTAGGCATGTAATCTACCAAACCTGTGCAAAAATTTGCTGCATATCCACCTTATTCCTACGCCCCATGATGCTTTGCACAATTTATGGGTGTAAGCTCTATGAACGCAATAGGTTAAAAAAGTGTCACAGTGAGATTACATTAATCTACTCACCCCAAAAGAAAGCAGCGACTGAAAGAGCTCTTGCCAGATATTCTTGTTATAACATGTCATGTTAAAATACCAAGTAGGCTATAACGTTATTCTCATGAAAATAAATAATGAAGGACAATTGACAGCTCATCCAGTCAAACTGACGGATCAGCTTTATCTGTAGGGCAACCTTATGATTTGAAATGATTCTTTTCAGCTTTTTTGAATGGAAGGTCCCCAAACCGGAAGTGCCACCCATAATTCAAAACGCAGTAAGGTCGTCAGGAATAAGGTGGATAAGTAAAATGTAAAAAAGTTCTTAGCTCTTTTTTTTTGTCTCGATCTATTCATTTATTTAAAAATACATAAATGTATTTTGCTACATACAATGACTTGAATACAACTCCTCTAAAAATAACATAATTAATTTTAAAATTTAAATTAATTTGAATCATTTTTAGAGTCATTAAGTCAAAAATAAGGGGGATACAACAGATATCATAATGAAAAAAAAAGTAAAAGTAAAATTCTTGCAAAAGTAAAGTTGGCTAGTTTGGGTTAGTTATTTTATTATTATTTCTTATAAAAAAAAAGTAAAGCAGTTTTAAAAAATATTATAATTACAATTTATTAATTTATTATTATTAAATATTATAAAATCTTTGTTTGCCAAAGTCATTTGATACGACCAGTGTGTAGTAGCATGCGGGGAAAACATACAATTATAGAGAGAACCTGCAGACCCTGTCATTTCATGAAATAAATTCCATGTATACCCAGTTACCCACTGAAATACATAATATTCATGAATTAATAGTTCATATTTTGTGAAAAAAGTACCTTTTGGAAATTATGATTAAGGTGTGCACACTTGCATGTATTCATGGCAGATCTTCTTAGTCTTACTTGGGTGTTATTTTTTCTTTTGTCTGTAGGTCAGCTAGTTTAACATGTTCTTACCATCTCTCTTTTTCTTTGCCAGGGTCTCAGCAGCCTGTTCAGCTCATTGAAAGTGGTGCGTTTACTACGCCTGGGTCGAGTGGCACGTAAACTGGACCACTATCTGGAATACGGTGCTGCTGTATTAGTTTTACTGGTGTGTGTCTTTGGCCTGGTGGCACATTGGCTGGCCTGTATCTGGTACAGCATTGGAGATTACGAGGTCATCGATGAGGCCACCAACAGCATCAAGACGGACAGCTGGCTTTATCAGTTAGCTAACAGCATTGGCATGCCATACCGCTACAATGCTACTGGTTCTGGCCAGTGGGAGGGTGGTCCCAGTAAGCACACGCTCTACATATCATCACTCTATTTCACCATGACAAGTCTCACCACCATTGGCTTTGGGAACATTGCACCAACTACAGACGGGGAGAAGATCTTCTCTGTGGCCATGATGATGGTGGGCTGTAAGTATCACTAAATGGTTCCTTTCTTTCATGCTTCATCAGAAAGTTGGTTAATGCATGGACATTAGGAATACGCAATATCTTGGTGTCGTACCGGTTATTGGCCAATATTAGAGATGTTTTGGGTAATGCTCAATATTGTATATTTAATTGGACATGGTAATTTTTGATTGCCTTTGCCATCTTCTAACACTCGCACTCGCACTAATGTTTAAAAACTTCAAAGCTGCAGTCCGTAACTTTTTTTGTGTTTGAAATTGACAAAATTTTATGAATCCTTTTTCCAAACCGTGTTTTTGTATTATCCTGAATCACTACGGTACTCCTATAATACGTGTTTTATATTCTGGCAAATTTAGACCGGTCGGATCGTACCACTGCAGAGTTGCCCAGTACGTGTGTGACTCGTCATAGACATAAACAGAAAGAAGTATCTCCGGCTACAATGTTCCTCCGCAAGACTCATGCAGTTCTGTTCATTTAAGCTGCAGTCCGGCGTTTTTCCTCTTTGTCGCCATCTCTGTTCGAAATCTGCAATTACAATCATTCGCGGAATTATCAACTTTACGTGAGTTGTACTTCAACACCCACTCGACACGGCACAGCGCGGATGAACACAGTGTTTGAGGAGAGTGAGCAGCTGTCAATCACCGCGGCGGTGTGGATGCATTCAGAGTCACAGATTATTCTTTTTGGAAGTATAACCAACATAAGAATTTTTACCGGAAAATGTCATCTGAACTAGTAAGAAACATCCACCTTTGTTCTGGTTCTGACATTGCAGTAAATCGCGCTGATTAAATCTAACAATCTCTTATAAGTTATCATATTGCGCAAAACCGTGCAAATTATACTTTGTTCTCAAATTGTTAATGTTAACAACGTCAGCATTGCGTGACTACATGTAATGTCCTTCCGATATGTATCCTCGTTTTCGCATGGGCCGGTTGCAGTCTCTTTTTTTCTGTAGCCACTCCGAAGTCCGAACGAAGTCTTTTGCATTTTACAACGGGTGAATCTCTAGTTGTCAAGGGTGATTGTCGTTTGAACCTTTCTGGATCCGCCATCAAAATGATAAGTTTAATTATATCAAGTGCTGTGAGAAAAGGTTATAAATCTACACCTCCAGCATCCTCACACGCAATATAGCCTACTAGCCGAGACTCCTTCTTTATGTGTACAGATGTGACGTAATGACCCAAAGACATGCTCGAATCTCCCGCGGAAATCCACCAGTACCACTGGAATTAAAAACATTATTACAAGCTTACCGTTTTGAATCGAGCTAAAGCAAGCTGATAGTTTTGAACTCTGGCTGGTTATGTATTTTATCAAATATGAATTTTGGATCATTTTTAACCCAAAAAAAAGCTACGGACTGCAGCTTTAACAAAAGAATATCCATTTTTCATACATCATTGCATCATGTCCTAATATGACCTGCGATTAGGGCTGGGATAAACAATTATTTTTTAAACGATTAATATAGCGATTATTTTTTCGGTGCATCGATTAATCTAACCATTCGTTTTTCTGTCCGATTCGATTTCGATTCGATTCTGTTATCGATTATCTCCCCATTAATTGACTAATACCAATTTATACATGTTGATTTATATATCTGAATGAAAAAAATATGAATTCCTTAACATTGCAATATATGTTTATTGCTCTTAAAATTCCAAAATAAAAAAATATACAAGTGCAAAGTAATGCATTCTTAGTCAGAGGTAGCATTCAATAAAACTTTAAAGCCTTGAAAACACATAGGCCTAGCTTACTAAAAAATGAGTCACTGCTGCTCACGCGCTGCTCCTGCTCCCGGTGTGAATGCACTCATTGATTAACATGCACGCCGGAAAAAAACCCCGCACTGCTCATGCTTGCGGTGTGAAACGGCCGTAATTCACGAGGTTCCCTACATGTGCGTTCCGTGTGCACGTATGATGCTGATGTTTGCGCGATGTTAATCATGCGGCGTCCGAGTGCATTTGACCGGCATAAAATCGGAATATGTCAGACTGACCGGCCGGTCATGGCCGATCACGTGAAAATCGGGCAATTCCGGTCACCAGCTGATCAATCGGTGCATCTCTACTTTAGAGGAACGAGTGCACTTTGCACCTTGCACTTTGAAAGTCTGAGGAACCACTCATGTTGCTACTACTCTCCGGCGCCGCCATCTTTGTTTTGGGTCTGACGAATCGACGCGCATATTTTGCGTCGACGTATTCTTTGCGTCGACTTAATCGATGACGTCGACGCGTTGTCCCAGCCCTACCTGCGATGCATCTTAGAAAACATTTTCTGAAACTTCTCTCTCTAAGCTGCTACTGTACATTTGATCAAAAATGAATAAGCTTGTGCAGGCTTTAAACCTCCTCAGACTGTAACACCGCACTTTGCTCTTCGTCACCTAATCACTTGCTGTTATCTTCAGAGTTCTGCAAGGATCCTAAGTACTGTAGCAGTGCATGTCAGCTTTTGAGTTACAGAGAGCAGTTCCATCAGTAATCCTTTAGAGATCCACAGGTCTAACAGATAGCATGAGATACTGTAAACTAAGCTGTGACTAGTAGCTTTTGGCTGAGATGGTGAGTGGTAGGCAGCCAGGAGTGAGTCAGTAGGGAATAATGGCGCTGATTACTACATCATTTAGGAAGAGACATATTGTGCAATACTTCTGACAAATTAAATGGAAATGGCAGTTAGATTACAGTTCAAGGTGAAGTGTGTAATTTTTTTGATGCTAATATTCTACCTTCTATACCAGTTTAAGATGCAGAGACAACCGAGTCAGCCTTTTTTTAAAAACATCACTGCAAAAAAAAAGTGTTTTTGTCTAGTTTTCTAAAATATCTAAACATCCTTACAAGGTAAATAGAATTGCACAAAATAAATTGACAAAAAAAAAACCCCACATCCATTCATTTATCCAAACCGCTTGTAGGGTCGCTGGGATCTTTTAGCAAGCAGTCTTTATTCCATGAACACACAAACACAAAGATATCCAAACTTTTTATTTATTTATAAAATTTACTACAGTTCTTTAGATTTATTTCTTTAAAAAATGTCAAAATATTAGGGTTATAATGATACCCTTATGTCACGATTCGATACATATCACAAACTGAACTAACGATATAATTATTATTGTGATACTCCAAGACATATAGTAAAAGGTTAACAAAAAATGTACAGTTGATTAAAATGCAAATTTGGTATTACATTGGGTGTGGAAATTAATTGACTTGGACTTGGTGCTGTAACCAAATGCACAGGACAATGGTGACACCAGAATAAAAATATGATTCTGAAGCTGAAAGTACAGAATTATTTTAGACGAACATGTTTGCACTCTGTCACTGGCGAGATATATTTAAAATAATGTAGGCCACTTTTTACTGGCAACATAAGACATTTGGCATTATCAGGACCCACAAATATTCCCCCATTGCATTATTGTACATTATAGCCAATTCAACATTATACACTGTATAGTAGTTTAATGCAGTACTGACACTAAAACTGCAAACCGGAATTTTTTCGCACACAGAAATTTTCATTTTGGGTGAACTATACCTAATACATATATTCACAATACATATTGATGCATTATTGTATTGCGATTGTGACACGATATATTGTTACACCCCTACAAAATATATTTGAGGAGTGATTGCTGTTTATTTTAATAGTATGACACTTGTGGCTCAGTATGTGGTGTGAGATTTCATTTTTGGACTTTCAGTGAGTGTCACTAGTAGCGCAGAAATTACATGCTTCAGCTTTAAAGTTTTAATTAGAAAGCTGACTAAAGGTAGTTTAATTTGGCAGACTCTAGCTTATAAAGCACAGCTGGCTTCCGATCAGATTTAGCGGTAGTGGGCCGCAGTGCTAATCATTTCCTGATGTGTAGTAGTAGTGCAGTGCTTGCTGTTGGTTTATTGCTTGGTTGTTATTGAGTTTCTTGTCATACTTCTCTATGCGAACACAAATGACAGCAGATGGGGAGAAAGTATTGTGTTTGTGGATTTATCTCACAGTGCTACAATATGGTGCATTGCGTGGTATTCTGTTTGTACTACATTAGCCAAATCCTATACTAAATTGTGATAAAGCAGACATTTTGCATGAATCGTATGAATTCATAAAGACCAGCGGATTTACAGAAACTGAGTTTAATTGCCTGTTCGCAGAGTCATATTTGTGCTAATCACAGATGTGTGGATGTACTTTTTCTGTGGTCTTGTGGAATAAATGTTTAATGCATGGTATGAATGGGACTGGATTTATATTAGATCTGTGGAATTACCATTAGACTAATCACCATGGCAAAGCCAGCTGTGCTGATCTGGCCCTTTTTATTTAAGTGAAACATAGCTACAGTTTAGACTCTTGTTCTTCTCCTTTGTTGCATAAATCTTCTTTGTTCTTCTTTTTTAAAAATGTAAATCCTGGGCTTCTAGGCTTGCTAAGGTTCTATGTATCTTTGTGGGACTAGAGAGAGCAATTAGGACTGCTAATTGCTGCCCTTAAAGGGACAGTTCATTCATCATTACTCATGTTGTTCCAAAGCCATATGACATTTATTCTATGGATTTATTCTATGATTATATTCACTGCATATGTTCACTTCCAGTGAGCTGTTATCTTGAAAATTTCTGTCACTTATTAGAACACTTATTAGAATTATTATTTTAATATGATTTATACTGTTATAGTATTTATTCATGAAAAATGCTGGCTGTGGCTGACAACTTAAAGGGTAACTAAACCCCTGCTCATAGCCTGACTCCACCCACTGGCAATATTTGAAAAATGCTGGAAAAGTGGGCAGAGGCCAGTGGAGAGGGGGCGTGCACCTGAGACGCGTCTCTCTCTGTAGGCAAAGGCGTGGTTAGCTGGTACCCTCTGATGTCACAGGGCACCACAACTTCCAATAGGAAAATTCAACTGCAGTAGCCACCGTTCAACCTGAAGAGGGCAGCACACGTTTTCACACCATATATTGTAGAATTAAAACACTTCAAACTCAAATTTAAAAAAAATGACTTGAATCAATGAACAGCATTGATAAAGCCCCAGTCTTACAGATCATTAACTAAAAAAAGTTGTTTTAGGATTTAGTTACCCTTTAAAAAAGAAAACGCTGGCGGGGAAAGAGTTAAGCTGATTTAATTTCAGTTATTTCTAAATTTCTCTTACATTTTTTTCCATCTCATATTTATATTTTATTTTATTTCAACATTAAAACAAAAATGATTTTTAATAGTTTCTTAACAACAATGCTAAAGAAGAATTTTGAATGAGATCAATCAGTTCTTTGAAAAGAAGCAGCTCAAAATAATGATTTATTCACTGATCCACTGATCTCAAGTAATTTTTTCTCACTATAAACTATTTTTGTATGTAAAAGTTTTTCTGTCATTCTCCATTTGTGTTCTACTGGAAAACATAATAACATCAAAATGGGTTTGGAATCACATGAGGGCGAGAAAATTATAGGATTTTCATTTTTTGCGTGAACTATTCATTTAAGACCTGTCTGAACTGATTAATAAAACATACATTACATAACAAATTGTCCGGTCCACATGATCTCCCTCTCTTTACCTCATGCACTCAAGCATGTTACCTCAGGGTGTAAGACACATGCGTGACTGCAGTTCAGAAGAATCCAAGCAGCACAACATTTTAATACTGTCGGTATAAGAGTTATGGTGTGTGCTGACTAAGGAAATTGATGCTCTGTGTATCAGGACTCCTTGGAGCCACACTTTCATGTGACCACTGTCTTATAGGTCCTGAATCTACCGATACCTTTGGCAGTGACCCGAGTGCTACTGCAGTACAGTTCAGTCAGCAGTAATGGTCTCACCCAGGGGCTTTCCAAAGGTTTATGTGTTCCTGGTACACCAATATGATAGTTTCTCCATTTCATAGAGCTCTACACAGTACCCGTAATGACCCTCAGTGGCTCGTTTTGAACTATCTTTGAGCATCAACAGTTGTAGGGGACTGTTGCTGTCAGCACAGGGGAGACATTTGCCTTCAATGAAGCAGATAATATCAGAGGAAACAGATCTATGTCTAATGGAATCACATCTCGTAAAGTGACATTAAAGTCAGCAAGTGTCTGTTCACTCTCAGCATGTCAACAAACAACAGGAGCATTTGATAACAACCCCACAGCAAATATGAGCATGCATATGAGAAGATAGTTTATGCTACTTTGATTGTTGCCTTGTTCAGAAGCTTGAGTATCTGTGCAGTAGCTTGTAATGTAATGATTTTTCATAAAGGGATGTTAAGAATCCTTGTGTAAAAGAAGTGCACCTAATTGTATTGAATTTGCATTTGTAGTGTACATCAAATCTTAAAAGTATATTTAAAAAAAAACTACTTGCAGATAATATAGCCTATTAATGAAATTTCTTTGAAGTTTCTTAACACATGCAAGTACACTTGAAACATTAAAAAGTGCACTTTGTAATACTGTCAAATTGAAACTTTTACTTTAGAGTACATTTTAAATCAATATGTTTTTAACAATCTTTCGTCATGCTTTAAAGTACACTTATTTTTGATGTGTTGACTAACATCCTAAAGCAGATGTAAAGTATCTGATTATAATATTAACTGTGTTATTCAATATATAGTTAATATATTTTAAATGTGACAAATTTCAACTTTCAACAAATATTTTAATGATATAGGTAACACTTTATTTTACAATCTCCTTGTTACATATGTTACATGTACTTGCATGTACGTACAAGCAACTAACCCTAAACCAAACCCTATTCATATAGTAAGTACATGTTGTTAATTGATATTACTCAGTACGTAAATCATTACACTGTAAAAAGTACACCTTAAAATAAAATGTAACCGTTTATATCTTAGTTTACATTAAATGCTAGTACATTCGGCAAAACACTTTGACCATATTTCAAAGACAATAGAAGAAATTATGAAATTGCATAGAAAGTTGTAGTTCAGTATACTAAACTAAACTAAAACACTCTAAAGTTCAGCTAATTGCATTAAATATAAATTCAAACAATAACACATTTTCATTTAATTGTAATTAACATGCAATTAAGTGTCTGAAAACATTACATATATATTTTTTAATATTTCTGTAATAAGTATTTTTTTTAATAAGTGTGCTAAAGTGTACTTTTTTTTACAAGGGCAATGATTATAATAAAGGAAATAAGCACAGTTGGATTTGTAAGATCAACATTATTTTAACAGCTATAATTTCAAGGTGACTTAAAAATGTACGGCATGTTAGGCAGTTTAAATGTTACATATGACAAGATGTCCGAAACACCCCACTGTGAAAGTAATTTCCACTCACTAGTTGCACAGTATTGTGTTGGATGTCTTTTGCTTCATGCTTCATATGTCAATAAGCAGCAGTATTCTCAAATCAAAGGTGATGTGTAAGCTTGTTCATTCAGTGCAGTGATGTGATCCATTCCTGTGTTTGTGAAGTTATTGATCTGCCGTCTCTGAGTAATTACTGACTGTGGCTGAGCGCTGACTGACCAGATGCTGTTTTTGCCATCTTTCCCTTTGCATTTCCCATTAAACCATATTCTTCTGGTAGTAGTAGTGCTCAAGCAGGGGTATTGACATGGATTTTTTATTTTTAAATGTTACTCGAGGTTCACTTACACTGTTAATAATGTTTTTGCACAAAACACAAATAAAAATATACGCAGAAAATTTGTTTATTTTCAACCCTCATTCTAATCCTTGGATCCTTAAGGCTTGTCAGTAAAACGGCCACTGTTATGATTACTCACATTATTGCACGTAAGTTAGTGTTTTGAAAACATTATCCATATAGAACCATTATTTACAGACAGGGCATTATGAAATTATTAGCTGCTGTCAGGTCCAATTGAGTTGGTTGATTCCTCTTTCAACAAAAGTTTCTTTGCAAACTCTCCATTACACTGATACCAATCTACAACCTGTCTTGTGATGCAGCCTGTAATCATAACCACACCATGTTGTTTCATTTGGCCAGAGGAGAACTGGTCCTCCCCACTGAACTTGGTTTCGCCCAAGGCTTTTTTCTGCATTTCTGTCACAGAGGGAGTTTGGATTCCTTGCTGCTGTCGCCTTTTGGTTTGCTTAGTTGGGGACACTTAATATTCGGCATCATTATTGATTTGACTGTGCTGAGACTATAGGATCAGAACTGCTTTAAAACAATCTTTATTGTTTAAAGCGCTAAAAAAATTTACTTGACTTGACTGTGCTTTGTTTACAAAACAATCTACAGTCAAATGCTCTAAACAAACATCTAATCCTCTGACGTGATTCGGAATGGCATTAAAAATAAACCATCCTCTTGTTCCAGTCCAAGTCTGTATAGAGATCTATTTAATGATCTATTTAAACAGGCCGTTTCAAAGAGACCGTTCTTTCACTCTTCCATTTGTCCTGGTGTCGACAGGATCAAGCGCGTGGAGTATGACAGCAACTGTGTTGTGTTATGATGTGTAACTATTCGCCAATGTCTTTTTTTATTAACTTTAATCATTACAAATTCAAAACCATATACATACCAACACAAACAAAAAAAAACTTCACCGCCCACACTTAAACTACACATATCCTAAAATAACATACAACATATACATTCCAAACACTCTCACCCACCCCTACCCAATGTCTTGCGTTAGAGGCAGTCCTATGCAAATGTATTTGCCCGTGTGACGTCCCTGAACCCACAATATCCAGACAAGCTGTTTTTGGAGCTTGATTAAAAATAAATGCTTTGTTTATAATGAGGGGGAAGTTTTAAGCTATGAAGCTTGAAGGATGTTTTACTGGTACAAAGACCTCTCATACTGTACGTCAAAAGCTCAAGGAAAATTAGATTTCTCATGTCATGACACCTTTAATCAAATTAATTACATGATATAATGGCATTCCATTACTTACTATGGGATTTAGCATGGCTTACAGGGCATAATTACATTTCTTTTTTCATTACAAAAAAGAACAAGTTGTATTGACAGCCCTACTCTCAATGCACCTGGCAAAAAGCTAATTGTTCTATTTGAAGGGCAAACGAACCCAAAGGGGAAAAAATATGTATAATTACTCAAATGAGTATTCTCTTGTGATAAGCGCATATCTGATGATCATCTATTGTTTACTTTGCAAAGAAATGTTAGTATTGCATGTATTATGCTAAATCAAATCTTTTTTTCCCCTGCTGATGTCACGGGAAAAATAAACTAGATTGCCCATCATGTCTTACAGCAAACAGGGACAGTGGCTGTTAGTATTATGCAATGCATCATTATGTGCAGCGTTTTAAGTGGGAGCTAGAATGTGTCAGGAGATTAAGGTCCAGAGAGTGTATTGATCTTACATATACGTGGTTCGAGCAGTCCATTCAAATGACAGGTATATTGATTCTACAATCAATATTGTACAGAAACAGAATAAACAGCTGTTTGTTGTCAAATTGTGTCTAATTTAAGAACAGCATACTACAGTGTAAATGCATGTAAAATTATTTCATCTTAATTGGAGACTCACAAGTCCCTGGGTTATTATTTCATCTTAATTGGAGACTCACAATCCCTCGGATAATATTGTGAACTTTGTAGATGTGCGTGTCATGATATTTCATTGGGTCTATTGCCTAATGAGCAAGCAAAATGTTTGCGCCCAAGCTGCAGTTGAAAATGAGTACAAACCAGAATGCACTACTGGGAGACAGATAGTGATAGACGCTATTGTGGTGCATCCTCTGCTTTAGGGAACTCAGTGCCTCTCTGAGGTGAAGTATTGATTGTTGTGATGCAGAGAGAGGAGGACGTTACTTAATGCAGCAGGGGGAGGAGGGTTCTTTTCGGGAAGATAGAGAGCACGTTGTAAATCTCTGTTCTTGTAGCTGAGAGAGATTGCTGACCTCACAATTGAGAAAGAGTGAGTGCTCCGATAAATGCATAAATGATTATGAAAACTAGTGTCCGAAATTAACTTTATAGAGTTGATTGTAAGTGGCATATATATGGTTTTTATTACTTATTTGAATCTATGAATAATAGCCGACTATTAACCCTTTTCATTTCCGGGGTTCCTTAGAAGCAGAAGTCATAGTTGGGTAAAGTTTTATAGTGGTGAATGGAAACTATAAAACTATAATTTCTGTGTTCTCATTTGCTATAATAACAAAAGATAAAATCAGAAAATCATTTCTATGACTTTACAAAAGAGGAAAAAAATAGAGAGAGATTGAAATGGTGATCAGAAGAATGAAACGTCAATTTGCAATCACTTTTTTCTAATACCATCAGCTGTGGTAGAAAATACCATGCAGCAGCATTAACTAGTTTTCTGAAATTTAATTCCAAGATATTGAAACATAAAGTATAATCTTAGAAATGTAGCCTACATTCACTTTTTATAAAATGAAAAATATAAAAAATGGCTATAGTTACAATCTAATAACGGAAAGGTGTCATCACAGTCTGTGAAAATGGATTGAGCGGGACACGGAATGAATGAATGTAATACTTTTATTTACCATGAAGAGCATACAGTACGTCAAACAACTTACATAACAATTAATACTGGACAAGGAACTAAGGAAAACTCAGGGCTTAAATACACAGGGAGTAATCAATGAAACACGAACAGGTGTGGAACATAACTAATAATGACAGGGAACACTGGCACATATTTTAGTCAGTTACAGATAGACTGTCAGTACACTAGTCAGTTACAGATACAATTGATAGAATCGTTTAGGTCATTTGGTACCATTTTTCCTGGAGCCCTGGTTAATTTTTGACCCTCCTGTGTGGACCTTATAAATCTTCCGCTTAAGTGACACCTTACATTGACTGTGAATGTGGCACTTGCTCATGAGCAAACCCTGGACATCTCCACCTGGATGACAGCACACAGGAGTCACAGCTGCATGCTGTATGACAGCTGTGGAGGAATGTACTGTCAAACACACTCTGCTTTTTTGACACTAATGTCATAGTCATGTGCCAAGAACTTGCTGTCAGATACAGACTAATGACCATATGACCTTTTGTCATAATGCAGTTGACATTGTTTTTATTTCTTATTAGAATCTATTAATAATACTATCAGAGGACAAAATATGTTTGTCCTGCTTTATAGCAGTGTTCAAAGTTCAGAGGAGGAATTTGAAATGATATAGGAGAGAAGTACAACACAGGGAGAGAGAAATAGAGTGATGGACAGAAATGGTGTCTGCCTCCAGGCTCTGTAGTAATTGCTGAACCTGACCGGGTGTGTTAAGGCATCTATCCCTGTTGGGCTGATGCTGGAACTAAGCCAACTTTATTCCTCCAAGCACAAAAGCATTACAATAACTTACAAATACTGGCTCATCTGAGTCATCGCCCTATAAGGGCTGAAAATTACTGAATCGTATCAGAAATACTTTTGAGTTAATTCACTAAACACTTGCAACAAATTGATTATGGTATTTCAGTGCTAAAACATGAACTTTATTTACTAATAACTACCCATAGCCCAACTTAATAGGCAGCAGTGTTGTCAGTGAAAGAATTTTCCATGCATGCTGATATCAATATTTGTCTAAGCAATGAAAGATTGCAACGCTGTGGATTTTATTATCATACTCTTTTGCTTTCACTGGTAATTAAGCTAAAGTACACAAATATTGTCGCCCCAATAATTTAAAGTATCTTGATAATTAACGACTCATTATAATCTCTTATTAACCCAACACTTGTTAGCACGGAATATTGGCAGATTTATAAATGATCCTGTCGTTCAGTCTTTCTCTTTCCCTTTTCGTTACCTGATTTGCATAATGCCTTTAGTGAGCCGAGTATATGTTCTTCACTTATAAATTAAATAAAGCGTAAATATATATTTTTTTATTACATAGGGAACTGAAAGTGACATGCCTGCATGATGACCTGGCTGTGACTGTGCATTAAATAAGCTCAGTAAATTGCTCAAGTTTGCTTTGTCCTCTGAGGAAACTTTCATATCTGATTCTAGCTAGCTATATATATATATATATATATATGATTTGATCAAATCTCTGTTAACCTCTACCTTCCAGGTGGACCTTCCATTTCCCATGTACTGATCATTACTGCTGAGGTGTAAGGAACAACTCCTTTCTCCTCCTGAATAAATCATGCTCAGGGAGATCTCTGGGTGATGACTCATCAATCTGAAAGAATGCTAATATAAACCTCATTAGCAATGAGTCACATTATTCAGATATCTTTACCCATCACTACATCAGCAGTATTACGTCTGTACATCCAGGGAGAGGAGTGAAGCACGTTTCAGTCAGTTAGTCACAGGGCTTTTCTGACGGGCTCACATAACGTCAAACAGTTTCCCAGTGATGATGTATGAATAGAAGTGGAAGAGAGAGTAAGGACTGAAAATATCTCATCACATGCATCTTTTCTTGAAAGGAAGCGTGTTTTAATATCACTTTGAAGAATGTGTTTGAACATCTTCATTAAGTGGGAGAGTTTGATCTGAGAGTTCTCAATTCATTCTCGCATCAGTATTTCTGCTTTTAATCTCCATCTGGTGGGGTTTTACAGATACATATAGTTATACTGTGGTTTGATTGGTATGTACAGGATGGTGGTTATGGTGGTTAGTACTCACATTGAGGCAGTAACAACTGTCTGTTTGACTGTCTGTAGGCTGATCGCTGATCGATTGCTCCTGCCTGATCGCTGATCGATTGCTCCTGTCTGCCTCGCTGCCTGCTGTGTGTTTGTTTGCTTCGAGGCTGTAAGCTTCGCCTGAGCCTCGTATTTCTTTATGTTTTGAGCCATCATTTACTATCTAGTTGTTTATACTACTAAATACAGCTTACCCAACATCTCAGATTAACCTTACATCTCTAGCTTCCGTTATTCTTAACACAGCACGCTAGTAACTCGCTAACGTTAGCCTGCTAACGCGCCACCCGTGCGCTCATTTATTTATTTATTTTCTCTCGCGCGCCCGCGCCTTTGAGTTCATAAAGTCCAGGTAAGTAAGAAATCAGTCAACAAACACGGTGAGTAATGTCTTCTTGTCCTGTTATTGTCACCTGTGTCACATGTCATATGTTTAGTATAGCCTTCTCCGATGGCAATATAGGATTTATATGTGATAAATGCAAGGAGACAGTCAGGCTGACGGAGAAGATTTCAGAACTAGAGACACGCATCCAAACTTTAATTGAGGATGGTAAGAATGCTAGATCTTTAGATAGTGTTTTGGATGCGCCTAGCATAGTGAACTCTTTACATGATTCGGTTCCGGCTGAAGTAGAGCCCGTGCAGCAGGGCAGATGGGTGACCGTGAGAGATCGTTCTAGTCGTGGATCAAAGAACCACTCTTCCGTTCCGATTCCCATAACAAACCGATTTGCCCCACTCAGTGAAACACCCACTGAGAATTCTGTTGATTGTGCCCTGGTAATTGGTGATTCGATCACACGGAACGTGAAAATAGAGACACCAGCCACCATAGTCACATGTTTGCCGGGAGCCAGAGCGCCTGACATCAAAGCAAATTTAAAAGTGCTGGCTAATGCTAATCGTAAATTCTCTAAGATCATTATTCATGTCGGCACTAATGATGTTCGACTCCGCCAGTCGGAGATCACCAAAATTAATATTAAAGAGGTGTGTGAACTCGCAAGTACGATGTCAGGCACTGTAATTTACTCTGGCCCCCTTCCTGTACGCAGGAGTGATGAGATAGTTAGCCGATTGGCCTCACTGAACGGTTGGCTGTCGAAGTGGTGTCCGCAGAATAATATAAAATTCATAGACAATTGGAAAAGTTTTTGGGGCAAGCCTGATCTGTTGAAAAGAGATGGTATCCATCCCTCCTGGGCTGGTGCTGCTCTTCTCTCTAGTAATTTGGCTCATAGTCTTAGAGATAAAACATGACAATCTGGGGCTCAGGTCAGGAAGCAGACAGACTGGCTAAACCGACCGTCTGCTAGCGGCCTCACGTCACCAAGGTCAGATAAATCCCATCACATAGAGTCTCTTTCACCTAGATGTCATCATATAGAGACTGTGTCTGTTCCCCGAATTTGGAACTCCAAAAAACGTCAGGTTAAAAATTTAATTGATGTTCAACAAATAAAAAACAGATATAATACAGATGAGCAAATGATAAAGCTTGGGTTGCTGAATATTCGATCCCTTACTTCAAAATCTCTCATAGTTAATGATATGATTTCAGATTATAATCTTGATATGCTGTGTTTGACAGAAACCTGGCTAAAACCAAACGATTACATTATTTTAAATGAGTCAACCCCACAAGATTACAGTTATAAACATGAACCTCGTCTGAAAGGCAAAGGGGGAGGTGTTGCTGTAATTTATAGTAATATTTTCAAAACCACTAAGAAATCTAGCTTTAAATATACTTCTTTTGAAGTATTGGTGCTTAATGTAAAAATCTATAGTGTAAACGATAAATCACATTTGAGAATTATGCTGGCTACTGTATACAGGCCACCAGGGCACCATAAAGATTTTATCAAAGAATTTGCGGACTTCCTATCAGAATTAGTATTGGCTGCAGATAAAGTACTAATTGTTGGTGATTTTAATATACATGTAGATAATGAAAAAGATGCATTTGGATTGGCATTTAAAGACATTGTAAACTCAATTGGAGTTAGACAACACGTGTCAGGACCTACTCATCGTCGTAATCATACTCTAGATCTAATATTATCACATGGAATAGATGTTGATACCGTTGAAATTCTGCAGCAGAGCGATGACATCTCAGATCATTATCTAGTCTCATGTAAATTACATTTAGCCAAGGCTGCAAAGCCGACTCCGTGTTATAAATACGTTAGACCTATAACTTCTGCCACTAAAGATTGCTTTATCAATAATCTTCCTAATCAGTTTCATCATCTCAGCATCCCGGATAGCTTAGAAGAACTTGATATTGCAACAGAAACGTTTAACTCTCTCTTTTCCAGCACTTTAGACGCAGTTGCTCCGTTGCGCTTAAAGAAGATTAAAGAAAATAGCCCAACGCCGTGGTACAGCGAGCACACCCGGGCCCTTAAGAGAGCAGCCAGAAAAATGGAGCGCAACTGGAAGAAAACTAAACTAGAGGTATTTCGGATTTCATGGAAAGAGAGCTCGATTGCTTACAGAGAGGCTTTAAAAGCTGCTAGATCTGCTTATTTTTCAAACCTATTAGAAGAAAATAAACATAATCCAAGGTATTTATTTGAAACAGTGGCTAAACTAACGAAAAAGAAAGCTTCAAGCTCAGAAGTGTCCAAGCAACACAGCAGTGATGACTTTATGAACTTCTTCACTTATAAGATTGATAATATCAGGGACAAAATTATAACTATGCAACCGTCTACCACAGTATCGCATCAGGAAGTGCATTGTAGTCTCCCTGAGGAAAAATTTGATTCATTTGTTGCTATAGGAGAGGAAGAATTCTGCAAACTCGTTAATTCATCTAAATCGACAACTTGTATGTTAGATCCTATACCGACTACGCTACTGAAAGAGATGTTTCCAGAGGTCATATATCCTCTTCTTAATATCATTAATTCATCTTTGTCTCTAGGATACGTACCAAAAACCTTTAAACTGGCTATGATAAAACCGCTTGTTAAAAAAACACAACTTGATCCTACAGAATTAGTCAATTACAGGCCGATCTCGAATCTGCCTTTTCTGTCAAAGATATTAGAAAAAGCAGTATCTTCACAACTGTGTTCCTTTCTAGAAAGAAATGATATCTGCGAGGATTTTCAGTCCGGATTTAGACCGTACCATAGCACTGAGACCGCTCTCATTAGAGTCACAAATGATTTGCTCTTATCATCCGATCGTGGTTGTATCTCTCTATTAGTGTTACTCGATCTTAGTGCTGCATTTGACACAATTGACCACAACATTCTTTTAAATAGACTAGAAAACTATGTTGGCATTAGTGGAATTGCACTAGCATGGTTTAAATCATACTTAACTGACCGTTATCAGTTTGTAGCAGTAAATGAAGAGATGTCTTATCGATCACATGTTCAGTATGGCGTACCACAAGGCTCAGTACTAGGACCGCTGCTGTTCACTCTGTACATGCTACCATTAGGAGATATCATTAGGAAACATGGAGTTAGCTTTCACTGTTATGCCGATGATACTCAGCTGTATATTTCTTCAAAACCCAACGAAACTTACCAATTCACAAAATTAACGGAATGCATAGCTGATATAAAAAATTGGATGACTAGTAATTTCCTACTACTAAATTCTGAAAAGACAGAGATTCTAATTATTGGACAAAAAACTTCCACACGTAATAACCCAGAATACTGTCTAACACTTGATGGCTGCTCTGTCAAGTCTTCGTCGTCGGTTAGGAACCTGGGTGTGCTCTTTGATACCAACCTTTCTTTTGAAAGCCACGTGTCTAGTATCTGTAAAACTGCATTTTTCCATCTTAAAAATATATCTAAAATACGCCATATGCTCTCATTGGGAAATGCGGAACAATTAGTCCATGCGTTCATGACCTCAAGGCTAGATTATTGTAATGCTCTACTGGGTGGTTGCCCTGCACGCTTAATAAATAAACTTCAGCTAGTTCAAAACGCCGCAGCTCGAGTTCTTACCAGAACCAGGAAATATGACCATATTAGCCCGGTTCTGTCAACACTGCATTGGCTCCCTATTAAACATCGTATAAATTTTAAAATATTGTTGATTACCTACAAAGCACTAAATGGTTTAGCTCCGCAGTACTTGAGCGAGCTCTTAACGTATTATAGTCCTTCACGTCCATTGCGATCTCAAAATTCCGGTCAGTTGATAATACCTAGAATATCTAAATCGACTGCAGGCGGTAGATCCTTTTCCTATTTAGCACCAAAACTTTGGAACAGTCTTCCTACCATTGTCCGGGAAGCAGACACACTCTGTCAGTTCAAAGCTAGACTAAAAACACATCTCTTTGACCTAGCATACACATAACGCACTATAGACTTCTATAAATTCAATGTTAGGCTGCATAGATTAGGTCAGCCGGAACTGGGAACACTCCGGTTAAATCTTGATGTACTCGCTACATCATAAGAAGAATGGCATCTACGCTAATATTAGTGTCTTTGTTTATCCCGAGGTTTTCCCGCAGCCTGCCGGATCCAGGCCGTGTCCAGATCTGACGAAGGAGATCCGCCTGGACCCGATGACAATGTAGTGCTGAAGTATCCACTATCCTCTCCCTATGGAGGATCCCTTTCCCACTCTACAGATAAAGCGTTGTGAATTCCGGCTCGCGTACCCCGAAGTGATAAAATAAAACAAAATTCTGTATCAAAATTTATAGGCAAGAAAAGTAGTTTGTTTAGGCTGGGTTGTATGAATTATAAACCTGCGCACATATTTTAAAAAGCACATAACTATAGAATCAATTCTGAATGAGCATGTGAACGCCGTCAGCGTTAATCACAGGTTCGCGTTTAAAAGTCTGATCATTTCGACGGAGGTGAATCAATCAAAGTTAACTTTGGCTGGAAATAACATTATTCAAGAACCGCTATAATGCCAAAACAATCTGTTACCTTAAATTATATGTTTATCTCTGTAAAGCTGCTTTGAAACAATCCATTGTTAAAAGCGCTATATAAATGAAGATGACTTGACTTGACTTGACTTGTTTGTTTTTGCTGATGGCACAGAGAGTTGATCAAAGGAGCTCACTCAACTCCATTGGTAATGACTGAAGGCTTCTCTCATAGTTCTACCAGAAAGACTCAGGAGGCAAAATGACGTAACAAAGCATACATTTATTAATGGCCCAGCAAGCAAGTATTGTGATTAGGGCCGGGACTTTAACGCGTTAATTAAGATTAATTAACTACAGACTTTAACGCGTTAATTAATTACACAAAAAATTATTTTTAATCGCACTTATTTTTACACCGCGGAACGTTTCTCACTGGATGAGTTTCGGCGGACCGATTATACTGGCTAGTGATGGGAAGTTCGGTTCTTTTCCGCAAACCGGTTCTTTCGGACAGTTCGTTTCAATGAACCGGTTCAAAAAACCGGTTCATCAGTTCTTTTACGTGACGTCAATTCTATCATCCCGGCAGATCAAAATACATTCAAATAAAGGCATTTGTATTGTAATCAACTTAATACTCATCATCATAATCCTCTTGGATAAGTTTCTTACATTTTGCTAATGAACCCTGTAGGCTACAGACGATGTGCAAATGCGGATGTTTTGTCTTAAAGATCTAAAGTGAATAAACTGGTCTTCATCAATTTTATTTTATTTGTTATTAAATAAACTTACATTTTGCCGAATTCGGCCCCTCATTTAAGTCCTCGTTTCACCCGTGCTCATATCAGCACAGCATGCAGTTGGCCAAAAGAAAGTTCGGTTCAGAGACGGTGCTATCACGCATGCTCAGTATCTCCAGCTCATCGGTTCTCCGTATTGAACGTGTCCGAAAGAAACAGTTCTCGGTTCTGTACTGGTGATTCGAGAACTGCTGCAACAACCAGTTCTTGATTCGAGAAGCCTGTGCCACTCAATGGCAAAAAACACTGGTCTGCTGGACTTGGTTGAACAAAAATAAACAATATTTTGTTGCTTAAGCTTATGTATTCAGTCATTATTCAATGGTATACTAAAAATCCATGTGAAAAAAATTACTTCTCACTGTTCTCAGGTCAAATATTTATGCAATTAAAATGCGATTAATTTCGATTAATTAATTACAAAGCCTCTAATTAATTAGATTATTTTTTTTAATCGAGTCCCGGCCCTAATTGTGATATAAAGTTCTTTGGTGTTGGCCCCGTCCGTAACTCGCAATCCGAGGGTAACGGATTCTGCATTTCCAGCCTGAAGACGAAGGCAGGGGCACAGCCGACCCCCTGGGAGGTATGGGAAGGGACCATCCTGGTGATGGTGGGGAGGATGGAGGTGAATGTAGGCATCAGCACCTGCGAACTCAGACATGTGTAAGTACCGATCTTTTAAACTACGAGTATTAGAACACGATTGGTTAGATGAGAAAGTAATTAACAATTGAGTCTTCCTGGCAGAACTTACGCTAAAGCTTTCATTTCTTCCTCTCATTTGGCCTTACTTTTAAAGTGTGTATGGTGCACATCTATAATGTTTGACTCTCTGTTCTTTTAAGACTCCAAAACTGCACTACTGAATAAAATTAAGTCAATCAAGTATATATCTTTCTTTTTTTTCTGAGATCTGTCTACATAAATGTATAGATATGTTTCAGGGAGTGCATTGTTCTGCAATTGGGGAAGAGATTGATAGAGAGACTGACAGACAGGCAGATAGGTTGGTAGGTACTGTAGATAGATAGTGTATCTAGATAGTGTATATAGACAGGTAGGTTGGTAGGCACGTAGGTAGATAGTAGAAAGACAGACACATATGTAGGTAAGTACATACAATAGATAAACACTGCAGATCAATAGAAAGACAGCCAAATAGGTAGGTAGGACGAGAGAAATTAAGGTAGATATATATATATATATATATATATATATATATATATATATATATATATATATATATATATATATATATATATATATATATATATATATATACTATAGATAGATAGATAGAAAGATATTTCAACCTTTAATACAACCTATACATCAACTATCCCCTGCAACAATATTTGTGTTTTTCTAAGAGAATGTGGGTGAATTTAGCAGGTATGTGTGTGCTTTGCTTTAGGGGTGTGATCTGTCAGCAAACAGCGACCACACATTCACTTGAACTAAAAAATATGAGCATTGCCTTTAGCTCTGTATATTTGAAAATAAAGTATGGTGGTTTTCCCTGACAAGGCCACTAAATGTAGACCACTGTAGCTGCATGAATGTATGGCATGTCAACCATCGTCTCTGCTCTAAGTTTCAGACAGAGCTCCTCTCATAGACAGTAGCACTGAGGGATGAAAGTCAAATATGCCGGAAGAGGGTTGTTCTCAAATTGTAGATTTAATTGGTCCCCTTCGGTCAGAATTACATGCTCATTACCACCTAAAGTGCAGCACATGGCCCTATTATCATTGTGCCCTTGAGCAAAGTGCTTAACCCCAGGTTGCCCCAGGGGGACTGTCCCTGGATTTGTTATACTTTAGATCCATTATTACGGAACAAAAAGCTGTTGAGGGACGACATGTTGAATTTGGCCTTTAATCAAAGTTCATTAAGGTTAAGCTAACATCATCAAATTAGTGTTAATCATTATTCCTGATAGAGAGCGAATATGTTTTCTCCTTAGCTCAACTACTGTTTGTTTGAGATGTTGCATTAATACTCAGAATGATGGATAAACTGGCAGAAGCACGATAAACAAACTCACAATTGGCAAAATAAGCCAGAGATGCTGTGGATTCCAGCAGAAGAAACTAGAAGGGTTAAACCAGTAATTTTAATGATAATAAAGTTTATTCTCCATGAAGAAGTTCTTGCGTAGATCTAAATTTGATGTCAGTATGGTGACTGCATACACCTGGCTTTCAGCACCTGCTCACTGGCGTTCAGTTCTTCCTGATCAAGCTGTCATAGAGTTACGGTTCCCACAGTCACTTCAAAGAGGCACAGATAGACTCACACAAAACAGAACATTCTGATGAAGGCCACCACACCGCATTCATGTTCAGCTCTGCTGAGACCTTAAAGCCCTAAATGCCACTATTGTGCACTAAAATATGGCACTTTTTCCCTAGTACTAAATAATACATTGCGTTAAATCCTAATAGGATGGCCTCATTACCAACAGTACATTACAGTCTCTCAATCCATCGCAAACACTGCCCAGACAATGTTTTTCTGTGTGTGAAAGTTTTGACCAGAGGAGGAATTGAATAGCAAGGTTGACTACACAGTACATTTGAGTTCCTCCGCATACATCTCAGAGCTCACAGGCCCACTTCTCGTGCGTAACAAAATGAAGACACTGTGGAGCTCTGGGACCCTGCACAATCAACTGTACTTACAGGTATTAAGTCATCGCCTTCCTAATCTTGTTAATATGGCTCTGCATTGCTGCGCTTATTTTTTTTGGGATGTGTTCAACACAATTACTCGCGCTGGGTTTGTGGACTCTGCGGGGTTGCATCTCACGACTTTGTGCCACCGGGCAGCACAGCTGACTGGAGCAACGCATGAGTCAGCCCTGTAAATATTTAATAAGAGCTTGGATATTGAGCAGTGGAGATATTACAAGGGATTCGCTTTGTAGTGCTGTCATCACTCTTAATATCACTGTCACATCCTAGAGATCGCCACCTCTTCAATGCAGCAATGAATCATTCATTTGATGCTCTAAGTGAAGGCGCTCTGAGGGATCGTTCTGAGACTGAGCTTTTTGCAAAGTCGAGTGTATGAAAGATCTGGATTTGAATGAATCAAAACCGTTGCTATTAACACCTGCCTGAACAGACTGTTACTGTGACCCAGATGTCTTTGGGAATCGCCGTGCCTAGTGTAGATCCTTTACTGTGATCATTGTTCAAAAGGACAGCCATTGTGATTCCACTTTTTTTCTTTTTGGCCATCTAAACATCCTTAAAATAAGGTATGGACTTGAGATATTAGGCCTTTATTTTTAGAAAAATCTAACAATATTGAATGAGGTTCATGATTATGCACGTTAAGAAAAAATTACCTGATTTCAAAGTACTTTAAATGTGATTTTTTACTTTTATATTGTCTGATAAAATATCATGATTTCACGATTTCTATGATTATTGCAAATTCACCTTTTATGCAACAACAAAAACCCCACAAACATATCACAATTTTATTGCACCATTTGTGAAGATATGCAGTTCAAATACACATCGCTACTCCTAACTGAAAACAAGTACTGGTACTTCTATTTAAAGGTGCACTGTGTCCTTTTTAGCGGGATCTAGTGGTGAGGTTGCGAATTGCAACCAACAGGAGTTACGGTGGCCGACAGGAAAATATGTTGTCGTTTGAGACAGCGGAGAGTAGCCAGTTCAGCAATGAGATTTCTTTACAAAGATAAAGTAAGAAATTATGTTTACTTAATTATTCAGTAAAACGATATGTTATTGCGAATATTATTGTTACTTGTTCATCATTGTGTCAATGTTTTATTCGCTTGCTTCTTTGCACGAAGAACAACATAGTGACGAAACGCGTCTGTCCGTTTAGGGCTACTGTAGAAACATTTCGCCGCATTTCAGTGTAAGGGGACCCACGGTGTATGTAGATAGAAATGGCTCATTCTATACTGTAATAAAACATAACGGTTCATTAAGTAAGGTCTTTATACACCACTGAAAACATAGTTATGTGTATGATATTGTATTTCTGTCAACAGATCCTCCTAAATATTGCACAATGCACCTTTAAGTTTCCCGCCACAGAATAAAACATTTTGAAAAATAATTGCGACTTTTTATCTTGCAATTACGAGTTTATATCTCGCAATTCTGACTTCTGTTCTCAGAATTATGAGATATAAACTCGTAATTGCGAGTTATAAAGTCCAATTCTGAGGAAAGAAAGACTGAATTTGAATTGAATTGAACTGAATTGAGATATAAACGATATAAAAAAAAATCTGATTTGTGAGATAAAAAGTCGCATACCTTTTTATTCTTTGGTGGAAACAAGCTTCCATAGTATACCCTTTAAGTAAATATAAATAAAATAAAATATAAATTAAAATATAGATACTATAATATTATGTAAAAATTAACAACAGAGCCCGAACTATTAGATTCAATGTCAATTTACTTTCAGAAATAATCATCAGCACTGAGTTGTATTCAAGAAATTAAATTTCTTTTTAAGACTTTTTAAGACTATTTTTATACTTTCTGATGATATATGTTTCTACACCAATTCGTTGTTAAAAATAATTATTTATTATTACTCTGTAATGACCATTAAATTGAATGTTTTATTTAAATTTTAGGTGCTTTATTTTACAAAATGTATCAGTTTTTATGTACATATAGGTTTGCCATTGTCATTTATATCAAAATCTCACAAAACCCTACAGCTCCATCACAAACCTCAAGGGGCTGTGAAGTTTTGTTTGGGAAACACTGCATTAGAATATTTTGATGATTCTAATAAACAGTATTTTCTCAGGGCTGTTTCAGGTCCCGTGACAACATTTTTATAGGTGGACCTTCTACATGCACTCAGTTCAAAACCCATCTTGCTGAATACAGTAAACGTCACAAGGCAAGCTTCCTCCACTGCACATGTATCATTTTACTGTAATTGCAAAGGGCAAGGGTGACTCTTTCCTTCTTCTGCATTCAGCCCATGAGAAATCCAGTCCAATTGATAATCCTCTCCAGCCCGGTACCACTCTTTCTTATTCTAACAGCCATCATCAAAAATGCATCTGCCAGGCCTTTGTTATTCCCATTATCGCCCCATAAAATGGCATAAAATTGTCTATTACCCTGACCTAATGAGTACATGTCTGCTTCAGTGGAGAAGAGAAGACATTTATGAAAACGATGGTGCCAGAAATGACGATGAGAAATGATGTCTGGCTAACACGCAACTATTCTTTTGACTCCATCAATCAACATTTATTCAACACCCATAGGGATATAATATACCCTTCTCATGAGGGGACCACCCACTATCATGTCTTCAGTAGATTTGATTAGGCCATGAATGGGAAGTAATGCAGAATTGATGGGGCTTGATGCTCATTGAGAGCAAGTAAAACTACAGAGCTGAAGAGATGGAGTGATATCATAATTTCATGTGCATCATTCCCCCTCCAAATCTAATCATCACGATATCTTTGCTTATGGGCAATTTTCCACAGCTGTCCACTTTTGTTGAATGGAGAGAAAAAAAACAGCTCGGACAATTTGCTAAATATCTTCCTTTCTGTTTCATGCAAAAAAAAAAAAACTAATTTTTTATTGTTTTACATTTTTAATTTAACTTAAAGGGATAGTTCACCCAAAATGAAAATTCGATCATTATTTATTCACCCTCAAGTTGTTCCTAACTTCTGTAAAGACTTCCTAACTTCTGTTCTTCTGTAAAGAAGATATTTTGAAGAATGCTGGTAACCAGACAGTTGACGGTAGCCGTTGACTTCCATAGTATTTTTTTTTCCTACTATGAAAGTCAGTGGCTACCGTAATTTATTACTCCAGACGTCAATGTCACATGATCCTTCAGAAATCATTCTAATATGCTGATTTGGTGCTCAAGAAACATTTCTTAGTATTGCCATGTTGAAAACAGTTGGTGATTAATATTTTTGTGGAAACCATTTGACGTTTTCTTTTTTCAAGATTTGTTTAATGAACAGAAAGTTAAAAAAGAACAGGTTTATTTTTATTCTATTGTAACATTACAGATGTTTTACTGTCATTTTTTATTCATTTAATGCATCCTTGCACAATAAAAATTTTAATATCTTTAAAAACAAAAATCTTACAGACCTGAAACTTCTGATTGGTAGAGTATCAAACATTAATTTCTCTCTCCTTTTTTACTTTTGTTATAGCTCTAAATTTTCTATTTAAGTAGCTCATTTTCTTCTTGTTCATCACGTTCTTGCGTGACCTTTATAATAACAGTAAACACAGCTACTGAAAAAAACAATTCTATCAATTAACTGTAAGCTCTGACTAATCCCTGCTTAATTACTAATCAAACACATATACATTATGTAAAACTGAACTTATTGTACTGCAATTGCCTGTGTGTATAAATGACACTGTCTTTGCCCTGTTGAATATTATTCAGGTGTGTGTTATCATGTGGGTTGGTACGTATTCGTCTTACGCTCATATTTCTAGACTACAAGGCAAGTTTAAAATATGTCGCTGTTGGTGACTCTTTATTGTGCTCATTTATATTGATTGCACTAGTAAAAACAGGCAGACGACTGACACTTGAATGAATCATTGGCCCGAAATTGATCTGTATCACTGGTATCTTGGCTAGAAATGAATTGCTGCATTAGAGTGCAAACGCTATTATCATCACTCAGCCTGCGTTCACTCACATGGGCAGTTAATTAATGCTTTGGTTTGCATAGACCATTAATGTTGATAGAGCTCCCGCTGGTCTTTGGCATGCATGTCAAAAGAGGGTGAATGCAAGGATGACTGGTGCACCCTGCTCTGTTCTCTGAATGACTGGGATCTTGTCAATCACGGATGTGATTTAAAGTGCATTACCCACACCTCTCGGTTTTCACTGGAATCTTACCTCTCTGTCGATGCTGATCATCCTTTCTGTCTAAACCTTTTTCCTGTCCACCCTCTGAGAACATACTGGTAACAAAATAACAATAGATTTCAGAAACTATTTTGGTCTGTGTTTCCATGGAAACACTCGGGTGTAAGTTGGGATAGGATTAGGAGGATATTGCCAATGTCTGCTTGCAAATATATATTAGCAGACTAAAGAACTACATAGCTGGTTGTTGCTTAAGAAGAGATTTCTGTGAATACTTGTAATCAAACTCATTATTGGCTACTAAACATGTCAAAGAAGTTCCCTTTCGTTGTCACTCCGAGTTCCGTCGGATGACGACGAATGGGGTTTCGCTTAGAAAGCCTATCCGCTTCGAGTAATACAAAACGAGCCAATGGCAAAGAAATGCCATGGGTCTGCAGAATTTGCATGGAGCAGCTCCGCCCCACCTCGTGGGTATAAAGGGCGGAAATTCCAGCAAAGCAGTATGTTTTCGCTTCGGAGCCAAGAGCATCTCTTCACTCCACAGCCATTTCTGACTTCACTCCACGAGACGAGCCACTCTCTCCGGTGTTGGTGTGACGGCGATCTGCAGCGAGTTCACATTGCCTGCTGATCTGTGCAGTGATCTGCCAATGAGTGTGTTTCTCCCTGCTCGCTTCAACATCGCGGAGTTTCTTCCTCCTCTCACAAAAGAGCTCGCACGCGGCACGTCTTTTTAAAGACGGCTCGCCCGTGCATTTCTGGTTGCGGTCGACTCATTTCCGATTTTGATGGGCACATTCTCTGCTCTGCGTGCTTGGGCTTCATCACGCTAGAGCAGCGTTTGTGGATGACTCACGTTCTCCCCGCGGGAACGTGATCATCGCGTCATTACGGTCAAGACTCAATGATCTCGTTAGAGAGAGAGTCCCCTCATCCACACCCCGATCTAACACTCTCCACGTGAGGTGCTACTTCGGCTGGTGGCCAGGGTGACCTGTGTGTGTGAAACAAATCCGCCGACTGTTAGTCCGTGGACCACGCCCCCGTCTTCAGTGACGCAACCCGCGAGTGTTCAGGGGATTCCCCGGGTCTATTTTCGGATGCCTCGCGGGTTTCCCTTGACGCTCCAGAATCGGATCTGTTGTCCATCGCAGCATCACAGGGTGGGCTAGAATTTTCAGGAAGTGAAGATTTGACAGTGCTGCCACTTTCGGGTGTGCATATGGCATTTGTCGAGTCAGATCCTGAGATGACGGCCATGCTTTCCCGGGCGATTGGTTTTTGGGTGTGGCCGCTGACTCCTGTCAGCGTCCACTCCAATACCTTTTTTCCCGGATGTGCATCAGGAGATCTCGAAATCCTCGAAGACCCCCATGTCTTCCAGCGATCCCTCGTTGATCTCCTTCGCCCTTCCTTCCCTCGACGGGGCCGCTGCCCATGGGTACACTGGGGTCCCCCGGTTGAACGCTCTGTTGCGATGCTACTGTGTCCTCAGAGTGCTTCCTCTCGGCGCGATCCTAAGCACCCGTCCTAAGCCTGTAGTTTTTCGTCTACACTTGTGGCGAATTCCTATAGCGCTACAGGACAGGCAGCCGCCTCACTGCATGCCATGGCCATTCTGCTGGTCTACCAGACCCAGATGCTCACGGACATGCACGAGGGCGGGACTGACCCAGGGCTCTTCAATGAGCTGCGCGCCGCCACTGACCTTGCTCTCCGAGCGACGAAAGTGGCCGGACGTTCCCTGGGTCAGGTGATGTACACCATTCCGTGGCTGAACCTGTCCGATGTGCAGGATGTCGGGCGGACCCATCTGCTTGACACCCCCATATCCCAGGTCGGCCTCTTCGGCGGTGCGGTTGAGGGCTTTGCCCAACAGTTCTCAACCGCCCACGAGCAGCTTATTCTGCCCCGACGGCCCCGCCGTCCATGCTGATCCCTCAGTCTGCCCACCGCCGATGGTGCCCTCCTGCGGCTCCCACCCCGCCCGTTCACCCGGGCTGGCTCTGGAAGCCGCAGGGGGACGCCACAGCCCTCTCCAGCCCCGCCCCCCGCTATACGCCGGGTTAAGCGGCACTCTTGAGATGGGCTCCTCAGAGATGGGACTCAGTTCTTTCCAGGAGCTGGTAGCAGGGCCACTCCTTTCCCTGGTGGAGGGCCGGGGAAGAATCCTTATTCAGAAAGAACTGACTCTCCCGTTTCTGAGCACACAAAGTTCTCGGACGACACGGTGAGCCGGATGACAGTGAGCCGGATGACAGTGCGCGCCGTCCCCGGACCGTACCACTCTCATCCTCCTCTGACGCCAGACCCCTGGCAGAGCAGACCCCCGTGGAACGTTCGTCCTTCCCTGGTCTGCTCTGTCAGGACGCGGTCAAGGACTGTGCCCCCACACCGGGCCGCTATGCCGTCCACGTCTGGGCCAGTCATTCCGCCTTGCTGCACCACCGGTGGGAAGTCTGTAGTTCGTTTGATCCCGCTGGTACAGTCGTTGGGAGCTTGGCAAGAGCTTCCAAACCTGTCCCGCTGGGTCGCTCGAACAGTCAGGCTCGGCTACGCGATTCAGTTCGCGCGGTCTCCTCCCCGCTTCAGGGGAGTCCGCTCCACTATGGTCGGTGGCAATGCCCCTATCATGAGAGCGGAGGTTGCTACCTTGCTGGCGAAGGGTGCGATCGAGACTGTCCCTCCAGCCGAAATGAGGTCCGGCTTCTACAGCCCGTACTTCAATGTCCCCAAGAAAACTGGTGGGTTACGGCCAATCCTGGATCTGCGCATGCTGAACCGCTCCCTTCACAGGCTGCCGTTCAAGATGCTCACCGCCAAACGCGTTTTCGAATGTGTGCGGCACCAGGATTGGTTTGCAGCGATCGACCTGAAGGACGCCTACTTTCATGTCTCCATTCTCCCTCGACACAGACCGTTTCTTCGGTTTGCTTTCGAGGGGCAGGCATATCAGTACGCAGTTCTCCCTTTCGGGCTAGCCCTGTCTCCTCGCGTCTTCACGAAGGTCGTCGAGGCAGCCCTTGTTCCCCTCAGGGAACACGGGGTTCGCATCCTGAACTATATCGACGACTGGCTGATTCGAGGCTCACTCTCGAGATCAGCTCTGCGAACACAGGGACTTGGTGCTCCGCCATGTAGCCCGTCTGGGCCTTCGGGTCAACTGGGAGAAGAGCAAACTTTGCCCCGTGCAGAGGATCTCTTTTCTCGGTATGGAGATCGACTCGGTCGCCATGTCCGCGCAGCTTACGAGCGAGCGCGCACAATCACTGCTGACTTGCCTGAGACAGTTCGAGAGCAAGAGTGCGGTTCCACTGAAACTTTTTCAGAGGCTCCTGGGGCATATGGCATCTGCAGCCGTGGCAACGCCGCTCGGATTGCTTCATATGAGACCGCTTCAGCTGTGGCTTCACGACCGAGTCCCGAGGTGGGCATGGCATCACGGCACCCTCCGAGTACCAGTTACTCCGACCTGCCGTCAGACCTTCACCCCGTGGTCGAACCTCAGTTTTCTACGGGCCGGAGTGCCTCTGGAACGAGCTTCGCGGCATGTTGTTGTCATGACAGATGCCTCTGCCACGGGCTGGGGCGCCATGTGCAATGGACGTGCTGCCGCGGGCTCCTGGACAGGACCCCACCGCTTATGGCACGTCAATTGCCTCGAGTTGCTGGCTGTACAGCTCGCCCTGCGCCGCTTCCGAGCCGTGCTCAGGGGCCAGCATGTGCTAGTCCGTTCAGACAATACCGCGACTGTAGCGTACATCAACCATCAGGGTGGTCTGCGCTCCCGCCGTATGTCGCAACTCGCCCGCCACTTCCTCCTATGGAGTCAGAAGCATCTGAGGTCGCTTCGTGCCATTTATATCCCCGGAGCTCTGAACTGTGCAGCCGACGAGCTCTCACGGCTTCAGCCCCTCCCTGGAGAATGGCGACTCCATCCCCAGTCGGTTCAGCTGATTTGGGACCAGTTCGGGGACGCACAGATAGATCTGTTTGCCTCTCACGACTCGAACCATTGCGCCCAGTTTTATTCCCTGACCGAGGGCACGCTCGGCACGGATGCTCTGGCGCACAGCTGGCCGCGGGGCCGCAAATATGCGTTTCCCCCAGTGAGCCTTCTCGCGCAGACCCTGCGCAAGGTCAGGAAGGACGAGGAGCAGGTCATTTTGGTCGCGCCGTACTGGCCCGCCAGGACCTGGTTCCCCGAACTTGTACTCCTCGCGACAGCACCTCCTTGGCCGATTCCTCTGAGGAAGGACCTTCTTTCTCAGGGACGGGGCACCCTATGGCACCCTCGTCCCGATCTTTGGAACCTCCACGTGTGGCTCCTGGACGGGACGAGGCAGGTTTGAGTACCCTACCACCATCGGTGGTGGCTACCATCACTTCCGATAGAGCTTCGTCCACGAGACACCTCTACGCGTTGAAGTGGAACCTCTTTGTCAGCTGGTGTTCTTCTCACCGAGAAGACCCCCGGAGATGTTCGATCGGTGTTGTGCTTTCCTTTCTTCAAGATGGGTTGGAGCGAAGGCTGTCTCCCTCCACCCTCAAGGTCTATGTCGCCGGTATTGCCGCACAGTACGACCTTATAGAAGGTAAGTCCGTAGGGAAGCACGACCTGGTCGTCAGGTTCCTGAGAGGAGCGAGGAGACTGAATCCTCCTCGCTCTCCTCTCGTACCCTCTTGGGACCTCGCAGTGGTGCTAACTACCCTGCGGAGTGCTCCCTTCGAACCTTTGCAGTCGGTTGAGCTTAACTTCCTGTCAATGAAGACAGCGCTTCTGACTGCATTGGCCTCCATTAAGAGGGTAGGGTACCTGCACGCATTTTCCGTTGACGAAGCATGCCTGGAATTCGGGCCGGCTTACTCTCACGTGATCCTGAGACCCCGGCCTGGATATATGCCCAAGGTTCCTACCACTCCCTTCCGCCAGGTGGTGAACCTGCAAGCGCTGCCCCCGGAGGAGGCAGACCCAGCCTTGGCACTGCTCTGTCCAGTACGTGCTCTCCGCATCTATGTAGACAGAACGCAGTGTTTCAGGACCTCAGACCAGCTCTTTGTCTGTTATGGTGGGAGACTGAAGGGAAAGGCTCTCTCCAAGCAAAGGTTGTCTCACTGGATAGTGGACGCCATTGCTTTGGCTTACCAACAGCAAGGTTGACCGTGCCCCCTTGGTGTGACTGCCCACTCCACCCGGAGTGTGGCGTCCTCTTGGGCTCTAGCGCATGGCGCCTCGCTAACAGACATCTGCAGAGCTGCAGGCTGGGCGACACCTAACACATTCGCCAGATTTTACAATCTCCGAGTGGAGCCAGTCTCCTCCCATGTACTGTCTTTTTCAAGCTAACATGGGACCCGTTAGGTGTCTTCGCTTGCTCGCCATTCCACTCCACGGACTGGATACGTGCGATATTCTCCTCAGGTGAGCTTCCCCGAAAGCCCTGAGTTCCTCCAGCACTCCTGATGCTGGCGCCAGTGTCTTTTGCCTGCGCGTCGGCTAGGTGCCTCCCGTGTGCATGGTACCTCCTCTGAGCTACCCCCACATGTGTATTTCCACTGTAAGCCTCTTTGAGCATGTGTCTTTCCCTTGGCAAGCCACCTTGCCACCCCTGGGGTTGAAATATTCCACCTGCGGCTGGACACCCCAGTGATTCCCCATATGCATCCCTCGGGTCATATGTGTATTTTCTAAGTCCCCCCCTCTGGGTTTGCAGTAATTGCATATTCCCTTAAAAACCTTGGGATATGCTCCCCAGTGTACCTTGGTATTCCTGTGCTAATAGGAGTCCTTCGTCCGTGCTGTCTCACGACAGGGATCTCAGATTACGCAGGGCACTGGAAGACAGCCGAGAAGGTGGCGGGATTAGACTGGTGTCCCCATTCGTCGTCATCCGACGGAACTCGGAGTGACAACGAAAGGGAACGTCTCGTTTACGGATGTAACCCTCGTTCCCTGAGTAGGGAACGGAGACGTTCCGTCTTCCTGCCACTTTCCGCTGTACCGCGGGGATCGCCTGAGCTCAGTCTTGGCTCCTCAGCGAGGAAACATACTGCTTTGCTGGAATTTCCGCCCTTTATACCCACGAGGTGGGGCGGAGCTGCTCCATGCAAATTCTGCAGACCCATGGCATTTCTTTGCCATTGGCTCGTTTTGTATTACTCGAAGCGGATAGGCTTTCTAAGCGAAACCCCATTCGTCGTCATCCGACGGAACGTCTCCGTTCCCTACTCAGGGAACGAGGGTTACATCCGTAACCGAGACGATTTCTGTATTTAAATAGATATTTTAGTTTATATTTTACTTTTTATTGTCCAGTGTGTATATATATATATATAGTATATTTACGCACACACACACCTTATTATTATGATAATAATAACATGCTTTTTATTTTAATTTCAATATTTTATTATTTTAATATAATAAATTGAAATGTCAGACTGTTTGTGTGTGTGGTTTAAGTTTAAGTTGGATTTAAATCATATCATTAGTTTGTAATAGCACATCTATTCTAAAAGTGTAAAATTATTGATGAAACATGTGACATTTTGTGTAAAAATATTTGCAAAGAGCTTTCATCCAAAAATATGTGCATACCTACATTTAACACAGCTTAACATTGATGACACTGAACGATGAGGAAGACAGGACTAAATACACTGAGCTAATTAATAGGCAACAGGTGAATGGGATATACAGTCAAGGGAACAAACTGGCACACGCTAGGAAACTGGGTCACACAGGCAAACAGGCACTGAACTTAAAAAACACTGAAACGTATCAAACCCCTGACATAAGGTCAGTGGTGTAAAGTAACGAATTACAAATACTCTCGTTACTGTAATTGAGTAGTTTTTTTTAGGAATTTTACTTTTTTAAGTAGTTTAAAAACAGTGTACTTTTACTTTTACTTGAGTACATTTTAAGTGCTGTATCAGTACTTTTACTGCGCTATTTTCCCTGAACCTGCCGTCGCTACATTTATATTAATATTTATTTTTATAATAAGTCATCATGTGACTTCGAGACACCTGGCGCCAATTTATTTTGTTCACGAAGTGACTTTCGGATTGGATCTTGAGCCTGGAGGAAGTTCATGCATGTGTGTCTTCATATAGGCAAAAAACCAGCGCAAGCGTCACACCTCACACGTGCTTCAGTGTGTGTGTGTGTGTGTGTGTGGGGGGGGTAAATGAAACTGCGCGTCGGCTGCAGCATTCATTCACACAGAACATGCAGGATTCGTATTTAAATTGTCTTTGTGGTTTAATATTCACACACACGCACACTATATCGCGATTTGATTTCAAGTGTACTGAACTGCTTTCTATTTATTCCTCAAAAAATTTACAAATTCCGTGAAATTCCGAGTTATAAATTCCTTTTTTATGACTGGATTTTGTCAGCATTTTAGGGGGGGCGGGGGTCGTCCAAAACAATGGTAGGGGAAACGCTGTATTTTTAGTGCTAGCAGTCAAAAATAAAACTGTTGGAGAAATATTGAAATACTGTTTCTTTTTTTTCTATGAATCTGTGATAAAAGAGTAAGCTACATTTTCAATTTGCAGGGTATAAGGTGGACTAACATTCATAGCATAATACTCACTACTCACTACTCTTGAGTACTTTTAAAAGGGCTACTTTTTACTCCTACTTTGAGTAGTTTTTAGGACCGGTACTTTTACTCTACTCTCACTACATTTTTGGACAAGTAACAGTACTTTTACTTGAGTATGCTTTTTCAGTACTCTTTCCACCACTGCATAAGGTATATTACTGGGATTTAATACAAATTGCGTCTAATCTCTATTTCACCCACAAGCATCGATATAAAGCTCTCCTCGACCAGCTTTTCACCACCCCCATTTCTCTTCACTTTTAGATACTCTCACTTCAGTCTAGCCTTTGATTTTTATAGCAGCTTTCTAAAGTTCCCTGTAGTTTATTTTCTCCCCTCTCTGATTTGCAGCTCTCCTGTACGCCACTATCTTTGGAAACGTGACCACAATCTTTCAGCAGATGTACACGAACACCAATCGCTACCATGAGATGCTGAACAATGTGAGAGACTTCCTGAAGCTCTATCAGGTGCCTAAAGGACTCAGTGAGAGAGTTATGGACTACATTGTGTCCACATGGGCCATGACTAAAGGCATAGACACAGAGAAGGTGAGTAAACCTGTTCTTCTTTCTGATGCACTTAACACGTCCTCTGTGCAGAGATCTAAATGTTGGGTACAAAGTGTAGAAAAGCCCTCTTGAGGGAAATTTTCACTTATTTAATTGTATTGAATATTGATGGAGAAATATAATTTGCTTAAAAAGAAAGGGAAAGTTTGGATATTTTAGTTTTGATTGAAAATAATGTAAATATAAAAGTTAGAGGGGCATTTTCAGCCCACACTAAAAATTTCATAATGATTGTGTCTTTTCCTTGTGGGGTCTTTTTTTCATTTAACTGTCTGAATAATTTATGAATTCTTCAGACATGGCCAATCATGGCTGATTCCACCATTTCTTGTTGACTAGGAAAGACACATTTTAAAAATACCAACACTTTTTATTTATTTAGTTCAGTGGGCTAAGGATTAAGTTTTTATAATGGAAGGCATTGTTTATTTCTCCTTGTTCTTTATAGTGGTAACATAGATAATGGCTCATGAGGAGATCTCTATCCTCTCTTTCTGAATTTAATTTAATTATGGGACCCCAAATCAAGATATTTGGATGTAGGCAGTGATCCCAAATGCTAAACTAAAGAGAAATAATTGACGTTCTTTTTTATGATGGATGCTATCATTCTGTCAGAAAAGTTAAACAAAAAATAGTGGAGGTGGAGAAAAGAAGAACATCTTTTTGTCCATTTTTTGAACCCTCTTTTTTTTATTCCATTCTAAGGAATGGGAAATTGCATTATATCCCAGGAGACATCAACCCTCAGGGAATATGGCAGATCTTTTCAACCCCTGGTTCAAATTTAGACTTATAAAAGATTCTCATAACTGGTTTTCATGCAGCATGGGGTGAGAAATCCTCTTCATTTATTGATATATGACAATGGGCAAATTTGAACATAGAATATGCCTGACCAGAAAGATCCTGTACAGGTGACTGAGGCACAAAGTATAATTGGTTTCTGCAAAGTTTTAATTGCATTCATATTTTAATATTTTACATGCACTGAACCTGCATGCATGTGCTTCTGCCCATAATGGAAACATTAGCTTATGAAGCGTTCAGTACATGCCACATTTTTTATGGGCACTTAATGATGTAATATTAATGGTGTAACCCCACACACACTGACACACACACACACACATACTGTACATATTCATACCTACACACACAGAATTTCTGGTCAGTGCATTCAAATAATATTTTTTTTAATTATCCTACACTGCTGCTATGTCTCAATCTTATATAGATGACAGCAACAACAAAAAGATTTTTAATGAATCCACATTATTGGTCCTGTCAGTTATTTTAGAGTGACTGTGTAATCCACTCAAATATATACTTTATATGGAATGTATGAAGACAAATTGTTATAGATTTAAATGTACAGATGATAAGATGCATTTGTCTTAATATTCTCCATAAACCCCTATTTGATATGATGTAAAATTTTGTGATTTTGCAATTTCCAAAATCTAAATTAGACACTTAATATCAGTAATGAGTGACTGTATTTGGTATTTTATTGGAATCAATACACAGTATACTGCCCACCTCCACACACACACACACAAAAAAACAAAACTATGATCTTCTCTCAGTAACAGGCTGAGTCAGTGCTGCAGCCTATTCCACATTCCATTTTTTTTTTATTTAAATTAGCATTCATTCATTCATTCATTCATTTCTTTTAATTTTTTTTTACAAACTTTATTTTATATAATTATTTTACTTTTTATATTTTATCTTTTATTTTATTTTTTATAATATTTTAGTTATTATATATACATGATTTTTATTTTGTACAAGTAGCCATGTAATAAGTGGGATAATGTGCAGTCAGCGGTTCATTAATGTAGAATAAACCCTGAGAGGGTGATCAGTACCCAAATATGAATTGAAGTGCTCTGGTATCATCCAGAAGGGGTTGGTATTGTACTTTTATTCCTGATGTATTTGACTTTTTCCTTATGTTTGTAGCAAAATTATCCTTGATATGTATGCGGAGGTCAAAAATAGAAAAAATGATCTCAGCTACTTTAACAAGAAGAGTTTCATTGAACTGTGTACATGCCTTTGAGAGAATGTGTCATTAAGACAAGGTTTCCTTGCTTTACTCGTTAGGTTCTGTCCATCTGTCCTAAGGACATGCGTGCAGACATCTGTGTGCACCTGAACCGCCAGGTTTTCAACGAGCACCCTGCCTTCCGGCTGGCCAGTGACGGCTGTCTGCGCTCTTTGGCGGTAGAGTTCCAGACCACACACTGCGCTCCAGGAGATCTCATCTTCCACGCAGGGGAGAGTGTGGACACTCTTTGCTTCGTGGTGTCTGGATCGCTGGAGGTTATTCAGGATGATGAGGTTATTGCCATTTTAGGTGAGCTAAATTATTCTATCCACTCAGGAAATGAAAACAACCATTCAAGGGAGACGTCAGGGGTTAGTTGTCACAAGGGCTTGCACATAACTTTTTTTGGTCTGGTTCTCAAGGGAGCACCTGGAGATGCTGCTTGGTACTCACTTATGCGGCAGACTTTTCCTACAAGCTGTCGTTATCACTTTCCTTCTGACTGCTCTCCTCACTATCTTCTTTTCTCTCAAACATGGTAGATGATGATGTTTTATTTTATTTTATTAACATTAATGACACAGACAACTGCAGGAATATAAGGCTGCTCTTAAGACTGAATGCATGGACCGAATATACTGACACACATCCGGTTTCTTTCTCAACTGTTCACTTATAACATAACCAAGAGAATAATTGCTGAGATGGGTATTTTGACATAATTGTTTGTGTATGTGTCCGTTCAAGCGCAAGTAAGTGCAAAAGAAGAATCAATTTGGTGTTCGAACGCTGTCACGCGCCTCTCTCTCTCTCTCTCTCTCTCTCTCTCTCTCTCTCTCTCTCTCTCTCTCTCTCTCTCTCTCTCTCTCTCTCTCTCTCTCTCTCTCTCTCTCTCTCTCTCTCTCTCTCTCTGCGTGCACGTGCTTCGGCTGTGTGGCTCTGCGCAAAGATAACAGTGCACGAGTTCAGATTTTTGCCTCTTTTTTGACGTTTAAAATCGTTTGAATGTGTAAATTGGCCAGACAAAACACGTCCAAATGATCAAATTTCACTCTATGATGATAGAGTGCCGAACCGCGGGGACTAGTCAGTTCGTATCACGGATCAACTGCGATCCGTTTCGCAAAGTTTGTCACATTGCGTATTTAAGTTTCTCTGTATGTCCCGGTCATTAGGAGCATTTATGCCATATCACAGTTACCGCAATCACGTGATTTCAACTTGTAAAAAGCGTTCACGATCTAGTAGAGCTCATTATTACAGCTTGTAAGATGGGAATTGTCTGGAAGCTCCTACTTGTACCATGTGACTGCTGTACCACCTGACCGCTGCAGATTCATTTAGACATTGATAGTGGTGCCATAGAAACGCATAATTTCCAGTCCGAGGACGTGAACTGCTCTGAATATGACTTCATGTGTTGTCATCTTGAGACTACCGTAATTACAACATGGCATGAATGCAGCAATTGTCAAGTATTGTTTTTGCATGGCACACTGTTTCGTTTGTGTTAGTTATTATTCCATTGCATGAGTTTTCTTCATGTTAATTTTTTTACCTTTTAGATTTGTTTTTTACTTCACATTTTGATAACAAGGCTGTAATAAGCACTGTTATTTTTGTATTATCTACTATATACTATTATAGTATACTTTAATCATAATATCATAAATAATATAATTATACTGTCAGTATTATGTTGTGTCTTGTGTTCATTTCATTTCTGTGTGTTGGTTTCATGTGCTTCAGTTCAGTCTTGATCACCTGCTAGTTAGGCCTCGTTCACACTGCAGGGGCTTAATGCTCAAAATTAGATTTTTTTGCAAGGCCGTTCACATTTTCAATTAAATGCGACCTTTTGTGATCTCCTGTGTGAACGTGACATGACCCAAATGACCCGCATGCGCAGAAGAGTACTCAACTGTCAACGATGTCACTTGTTGTTTGCGGAAGTAGCTAAACATGGATCTCAACAGTGGAGCTTGTTTAGTGACGGGTCGGATACATGCGACCTGGCCGTTCAGATTGAAGTCTCATTTCAAAAGTTCGGATACATATCGGATTTGGACCACATACCCAAGTGGCCTGGGTCGCATTTGAAAAGATCGGATCTGTGTCGTTCAGACTGTCATGAAAAGATCAGATACAGGTCGCATAGGGGCAAAAAAATCGGAATTGGGTCGTTTCAGCCTGCAGTGTGAACGTAGCCTTAGTCTCCTTGGTTACTGATTACGTTCAGCTATCTGTCGTTAAGTTCTCTGTGTATGTATGCCCCCTGTTTCTTTCAGTTCATTGTTGGTTCTCGTCTAAATGTGAGTAGTTTGTGTGATCGGTCTTGCCTTCCTCTATGTATTATCTTTGTGTTTATTAAAGAAAGTTAGCATTTGATCTTCCTCATCTTCATTCTGAGAACTACCACAGTTGTGACAGAAGAAAAACCTTAAACATAAAGTATGGACGTTTCCCGCATCCATCTAAACCCAACCGATTGTCTGATATGGTTTCCTGGATGGCTGTCCGATCGAAGTACTGTATATGTGAAAGATTTTCTAGAAATTTCACACCAGGTCAACTGGACAGATTACGTCCTAAAGAATGTGTTCGGGCTTGGACTGGACGATTCTCTGCACCAGCCAGCTTCAGCCGCAAAACCAGAGTCATTCGCACAATACCTGGATCATGTGCTGTTTTTGAGTGGTTCAGCCTTCACCGTGGGTGAGGCTGATGATGACATCGCCACTCAACCGCCATCACCAGCCATCTTCCTCGCCACACCGCCTGCATATCTTTCCGTCCCCGCTGCCCTTCCAGAACCTTGTTCCGTCATGGCCGCCACCCTTCTAGAGTCTCGTCCTGACGAGACCACCCTTCCAGGGTCTCGTCCCGTCGATACCTATCAAGCCTGAGCTTCTTCAAGTCATGTCTGCCCAGCCTGAGCTTCACGCCACGCCTGAGCCCCTCGTCTCCGGTCTAGATGGCCGCCGCCATGCCTGAGCCCTCATCTCCGGCCAAGATGGCCGCTGCCATGCCCGAGCCCTCATCTCCGGCCAAGATGGCCGCCGCCACGCCTGAGCCCTCGTCTCCAGCAAGGATGGCCGCCGCCACGTCAGAGCCTGGCCCAAGACCTGTTCCTGCCCCAAGACCTGTTCCTGTTCCTCGACCTTTTCCTGCTCCAAGAACTGTTCCTGTTCCAAGACCTGTCCCTGAGTCTGTTTTCGAATCTGTTCCTGAGCCTGTATCTGTTCCATTATCTTCATGTTTATTAAAGAAAGTTAGCATTTAATCTTCCTCGTCTTCGTTCTGAGAACTATCTCATCAGTTGTGACATATATATGTGAGCCCGTTCTCATCCTTTGGCGTCCTACGCACATGGCATCCTTTAGCGTCAATATGAGACGCAGAACCCAAGGCGTCATACAGGTGACTGGCATCCTTCAGCGTCAATATGAGACGCAGACCCTACCCCAGACCTAAACCTACCCATAACAGTGTGTGTTATATTGACGCTAAAGGGTGCCATGTGCGTCGTATTTCGACGAAATGTCATATGGCGTCACCTATATGACGCCAAAGGATGAGAATGTGTTGATATATATATTAGTTTGATACTTTTCATTTTTATTAGTTAGTGACAACATGTCCCTCTGTAGTCACAGAAAATCAGCTGTGTTTTTATGGCCACTAATGGTGGAAATGTTCAATAGCATTTAATGGCCTTTGCTATTAAACAAAATTGTCAATAGCTAAGACTTCAAAATAATTGCCTGTACAAAAATTAAGACAGCCTAAGACATATTCTTTGGCGTAAAACAGGCTGATATATATATAAATGATATATATATAAATGATATATATATATATATATATATATATATATATATATATATATATATATATATATATTCTGTTTTTAAGCAGGTTGGATATTCTTGAATAAATAGAGAATCCTGTTTTATTCAATATATGCTTTGAAATAATTCCTGCACAACATCTGAGCATTCTCATTAAACTCAAGAAAGGCCGATGCTCCACAAATGGGCAGTTTGTAGTACTGTAATACTTCAGAGCTCTAAAAATAACAAACTTAGAAAGGACACAATACTAACGCAGTGGGTCCTAAAATATGGTTTTCACACAGGGTCTTGCACAGTGAACTCTCTAACATTCATTCTCTAAAGAAACATGAAAGCCCAAAGTCCAGGTACTCCATGTGCTATATGTGACATTTGTTACTCTGTCCACGGCGTCATCTTATCCTGCTGTAATGGAACTGTGGGGACCGATCTCCGTCAATTGATTGTTGAGTCTTTTGTTTCACAGGGATGTTCACTGATAGTTCACACAGTCTCAGTTCTGCCAGTGATATAACGATGACCAGAGAAACAGGCATATTTTTAAGCACAAATACAGACTGCTCTTATAAAAGATGAGGAAGCCCAAGCTCGTAAACGTCTTATTTGAATTTGAGAAAGCAACAACAATCCTGGCCTTGTGCATCTTCTAGTTCTGTTGTAGCTTTATTTTCCCCCCCAAAATGTCTCTGCAACAAAGGGACAGTTATTAACACTGTAATTAACTCTGAGCCTGGAACCAATTCCACTATGAACAATAAAAACAGACGGCTATTTTGTTGTGAAGAACACGTGCGCAAACAGTAACATTTTACTGTAAGAGATTTCTCTCTCTCTTTGACTGGACTATTTCTTGATTTCTGCCGCAAGAATGTGACGTGCCCTACACTGACGCGGTGTAATAGCAAATTACATGACATTAGACCTTATGAGACACCGTAGAGGGGAAGTTAATGCCTCTTCTCTCTAATGGGGAATCAGATCAGATGCTCTTTTGTTTTAATGATTATGAAATGAAATAAGATGCGAGTGCTGTGAGTTAATTAGCCCCAAGGCGTTTACTTGAACCCACCAGACTAAACCTGCTGGGCTCCTAATGATGCCCCTCATCAAAAGAACTGAACACTGGGTACTTTGTCCAGATTCTCTCATGAGTGTGGTGTGAGAACTTAGAAGATACTTAGGTCCTACTGTAGGAAGATCAAGTCAGTCTGTTTGATTTAGAGTATCTACAAAAAAAAAAAAAAAAGCTCAAATATAAGCCCATAGCTAGAATTATCAACATTTACAGTTGCAGTAAAACATATTAAGAAGCTCAACTGTTTTTAACTTTGACAATAATAAGAAATGTAGCTGAACAACATGCTGAAGACTAATGTCTGCTAAATTCACTGGGATCATTTTATGGCCAATTGCAGAAATCCAAGCAAATCCAAAGGGTTCACATGCTTTTTCTTGGAACTTTTTTAATGGTGTAATTTAAAACTATAATTCCTCTCTTCTGTCCCAGGTAAGGGCGATGTGTTTGGTGATGTGTTCTGGAAGGAATCCTCACTGGCACATGCCTGTGCTAATGTGAGGGCTCTGACATACTGTGACCTGCATGTCATCAGGAGGGACGCGTTACTCAAAGTACTGGAGTTCTACACAGCCTTCGCCAACTCCTTCTCCCGAAATCTCTTCCTCACTTGCAACCTCCGCAAGCGGGTAAGCGCCACATACTCACTCTTGTCGTGACCAAATATCACATTCTAATTGGAAAAGACTGCTGAATCCATTCTGATATTTGAAAAGCCTTGGAGAATAGAATGCAAGCATGATCGCCCACTTTTTCTCCAGTCTTGGTTCAAGAAGACTTTTTTTTCCCATTCATTTTCTGCATTGGCATTTTAAAATAAGGGCATTAAAACCCTGAACAAAATTAACCAGCTATGCGATGAATTACATAATGCTAAACTTATTTAAAGCAAAAAGTACAGTATGTGAAAACCAGAAAAATTAAACAACAATCCCACGAATCATTGCGAATAACATATTTGGATAAAAAATTGCTAGGGATTTGCGGCATATGGATAGAATATTAGTTATTAGCATTATTATTTTTTATTGATTTTAATCTTTTTTTTATTTTTATCAGTAGCTATTGATCAACATTGTATATTTGATTGTTCATGCTTATTTCCTCTATTTTTACATTTAGATTGCCTTTGCTGTCGTCTAACGCTCACAGTTAACATTTAAAAAAACACTTAATAGTTATAACAACAAATGTGATCTTGTGCAAATCTCAAAATGAATATGCATTTTTCATACTGTGCATTATAATTCTGTGAGGCCTAAATTCACTTTTAAAATCCATTTAAAATGATTGTCTTTTTTATTTTTCATTTATTTTAGGCAAAATGATGATGACATGCTTCATGAAAATGTTGCTGCTCTTGAAACTTTCATTTTACTTTTATTATATATATATATATATATATATATATATATATATATATATATATATATATATATATATATATATATAAATCTGTATGTATGTATTTATGTATGTGTGTGTATATATATATATATATATATATATATATATATATATATATATATATATATATATATATATATATATATTAGAGGTGGGCATAGATAAATTTTTTTAATCTAGATTAATCTAGATTAATATTGAAATTAATCTAGATTAATCTAGATTAAAATGGCTCATTTGAATTCTCCCGAAGGCATTCAGAATATGTGTGCTACCCAAATAATGACTAAAAGTAAGTCTTTGAGAATAGTTTGCCTCGCGTAGGGATGTGCATTTCTGCCAAAAATGCCATTCGACAATCGAGGAGCAAAAGCCGAATATCGTAAAAAAAAAAAAAAAAAAAAAAAAACCGCAATGACAGAAAGGGCCGCCAATTTCATCTTTAGCGATTTGTCATCAAACAAACTGTTTATTAATTGAACAAGTAACATGTTTTCGTCCTTTTTTTTAAACATAGTAGGCTAATTGGAAGAAGAAAAAAACAATACGCACGACAGTCCGTTTTTGCATCGCCAATGCTCGTTAGATCAAAAAATAATGTCATCATATGTCATAAGAATTTTATGTGAACCTGCCTTGTTACTGCAATAGCCTCATTTTTTAAACAAATTAGTTTCAATCAATGTAAACTATTCGTGTGATTATGCCACTGCGCAATACACGCGCAATACACACACAATGTATTACCTGAATGAAATGAAATCGAATGTATCGTCCTGTGGAATCATTCATTCACAGACAGCTTACGAAGATGTTCAACTAATAAAGATCTTCATCGCTGGCAAAAACATGATGCATTTGCAGATTTGCATTCACTAGACTAGACTGTAGATCGGCCACTTCATCCAACGCTCGTGATGCTCTTAAATCTTCCTGTTTCGACTCCGAGTGTGAATTGAAAGCGCTTCAGACGATTCAGTGCGCGAGGAACTGAACAGATCAACTGATTCGCGAACCGATTTAGACAGATCATCTGACAACTTGTTTGATGAAGTCTGTGAACAGAATCGACTCAAAAGAGTGATTCATTTGTAAATGAGCATCGCTCATGCCCATACAAAGGACACAGCGCGCTTGGAATAAACTCATTTAACAACGTATTGCATTAAAATAAAGTAACGAGAGGAACGTCGCCCAACGTAACAAAGTAAAAGTACACCTTGTGTCCCTGACAGGAAAATACCCTACTGCGCGATCTGTGACAGTAGGCGCGGCGTCATAGCCTACTACACATTAGAATTGCGCGAAAATATAACGATATTCGAAAAAGCTATTTATGATCCCAAAACAACTTTGATTAACGGCGATATTTTTTTTATCGCCCGATAAGAGTCTCACGTTAACGCAGCACGTTAACGCCGATAACGGCCCAGCACTAATATATATATAATGTATTATCTATTTATTTTTTCTATGTCGTATCAATCAGATTATTTGTCTCAGAGACTCAAGCACATCCTTGTGCACTTTGACCTGAATGTGTGGTGTGCAGTCCTGCTGTGCGCTGTGTTGGCATGAGTTCAGAGTTCTTTTGTGGCTTTCAGACCTGACCTCACATTCCTTAAATACATAAATGATTAATTCTGACAGACCGCCCATGGAGAACTTTGGATCTCTTGACGAAAGAAAGACCTTGTGCACTCACAGCACAATTAGGAGACCTCAGCTGTGCATTTTACTGCCATTGAGTTACATAATTAGTGAGCATTGTGTAAAACTATATTTAGATGCAAAGATTTCCTCTGTTGCTATATCTCATTTCTATCATTGAGGAAACACTGCCCTGAAATTAGGTGTGTTAATGTCATCTTTAAATAATGAGGGAGGAGATCTTGCATTCTCCCAAGTAAACAAGTTAAATTGGTAAATTCTTTCTTAGAGCTGCTGGACTTCTTGGACACAGACAGGAATCACTTAGCCATGATATTGATTTATTTCCTCTGGCCACAGCAAAAGAGAACCTGTATAATGAGAGGATACTTTGCTAAGGGCACTAATTAATTGATTTAAAGGTTTATGGTTCTTCAAGGTCTCTGAGTAACTTTGAGTTCATGAATTTTGCATGCAGTTGATTGCATGCAGTTGGAGCACGGCGTACATCGGTAGAGACGACATGGTTTATTTGAAAAATTCTTGTTGTAATATTAATTTTGTCATAGTTTCTTACATACTGTGATTTTTCTGATGGGTTTTGCTGTTGGTTATTATTTAAATATGCTAACTTAGGCTTACCACAGAGGTTACAGCAAGCAGATAACCATCAATTATACTGACCAGGATGAGGTGAAAATAGTGTGAAGTGTTTTAAGGGCAGAGCGTTGGTTTCTTTGTCAGTGGAGTGACAGAGGCCGTCCCATTGCCCCACTGTGCCCAGTCGACTGGTTAACGCTCCTGATGGGCCGGCTTTACTGAGGAAGAACGCACCCCCCCGCCCCCGCCCCCGCCCCCCGCAGCGCACACTCTGAATAAAGCATGAGTCACAATCAGCGGGAATACACACACACACCACACACATTTATCATGCATAATAACAAGAAGTGTTGCCTCCTACTAATATTATGAAGTTAATGTCATTATATCTATACCCTACACCCAGCATGACCAATGTTGTTCACGTTCTGTTGGTGTTAGTCAAACTTCGATTTGAATTGCTAAAATGAGAAGACTGATGCCGGGTTCAGACTACATAATATTTTAGTCTGTTATGAAAGTCACTGTGTCAGATTATGCAATTTTGACTCCTCAATTCTTGTCGTGTTGTGGACAAGAAACATGTCAGACTACACATTGCTTCCAGACCAGTCATCGCTTTCTGTCTTTAATGGTGTGCGTTAAGGCGAAAGGGGTCGGAAACGTTGTTAAAGTAACTTAAATTGTTTAAAATAGAGAGAGTGTGTGTGTGTGTGTGTGTGTGTGTGTGTGCGTGTTTGAATAGAATTAATTTGTCATTGCACTGGACTATTTTAAATATATTTTAAATACTGAATGAAATATATTTATTAATGTACTACCATTTCAAAGTTTGGGGTCGGTACATTTTTAAACACATTTGTTTTGTCTTTTTTTGACGTCTCTTATGCTCACCAAGGCTGCATTTATTGGATGAAAAATATTCTCATTCAAAAAACGTTATCTTTCAATATATTTTAAAATGAAATTTATTCCTGAGAAGGCAAAACTGAATTTAACAACCATTAAATTAAACCATTAAACAATAAAGTGTAATCAGATACTAAGCAGACAGTCTACTAATGATCTAATGACTGCTAGTTGACATGTAGTTGCAAAGTTACTTATAGTCAACAGAATGTTCAAAAGGGACCATCAAAATAAAGTGTTACCAAAGTTTTAATTACTTTTAAAACAAATACTGACCCCCAACTTTTGAACAGTAGTACATGTTTATTTCTCATACCTCGTCCACCATCTTGGACATTTTTTTCACTGAGCTCATCATAATGGACTCTGGGACTTTGAGAAAGACAGATGTGATAATGCTTTAGAATTTGTCGCAAAAGTGTCTTGAGGCAGCATAATTATAAAAATTAAAGATTCAGAGCCGAAGTTCTCGTACTTTCTTTAAGCGCTTTCTCATCTATCCTTCAGACTCCCTCATTATCTCCACTGGTCAATGTCTGGACGACACACAGAGGTTCTGATTGGAAGGAAAATAGCTCAGTGAAAGCCCTGTAAATGTCTCTGAAAGGAAAGGTCACTCAAAAAAAAAAAAAAAAGAGCTGCAGAGCCCCAGGCCTGTGGTCAATAGTGTGTTAGTGAGTGAATATTTCCACGGCTCTACATCCACTCATGGATTAGATGTGTAGTGCGATTGGCCTGTAAAGGACTGTTCCTGTGAACTTTTTTCTTTTTTTCTTTTTTTGTTAAAGTAACTCTTGGTTCATGTTGGCTAGAGCAGATCACATTAAGCTTTGCTGAACTGATGACCTTTGTTTGATATTGACAGACAGCTTTGTATAACATAGTTCAAAAGTAAATGCCTGAGAGTATCTATCCCGTTCCGAGGCCACATGTTCACTAGACAATCCCTTTGCTAGATCAGCAGACAATCTAAACCAATCTCAAACGAATACTTCACCATCACCCGCTGTGCTCACAACTGTTTATCTTTGGCTGCTGATTAGTGTCAGATCGGAGTCTTTTTTGCCAAAGCTGATTCATATCAGCAGCAAACGTAAAGAGGAAACCGAATCCTCCACACCTGCCACGCTTTCCTCCTAACAAGATTTACAAGGCCTTCGGAAAGCTGCAAACCCCTGCCAATAAGGTGGGCGAAGCAACTTTATCATCCCCTCCATTACCAACAGGACAGGCAGAGAGACGCTCTCTCAGCAACAAGAGAAAGATTCACACAAAAAATCATCAGCAAACAGTGTGTCCACACATAGAACAGTTCATTTGTTTGGTGCAGTGACCGGTGTGGCTATTTGTATCTGTCCCCCAGTGAAACCTTTTCAAAAACTATGACGTTTGAATAGTACATTCATTGATTTTTTATGCCATGTAAACATTTGGTTTTCTGTGATATACTCTACATAGTTGCTGCAAATTCTGCTGATTTGTCGATGTTATCTAGCTAGCTGACATGTATGATGTTTTGTTTAATTTGTAAAAAGGACATGTGATTGACTTGGAAGCATCAGGGGATAGAATATACAGTTTGTACAGTATAAAAATCATTATGTCTATGGAAAGTCCCCATAAAACATGAAAACACAACGTGTGTTTTCAAATAAATAAATCAAGTCAATTAGTGTAGAATAGGCAAATATGAGGAAATCTGCTATTAAGCTGCAGTCTGATTGTAGTACAAATGGTTGTGTGTCTGTGTGCATACATGGGCATCTAAAAGTGCTCAGTTGTCTCCCAAAGAGCCAAGACACATTTTTTCCATTTTTCTTTGGTAAATAATGAATAGAAACAATTAAAGCTGCTTTGTCTTTCTGCCAGCATCAGCAGTATGATCTATCTGTACAGATGCTTCCTAGAAACTGGGCGGGACCCAAAAACAAGTAGATCACTATAATGTCTTATAGCCACTGTGGACATTATTGATAAAAATAGTAACTCTAATGGGCCATAAGGCTTCTCTTACAGAATTACTTAAGGGATAGATCTAAACTTCAAAGGCAATTTTCTCAGTGGACCAAAGTTACTTAAAAAGTACCCACGCTGCATTTGTACTGAACTATAAAGTCTATATTAAGTTCTGTGAACTTTGTGGAGACATATATAAATCAATTCAATAATCCTGAACAACATGCATGTACAGATTGCACATATGAAATCTGAAACTTGATATAGCGAACATGAATCCTATTGCAGTGGAAGAGTTCCTTTCTTAAATCAAACCAAGTGAATTTTGCACCCAAAAAATATATATGCATTTTATTTCTATGTTGTCGAGTGGTAATATCGAACTCAAGATTTGAATGAATAACATAATAACTAATTTTAGTCAACTCTTGACTGATTTTCTTCTTTGTTAGTGTCTTGAGATTTATTCCACTAGATTGTCATTAAATCTGCTGATCCGGAAATGATCCTTTAGACTTCGCAGTTTCTGTTGAAGTTGGCTGGCAGGTCTGTAGGCAGAGACATGAATTAATTAAATGCAGCCTTTCGGCTCCGAGAGGAAAGGCCAAGATAGGTATTGATCCCCAAACAGAGACTCTAGTTTTATGGCTTGCAAAATGACACCAGCTCTCTGTGACAGGAAGCATTATAGGTGAGTGAAAAGAGGCAATTGGATGTCTGAATGCAGAGAAATGGACAAGATTGTCTGAGAGGGACTATCATAGTCCTGACTTTGTATAGTGGGCAATAATCTGCTGATTGGGCGGCAGTGATTGGAAAATGCTGAGCGGGGTGTTCCCGGGCTGGTGATGCCTCAGCATTGGGATGGGGGGTGGAGTGGACCCAATCTCTGGCAGATCTTCAGCATCCCGCTAGACTTAAAGTAGCAAAGTGGAGGAGTGTTGAATGGGACGGGGGCTGCGAAGGAAGGATAAATGCTTGCCAGATCCCATTAATCTACAATGTTGGATTTTGCTGTGTTGGAAGACTCAGTGCTCTTTTGTTTCAATTCCCTGTGCCTTTTGCCCGCTACACCCCTTTGCACTGCAGAAAATCATCTGAATCTTTCAAAACTCATGGGCATATTTTCTTTACATTTCAAATGTCCTACAGTGATTGTCACTATAGTTTCACACCCAAACATAACTACTATGGCACTAACAACAATAAAAACAAGTACCCTTGCGGGCCCCTTTATTTATTTACATCCTTTGGCTTATTTTCAGCTGATATGCAATCATAGACTTTTTGCATTAAGCCGAAGTGCTCAGTCATCTTTTAAAATTTAGTTCCAGTCCTGCTCTAACACACATTCCTGTCATTTCGAGTGAGCCTAAATACTTCATTTGTGTTTGCTTGAACTTGGAGGATACTTCTGCAGCTAGACAAATTTCCATACTGTAAGTGCAAACAGAAATAAGCTCAAACAATCCCAAATGCATCTTTTGGTTATTAAACTTTACTGTATATCATCTTTTTTTCACAAGCCATGTTTCCACCGCAGGAACTTTCCCCAGGAACTATAGGGACTTTGGGGTGGTACTCTGGGTGTTTCCCTGCTCGCTTCAAAGTTCAGGAAATGTCGGAGGTGGGACTTGGGCGCTGAACATGCTGATTGGTTGAGTTCACGCAGCATTTTGATAGGTTGACTCCATGCAGCATTTTATTTCAACCATTTTAAAAGTCTGTTGCGGCGCATGCAGTAAGAGTTGTTTGCTATTCGAATCAACAATGGAGTTTAAAAAATATGGCAGATGAACCGACAACAAGGTTCAGGCTTTATTAAGCTTATATCCGTAGGACAAAATCTAGCGGGAACTGGAAAGTCGTGCACAGTTTTATTAAAAAATGTATTACAAATTAGCACACCAGACTAATTTGCCTAATCTTCACAGTACTTTAGGCCGCGATGGAAACGCATACAGCAACTGGTCTGGGGGAAAAAACGTTCCTGGGACAAATTGTTCTGGGTAATTTCGGTGGAAACTCAGCTGTAATCAAGACCAATGGAGTATTGAGGAATGTTTTTTCATCTTGTTTAAGTCACTGTAAATGGCCTTTTTCTGTTTTTGCCGTATTCACATTTCAGTGGGACTGTTTAGAAGTTTTGACTAAATGAAAACCAGAATAAGCAAGTAACCATATAGTTGCATTTTGGTCATGGTATAGCAGAGCTGTGATCTGATTAGGTTCACCTTTAAAGGGTTAGTTCACCCAAAAATGAAAATTAAGTCATTAATTACTCACCCCCATGCTGTACCAACCCCGTAAGGCCTTCGTTCGTCTTCGGAACACAAATGAAGATATTTATGATTAAATCTGAGAGGTGCATGACTGCTACATAGGCTCCCTAAGGGAATGACACTTGGGAAAGAAGGGAAAGAAACTATAAGTTTATCAAGCGACGAGAATACTTTTCGAATAAAGTCGTTATTTTTGTTTGTTTTTTCGCACAAAAAGTATTCTCGACGCTTGATAAACTTATAGTTGAGCCACTGTTGTGACATGGAATATTTAAAAATTTTCTTTAATGACTTTCTGGGCCGTCAAGTGTCATTCCCTTAGGGAGCCTATGTAGCAGTCATGCACCTCTCAGATTTAATCATAAATATCTTCATTTGTGTTCCGAAGACGAACGAAGGCCTTACGGGGTTGGTACAGCATGGGGGTGAGTAATTAATGACTTAATTTTCATTTTTGGGTGAACTAACCCTTTAAACCACTTGCCTAGACTGGCATTCCAGTCCACAGATACGTGATTTATCTATTGGGTAGATTTTCAACAGTTTCTAACAAAACTAAAGCTAGAACAGGTGTATGAAAGACCACGGAGACTGGAAGGCTTTCAACAGCTGCTGTTACTACACCTCAGCAGGGCTAATGTAAGTCATTTGAATAATTTCAAACCATGCACAGAAATAAACCCTGTGAGTTGATTATCATGTAATATACAAAAAAAAGGTCTCTGCACCTTGGTATAATATGACTCGTGACCTTTTCAAACCGTGTCACAATGCAAACAAGAACCAGGGGGAATATTTTAATAATTCTCCAGCAAAAGAAGTGTCAGCAGTCATGCTGTGCATTTGACTTTTTTTAAAATTAATGTTCCATAGCTGTCTCAATATAGAATGATAAACACCAAACCAGCAGTGTTGGGGAGTAGTTAACTACAAGTAGCGACGCTACTAACTTAACTACATTTTTCAGTAGCTTGGCAGTAGCTCAGTTGCTTTTTAAACAGTGTAGCTTTCCCAGTAGCTAACTACTTTTTGCAGCAAGTAGCGTGTAGCGCGAGCAAAAGCTACATTGCGTTTTGAGCTTGCGCGAATCAGCGCATTGCAAGGATATTCTTCTTCTTGTTAGATTACAAACTAATTTTTTTGCCATTACCGCCACCTGTTTAATCACGCATCTTGCGGCTAACGGTTCACTGACGTACAAAAGACCTCAAGCACAATTTAAGGACGCATATACATGCGATTAATGACCATTTTAAATGTATTAATTATCCTGCTTTATTGCTCTCTATGTTACATCAAATTTCTATTTCTGATTTAATTACAATGAACCGCTATGATCTGTCCGCCAGTTTGGTAATGAACATAAAAGACCACTAAAGTTTGCGCCATCGTTTGTCAGTTGAACAAAAAATGTAATCTTAGTTTGTTTATCGCACGACAAAGGCTTTGATCTAATTAAATTGCTGTATAGATTTGTTGTGACTGGTTTCAGAGCGAACCGAACTGTGCTCACAAGCAGCTTGTGATTCAGGTTCTTCTTTCACAGTAAATTCTGCGAGCTCCATCACTGCATGTGAGCAAGTCTATACATGCAATTTACGTTGGATGTATATTTTGTTCTTGCAATGTTGTATTTGTTGCAATTTTGCACTTTTGACAAACAGTCTGAGATATTTGAGTGTTGTGTGTAATATAAAACAATAAAAATCATAATTGTATTGCATTGTTTTAAACACTAAATATTTTACTTAAAACATTCCTCAGACACTTATTCAGTTATTTATAATATATGTTGTTCAAAAAAGGCAAAAGTAGTTTCAATGTAGCTAGCTACTTTTTGATCGTAACTTGTAGTGTAGCTAACTACTTTTCCAAAAGGGTAGCTTGGCACACAAGGCACACAAACTGTATACAGTTTATCACATTTCTTCTCTTGGATCAGAATACCCAAGATAACACAGGCTTAATAAAAAAAAAAGCTCATATAAAAGTTTGCACGGTATTTATAACTAAAAAAACCTCTTTGTACTTTGTCATTGTTAACCATCACATGTGATGAGCTCCAAGGTGCAGTACAAATACCACTTTAAAGTCCCTGTAAAGGCAATTCTAAAAAAAATGCTAAACCCATTATAAATGTTAGAAATGTATTGCTAAAACATATTACAAAGAATGTGAACTGTGAATTACTAAATTGTGGAGTTAGACCGTTAAACAGTTTTTCACCATTGGTATTTTCCGGATTTTTTGGGCGGGGCTAAAACGGGGCTCGATGACGCACTGGAGCCCCTGAGCTCGTGGACACGCCCCTACTTGATGACGCACTGAGGCCACTGAGGTTGGCCCCTCCCCTAACAATAGAGCACATTCACATCAGTTTGGCGCTCAATCGCGAGTTACTGTCAGTACTATTTGTTACTACAGCCTACAGTTTGCTAGCTAGCTATGCCTTCGACACGGAAATGCGTAGGCTACTACCTGGATGCGATCATGTTCTAAACATATCGGTGTCTTTATTTAAATTTCCTAAAAACGATCACATCAAGAAGAGGTGGATTAATTTTGTGAAGAGCCAACCTTGATGGAGAGCTGAGGATCACAGCCAAAACCTGCCTCTGTAGTGATCATTTTATGTCGTCTGAGACAACTGGGATTCTCTGATAATCCGCTGTTACTGGTGAATAGGGCCGAACCGACTATCTCCCGCCTCGCCCTTCATCTCCCCGTCCCGAAAGCAGTATCAGCTAATATCACTGTCGGCAGCTTTACATTCATATATTGAACATATTGTTTGGTTAATTTTTTTTTTAATTTTTTTTTATCAAAAACAGCCCTACTTCAATTTACATTATAGCCCAAACTAAGGTTTGCTTTTCTGTTAGTTTTCAAAAATATGATGTCAATATGACAGCATTGTTTTGGGTAGCTTTGCCATCAATAACCAATTTAAATAAAAGTAAATATTGTAAATTTAATCAGTAGCAAAACAACTGTAAAAAGATCTATTTATAGTTTACCTTAATGGATATCGATATATTCTGTGAGAAGGAAAAGGTATCCATAAAAAAACAACAGCCTGAATGAAACTAGATTTTTGTACTTTAAGGCCTTTTCTCATAATCTACCTCATCCCCAAGGATAAGGCAGGGAGGCTTAACTGTCACCGTTCTCGCTGTCTGTCACTCAGTCACTGTCAGAGCATGTTATTTTACATGTGGCTCTTGTCATCATGAGTGATGAAAGTGTCATCTCATTCCCTTCATGTATTTATTAAATTCATGAGAATTTTTTCTTTGGAAAAGGGGCCCCTTTTTGTTGTTTAACTAAATGTATTTATTAAAGAAAACTTTATATTTGAGAGTTTCATTTATAAGACAGAGAATTGCCTGAATAGGCCTACATACGTTCTGCATGAGAACTAATGAACTGAAGGCCTGTCTTTCATGAGTACGCATCTTAAATCTCTGTCATGTTTAAAGCCATGCAAAACAAAGACCCACTAAATTGCTTCTATTTATGGCATCTATCTAATTGAATACTCTCCCCTTGTATTACTCTCCTCATTTTATTTAGTACTTAAAGGGTTAGTTCACCCAAAAATGAAAATTAAGTAATTAATTACTCACCCCCATGCTGTACCAACCCCGTAAGGCCTTCGTTCGTCTTCAGAACACAAATGAAGATATTTTTTTAATAAATGTGACAGCTGGATCACTCCTCCATAGGCTGCCTAAGGGAATGAATCCTGACGGCCCAGAAAGTCAATGAAGAAAATGTTTAAATATTCCATGTGACAACAGTGGCTCAACTATAAGTTTATCAAGCGACGAGAATAGTTTTTGTGTGAAAAAACAAACAAAAATAACGACTTTATTCGACTATTCCTTTTCTTCCTTGTAGGCCTGAAACGAGACTTCAAGAGATTTCCACGACGCACGCGCGAGAACTTAACTGAAGTAGTTGAAGGAGATCGCAATTCTCGCGCATGCGTCGTGGAAATCTCTTGAAGTCTCGTTTCAGGCCTACAAGGAAGAAAAGGAATAGTCGAATAAAGTCGTTATTTTTGTTTGTTTTTTCACACAAAAACTATTCTCGTCGCTTGATAAACTTATAGTTGAGCCACTGTTGTCACATGGAATATTTAAACATTTTCTTCATTGACTTTCTGGGCCGTCAGGTTTCAATCCCTTAGGCAGCCTATGGAGGAGTGATCAACCTCTCAGATTTAATCATAAATATCTTCATTTGTGTTCCGAAGACGAACGAAGGTCTTACGGGGTTGGTACAGCATGGGGGTGAGTAATTAATGACTTAATTTTCATTTTTGGGTGAACTAACCCTTTAAGTAAAGTTCAAGTATATTTTTAAAGTCCCCATGTGGTGAAAATCAAGCTTTTAATAAGTCTATGTGGTGTTTTTAATATGTTTTAAAACAAACCATGTATAAATGCATTAGCCTGCACCATTGCTGTGTATTTTCTCTTTAAAACTGCTGTGAACCAAAGACAGTCTCAAAAACGTGGTTTGAAATCGCTGGTGTTTCTGACATCACAAACTACCTTGTAACCAAACAGGTTAACGTGTGATCATCAACGAGTGGATCTCTGAACTGGTGCGAGTGAGTGGAGGCGGGGATAATTTGCATATCCATTGAACCGCGTATGCTAAATAAGGCAAGGGTGTAGAGTTATATTTAAGCTATTTTAAGGCATCAAGATTTCCTAGGAAAAAAAAAACGTTTAAATATGTCATTTTGGTGATCAAAGATTAGTTTTAAGAGATAAAATTGTTGAGGGACATTAAGTATACTTTATGTAGTAAATACTAAAATCAATGTACTAGTAGTATAATTGTAAGTGTACTGTTTCAATACTACTTGGGTTGTATTTGCCCACTTTTAGTGTATAAAAGTAAAAGGAACCGTAATAAACTTTGAGTACGTAGTTAACAACTTAAGTTTTTCATTTGTACCTTACCTATACTACAAGTGAACTTAGTAATACTGATAGTTTACTCACATTTTGTAGCACATTAAGCACACATTTTTTAGTTTATGAAGTTTGAAGTATACTCTCAATAAACTATTAGTTTAGTTTTCTTCAAGTATACTTGTAAGATTTCCTTAAGTGAACATAACATCATACTTATAGTTTACGGTTTAAATATTATTTTTGTACTTTAAGTATACTATGTTCCTATTTATGTATTTATTTTTTATACTTGAAAAATATACCTTTAACTATACTTGAACTCTTTCCTTCTAGCTTCATGCATCCTTTTTTATCAAAACCTGAATGTGGGTAAGTTTAATTAAATAAAGCAACATTTTAAGCAAAAAGCTGAGAACATTAGCCTGGTTAAAACCAGACCATTCTCAGTTGTAAGTTAACTGAGTTATGGTCTGGCAAAGCTTCATAGACAAATCATTTCCAAAGGGGCGTCACAAACGGACGTAGCTCAAATGCTTCTGGGGCAATTGGATAGACCTAAAACCAACCAGAGCGATGGAGATGACGTATGCAGAGCGACCTTCGCGTCGTCTGTTATAGACATAGACAGTAAAAGAAATGGACACAGCGACCCTGTTGATTTCAACGGAGAGAGTTGAAGCTCAACATGGGCACTCACTTCCTGATAGCCAAGCGTTCTGCGCAGGCTCAAACTGAGCTTGATGACGTAGATGCCACGTGAGCAACCTGACTGACAGTTGTAAATCTTCTAGTAGCTGAATGATGATCAGAAGTTTCCAAGGTCGAAGTATCACGGCTCTCCAGAAATAAGGGCTTTGACTAGCAGGCGCAAGAAAGCTAATCTCGAACGGTCAATGACGCATCAGAGTAAAGAGTAAACTCACATTGATGTGTGTGTGTGTGTGTGTGTGTGCGTGTGTTTTGGAAATCAAATCGTTTAGTATTGTAAAAACATAATATAATGTTTATTAATATATTACAATACTATTAATAATTATAATAATTAATTTAATATAACATATTACGCTATATAATTACAATATGACATGATAAAAGAAGTGGCTAAAATCGACTTTAAAATAGCCTACTTTAGGATTGTAATCGTTTGAGTAGCCTATCTGCAGTTCTAGTAGCCTAATTTTAGTTAATTAGTTTAGTTTATTTTGAACATGTTTATGTATATATCCATTAGATTTAAATATTTGGGGTGCACAGACCTCTCCCGAATCATCTCCAGCAGTAGCAGCCTCCGAAGCACCATTAACTCCGCCTCCGTTTCCCTCGTAAGCTGATATTAGTATTTAAACATTCTCTATGATGAAACATTTTTGTGAAAAAAAAATTTTTATAACATGGTTTTGGCGGTTATAGAGTTCTAATGACGGTGTTCAACTATAACCGTCACACAGTTCCACGGCGGCATCCATCTTTGTAAATGTACAAAATCTGCTTCACCGTAGCTGTGCTGTCGTCATCGTGTAAAACCCGCCCCAACGTTTCTGATTGGTGCCGCGATTTCGACGGATTACAAATGGGCTTGAATGAGCTCTTTGCCAGACTAACTTGCAGAGCAAATCTAAATTTGCCGGAAATTGTCTAGGTTTTCCCAGGCTATGAGAACATCGCAGTTTTATCAAAAACTACGTCCGGATCGTATTTAGATGAAGGATGATCAAAACAGATGGAATAGATTGAGTCCGTCAACACCCCTAAAGCTTCACAGTCGTTAACCCTTCCTGGGTCGACATTTTATTCTGTAACATTAGACAGGTTTTGAATTTATACTGTATGATGGTTAAAGGGTAACTAAACCCCTGCTCATAGCCTGACTCCACCCACTGGCAATATTTGTAAAATGCTGGAAAAGTGGGCAGAGGCCAGTGGAGAGGGGGCGTGCACCTGAGACGCGTCTCTCTCTGTAGGCAAAGGCGTGGTTAGCTGGTACCCTTTTACGTCACCGGCCACCACAACTTCCAATAGGAAAATTCAACTGCAGTAGCCACCGTTCAACCTGAAGAGGGCAGCACTCAGACGTTTTCATACCATATATTGTAGAATTAAAACGCTTTATACCCAAATGTCAAAAAAATTACTTGAATCAATGAACAGCATTGATAATGCCCCAGTCTTACAGATCATTAACTAAAAAAAAATTTTTTAGGGTTTAGTTACCCTTTAAAGCAACACCAAGGAACTTTTCCTCAGCGGTCGCCCTACAGGTTGGAAGCGGAATTGTCCATTACCGCTGTCGTAAATAATTTAGCCTACCGCAGCCTACTGTCACACGCACACGCTCGCTGTTTATCCAGCACCGGCTTTGGAATCAACAATGGCAGACATCCCGCAAGAAGTCATTTCAGGGAGGTATATCTTGGTGACTGGATTGTTGACGGGGGGTGGCGGGTTGGTTGACTAGCTTTCGTGAGGCACACTCGCAAGGTCTCTCACGCTCTACCTCTCTGCCGTGCTCGCGCTATGTATGTTATGCGCGCAGTATGTTCTGTCTCGCATGCGCGCTCTAGATTCCGGCAGATTTGAACTAATTTGCGGGCATCAGGGAGACGCTATAGACTTGGGATGTCTGCAATGGCCATAGACAATTTGAGGAAGTGGTGGGGGAAGTGACGGATGCCGTAAGAGTTTTGTAGTTCTTTTTGTGCTCGGGTTACTACCCGAAACCCGAAGTTACATAGTGCGAGTAAAAGCGATACAGACCACGTCAGGCTATGGCAGACGTGTCATTTAACCTATTGTAAGTCGATGTACCATCACAAGGGTCTTGGAAATATATTATGAAGGTTGAAAAGTTCCATAGTGTTGCTTTAATGGTTTGATGATCGTGTTATTTTACATTTGCATATGCAATCTTCTCTCACTTGTTTCTGCATCTTCTTCGCCTGTGTTTTTTGAGCTGGAGATTCTGTACTCTTTCAGAAGATGTGTAATAGCGCCCCCTACCGTATAACAGTGGCGAGTAAAGCAGATTTGGAGTAAATTCCTATGTAGTGGTAGCCTGGGAAAACCCAGACAACTTCCGGCAAATTTAGATTTGGTCTGAAAGTTAGTCTGGCAAAGAGCTCATTCAAGCCCATTTCCAATCCGTTGAAATCGAGGCACCAATCAAAAACGTTGGGGCGGGCTTTACATGATGACGATAGCGCTGGGATTTTGAAGCAGATTATTTTGTAGCCTACATTACAAAGGTGGATGTCGCCGTCGAACATCACTCGTTCGAATCAGCTATCGAGTCTGTTTTAAGCGATTTGAACGTTTCCTTTTTGTTAAAAACCGAGCAAAGAACAACACTCAGAGATGTTTCTCCACCGGCCGCCACTCTGCATACGTCATCTCCTTCATCGCTCTGATTGGTTTTAGGTCTACCTGCGACGTCCGTTGGTGACGGCTCTCTGGAAATGATTTGTCTATGACGCTTTGCCAGACCATAACTCAGTTACAACTGAGAATGGTCTGGTTTTAACCAGGCTAATGTAGTGGACTAGCCTAAACAAAAATTAACATACTCAGAATTAGAAAAATATCTGTTTTCAATGTAAGTTATACTTACAATATTTTTATTATACTTTAAGTATATCTCAATCACAAGATTGTTGGTAGGCCAAATATATACTTCAATACTTTATAGGCCAAATATACTTCAACTTTTCTGTCAGTATACGTCAAGTATACTATACAATTTAAAGTATATCTCTGAGAAGTACTTAAAATCTTAACATCATACAATCTTATTTTTTGTTTAAAAGAAGTATACTAATAGCACACTTAAACTTTTTTTTCGTAAGGGTCAGAATGTCTTAGTATTTGTTTAGTCTCTCTTTTACATTAATGACAGCAGCACTCGAGCTGCATGAACTCCACAATTTGTATAAAAACCTAATGATCTTAGTCTCAGAACTGCACTTTGTTTTCTGTTTGATAAAATGCTGTTATGAGTTTCTTACAGTATTTCCCAGTGTTCACATTTTAGGCATATAAATGAGAAACTGTACCATTTAAGTTGGACATCTCTTGAGAGCAATACCTAAATAGTTCAGCTAAATGCTTTGTTTAAACGTATTGTATGTGTCAGGTATACCAAACATTGTTTAATAGTACTCTAGCTACCCTCTATTTATGTCACAATACTTCTAAAGGAAGGCAACCAAAACGAATATAAAAATCCTCCCTACAGAGAGTGGTTTATTAACATCACTTAAGCTCACTTTGTTTCTTAATCTTAGTAATCTTGGACTAAACAGTTTTAGTCAGTTTTAAACAGTCTGTTTCATTTAAAGTTCCCCTATTATGCTATTTTAAAGGTTCCTCATTTTGTTTTGGATGTCTCCTACAATAAGTTTACATACATCCAAGGTTAAAAACACAAAGTTTCTCATACATTGACATCACCTCATTTCTTAAATAGTATGCAAAACACTTTGTTCAAAGATTTAATTTCTCTAGACTAAACCCTCCTTTCCATGAGCCTACTCTGCTCGGTCAGATGGCCCAGTCTGTTGTGATTCGTTAAATCCTTACAGTCCTTGTCGGAAACAAATACTTGTTACCATATTTGATTTTCAACTCCGGATGCTTCCTCTGTGCTTGTATACACAGTGATACGAACAGTAACAATGACTTCAGTTTTACAGTATCGATTAGAGCCCGAGTCCTCATCCTTTGAAATTTCATCCAAAGTGGATTTGCGTCTTCTTGACACGTCGACAGCACAAATCAAACTCTTCCAGGCCTCAGCTACAACTACAGTGTTTAAGGGTCAAAGTAGACATTGTTCGCGGGCAGCCAATGAAGACTAGGCTGTCATTATGCAAATTTGGAATTAAGTGAGACTGGAATTGCTGACGACTCGTTTTGGCAGTTCAGAGTCGATTTGTTCTTTTAGGTGACAATAGCTTTATTTGTCATGCAATTTGATCTCTAAAACTCTGCAGACCTTTTTACATTTACAAACAGCTATATTACACACCGCATGAAAGGTAATAATAATTTAAAAAAGCATAATAGGGGCACTTTAAAATCAGGTGAAGTAAGATGAAGCAAGCACATTCTGCACAATTATTCATGTTGTATTGTTTACCTCTGTAACCATGTAGCCTCTTTTCTGAGCTTGTGGATCTAGTCTACTTCTGTCTCAAAATCAGTTTGCATCAAGTACATTCCACGTGATCTTGGTGTTTGTGTTGCACTGACAATTTCTACCTGTAAACCTAAAGGGGTTAGTTCACCCAAAAATGAAAATTACCCCATGATTTACTCACCCTCAAGCCATCATAGGTGTATATGATTTTTTTCATTTTAGCTAAACACAATCGGAGATATATAAAAAAATGTCCTGGCTCTTCCAAGCTTTATAATGGCAGTGAATGGAGGATGAGATTTTGAAGCCCATAAAAGTGTGTAAAACACACTTCTGTAAAACACAAAAGAATATATTTCGAAGATTATTATTTTTTTGTTCATTCAATGAAAGTCAATTTGGTCCAAAACAACAGTCAGTAGGACCCCATTAATTTTCAATGTATTGACACAACGCCATAAATCTTTTTTCTTAGGTTCCCTGTTGAACAAGTTTGAATTGCAGACAAAATCGTCTGCCATTGGTTGGCCAAACAGATAGCCCCGCCCCCAAACTTATGCCATTGGTTGAGCTGCTGTTGCTGTGTGGGGATGATGTTATCTCTGGAAATCTAGAAGAAATGCTGTGTAGATTTGTCCCTGATACTCGACTGTTCTCTTGAATTGCAGGCTGGACAGTTTTGGGTGTTCAGACATGTAGCAACACTACTTTAATACTACAGCTCATTAGTTTGAGTTTCTGTCCAGAAATGAACTCACAGCTGTGTTAAATAAAACAAGATTGACCCGGCATTCCTGTGTAATTATTCCAATTATGCAATCCGTCTTTGTTGGAAGAGAAAAAAAAAGTCACTTCACACAGGTGAAGAATTTTAGAATAATAACGCTGGCTCCAGAGAGTGTAAATGAAATATTGGATTCTTCATTTAAATTCCCCATGGATGCTAAGAGATCATTATAAATCCCTAATCAGTTTCTCTCTGCAGCAGAGATGCAGGCTGTTGACACGTGTTTTTTTCTGTCTTTCTGTCTCTGCTTTTATTCAGTAGATAGCTTGAGCGTTGTGATAATTGTCATTTTCCAATAAGCTGCACAAAGGGAATAATTAAACAGCATGCATAGCCGAGGCCAAAGAGTAAATTCTTTATATTCTGGCATAATGGCACTCCACATAATTCACAGGGGTTTTTTCCCCCTTCTTTTCATGGGCACATCACATCGCATCCATATATCATACACATCACTTTCACTGCATTTTCATATTTATATATGTAATGGTATTTAATGGTGGACAGGGATAATTTAGTTTTATTAAGCAGCTAATCAACCCTAGGATGTGGGTTGTTTTAAAAAATTTCTCAGATACACATATGGCTGTTTTAACTTGAGATGCATTATCGGTATCATACTGGTTAATGGCAATATATATTGTTTTAATTGACTGGTATCTGTTATGAACTGCTCCGAGACTTGGAGGTGAAGATCCAAATGCAGCTTTATTATAGAATAGTCGTACAGGCAGGGTCAAGTATCAGCAAACAGGACAATGGAGAAAAGACAGAGAGAATCCAAGAAACAGGCAGAGGTCAGGGCAGGCAGCAATAATCAGAGTCCAAGAACAATCCAAAGTCAAAAACAGAAAACAAACACGGGAAAACGCTCAGAAATGCAGACACACAGTACAACAAGACTTCGCAGTGAGTGAATGAATGAACATGGTATAAATAGACTGAGACTAGCAGGATGACAAGACACAGGTGAATACAATCAGTGACAATGAGGTACAGGTGAATGTGATCAGTGATGATGAGTCCAGGCAGTGAGTATGGGAAATGTAGTTTGTGAGGAAGAGATCATAGTCTATTGTGGAGCGCCCTCTGGTGGCTCTCGAGGGCACTCCAGCTGGTGATCGTTACAGTATCAGTTGATAATGAATATTTAATTGTTCATGCTCATTTTCCCTCTTTTTAGATTACTTTTGTTGACATCTACACATTTAAAGTTGATCTTTAAAAACACTAATTTATAAAAACACTGTTAAATGTAATCTTTAGCAAATATCAAAATGAATATCTATTTTTCATACTGTATATAATAATGTTATGATGCCTACTTTTTGTATTTTATATTTATTTAGACAAAATAGCATTGAATTTTAATTTTGACCATCATTGGACTATCAGTTATGACATAAAAAATAATTAACGGCTTTTCAGTATTGGCCAAACTTTTAATATCAGTGCATCCCAAATTTGAACTTCTGAATAGTGACTATTTGTTTGTTAACTTCAGAATGCAAATTAGATGTCACAACTGTTAATAGCAGTTATGTGATGATTATTGTTTCCAACAAAACATATTTGGCGTCCATCACGGCACACACCTCTGTTTTCTTTTGTAGCATTCTCATTCTGCACCCTAGCGCTTATTTTGTATTTGGCTACACAGCGTTCATAGCCCACTCTCACTTTTTTTTTCTAGTTTACTCCATCACTCCCATCTCGTTCTGCTCGTACTAAGCGACATTTAAATAATATGAAGAGGCAGAAGGGGGCTGGATTCATTATTTACCAGAGTCCTCCTGGGAGATGAGAAGTGACATGCGCCACAGCACTTCAGGGTGCCGAAAGACTGCACAGGGATAACTAAAGGGCACGTGACACGCTCTGTTCTATTTTTAACACTACAGACCAATGTTTGCCCCTGAGGAATTTTTTTTAAGTCAGCACGGTCGCTGTTATGTTATCGCACACGACAGTGATAGTGATAAAAAAGAATGTAGTAATTTTTGGAGTAATTGGAGTTTTTTGACTATAATGTGTAAGTGATATAAAGATTAGACCACTCTACAAATGTGAGTTTCACACAAAACAAAATGCGTTATTCCAGGCTGGTCTTTGAACTTGTGATGAAATCCCATTAAAACTAACAAGTCGTGTGGCCACATGACCTCCTCAGTATGTCAGGTGAGGTGGGGCTGTACAGACCTCAGCTAGGGGGCTTGGGTGGCTAATTAGCACTCTCTAATTAAATTGTACCCGATCAAAGCGAGTGCCATGAGTATGCACACAGCTGAAAGAGAAGCGATGAGGAGGGAAGGAAGAGAGGCAGGCGGTCTATTTCTGCGAGGTGCCATGTTACTACTGGGTGAAAGCTCTGAAACAGTGTACAGATCTGTGGTAGGATTGAGGTATTGGTGGTTTAAATACTTAAACCCTAGACACCATAGGGGATTATCACGCTTCCGGGTTTCATGGGCGGGATTTGTCAACTTTGTGCATGTCTACTTCCGACGCAGTTCAACAATGGCTGAAACGAAGGCTAGATGTCACTGCTCTGTTCCACTTTGTAAATCTAACCAACAACACTAACCCTACTTAAGTTCTCATGGATTCCCGACTGAATTGAGTATAAGGAAGAAGTGGATTAAAGCGGTTCGCCGGGATTAAGGTCCAAACTTTAAAATAAAACAAGGTAGCACGTTTGTTTGTAGCCGGCACTTTAGTGAATCAGACTAATTTACCAGGGATGCCGTATAAATAAACTTAGTGTAGTCCGTCATCAGTTCCCCAGAGTGATCGGTGATTCAACGGAAGTGGCAGTGCACAAAGATCACTGAATGCGGAAGTACTACGTATCAGCGTGATAATCCCTTATTGTAATTCCTGAACCTGAATGTTGACCCACCTGGCATAACTCCAGTGTTGTTAGTTTATTTTGTGTACTACTGTCCTGCGCAATACTGTCATGCCTCAGGAACCATGTCAATGGCACTTGAACCCATGGCTGAAAGCATGAGAGCAATACTACATCTTTTATACTGATATGTAAATCATTAAGGGCTCTCGTTGAAACGAAACCCAGCTGCACAACAGAATAGCCCCCATTCCAAAATTCCAGTGATTGGTTAATTCAGTAAAAAGTTTATATACATACAGTATATACTGTATATATATATAATTATTAGCGCTGTCAAGCGATTACATTTTTTAATCTAATTAATTACATGATGGGGTGATTAATTAATCTAATTAATCACAAATTTGGCTGAGAAATTACCCCAAAAGAACATTTTGAAGACATTATTGTGTAAAGCATTGTAAGGCCTGCCCAATCGGTCCAACGACAGTTTCCGATAAGCGGGGGAAGTTTTGCTGCGTGTTACTGTCTTTTCAGCGTGGCAACGTAATTTAATTACATCTTTGTTTCATTTGACTCCAAAAAGGAAGAGGGTTTAATTGATGTTTGAAGATCGTTAAATTTAGGTAAACGTTTGATTATTCTATTTAACTCTTTATTGAAATTACACTTTTTCATCAGGATTCCTATAACACTTTGAGTCTCGCACCGGCCTGTTATACAATCTCATAATCATATGCTCGTCAGTCTTGGTCATTAACAGAGGCGATTGACTACTACTTTTTAGATAACCGCACCATGCTTGTTAATTTCTAAAAGTAATCTAACCAGAGGTCATGACCATTACCATAGAAATAAGCTGACTAACTTCTTCTAATGGTAACTTTGTATAATCATGCCATGGTTTAACACGTACACTTAGTTAGAATAATATTTAAAAACTCCAGTTGGCGTGCCCCTAATGCTAAACAAAACTGAGCGCTTGTCCATTACTAACCTGAGCGTAAACTTATGGTGTTATGGACTTAACGTAATCTACTAAAGTTAATAATGTCAGAATAAGTCAGAATAAATCCAAATGTAACAATTTATTATTAGTCAGGTAAGTGTATCATGCCAATTACATAATCAATTCAAAGATAATAATAATAATAATTCATTACATTTATATAGCGCTTTTCTCGATACTCAAAGCGCTTTACATGGAAGGGGGGATCTCCTCAACCACCACTAATGTGCAGCATCCACCTGGATGATGCGACGGCAGCCATATTGCGCCAGAACGCCCACCACACACCTTACTGGTGGAGAGGAGACAGTGATGAAGCCAATCAGTATAATCAATACAATAACGTCAAATGCTCAGAGATAACGAGTAAAAGATGCATACCTGACATAAGAAAAAATACATAATGCGGAGGTCCTCGGACATTCAGCATTACGGGCTGATCTGGCTACAAATTGCGCCGAGCCTCTTGAGACATTTCTTTATACTCAGGCCAAGACAGACACCTAAACATATGCTATAACAATGGGAATTTGCATTAATCACAGTCTCCAGAGTTTACACCTTTTGAGGGCAGGATGTAATTTGCATGAAAGACCCACCCTCTTCTTTAAGCAAGATATCTCTAAACTCTTAAAAACTGTATTACTTTTTGATTTACTTCTTTGGAGATGAGACCTTTGTACCAGTCGCACTGATACATTTCAAATGATACCAAACATGTGTAGTGTTGTATGATAATTGTTCACATTAAATCATATAGATTTTTGGGTGAATTTCAGGTGATCACAGCATGAGAAAGAGAAGAGATGGGAGAAAGGAGTGAAGGGAAAGAAATGTAAATTAATACAATACTGAAGTGATTGACTCAGTGTGAATGCATCTTGGATGGGGATACTTATTTCTCAAGAGAGAGTTAAAATGTTAATTCCCTTTGTTTTCTCAGAGAGTAGCCCTCTCTTCCAGTTCTTCCAGTTTCCCCAGTCTTAAAGCATAAAATAGACATTACAAAAAGTAGCTTTAGAAAGAAATATTTTATTTGATTCAACATAGAATTTATTACACCTACATTTTTGGACCATGAGGTTGAGTAAATGATGAATGAATTTCCATTTTTGGATGAACTATACCTTTAATGTTTTTTGTTTATTAATATGAAAATAAGAAATTATTGTTTTAATGAAATTATACTCTAAATAAGAAACTAAAACTGCTAATAGGTGGCGGTAAATGTCTTCATTCATTCAATTTGATTTGTTCAAACGGCTGATTCATTCAGGAGTGGAGTAAATGGTTCTCTTAAGAAATGGTCAATTGAATAATTGGTTCACCCAATTCGTTCAAAACCCAGATTCAGAAATGAAATGCCGATGTGTTGCTCTGAGACAAACAGTTCTGAGACGAACAGTTCTGCTTTGTCTTCATATTTTTGTTGGCAAAAATGAGCAAAACAGACATTATTGTGTCTAAAATAAGTAATAACACAATATTAACCTCTTATTTGTGGAAGAGTTGTATAAAATCAGTATCGCATTTGCACTCGTGCTATTCAGGACAGAAAAACGTCTCGGGTTATGACTATAACCCTTGTTCCCTGAGAAGGGAACGAGACACTGCGTCGATAAAATCGACTCTTTGGGGACGCTCCCTAAGCGTGCGCCTCTGAAGTATGAATGAAACTAATCCAATCCTGATTGGTGTTGCGTCGTGACGTAACATGTGACGGCATACCCGAAAGTATAAAAGCCACGCCGGCACAACACACATTAGCCTAGCGATGAAGCAAGACGCTCTCAGGCCTTGAGGGGCGTGGCAGGACGACGCAGTGTCTCGTTCCCTTCTCAGGGAACAAGGGTTATAGTCATAACCCGAGACGTTCCCTTTCGAGGGAACTTAACACTGCGTCGATAAAATCGACTCTTTGGGGAACGAGTGCCCACTAGGCCACGCACCGAATAGGCCTGTCCCGGAGTGAAACTGTTTAGGCACTCAGCAAGGACTAAGTACGTGTGCGCCAGGCGTACTAGGAAGGTGAAGACTGTAGAACCTAATAAAAGTGTGTGGAGTAGCCCAACCGGCTGCCACACAGATCTCCTGTAGGGGCACTCCCGAAAGGAGGGCCCTAGAGGAAGCCATACCTCTAGTGGAATGAGCCCTAAAAGCTAAAGGTGAAGGCATATCGCGCACCTTGTAAGCTGAAGTAATCGCCTGAACGATCCAATTACTGATCGTTTGCTTTGATGCCGGGAGCCCCTTCTTAGGTGACCCAAAACACACCAATAACTGGTCCGACCTTCTCCAAGAAGAAGACCTCTCGAGGTACATGCTCAAAGCTCTGACGGGGCAGAGCAAATGAAGCTTCTCTTCTTCTGCCGACACATGAGGTGGAGGATGAAATGCCTGAAGGACTGTAGATCGAGCCGTATTAGTTGGTACTTTAGGCACGTAGCCCGGACTCGGGTGCAAAAAGGCCTTCACTCTGCCAGGGGCAAACTCCAAGCAAGCTGGTGTCACTGCCAGGGCTTGGAGATCTCCCACCCTCTTAAGTGAGGTAATAGCCAAGAGAAATACCATTTTTAGCGTTAAATCCTTAGGTGAAGCCGACTCTAAAGGTTCGAAGGGGGCCAGGGATAACCCTTCAAGAACAATAGCCAGGTCCCAGGCAGGAACCCTAGACCTGGTTGCCGGTCTCATCCTCCAAGTACCACGGAGAAAACGAATGACCAACTGGTGCCTCCCCAGAGGCCCATCACTTACAGGTGCGTGGAAAGCCGCAATGGCAGCCACATACACCTTAAGCGTGGAAGGGGAGAGACCCGCAGAGAAACGATTTTGAAGAAATTCCAGAACTGAAGCCACCGGGCAGTTGACTGGATCTAACTCATGTTCTCTACACCAAGTGACAAACACATTCCACTTGAGGCCATATAATCTCCTAGTAGATGGAGCCCTAGAGCTAAGTATGGTTTCAACCACCCCGGCTGATAGACCAGCATCTAGGTACTGAACCCCCTCAGAGGCCAGACCCACAGCTTCCACAGCTCCGGGCGAGGGTGGAAGATTGTGCCCTCCGCCTGAGACAACAGATCCCTCCTCAGAGGAATCTGCCATGGCGGAGCTATCAGGAGTGATATTATGTCTGAAAACCATACTCGGGTCGGCCACATTGGGGCAACCAGAAGTAGACTGATGCCCTCTTGACGGACCCTCTCCAGGACTCTCGGAAGCAGAGCGATCGGGGGAAATGCATACAGGCGAAGCCTCGGCCAGGCCTGTACCATGGCATCCAACCCCAGTGGGGCTGGATGTGAGAGGGAGAACCAAAGTGGACAGTGGGACGTCTCTCGAGACGCGAACAGATCCACTTCCATTGGTCCAAACCTCTCCCAATAACAACTTCACCACATCTGGATGAAGTCTCCATTCCCCGGGCCTCAGCCCCTGCCTCGACAGGATGTCTGCTCCCTGATTCTGAACCCCCGGAATATACATTGCTCTAATGGACAGTATTTTCCCTTGGGACCAAAGAATAATCTGATGCGCCAGTCTGCACAGAGGGCGCGATCTGAGTCCCCCTTGTCGGTTCAGATAAGCTACCACTGAAGTATTGTCCGAACGTATCAGGACATGGTAACCTTTGATGTCTGGAAGGAAGCTCCTCAAAGCCCTGAACACAGCCATCATCTCTAAACGGTTTGTGTGCCAAGATAGATGATGGTCCTGCCACAGACCCCTGGCAAAGCGGCCGTCCATGACCACGCCCCAGCCAGTGAGGGATGCGTCTGTCGAAACGATTTTTCGGCGACATGACGCTCCCAACACTGGCCCTTGGGACAGGAACCAAGGTTTCCTCCATATTTGCAGAGAACGAAGGCATCTGCGCGTTACTCTGATCATACGAAATGGATTCCCCTTGGGAGAAAACCCCTTGGCTTTTAGCCACCACTGAAGGGGCCTCATATGTAGAAGGCCCAAAGGAATGATGTTGGATGCCGCTGCCATGAGGCCCAGCATTCTTTGAAATTGCTTTACAGTGATGGCCTGACCTAGCTTTACTCTTGAAACCATATATAGGATGGACTGGACACGTGCGGGAGACATGTGTGCCCGCATCGTAACCGAATTCCATACCACACCCAGGAACGTTGTTTTCTGAGCTGGTTCCAACACGCTCTTTTTCGTGTTGAGCCTCAACCCCAAATTCTGAATGTGGCCAAGGACGACATCTCGATGCCGAACCGCCATTTCTCGAGACTGAGCCAGTATAAGCCAGTCGTCGATGTAATTCAGTATACGAATGCCCTGGAGTCTGAGAGGAGCCAGAACTGCATCCATACACTTCGTGAACGTGCGGGGAGAGAGTGCTAGGCCGAACGGAAGAACCCGATATTGATATGCTTCGCCCCCGAAAGCAAACCTTAGGTACCTCCTGTGACATGGAAGGATGGAGACGTGAAAATAGGCGTCTTTTAGGTCTATCGTGACAAACCAGTCCTCGGACCTGATTTGATTCACGATGATGGGAATCGTCAACATCTTGAACCTGAATCTCCTCAGAGACCGATTCAAGTGTCTCAGATCCAAAATTGGCCTGAGCCCGCCATCCTTCTTTGGAACTATAAAGTATCGGCTGTAAAACCCTGACTCTCTGTCTGGTAGGGGAACACTTTCTATGGCCCCTTTGACCAGAAGAGCCTGTACTTCTTGTTCCATAACCCGAGCCTGTTCTGGAACCACTGTAGTCGGTACCACCCCCGCAAACCTGGGAGGTCGGTGACCGAACTGCAGTCTGTACCCTTTTTCTATTATATTCAGGACCCATATCGAAATATTTGGAAGAAGATGCCACTGTTCCAAAAAATTTACTAAGGGAACCAGCCTCTCGAGGCTGGCCTCGGGTTTTTCTGGAACATTGTTCTCGATTTTCTGAAGCAGCGAACTGGCAGGAGGCAGACGAGAACAATTTTTCGACCATAGGTGGTGCTCTTTTGCAAGCTCTTGGGGCGAACGCCACGGTGTGCGTTTGCTGGAAATTGATGCGACCCAAAGCGTCAGTGACGGTGGGACGACATCTTTTTCCAAAGGGCTCCGCTGGGAAAACAACCTCAGTTGGCTCACAGCGGGGGGGACAGCCCTTGGAGGTCCTATTATTTCGGCTAGGACCTCTTCCCTGAAGCCCTCTTAGCCTGAATGACGGCCCTCAGGTCGCCCTTCTGGCCAGAGGATTTAGAATGGGAACGTTTCCTCTGTTGCCAAGCTCCCGTGGGAGGGGCTCGAGAGGAAACGCTCTCCTTCTGCTCCAGGCGATATGCGGAGCTGGTGGACGGCTGAGACTGGCCACTTGGACCAGCCTTCCCTGATCTAGAATGTCGGGGGAGATATTGCTGAAAAGCTGCTGATTGTTTTTTCGCCTCCTGAAACCTGTCGACGACAGTAGATACTGCGTCGCCGAACAGGCCAGAAGTCGAAATTGGGGCATCTAATAAAAAGGAACGGTCTTTGTCCTTCATACCCGACAAATTCAACCACAGATGCCTCTCCGTGGCCACCAAAGCTGACATGGAGCGGCCGATTGCACGGGCCGTCTCCTTAGTGGCACGGAGAGACAGATCTGCTGCTTTTCTTAGCTCAGCAATATCCTCAGGTGTTGGCCCCTCCCCCTCGTCTAAATCTTTAAGGATATCGGCCTGGTACGCCTGCAAAATTGCCATTGAGTGCAGGGACGCACCAGCTCGACCAGCCGCCATATAAGCCCTGCTCACCAATGCAGAGGTGTCCCTACATGGTTTGCTGGGCAGCGCCGGGGCTTTAAGAGAGGATGCCGCTTCGGGAGAAAGATAGCTCGCTAAAGCTTCCTCCACCCGCGGCATTTTGCCATACCCCGCTTCTCTCGCACCCACAACGTTACTATAATCACATGATGTGTTGTGTGAAATGCGAGACGAGTGGGGCTTTTCCCAGGATCTCGTAATTTCTCTATGGAGATCTGGGAAAAAAGGCAAACCCCGGCGCTGAGGTTGTGAACGGTGCTGCAGGAATCTCTCGTCTAATTTACTCTGACGAGTCTCATCCTGCTTATCTTGTGGCCAGCTGATGTTAAGTTTGGCCACCGCACGCGTCACAACCTCCACCAACTCCTCATAAGCGGGAACATGAGCTGGCGAGTGTGACTCATGTTCCGCGCTCCCGATGCTGAGCACATCTACTTCCTCGGAAGCAGATAGCTCAAGCACCGGGCACTCTGCACCGTGAGCGAGTGTTATAGAATCCGCAGATGATGAACGAGAAAGTGCCTCGGCAGTCTCGTTCTCATCTGCGAGATCCTTTTGCGATCCCCACGATCTAAGCCTCCGCGCCGCCTCAACGGACGCGGGACCTGAACCGCGAGGATCGCGAGCTTGGCCATCTTCAGAAAAAATAGCCAAGCGGGAGCGCAGCACTCTCAGTGGAAGTGCTTCACAGTGTGTACAGGGCTCACAGGCAGCTCCCTCGAGAGCTGCCTGTGCGTGCTGCACTCCCAAACAATTTACACATAATGAATGTGTGTCCCCACCTGTAATATATCTGGGGCAGGGGTGCACACATCTCGTAAATTGCTCACTCGCCATAATAATCACTTTCACTCAGACAATACAACAATAAATAGGACAGACAGTTTCAACATAGAGCGCTTGCTGAAGAGTGATAGCTAATGTGTGTTGTGCCGGCGTGGCATTTATACTTTCGGGTATGCCGTCACATGTTACGTCACGACGCAACACCAATCAGGATTGGATTAGTTTCATTCATACTTCAGAGGCGCACGCTTAGGGAGCGTCCCCAAATAGTCGATTTTATCGACGCAGTGTTAAGTTCCCTCGAAAGGGAACAACACTCGCATATAGCGTAACTATATCATATGATGTAAATATGAGACAAAAACTCATAGGGGTATTTTTGCCCCATATTTAGGGACATTCTAATGGAGTAAAAACTCACTCCATCATGCAGTGAGTTTTTGCCCTGCATCATATTTATCATCAATCAACTGTATGAAATGTCAGATGACCTACGTAGATCTCAGGTGGGGCAAGAGCAATAAATTTGTTCATAATTTTGAGCAAGTATAGAGATTTGCTACTGCCAATACCTGCCGCTGCTGCGCAAATAGCTGACATAATATTACCCATAGCAATGGAAAGGAGCAAAGGAGCTGGGGGAGGTAGAGGATTTCAGAGGAACTTCAATGGCACACTGTAGGACCAGCTTACAGCAAACAATGAACCAGACTATTTAAATGCTGATCAAGCAAGCTCACTGGCTGCCAATGCAACAGAGACCAATCAGCTTGTTCCATGTAGTGATAATGTGATGGCCAGCAGAATGCATTAAATACAATTGAGCTGCTGAGGGCGGAGCTTCAACAGCTTGTGTCCTTTTACCACACACAGACATGCACTGAAAGTTTCAACAACGTTTAGACTTTTATGCGGAGTCAGACAATGATGGAGAGACTCAAGAAGAAGTGACATGTAGAATGCAGGACAATTCTGAATGCTTATTTGATGAATTTATGTAACTTTATGTGTTTATCTTCTTCTAGTAATTGATTAGCATATTCTGCCATCATAATCTATAAATCGCGTTTCCGGGGGCGGGGTTTATGTAAATTTTAGGGTTGGTGATGTCACTAACCCCAGAGGAATGTCGTGTAGTCCTTACCAGCTGTGGGTTGTAGTCCTTGAAAAGCAATTTCTTTAAAATAAAAATATCTCCCTTGACTTTGAACTTTGAGTGTTGTAACTTTGCAGATGTTGTTTATGCTCAAACAGCAACATTACACACTAACAAAAGTTAGAAAAGTGAAATCATAATCAACCACCCCTTTAAATTATTATTTTTCTCTTTATTCATTAAAATGCATAATAGCAGCATCATATGCATACATGCAGTTATAATAGTCATTACAATTCAAGTCTTATCATAACTGGTAAAACCTGAAAGCCAAAACATCTGTATTTTTTACTTTCTTTTGACAATATATAATATCACTCTATATTACTATTAAATACTACGGTAATGCCGTAAATGACATCCTTTTCCATTGACATCCATTAAAAAAAAACTGGTCTCCTTCCCTGCGTAGAGTTAGCATTAGCCGCTACGCATTTTTGGCTAAAGGTTGCAGGCTTGCCTTCTTGTGGTTTGGCGTTAAGCCTGATTCACACGGCAGGATAATTAGGCCGATTTTAGCCCCGATTTACCCCTTCCGACAATCTTAAGTATGCTCCGATTATCGTAAAATAATCTGATCAGATATTCCTGCCGTGTGTGGTGTGTTAAGAGTGCTCTCGTCTGCTCGGAAGGACGTCGGGACCGCTCCGATCTCAAATCGGGGATATCCAACATGTTGGATTTTTTTGGCCCGATTTCTCCTCGTGTGTGGTGTCCCCCGGGGACAAACGAGCACGCAGCCTATGGACTGTGGCGTGTAGCCAATCAGAAAGCGAGGTGACGAGGTGCAGAGGAAGCACCGGGAAACAAAATCAAAACAGCCGTCCATGCTCGCGCTGTCTCCACTTCTTTGACCATCGCCTTTTCTTTTGATAACGTTTTTTTTTTTCAGTTAAAAACAAACTACAAACTATCGCCACTGCATCCTCTTCGTCCGCCATGATTGTTTACTCTGAAGTCACGTTTGATCTCGAGGGATTTTGTGAGATTTTCCGTCTGACCTGGGAATGCTCTGGAGTCAAATCGGTTTGTGTGTGATGTGTTGATTTTGCCGTGTGGCTGCGCACCACACACTGTACGACCAAAACTGTTAGACCCGTGATTTTTTTATCGCCGGGTGTGGAGTCTCTCAGGTTTGGAAAATTTGCCAACAATTTTAAAACCGTCCCGTGTGAACCAGGCTTTAGTAATCCTGAAGGCATTGATTAGTTTGCTCAGGTGTTTTTGATTAGGGTTGGAGCTAAATTCAGCAGGACAGTTCTCTCCAGGGCTGCGTTCCAGTCCAAAATTGTCATGCCCTTCACTTGCTAACTTCCCTCCGTCTTGTTCACTCGGATGTACGTCATTGCTTACGTTGCACGAGTGTCCACTACTGGCGGAAACTGCAATTGGCTGAATTGGAACGTCCTAAGCCCTTGATCACTTGGAATGAGCCATGGAGTTGATTTATTATTTACATTTTTTTTTCCTTTAAGAATTTGTTTAATGCAGCATTTAAATGTATATAGGTGTGTTTGGGTTGTTTTAAATTAAATATATATATAATTAATATATCAGAGTTGTTTGTGTTGGTGGTGATTAGATGAGATCTGCGGTGACGCCACAATCGTGTTGCATTGTGGTATATGGAGCTGCCTGAAGTGTACATATGAAGTAGACTCGCTCCCTCGGACAAAATCGAGGGAATAAGTGTCTGTCCATATAAACTTCCCTTGTCCACTTCAGGAAGTGGAACGCACTTCAAAATGGCGGCAGGGATTCCCCCGAGGGGAAGTGCTTAGGAAAGTTCACAAGTGCGTGTCTAAAAGTGGACTGGAACGCAGCCCAGGATCCACATTGCCTACTCCTGGCCTAGTAAGACCTTGATTAGCTGGTTCAGGTGTGTTTAACTGGGTTTGGGGCTAAACTGTGCAGGACAGTGTCCTTCCAGGAGCAGGATTGGATTGGACACCCCTGCTTTAGGGATGCAACAGCTTGTCACTAAGGCAGTAGCCTTAAAGGGACAATTTATTTGCCTTATCTTCTACAAAAAAGTGTAAGATACTACTATGACCCTTAGGGGTAAATAAGATATATAATATACAAACAAGCCCTTGCACAAGCTGTTGTACCTATAAAGGTAAACATCATTTCAAAATGTCACTTTATTTCTGACTATTTTCACACAACATTTTGTGGCAGAAACTGGCTTCCATAGCTATGAGATTTACAGTACAGGGGTTATATATGGTGACCTATTCCCCTGTAGTTAGTATGTAAAGGTCACGAGTGAAGAATAGTTGATGAATTTACTCTGCAACACTAGCCGTGACAAATATGTTCATGTTCGGATGTAATTTTTGGATGATTTAACCAGCATAATAATTATTTATTCCTTATTATGTTCATATTATCTGTAGTGCCTCTTTAGAGCTTGAATCAAGTCTTTATTTAATTCATTAAGTGCAGACAAGGATCCAAGCATACAGATTTCTTACATATCATTGTGTCTCCACAGATTGTTTTTCGCAAGATTGTCGATGTGAAGAAAGAGGAAGAGGAGAGGAGACACCAGAAAAACGAGGTGACCCTGTCTATCCCCGTGGACCATCCTGTCCGCAAACTTTTCCAAAAGTTTAAGCAGCAGAAGGAGATGCGTACGCAAGGTTCATCCCAGCATGACCTAGAGAGGAACCAATTTCAGGTGGAACATCACCTCCATCCACTGTCCCACCAGCTTCATCAGCAACAATATCAGCCCCAGTACCAGGGCCACCATCCCCTTCAACACCAACATGTGACCACCATGCAAAACGGGACCCCTGGCTCAGGAAACGGGAACGGTGGTTCTAGCGTTGTAACAGTCTCACAGATAACCCCGATCCAGAACGCCCTAGCCTACGTTCAGACCGAGGAACCCAACAGCGAAGGCCATGAGGCTATGGAGCTCAAGCCCAGCTTTGGCGTACAGGACTCGAATTGTCTAAAAGTAACAAGTCCTGTGAGACCCAGAGGAGGAAGGGGACGAGGCTGGATGCGTTTCCATAACATTGCATCAGGATCATCTCCCATGCTTCCGCTGGAACTAGAGAAGCAGCCACAGCAGAAGGAAGAGGAGTGGGGGGATGTGTCCCAGCCCCTGAATGTGATCTCAGACAATGGGAAGAACCAGGAAGCAGAGGGTGGGGGATCTAACGAAATGGGTACTGGTGGAAATGGTAACAGTAGTGATGAGACTGATGAGAATACTGCCCTACACAAGACTGATTCTTGCGACAGTGGAATAACAAAGAGTGACTTGCGTATTGACCGGGTAGGTGATTCACGGAGCCCGTACGACAGAGCCTCGATAGAAAGAAGCCCATATGATCAGCCTAGTCCTGGAGTGGGTGACGTGACCCTTCGGGGGATTCAATTTCAGCCTGTCTCTGAACAGGCAGTGCTTCAAAACAGCCTGTATGAGGCAAAGCTGGAACTAAAAGGAGACATACAGACGTTAAATACCCGGCTAGCAGCTCTGGAGAACCAGGTGGGGGAGATTTTGAGACTTTTGTCAGAGAAGAGGAAACCTTCCCCAACTCCTCAGACCTCTTCGCCAAAAACTACACATCAGTGCCAGGACATCTTTGCCCTTTCTCAGCCTGTCACTCCAGAGACAGAGGGGGACGATGGACCCCTTTGAATAGGAGAAATATATTTAGATATTGATATGCTGTTTTTATTTATCGTTTCCCTTCCCCTCACTCAGGAAGGAAAGGTGAATACTGATGATTAGGGGAAGGATCCTTGCTGTTGTAAATATATACTTGCATGTCCAGCTGGAATCTGGCCTGCCAATGAAATTTTCTCTATGGATAGTTGTTGCTTGTAAACGTATGGAATCGGTTGCATGCGGAGATGATTTTAGTCTGACATTGCACACGGAATCTTCTAACCAGGTGATATTTCAGGGCATTTTCTTTTTGAGTGATGGCTTGGTCCCCCAGATGTGGGATCTTGGGTTGCTGTAAGGCAGAATCTGGCTTGGTCAATACCGCCATTGGTCATTCTTCATAGTGAAATGGCTATTAATAGCTAGTCATTTAAAGGAATGGTTTGCCCAAAAAAGAAAGTTTTGCCATTATTTATTCACCCTCATGTCACTCCAAAGCACAAAAGATGATATTTTGAATAACATTCTTTTTTTCTATACATGATTTCTTTTTTTCACACTGTGTGACTACTTGGTACTTTCAAAGCAAAGAATGTGTAGTGATCCAAAATGATTTTACTTCCAATTAGGGGTGGGAATCTTAAGGCATCTCACAATCCGATGCGATTCCAAAACGATCTACATTTTTTTTCTTAATTAGTTTACCGACTTTTAATCTCAAATTTTTGTGTGCATTTTTATTGAATTACTTGTAAAAAAATACTAAGAATTTTTTTTAAAACAATACAAATTTAATTAAAATTTATGTTAAGAATTTTCCACTGACTAAAGCTTTAAAACATACAAGCAAATCGTAAATAATAAAGAGGAATGAACCATATTACAAGAAATAAATGATGTGCGTGAGTACCTGAATGTTTTCCAGTCAAGAGCAGTGATTTTTCTCTTTCTCGGCTTTACTACTGTTTGATTATTACTGATGTCATCATAGACAGCAGGAGATCTAATTGGCTGCATTCACACAAATGCACAGATCTATTTTTGACATATCAGATGTTTTGTCCTGCCTGTTTAATTCCTTAAGACATAACTGACCGTGTTTTACATTAATTCCGTGTCATAAAAGCAGTTTGAGATGCAAGAGCATTTAACCGCTTACTTGACAGTCGCACACTACCGCTTTCCGCAAGCGCCCTTCACAAATCCCACATGAGCATTTGAAAGCAGACATCTGCCAGTAAGTTAGTTTTGTGTATTGAATATATAGGCCAATTGCATTTCATACTATAAACTTTCAGTGTATGGACTAAAAAACCCACTAAGGCCTTTTTTAAGATTTTGTGAATGACAGAAGAAAGAAAGTCATACAGATTTGAAATGACATCAGGGTGAGTAAATGATGACAGAACTTTCGTTTTTAGAACTATCACTGATTGCTCAAATGATTGGAAGTTTGTGAAATTGTTTGCCTAGATGATTTCTTGGATGTGATCAAGTAGATAATCCAATAACTAAACTCACTTTTGATATGCGAAACCCATTTCATTACCACCGCTGTTTCAAATTCCATTATCATTATTGCCTTGTATTTATTTTGTGGAATTCTATGATAGATAAGAGAGAAATGACTTACCGTTAGCCCAATTTTTGGGGAGCTGTTTTACATGTTTTAGAAAGATATATCTGCATGCTGGATGGATTTAGCTCTGGCATGGTAGGACTAGGGACTAAGTGTTTTTCCCTTATCAATTATGCAAACATACAAAGTGCAAGTCACAAAGGGGGAGGGGAGGGGAGGGGAGGGGGAGGAGGGGGAGTAGGGGGAGGGCGGGGTCTGCATTTTGGGAAAGCATGAACACATTCAGTGCATTTGGAAATTATACATGCATGCACTGAATTCTTTGCATGACATCAACATTGTGTTTCATATAAAAGGTCATGGATCCCTGGTATTGTTTCCCAATATATAATACCGACAATTAATTTCAGTCCAGATGCATATTTCAAAACCTTCATATTTTAATCTAGTACCCAAATTAAAGCCACACTAAACTGCCTACTAAGGTGTTGTTTTTGAAAGAACCTAATGGTTGGTCATTTGAAAGTGCTGTGGGGAACTTTCTTAATATTATGTTATTATATCCACAGGCGGTGACTCACTGCATATCAGCATAAAGGGTGCTTTAGAGGGTTTATAACATAATGACTAATGCTCCTTCACCTCTTGTTTCCCATCAGTTCTCTTGTAATGTTATTAGTCCATTCTGGAGATGTTCATACCAACACAAGGGATATTCAGTTGTGAATGGGGTTCAGAAGAGAGACTGTTAAGATTAATACTACACCAACAGGAGTGTGTTTGTATTAATTTTACTTTTAATGCCTATAGATCCTTTACAATGAAAATGTTCTGTCATAATGTAATCCACAAACAAGCAACAGTTCTTCAGTGGTACTTCAAAGCAATAGCCATTATTGTATATCCCTCTACTTATTCCCAAATTTGGTTCTGTCTTTGATAAACACATGCTCATCACTGTAAGTGCTCAGATAATAATATTAGTTCACTGCTATTGTTTAATCATCATTTCAGATGTTATGATGTTCATGGGGACCAAAGACATTAGAACTTTTGTACTAATAGCATTACATCAGTGTCCTGCTCAAATTCCCAAATCCCATTATTACCTGTCACCAGTGGATGGTGATAAAAGCCTTATTGGGTTATACTGATATGTAAATGACATCACTGTTTTGCTACTTAAGCAAAATAAACATTTGAAAGATGACAGGATTCAGATACATATCATTTACTGGCTGTAGTATTTCTAAACCCCATTATTTTAATATAGTTTTTTTTACAATCTAAAAACTTTTAGGATAGTTCACAACAATAACAACAACAAAAATCATAATTTTATCACCATTTCATTTCAAACCTCTATGACTTTCTTTCCTCATAGGAACACAAAATGAGAAATGTTGATGTACTGGTCAATTTGACATCTTTTTTTTGTTTTGTTTTTTGCTTGGATTCCCATTAATTTAAATGTGGAAAAGATGGGCTAGTACATTCTTTAACATATCACCTTTTGTCATATAAGTCATATAGGTTTTAATGTAGGGAAGGGCAACGATTAATCGCGATTAATTGCATCCAAATTAAAAGTTTGTGAGTACATAATATATGTGTGTGTTATTTTGTAATTATTTTGTATATATAAATACACACATATATTTAAGAAGAATGTGTTATTAATATATAAAATATTTATATTTATATATAATATCAATTATGTATAAATCAATATATATATATACACTCACCTAAAGGATTATTAGGAACACCATACTAATTGTAGTGAAGAGGCGGAGTCAGGAGAATCCATTTGCAGCATTTATTAGAATAGTCAAAACAGGCAAAGTCCAACAGAGGCAAACAGAACAGAGAAGGCAAGGCTGAGACAAACCAGGTAACCAGGCAAGGGGTCGAGGCAGGCAGAGAGAATCAGAGTCCAGTAAACAATCCGAGGTCAGGGCAGGCAGAGAGAATCAGAGTCCAGTAAACAGTCCGGGGTAAAGGCAGGCAGAGAAGGGTCAGCAACGATAAACAATCCAAGATCAAACACAGGAAACAAACTCAGGGAAATAACGCTCAGAAATGATGGCCGGGGCAGATCAAGACTTCGCACTGAATGAGTGTGTGAATGAGGCTTATATGAGTGTGTGTGAATGAGGTGCAGGTGTGAGTGCAATCAGTCCCAGGTATGAGGCATGATGGGAAATGGAGTTCGATGGGTAAAGTTAATATTCCGGAGACGGTTCCCTCCGGTGGTGAAGAGGAGGTGGTGCGGGAGCCTGCTCCGTTACAGAGCCCCCCCCCCTGCGAGTGGCTCCTGAAGCGAGGAGGCAAACGACGCCGGGGTCTCCCACGGGGTCGAGGGGCCGGTTTTTCCGGGTGCATCCGATGAAACTCCTCCGTGAGTGTGGGATCTAGGATATCTCCAGAGTTGACCCAGGATCGCTCCTCCGGACCGAGCCCCTCCCAGTCAACCAGATACTGGAGGACGTTACCCCGGCGCCTGGAGTCGAGCAATTCGTGCACACGATACGCCTCCTCGCCGTCAACCAGGATGGATGGGGGGTTTGGACCTGTGGCTCCCTCCTCCGACTCTCCTCGCGGACCACCGGCAGGTTTCAGGAGTGATACATGGAACGTGGGGGAAATACGGTAATTAGCGGGCAGGTCTAATCGAAATGATACTGGTGAGATTTGTCTAACAATTTGAAACGGACCAACATACCTGGGACTGAGTTTGCGACATGGAAGTCGAAGTCTGAGGTCCCTGGTTGAGAGCCAAACCCATTGGCCAGGTTGATACTCTGGGGCGGTGCAGCGATGACGATTAGCCTGGAGTTCTTGTCGTCTGACGGCGTGACGCAGGTGAGTGTGTGCTTGATCCCAGACCTCTTCACTCCGTTGTAGCCATTCGGTGACAGAGGGTAAATCAGTGGGTTCACCAGACCATGGGAAGAGTGGCAGTTGGAAGCCCAGGATGCATTTGAATGGAGTGATTCCAGTGGCGGGTTTGATGAGGGAATTCTGAGCGTATTCGGCCCAGAATAGATACCTGCTCCACTCAGCTTGGTGTTGTTGACAGTAGGATCGTAGGAAACGAATTACATCTTGATTGAGACGTTCAGTTTGTCCGTTGGATTGGGGGTGATAACCGGAAGTGAGGCTGATGTTGACGTTGAGATGTTTGAAGAAAGATGTCCATACCCTGGAGGTGAACTGAGGTCCTCGGTCAGAGACGATGTCTTCGGGGAGGCCATATAAGCGGAAGACCTGGTTGCAAAGATGTTCAGCAGTTTCCAGAGCCGTAGGAAGTTTGGGAAGAGGAATTAATCTGCAAGCCTTGGAGAAACGATCCACAATGGTGAGTATGACAGTGTGACCTTGTGACTTGGGTAAATCTGTGATGAAGTCGATGGCTATATGAGACCAGGGGCGTTGCGTTATGGGGAGTGGATTTAAGAGTCCGGCTGGCAGTTGTCGAGAGGATTTGGACGTGTTACAACTTATGCAGTTCTGGATGTGTCGGGTCGTATCAGACTGTAAAGTTGGCCACCAGAAGCGGTTCCGGAGCAAATGGGTGGTCGCTGTTATGCCGGGATGTCCAGAACTGGGTGTGGAGTGTATCTGTTCTGTGAGTCGTGAGCGCAAAGGTTCTGGAACGAATAAGCGACCCTCAGGACACTCGGTTGGAGGTTCTGCTTGACTGTTGAACTGCTCGATTTCTGTGATAATATCCCACTGCACCGGAGCCACTAGGAGTTTTCCTGGGATAATGTTATCTGTGACAGGGGGTTGAGATTCATCTGTCTGGCGGGAGAGAGCATCAGCTTTAATGTTCTTGGACCCTGGACGATAGGAGACAGTAAACTGAAATCTGGTGAAGAACAAGGCCCACCTGGCCTGACAGGGATTCAAACGTTTGGCTGACCGAAGGTATTCGAGGTTCTTGTGATCGGTAAGGATAATGAAGGGTTGGGTTGCTCCCTCCAGCCAGTGTCGCCATTCCTCGAGAGCAAGTTTCATGGCTAACAATTCGCGGTTACCTACATCGTAGTTCCGTTCAGCTGGGGACAGTTTTCTGGAGAAGAAGGCACATGGGAAAATTTTTACTGGATCACCTTGGCGTTGCGAGAGAATGCCCCCCACTGTGTTGAAGCATCCACCTCCACGATGAATTGAAGCGCTGGGTCTGGGTGTCGGAGAATGGGAGCAGAAGTGAACAGGGCTTTGAGTCTGTCGAATGCTTGATTTGCTTCCGAAGTCCATTGCAGCTGGTGGGTTTGACGTTTGGTCATGGCGGTGAGAGGTGCGGCTACAATGCTGAAGTTTCGGACGAAACGTCGGTAGAAGTTGGCAAAGCCCAGGAAACGTTGCAATTCTTTGACGGTTTGGGGTAAGGGCCAGTCCAACACTGCTTTGACCTTTTTGTCGTCCATAGCTACTCCCTCCTGACTGATTATATACCCGAGAAATGCTGTGCTGGTTTGATGAAATTCACATTTCTCTGCTTTGGCGTAGAGTTGGTACTGCAGTAGACGTTTCAGGACCATTCTGACGTGTTGAATGTGTTCTTCTAGGGAATTTGAGAAAATTAGAATGTCGTCGATTTATACGATCACCCATCTATACAACATGTCCCGAAAAACATCGTTCATGAATGACTGAAAGACAGAAGGACTGTTAGACAGACCGAACGGCATAACCAAATATTCATAGTGGCCACTGCTGGTTGAAAATGCCGTTTTCCATTCATCTCCTTCCCGAATGCGAATGAGGTCATAGGCATTGCGAAGGTCCAGTTTGGTGTAATATTTGGCCTGGCGGAGTTGTTCGAGGGCGGCTGGAACAAGAGGTAAGGGATAGCGGAACTTAACAGTCACCTCATTGAGTCCACGATAGTCAATACAGGGTCTCAACCCTCCATCCTTTTTCTTAACAAAGAAGAAACCTGCTGATGCTGGAGATGTTGAGGGTCTAATGAAACCTTTGGTTAACTCCTCTTCAATGTACTGCTTCATGGCTTCAGATTCTGGCTGAGATAATGGAAAAATTCGACCTTTAGGTGGAATGGCTCCGGGCATGAGTTCGATGGCACAGTCAATGGATCGATGTTCAGGAAGTTGTGATGCTTTCCTCTTACTGAAGGCTTCAGTCAGATCTGCGTATGCTGAAGGGAGTTTTATTTCTTGTTGATCAGAAGTGCGGTTAGTTGAGACGGGTTGCGGAATCTGAGTGACCCTAGTCAGGCAGTGCTCGTGACATGTGACATCCCATTGAGTGATTTGACCTTCCCTCCAAGAGATGTGTGGATTGTGGATGCGTAACCAAGGCAGGCCGAGTACTATGCTATGATGTGGAGCTTGAATGACGTAGAATTGGATTTTTTTCCGAGTGCAGGGCCCCGATGTGCATTGTGATCTCTTCGGTCACCCGGTGAATTCTTCCTCCTCCGATGGGGCGTCCGTCTAGCGCCTCCACTGTCAAAGAAGAAGAACAGGGTTTCAATTTTAGCTGATGTAAAGAAGCGAATTCGCGGGAAATGAAGTTCCCCGCGGCTCCTGAATCGATCATGGCAGTGGTTGAAATGATTTGGTCCCGGACGGACAAACGAATGGGTAGTAAGAGGTTGGATGTGCATTGGTTTTCTTTTTGACTCACCGCTTGGGTCCTATTGGCCGGGCGAACGGGACAATCGATTCTCATGTGGCCTGGCTGACCACAATACAGGCAGAGGCGGTTTTGCTGACAGCGTTCTCGTTCCTCTGGAGAGAGATGGGTGAACCCTAGTTGCATGGGTTCGGGTGCCATGGCGGCTTCGTGTGTGTATCGTGGTGGGGCTCGAGGGTGGCGGCGAGAACGCATCAGATTATCGACCTGGATGGCGAGATCAATGAATTCATTCAGGTTTCTGCCCTCATCTCGGCAGGCCAACTCAGACTGTAACTCGACTGATAGTCCTTTTCTGAAGAGTGCTTTAAGAGTATCATCGACCCAGTTCGTTTGAGCCGCGAGAGTGCGAAAAGTGAGAGCATACTCTGCAGCGGTGTTTCATCCTTGAGAGAGGTTTAACAACTGTTCTTCCGGATTCCCTTTTGCAGTGGAGTGTTCAAAGACATCACAGAATCGCTGAAGAAATCCCGTGAATGAGGGAAATGCAGAACCATCGGGTCTCCAAACTGCCGTAGCCCATTCCAACGCCTTGCCGGTGAGTAGTGAGCAAACGAATGCAATGGGCTTCATTGGGGTAGAATGATGGTTGCTGATCGATGTAAAGCGTGCACTGTAGCAGAAAACCCTTGCATTTGGTTGGGTTACCATCAAATTTCTCTGGAAAAGCAAGACGAGGGTGGCCAGCAGTGTTGACAGCGTGGGAAGATGCACCTTGTGAATGTTCAGCGGGCCCGCTGAAGGATGATACTCGTAAGTTCTGTAGTGATTGAACTAAATCCTCGATGAGAGAAGTGAGTCGGCTCAGCTGATGGTGATGCAAGGATAATTGTGAAGCTTGAGCAGATACCTCGGTGGCGAGCTGCCTGACTGCTGCTGGATCGAGTGTTGGCGAAGTCTTCTGTAGTGAAGAGGCGGAGTCAGGAGAATCCATTTGCAGCATTTATTAGAATAGTCAAAACAGGCAAAGTCCAACAGAGGCAAACAGAACAGAGAGGGCAAGGCTGAGACAAACCAGGTAACCAGGCAAGGGGTCGAGGCAGGCAGAGAGAATCAGAGTCCAGTAAACAATCCAAGGTCAGGGCAGGCAGAGAGAATCAGAGTCCAGTAAACAGTCCGGGGTCAGGGCAGGCAGAGCAGGGTCAGCAACGATAAACAATCCAAGATCAAACACAGGAAACAAACTCAGGGAAATAACGCTCAGAAATGATGGCCGGGGCAGATCAAGACTTCGCACTGAATGAGTGTGTAAATGAGGCTTATATGAGTGTGTGTGAATGAGGTGCAGGTGTGAGTGCAATCAGTCCCAGGTATGAGGCATGATGGGAAATGGACTTCGATGGGTAAAGTTAATATTCCGGAGACGGTTCCCTCCGGTGGTGAAGAGGAGGTGGTGCGGGAGCCTGCTCCGTTACACTAATACTGTTTTTGACCCCCTCTCGCCTTCAGAACTGCCCTAATTCTACGTGGCACTGATTCAACAAGGTGCTGAAAGCATTCTTTAGAAATGTTGGCCCATATTGATAGAATAGCATCTTGCAGTTGATGGAGATTTGTGGGATGCACATCCAGGTCACGAAGCTCCCGTTCCACCACATCCCAAAGATGCTCTATTGGGTTGAGATCTGGTGACTGTGGGGGCCATTTTAGTACAGTGAACTCATTGCCATGTTCAAGAAACCAATTTGAAATGATTTGAGCTTTTTGACATTGAGGTGCATTATCCTGCTGGAAGTAGCCATCAGAGGATGGGTACATGGTGGCCATAAAGGGATGAACATAGTCAGAAACAATGCTCAGGTAGGCCGTGGCATTTAAACGATGCCCAATTGGCACTAAGGGGCCTAAAGTGTGCCAAGAAAACATCCCCCACACATTATTACACCACCACCACCAGCCTGCACAGTGGTAACAAGGCATGATGGATCCATGTTCTCATTCTGTTTACGCCAAATTCTGACTCTGCCATCTAAATGTCTCAACAGAAATCAAGACTCATCAGACCAGGCAACATTTTTCCAGTCTTCAACTGTCCAATTTTGGTGAGCTCTTGCAAATTGTAGCCTCTTTTTCCTATTTGTAGTGGAGATGAGTGGTACCCGGTGGGGTCTTCTGCTGTTGTAGCCCATCCGCCTCAAGATTGTGCGTGTTGTGGCTTCACAAATGCTTTGCTGCATACCTCGGTTGTAACGAGTGGTTATTTCAGTCAAAGTTGCTCTTCTATCAGCTTGAATCAGTGGGCCCATTCTCCTCTGACCTCTAGCATCAACAAGGCATTTTCGCCCACAGGACTGCTGCATACTGGATGTTTTTCCCTTTTCACACCATTCTTTGTAAACCATAGAAATGGTTGTGCGTGAAAATCCCAGTAACTGAGCAGATTGTGAAATACTCAGACCGGCCCGTCTGGCACCAACAACCATGCCACGCTCAAAATTACTTAAATCACCTTTCTTTCCCATTCTGACATTCTGTTTGTAGTTCAGGAGATTGTCTTGACCAGGACCACACCCCTAAATGCATTGAAGCAACTGCCATGTGATTGGTTGATTAGATAATTGCATTCATGAGAAATTGAACAGGTGTTCCTAATAATCCTTTAGGTGAGTGTATATATACATGCAAATATGTCTTAAATATATACATGCATATATATTTATATATACAAAATAATTATACACACTACTCACACATATATTATGTGTAAAAAAACTTTTATTTTGGATGCGATTAATCGTTGCCCATCCCTAAGAGTGAGTAAAGGATGACAAAATTTTCATCTTTGGGTGAACTTTTTGAAGCATGAAAATATTAATAACAATTACACCTTGTCTACATCGGACTTGAGGCTGTTTACAATGGACAAAGCGGCCACTGCGATTTGTTCTTCATATCAGAAGTAGCGCAAGCGGCTGGAGTTCATCAGCAATAATATGGGGCATCAGTTTACTGTCGGAGATGTGTCATTTTGCGTCACGCTAAATCCAGTGTAGACAGCATCACTGATTATAATGGGTTCTATTAGCTTTTGACGCTCCACGGTGCGCCACTTATGTCTGGTGTAGACGTGGTGTAATAATATCTTCTAATAATATCTCACACTTTGATCAGCATCATAAAACATAAAACACCCTTGATTATGCTTTTTCATTCACTGGTTTCATGCTTTAAGATTTCAGTGTCCTATGCTCCTTCATTCTGTTTGAGTTATTTTTCCTGTCATTCAGCCCAGCAGAGAGGAGCACAGACAGTGAAAGGATTATTCTTTGAGTCTCCCATAAAATTGAAGAGATGGATATGATAGATGCTAAAAGCTGTAATAGTGTGGCAGATGACGCGAGTCTCCGTAATCGAATGGAGCTGGCTCGCTGCGTGAATCCCAGGGTGCCTGTTCCGAGGATTACACACAGTTTTCAGAAAATAATGAGGGTATTCAACTCCACTGGGTATTGAAACTTTTTGGAGTGGGGTGGGGGAGCACCATGTGTCTAGTGAGGCTTTGGACTCTGGGCATCTGAATGCATGCTGCATTTTTTTACTGTATAAAACTTAATCCCAATGAGAATGATATTTGCCTGCCAAAGCAGTGTTTTGCTGCGACTTTTCACGCACACACACACACAAACACATAATGGGCAGAGGCCTGGGCACTTAATCACAAAAAAAAACACATCACAAAATACAATATTATGCTGTTCATTAAAAGACATTACATGCCAATACAGGAAGTTTTTGATGACTATCAATACATACTGGCCATTGCAACACAATCAGCAGATTAATAGTAGGCCTAACTGATTTTAAATTGCCATTTATCTCCCAGTCTCCATAAAAGGAAAAAAATGTAAAAACCAAAAGGTGGGATGATGTTAAAAAAAAACTAAATGAAGAAAATTCATTCAATGCATTTTTTGACCTACAATAGTTTATTTAATAACATGAATATTGATTGTTTCTCACCAAATATTAGCTACAGTGCCTTTAAAAAGGATTCATGCCATCAGACGTGTTTGTGTTGTATTGTTTTACAACAATAAACCTCACTGGCTTTTTTTTACACTAATATTTTATGTCAAATGTCTACATCAGTTGTTAAACAAAATTATTGCCCCATTCTTTCCTGAATGTCGGGATATCTTAAGTAGATGAGCCTTTATCAAGTGCAACCCATAAATAAAAAAAATGTTTGATTGACATCTGGACTTTTGGATTTGTTAATATTAAACATTAGCTTTATACTTGAGGTCACCATTTTGCTGGAAATGGATTCCTTTGTAGGTGTCTTTGCTGCATTCGTTTTACGCTCCACCTTCACAAACCTCCCACAGCCTTTTTGCAGAGAAGCATCCTCATGAGGGTGTGTTTCTGATCATCTACAGTTTGGCTTACAACAAACATACCGTTGAGTCTGATGGCCAGAAAGCTCAATTTTATTCTCATCAGACAACAGAACCTTCTTCCAGCTTGTTTCAGAATCTCCCACGTGTCTTCTGGCAAACTGTAGACGAGATCTCATATGCAACAGTGACTTATCTTTGTCACTCCCCTATAAAGCTGTGACTAAAGCTTGTCTATTTCTTAATTACGGATTTAACTTGGAACTGTTTTTGCATCCATTTCCTGGCTTGTGCCTTTCTATTGCTTTTTGTTTGCAGAGTTGCTTGGAATATTAGTTTTTCTTCATGGTTTATGTTCTACAGCCGCAGTTCTGACTCACAAAACTTGGACCTTGCAGATAGAGGTATTTATAATCATCAGAGATTACACACAAGTGAGATCCATTTAACATTGACTATTTATATGGCTACAAACCAGTTGGCTGCACTAGTGATGATTAAGTCACATTAACATGAATACTTACCATTATTATATTTATAGTTTATATTTATATTTTAATCACTGTGTAAAGATCTGTTTTACCTTTTGAAATTAAAGTCTTTTTTGTTGTTGTTGTTCTTGATCACTGACAAAAAGCCAAATGATCCAGTCCACCATGATTCAGTTTCGGTGCTGTACAGCAATAAAACATGAAAAATAGAGTGAATATATTTTATTGGCACTGTAAATGCAAAGATTAGACATTTACTTAAAAAGAACCTTGTGTTTTTGAATTGAAAAAAGCAGCCAAGGTTATAACTAACTTCTAACAGGATAGAAATAGGTGTCAGATAAATCATTTCAGTTCATTCACACACTTGAGGGAGGGTTAATCATCACTTTCTTTTTGGACGGCATTTTTTCAGACCTCAGCAGAATTTCATTGCTCTCATCTGTTCTCATAGCTGAAGTGCTGCCCAGGCTCCTCTTACCCTTTTGGAAGCAGTGACCACTGAGTTTATTATTAAGCTCCTTTTCCACTGTAAATGAGACTGCCTTTTTATCAGTGTAAAAAATATGTTATGATAATATTTCTGAGGGAGGTGGGGGAAAGTGTTTATTTTGACCACACTGGCATGAATATTAATAATTTGTTATATACAGTGTAGTACACTGATGTTATAAAATAAAAATTTTATTGTGCTAATTTACTAATCTTGTCATTTTTTTTTTCATTTAACTTATATTACAATGACCATTGGTTTTGTATTATTAGAAATGTCATTGCAGTACACATTTTTTTTAGTGCTGGGCAACGATTAAAAATTTTAATCGCGATTAATCGCATACATTTATTGCGATTAATCGTGATTAATCGCGTTGTTACGCGCAAGAGTGAATAATGAATTCTAAAGTAGTGTATTGCGCACTTTTGATTTAAATGTACTGCTATATACACAAAAGTGCAATAACATGTGGTTTGCCAAAACTTTAAACAAATAAGGTGCTTTATACCAGCAGTATTCCCTTTACACAGTAGCAATAAAATATTTATTGTACAAATATTTTTGTCTCTCAACTTAAACATTAATGTAATCAAATCAAATATTAAAACAAAGCTATGCCACTGCCAGGGCATTACCTTTTATCTAGCTTGTTAAATCGAGTCCAGTTTTCTTATTTTTTTTCTGAACAGGTATCAACAGGTATCTTTTATCAGGGAGCAGCAGAAACAGTCTATGTAGTCAGAGGTCATGACCACTACTACAGATATAAGTCGACCAACGTTACTTCTCTGATAGCAGCTTAGGTTTGGTCATGACATGGTTTCCCACGTACACTAGATTACATTAAACAGATGTCAAGCCCAATTTATACTTCTGCGTCGAACTCACGGCGTAGCTACGTGCCTGCTGTGTGTAGCGCGCGTACCCTGACGTGCACCTCTCCAAAAATATAACAATGCGTCGATTATACGCATACCGCAAGTGCTGTGATTGCTAGAACCGACAAGCTAGTGCGACAAGCGAGTGCGTTCCTGTGAAACTGTTGAGGTCATGTTCGCCTCACGCACGCGCCCTCCCGTTGCCGAAGTTGATATGACGACGCGCAGCACAAATCATTGGAAGAGAGACTGATCCTCGGCTCGCTGTTTGTGAGTTTCCACAATCTAAATAGTTATCAGGTCGTCATCAACAGAAGGGAATTCACATGGCAGCGCATCCCTGCTAAACTAAACGCAGGCCTATCAGGTAAAGTTATGTATAATTTTAATTTAAGTTAAAAGGCTGCAGCTGCGTAGCGCACAGAAGCCGTTGCCACGGTTACTATCCATAGAGCGCATGTCATTCACTCGCGGGGCGCTGTCTCCCTTTGTGTTCACCTGAGAGAACCTGTCAAAGCCTCTCCTCTGCTTGTTTGGGAGGGTTATTTGCTGGCTGACCAACATCCCACCTCTCCTGTGATCCATGGTTTGACTGTAGGCCTATGTGTATTCAGAGCCAGTAAGCAACGGACTTTAAAAAAAATAAAAATAAAACACTGCGTTAACGTGCGATAAGAAAATTGTCGGCACTAATTAATAAATGCGTTAAGGCGATAATAACGCGTCAACTTGCCCAGCCCTATTTTTTTTATATGGTCCACTATGTCTGTATTGTCCTGTTTCAATTATTCAGTTCCTTTTCGTAGTCACTCCGAGTTACGTCGGATGACGGAGAAGGCTTTTTTTCGCCAGAAAGCCTATCATCTTCGAGTATTATTAAACGAGCCTATGGCAATGAAATGCCATGGGTCTGCGGAATTTGCATAGCGTATCTCCGCCCCACCGCGTGGGTATTTAAGGAGAGACACCTGCAACAGCAGATCATGTTTTCGCTTCGGAGCCAAGAGCATCTCTTCACTCCACAAGCCAAAATCCTGAGTTTCAGTGACATCTTCTCTTCGAGACGAGCGAGCTCTCCGGTGTTGGTGTGACGGCGGTACCCAGCGAGTGCACATTGCCTGCGATCTGAGCAGTGGTCTGCCGGTCTGTGTGTTTCTCCCTGGTCGCCTCAGCATCGCAGAGTTTTTCCTCTCTAAAAGAGCTGCATGTGGCACGTCTTTTTAAAGATGTCTCGCCCGTGTTCTTCTGGGTGCGGTCGATATTTATCTTCCTTTGATGGGCACAATCGCTGCTTTGCGTGTCTGGGCTTAGAGCACGCTAAAGCAGCGCTTGTGGATGACTCATGTTCCTTCTGTGGAAACATGACCATCGCAACACTGAGGTCGAGACTCAATGATCTCATTCGAGAGAGAGTCCCCTCATCCACACCCCGATCTACCCCCTCCACGAGAGGTGGTACTTCGGCTGGTGGACTGGGTGACTTGAGGGTGACTGTGTGGAGCAATCCGACGATGCGTCCTCGGACCACACCCCCCTCTACAGTGTTGCAACCCCGCGAGTGCTGCGGTGATTCAGGCGGGTCCGTCTACGGATGCCCCGCGTGTTTCATTCGGCGCTCCAGAGGAGGATTCAATGTCGATCGCGGCATCACAAGTCGGGCATGAGTCATCGGGAAGTGATGATGCGGCTGCGTTTCCTCCCTCGGGAGTGCCAGCGTTGACCGTGTCAGATCCCGAGATGACGGCCATGCTTTCCCGGGCCGCCGCGACATCGGGCTAGAGTGGAACCCTCCACCCTGCCCCGAGCGCTCGCGGTTGGATAATTGGTTTTTGGGTGCGGCTTCACGGCGGCAGCCAACCCCAATGCCATTCTTCCCGGAGGTGCATGAGGAGCTGTCGAAGTCATGGAAGGCTCCATTGACCTCCCGTGAACGTTCGACAGCTTTCTCCGCCTTTCCTCCCCTCGATGGCGCGGTCGCCAATGGGTACACTGGGATTCCCCCGGTTGAACGCTCTGTTGCGATGCAACTGTGTCCTCAGAGTGCTGCTTCTCGTGGTACTCCTAAGCACCCGTCCAAGGCCTGTAGATTTTCGTCTACTCTGGTGGCGAGATCTCACAGAGCTAAAGGACAGGCGGCGGCCGCCGCCCTGCATGTGATGAGCACCTTGCAGGTCTACCAGGCCCAGCTGCTCAGAGATATGCACGAGGGCAGGACTGACCCCGGCTCTTTGATGAGCTGCGTGCAGCCACTGTCCTCGCTCTCTGGGCGACGAAAGTGACCTCACGCTCCCTGGGTCAGGTGATGGCCACCTCTATGGCCCAGGAGCGTCACCTGTGGCTGAACCTGGCCGATATGTGGGACGTTGAGCGGACTCGTCTGCTCGACACCCCCATATCCCAGGCCGGCCTCTTCGGCGGAGGACTTCGCCCAGCAGTTCTCGACCGCACAGAAGCAGTCTGAGGCGATCAAGCATATTCTGCCCCGACGGCCCGCTGCTTCCTCCACCCAGCCGTCGGTTCAGACGTCTCAGCCTGCTCGCCGCCGAGGGCGCCCTCCTGCGGCTCCCGCCCCTCCCGCACGGCCCCATGAGCAGCCTTCACCCGGGCCGCGTCGTGGAGGAAGCTGCAGGAAGGCGCCACAGCCCTCTCCAGCCCCGCGCCCCGCTAAATGCCAGGCTAAGCGGCGCTCCTGAGACGGGCTGCTCAGTGATGGAACCGTTTTTTTCCCAGGAGGCGGTTGCAGGCCCCCTCCTTCCCCCGGTGGAGGGCCGGGGGAGAATCTTTTGTACTCCACTCCCCGCTGCTCACCCACGGGTGGGCAGCACCCTATTGTGGTCAAAGAAAGAACCGAAAATTCCATCACTGAGCACACAGAGCCGGACGACAGTGCGTGAAGCCCCCGGGCCTCGCCGCTCTCGTCCCCCTTTGTCTCTGAGGGTGCGGATGACAGTGTGTGCCGTCTCCGGACCTCACCACTCTCGTCCCCCTCTATTGCCAGACCCCTGGCAGAGCAGACCCTCGTGGAACGCTGGTCCTTCCCTGGTCTCCTCTGTCAGGATGCGGAGCATGACCGCGTCCCCGCTCAGGGCCGCTATGCCACTCTTGCCTGGGCCGGTCACTCCGCTTCGGTGCCCCTCCGGGGGGATGTCTGTGGTTCGGATGATTCCGCTGGTTCAGTTTTTGGGAGCTTGGTAATAGAGCTTCCCAACCTGTCCCACTGGGTCGCCCGAACTATCAGGCTCGGCTATGCGATTCAGTTCGCATGGTCTCCTACCTGCTTCAGGGGAATCCGCTTTACTGTGGTCGGTGGCAATGCCCCGATCATGAGAGCGGAGGTTGCCACCCTGCTGGCGAAGGGTGCAATCGAGACTGTCCCTCCAGCCGAGATGTGGTCAGGGTTTTACAGCCCGTACTTCATTGTCCCCAAGAAAACCGGTGGGTTACGGCCAATCCTGGATCTGCGCGTCTTGAACCGCTCCTTTCACAGGCTGCCGTTCAAGATGCTCACAGCCAAACATATTTTCGAATGCGTACGGCCACAGGATTGGTTTGCAGCTATAGACCTGAAGGACGCCTACTTTCATGTATCCATTTTACCTCGACACAGACCGTTACTTCGGTTTGCTTTCGAGGGGCAGGCATACCAGTGCGCGGTTCTCCCATTCGGGCTGGCTCTGTCTCCTCGCGTCTTTACGAAGGTCGTGGAGGCAGCCCTTGTTCCCCTACGCCCATTCTGAATTACCTCGACGACTGGCTAATATTAGCTCACTCTCGAGATCAGGTTTGCGAACACAGAGACCTAGTGCTCTGGCACCTAGCCCGTCTGTGCCTTCGGGTCAACTGGGAGAAGAGCAAACTCTGCCCCGTGCAGAGGATCTCTTTTCCCGGTATGGAGATTGACTCGGTCGTCATGTCCGCGCAGCTTACGAGCAAGCGCGCACACTCACAGCTGACTTGTCTTCGACAGTTCAAGGGCAAGAGCGCGGTCCCACTGAAATTATTTCAGAGGCTCCTGGGGCATATGGCATCTGCAGCCGCGGCAACGCCACTCGGATTGCTTCATATGAGACCGCTTCAGCTGTGGCTTCGCGATCGAGTCCCGAGGTGGGCATGGCATCATGGCACGCTCCGAGTCCCAGTGACTCCGACCTGCCGTCAGACCTTCACCCCGTGGTCGAACCTCAGCTTTCTACGGGCCGGAGTTCCCCTAGAACGAGTTTCCAGGCATGTTGTTGTCTCCACAGATGCCTCTGCCACGGGCTGGGGCGCCATGTGTAATGGACATGCCGCCGCGGGCTCCTGGACAGGACCCCAGCGCCAACTGCATGTCAATTGCCTCGAGTTGCTAGCAGTACGCCTTGCCCTGCACCGTTTCCACACGTTGCTCAAGGGTCAACACGTACTAGTCCGTTCAGAAAATACCGCGACAGTAGCGTACATCAACCGTCAAGGTGGTCTGCGCTCCCGCCGTATGTCGCAACTCGCACGCCACCTCCTCTTATGGAGTCAGAAGCACCTGAGGTCCCTTTGTGCTATTTACATTCCGGGAGATCGGAACTTTGCAGCCGACGAGCTGTCACGGTTTCGGCCCATCTCCGGCGAATGGCGACTCCATCCCCAGTCGGTCCAGCTGATTTGGGACCAGTTCGGGGACGCACAGGTAGACCTGTTTGCCTCCCATGACTGATCCCACTGCGCCCTGTATTACTCCCTGACCGAGGGCACGCTCGGCACGGATGCACTGGCGCACAGCTGGCCGCGGGGCCTCCGCAAGTATGCGTTTCCCCCATTGAGCCTGCTCGCACGGACCCTGTACAAGATCAAGGAGGACGAGGAGCAGGTCATTCTGGTTGCGCCATACTGGCCCACACGGACCTGGTTTTCCGAACTTATACTCCTCGCGACAGCACCTCCTTGGCCAATTCCTCTGAGGAAGGACCTCCTTTCTCAGAGACGGGGCACCCTATGGCACCCTCGTCCCGATCTTTGGAACCTCCATGTGTGGCTCCTGGACGGGACGAGGCAGGTTTGAGTACCCTGCCACCTGTGGTGGCGGCTACCATCACTTCCGCTAGAGTCCACGAGACATGTCTATGCGTTGAAGTGGAACCTCTTCGTCAACTGGTGCTCTTCTCACCGAGAAGACCCCAGGAGATGCTCGATCATTTTCGTGCTTTCCTTCCTGCAAGATGGGTTGGAGCGAAGGCTGTCTCCCTCCACCCTGAAGGTGTATGTGGCCGCTATCGCCGCATATCACGATCCAGTTGAAGGTAAGTCTCTGGGAAAGCACGACCTGATCATCAGGTTCCTGAGAAGAGCAAGGAGACTGAATCCTCCTCGCCCTCCTCTCGTTCCCTCTTGGGATCTCTCAGTGGTGTTAAATGCCCTGCAGAGGGCTCCCTTTAAGCCTCTGCAATCAGTTGAGCTTAAGTTCCTGTCAATAAAGACAGCGCTCCTGGTTGCATTGGCCTCCATCAAGAGGGTAGGGGACCTGCACGCATTCTCCGTTGACGAAGCGTGCCTGGAATTCGGGCCGGGTCACTCTCACGTGATCCTGAGACCCCGGCCTGGATATGTGCCCAAGGTTCCCACCACTCCCTTCCGGGACCAGGTGGTGAACCTGCAAGTGCTGCCCCTGGAGGAGGCAGACCCAACCTTGGCACTGCTCTGTCCAGTACACGCTCTCCATGCTTACGTAGACAGGACGCAGTGTTTCAGGACCTTATGCCAGCTCTTTGTCTGTTATGGTGGGAGACTGAAGGGAAAGGCTCTCTCAAAGCAGAGGTTGTCTCACTGGATAGTGGATGCCATTGCTTTGGCTTACCAACAGCAAGGCCGACCGTGCCCCCTTGGTGTGACAGCACACTCCACATGGAGTGTGGCTTCCTCTTGGGCTCTAGCGCATGGCGCCTCGCTGGCAGACATCTGCAGAGCTGCAGGCTGGGCGACACCCAACACATTCGCCAGATTCTATAATCTCCGAGTGGAGCCTGTGTCCTCTCGTGTACTCGCTTCAACCAGCTAGTACTGGACCCGCTCAGGTGTCTTCGCTTGCTCGCCATTCCACTTCACGGACTGGATACGTGCGACATTTCCTCAGCTGAGCCTTCCTCTCTGAAGCCCTGAGTTCCTCCAGCACTGTTGACGCTGGCGCCAGTGTTATTGCCTGTGCGTCGGCTAGGTGCCTCTGTGTGCATGGTTCCTCCCCTGAGTAACCCCCACATGTGTATTTCCACTGTAAGCCTCATTGAGCATGTGTCTTTCCCTCGGCAAGCCACCTTGCCACTCCTAGAGTTGAAAGTTACCACCCCACGGGCTGGTCACTCCAGTTTTCCTCCATATGAAGCCCCCCTCGGGCCATATGTGTATTCTTAAGTCCTCCCTACGGGTAGGCGTGCTGCGGCATATTTCCCCTGAGATATGCTTCCCAGTGTACCTTGGTATTCCTGTGTTAAGTAGGACTTAAGTAGGACTTCGTCCGTGCCTCTATCACGACAGGGAGGTCAGACTTCGCAGGGCACTGGAAGACAGCTGTGAAGGTGGCGTGATTACACGGGGACCCCCATTCTCCGTCATCCGACGTAACTCGGAGTGACTACGAAAGGGAACGTCTCGGTTACGGACTCGTTACGTCTCCCTGCCACTTCCGCTGTACCGCTGGGTAGACGCCTGAGTCCAGTCTCGGCTCCTCAGCGAAGACATGATCTGCTGTTGCAGGTGTCTCTCCTTAAATACCCACGCGGTGGGGCGGAGATACGCTATGCAAATTCCGCAGACCCATGGCATTTCATTGCCATAGGCTCGTTTTATAATACTCGAAGATGATAGGCTTTCTGGCGAAACCCCCATTTTCCGTCATCCGACGTAACGTCTCCGTTCCCTACTCAGGGAACGAGGGTTACATCCGTAACCGAGACGTTTGTCTCTGATAATCTCAAATGTAAAAAAAAAAGCACTGAATGATCTGACACACTGACCCAACTCCAACAGAACCTCCACAAGTTGTGATACAGTCCAGCTGTTTCCTTGACAACTTCAACCTTAATCTCTGTGGAAATGTTTTACCTTGCCAACAGTGTTGACCTGAGGACTTTTAAATCTATTTATTTTCTATAATCAGACACTATACCGAGGTAAGGAAGTATTGTAAGGAGAGCGCAAGTATTCAAATATGCTACATTGATGATACACAGTGATGTTTATGGATTGATTTCACCTTTTTCTCTTTATATGGTTTTAAGTGTATTAAGTTGTGATACACATAGGTACAATTTTATGAATTACCATGCTTTTTAAATATATATTATATTATATTATATTATATTATATTATATTATATTATATATGTATTTATTATTCTATGGCATTTTTAAAGGTTGAAAAGTGAAAAAGGAAACTCTGTGCCTCATCAGACTAACTGTGATGCTGGTTCATGTGTGTCAAGCCAGATGGTTGAGAAGTCATGTAGTGAGGCATTTGTCATAATAATTTGACAGTGCTTAGTTTACATGATATGTGTACTTGTTGTAGGAGGGAGGAAATTTTATCAAGGTTTTGTATGTTACAATTATGTTGCATCATGATTCCAGCATTGTTAAAAGGGGATTCTGAATGCTCTAACTGTTTTACATTTTGGCCCAGAGATGCACAATACCAACCCAGTCTCAAGAGAAAACCTAACTGTTTTACATTTTGGTGCGTTTTTGGCGAATTCATAATTTTCATAGGAAAATGTATGATTTTGAGAAAAAAAAAGAAGCATGAAAGTCCACCCCTAAACTTAACCCTTAGTGGAGTTTATGCATATTGTACATATTCATACAAATTAGCAAACGAAAAACAGTTTTGAATTGCCATGAGACCGTGTTGACAATACTGTAAAAAGAACTGCCGCTTATCCAACTATCAGATATACTCTGTATTCACATAATATTTTATGGTCAATTTATTTGATATGAGTTATCTCCAAACACCATAAACCGCACAAGAAAACATTTTAAATGTCAAAATAAAACATGCACTATTTGTGCAACACAGCTATACTTAGCATGAAGCCTTCCTGAAGAGTTGAGGCTACCACCCACACAATTCTCTTCGCTTCATATAATTGTGTGAAAGTAATATCAGGAAGAGACGTGCGGTTTTTCTTTTTGGGTTTTTTTTCTTTCTGGGACAAGCTATTTCTCAGAATACCAGAGTGAATATCTGTCAGTGTGTTTCAACACTGTGTGATGTCTCGCCAAAAAACACCATCTTTGCAAGAAGACACAAGGCTTCTCTAAATACTTACTGGACTGTAATCAAAGTCTGCCTGCCAGCTTTCCAGGGGCTGTCGGCCAATGTTGTATTTTAATCTAATTAGTACATCAAACATTCAATGCATTTTTACAATATTTGATCATGTTTCTCAAGTCAACATATTGCTGTTGATAACATACACTGTAAAAAAAGTTGTAAATAAAACAAAACTTGTTAGTGTGTTTTACAAGAAAATATTATTTCAGTCTTTCTAATTTAAAATTTCACATTTAATTCAGTTTGTTACTTGACAATTCTTTGTAATTATTTGTTAGTTATTTATTACTTGAAGACCCTAGAGATGTCCCCTACTTGGCTCAATCCAGAGGGTTGTCGTGCTGGTCCACTAGGGAGACTACACTGTAGTTGCAGCCGTCGTGTGTGCTGACGCGCCAAGTACACTGCAGTCGTTAACGCCGGACAGAAGGGGAGTCACACCACCATATGGAAAGAAACGTAAATGGGTGAAGCATAGTTTACTGTAAAGCTACGTCTTAGTGCTGCTTATCTTGGCAAAATGATGAGAGTCACTAAAGATGCGTTTAAGGGTTAAGTAAATCCTACACCAACTTTTTTTAATTGTAGTTGTCATCTACTCTCAGTTAGGCTAATGATAAAGTGTGTCATTTCAGCTCCACTATAGTTTCACCAAATTGTTTTCAAACAGGATTTCTGAACAAATGGTTCTCTTGTTTGCCATTGGTCGACCAAACATATAACCACGCCCCAAAACTTAAACCATAGGTTGAGCCAATGTTGCTATATTGGTCTGGAGTGCGTTTCCTGCACAATAGCATATCTTGCTTTATTAATTAACTATTCATGACTGTTTCCCGAAACTGAAGTAACTTTGATCCACATCTCACCACATTGTTTCAACAATACAGAGTTGCCGTTTATGCCATCAATTTACATTACATCTAAGGAATACTTATCTATTTTTGTTGTCCATTGCTTTGCTTTTTGCTTACCAATGTTTGATTCAATTGTGGTTCCTCCATTGTACTAGAACTAGAACACATTGGCACATTCAAGCTCTTCGAAATTGGCGCTGTCATTCTCTTGACAAACTAAAAGACATTGTCACAGCCCGGCTCAGAGGTTGTGACAAAGAAGCGGGACGCAAAATCTTAATCAAAAGATGACCAATTTATTTACCAGACAAAACCACAATTAAACAAAATGCCGGCAACAACACAAAACACGTAAAGGGAAATCACGCAGGAGGGAGAACCCCTCGCTCGTTCCTCCTGAAGGCAGAGAGCAGGAAGCTTTTATCAGGAAAAGAAACTCCCACCACAGGTGTCCTCCATCCGCCCTCAGGATTGCAGCCCCGCCCCACTGAAACACAGAAAGAGCACAAACAAATATGCAGGCCGTCACAACATAAGAATTAAATTTGTATATATGAAATAAAAATATGGATTGTACTGCATGTTAGTTTGCTTATTTTCTGAAGAGCATGATCTGTTTAAGTCCACAGTTCGTAGGCTACTGACCAGAAACTATGCTGCTAACCACAGGTTGAGAGCTGTAGTTCCAACCATACAACTTTGTGATGATGTTTGTTAATGTTCATTGGTTTAAAAAAACAATGAATTGAACTATATTTCTAACCATGGAACTTGTGACTATAATTGGCTAAAGCCCAAAGTATACTTCGGTTCCATATCTGTCACTCACTTCAACGTTGTGTCGATGTGATGACACAAGGGGTAACACTTGGGGGCCATGAAAGTGCCTCTGATACATCAGAAAAACCCACTAAGAATTGTCGAGTGGAATTTGCATGCCACTCCCCCGGACATATGGGTATAAAAGGAGGTGGCTTGCTCCCCTCATTCAGAATTGTTCTCTAGAGCCGAGAAGACGTGTCTGTGATTCTCTCTCCATTCACCTCTGCATTTCAGCGGTTTTCTCTCCCACTGGCACCATTATGCAGAAAGTCACCTCAGTTGATCCCCATCTTGGTTCTTCTGCTACTGTGCACAAGGTCACATCAGCAAGCGCTGAAGGCGATCTGAGGGTACCAATCGAAGTATTTCCACTGGGTGAAACCCCACAGCCCTTCCATTCCTCAGCACGCTCGTCTCTTCCGGTCAAGTTCATGTATTAGTAAGGCAGTTCCCTTACAAGTGAACTTAATTTCTCATTTTATGCTTAAGATGAGGATGAGTTGTCAATCGCAGCATCGGAGGGTGAGTTTTTGCCTTCTGACAGGAAAGACTGGCCCCACCATCAGGTACAGTTGCGCAGACTGAGTCCGACGCTTAGATGGCTGCTGTGCTTGCTCGGGCTGCCATGAATATTAGGCTCAAGTGGTCCCCTCCACCCTGCACTGAGCATTTGTGGTCAGCTGATTGGTTTCTAGGGTTGGAACACCACACAGCCATATTCCACCCCTGTACCTTTCTTCCCAGAGGTGCACGAGAAACTCACAGTCACAGAATGCGTCTTTTACCTGCTTTGCAGGTTCTTCCATCCTCACTACTCTCGACTGTGGGGCTGTAGGACCCAGCACTCATGCAGGAACTGCGCTCAGTGACCAATTTTACACTATGGGCATCGAAGGTCACAGCACAGACAGTTGGTCGGGCGGTGTCCACCTTGGTGGTTCAGGAGCATTACCTATGGCTCAACCTAGCCGAGATGAAGGATGCCGAGAAGAATTTCTCAATGCCAATCTTCCAAGGGGGTCTATTCGATGGACACTTTGGAGGACTTTTGCAGTAGTTCTTGACGGTGAAGAAACAGACGGAGGCTGTAAAAAATATAATGATGCGACTCAGCCACCAGCTTAAAAAGCAGGCCGCCAAGGTCCCACACCCCATCTGCCTGCCGCCGAGGTTTTTGGCAAGGTTTTTTTCTCTCTCACGACAGCCATACACAAAACGCTTGCAGAATAAGTATTATGGAAGCGAGCCTATTGCTTCCTTGCATTCAGCTGCAGCGCACCCGCAGTCGGGTAAATGCAATATGATACGAGGACGTGCAGCTTTCTCAGCCATCACAGACCAATCCCATTACAGGCTCTCGGAGCAAGGTATGTGTCTCAATGCCTTATGGCCACTAGATCAAGATGCAAAGCTTCCTATGTGGCAACACCTGCTCCGCCTCGGTATGTTGAAAACTGTTGTTCCCTTGGTGCCCCACGGGGAGAGCTTGGACGCATGGTTAGCACTTCCAAATCATTTTGCTGGCTCATCAAAATAATTCAACTACTCGATTCAGTTCGCCAGGTGCCTGCCCAGGTTCTACAGCATCCTGAAATCACTGATGTGCTTTTCGCGATGAGTGAAACTTCGAGGAGAGTGGAGACTCCATAACCAGGCAGTCCAGCTTATCTGAGCTCACAGTCCTCGCAACAACCCCTCCCTGGCGAATGGAAGGATCTCCTTTCTCAGGGGCAGGGCATAATCTGACAATCGAGCCTAGACCTCTGGAACCTCCACGTCTGGCCTCTGGGTGGGAGGCGGAAGACCTGAGTAGGATCACCAGAAGTGATAGACTCCATTACTCTAGCCAGAATAATGAGGTAAATATAAAACAATACTTTACAAAATAAACCCCAAACAACAATAATATTTACAACAAAATATACACTTTATCTTAACTAACATAATACAATCAACTACTTATAGCACAATATAAAAAAACTCCAACAAACAAAACAAAAAGATAAACTAAATGAAATAGAATAAAAGATCCCCCTCCAAATAAGATCATGATGGTACAGTTAAATTTCCTCTGGAAAAGCACAAGTTTGGAGACTGAAGTCCCGCCTTTCCCTTTGTTTGCTGACATATGGAAGGCAGCCATTCACTCCATGGACCAGAGGAATATAGGACTTAAAAACAGTAAAGAGTAATATACTGCCCTACAAAGGCAAAAGACCTTAACTCGCTAGAGTGTGGAACTGAGAAAAAGTACTTTAAAAATGTTTAGTTGTCCCGCCAAATTAATTATAGGTAGGACACAAATCTGGCAATTAGATGTTTTAGTAATGAAAATTATCTAGGCTACATAAAAAAATCTTGAGCTCAAACTTGACTTTTGACCACTATTTTAAAGTTACTGTATGTAATGGGGTGACGCTTTTGTATTGTTCTTGTGCAGTCACTCAGAATAGTGTCGTACCAAGAAATCAAGAGCACACACGTTTGCGTCTAACTTCAGTCTTTACTGGATATCAACTGACTCTCATACAAAGAGTTAACAACCAATCCCCATTCAGTATGCAAATCATCACACGTGGATGAAATACTATGTTACCATACAAGTCTAACATGGCAAAATTACACTTCCCTTAAACATATCGGTTCCATTAGGACAATACTTAACGTTGCATTTTTAGAACAAAAAACTAATGTTTCATACCCAATGTAATGCAGAACGTGCATTCAAAATAATATCTTCTGGCCAGCATCCATACTACTGCCACATTTGTTTTATTATACTTTACCAAATGTCAGAGGTTTATAAGTCAAGAATGTCTCTAGGTTTCACCATGCGACCAGAGCATGTAAACTGGGGGTTTGCTGCTTGTTGCTGCATGCTACAATTGTTTTCTTTCAATCTTCCTGTATCCACAGGTGCACGAATGTGCACGAATGTGCACGCTCTCAGGTGCTGGCTCATTTATTTCTGATGCCATTTCCTTGATTTCCATTAAGTGTCGACGATTACGGCGGAACACTTGATCATCATGGGTACGGATAATGTATGACCGGTGTGCGTTCGCAGGTTGCAAAATGGTGGCGGGCATCCATCGACCATTGGTTTGCTGAAATCGAACATTATCCCCTTGTGCCAATGCTGACAATGGCTGTGCTGTGCGATTAATACTGCCTCTGTGTTGCTTGCTTTAGCTTTCTTTTCGCATTCACCAGTCTTTGATCCACAACCTGAGGTTGTAGCTGTTTTTCTGACGTGGGGAGGATGGAGCGAAGATGTCTACTCATCAGCAACTGTGATGGAGACTTAAATCCGTCAACAGGGGTGTTCCTGTGTTCAAGTAAGCTGAGGTAAGAGTCCTTCTTCTCAGCCTGTGCTTTGCTCATTATGGCCTTTGCTGTCTGTACAGTCTTTTCGGCGAGACCATTGCTTTGCGGATAGTGTGGGCTAGATGTTACGTGCGCAAAGTCCCATTGAATTGCAAAGTTTTTGAAGTCATGCGAGCTGAACTGTGGGCCATAATCTGAAAATAATTTTTCAGGTACACCGTGCCTGGCGAAGATGGCCTTCATCTTGCGGATGACTGTTGATGATGTGGTCGAGCGGAGTCTCTCCAGCTCGAAGAATCTGCTGTAGTAGTCCACGGTAGAGGTCTTCACGGGTCCAAAAATTCATGCCCGAACCGGAAGAGACCCGTAATGTGCTACACCGAACCGACCCAGACCCGTCTATTATTTCAAAAGTTGGACCCGGACTCGTGCAGATCCGAGAAATGCCATAAATGTACTGCCCGGACCCGACCTGGACCCGTCTATTATTTGAAAACTGGACCCGAACCCGACGGGAAGACACAAACCCGACTGGACCCGATTGTCACATATTATTTCACACAAGTTGCGAAAAATTTAACTTTTTCTCTTACCTAATTTTAGTAGCCGTCGTCTCACTTGACTGACTGACTGACTGTGATGCATTAAGTTACAATCCAACGACAAGAAAGTTCTATCCATGTTATTTCTCTCGTTATTCCAAGCTTAATACACTCATTATTTCAGCTTTAAAAGTCCACTTGATGTCACGGTGATGGATGACAAATGCAACTTTGCACATGTATATTCTGACTCGAGTTAACTCACACAATAACTTTAGCTACCTGTTTGCCCTTTTGAACTATAATAACGATTGCTCGTTCAGTGCCATGGCCGCTGACGTTATTTATTTGCTATCATATCTGTGCTCTCTGCTCTGCATTGAGTCTGAATCTGACCACCAAAACTTTAAGATTAAACATGATGGTTCATTTATATTATTATAAACATGGGAAAAAATGTAAAGCGCGGTTTGGCAGAGGCTCTGGTTGCCATAGAAACATGACAAGCGCTTGAGACTGCGCGCTCTGCTTCTCACGGCAGAGAAAGAGAGAGAGAGAGAGAGAGAGAGAGAGAGAGAGCGCTCTTTATTTTTTGACTCACATTTTTCTTTACCTAATTTTACAAGTTGCAAAAAAACACAAGCAGTGCTGACTGACTCATTCTGACTCTGATCGAGTCCGATGACTCCGATCGCACGGGTATTGCACACAATGTTAAACAGACCCGGGACCCGAAGGAATAGATTCAGACCCGACCCGGACCCGGCTGATCATTTAAAATATAGACCCGAACCCGTACGGGTCCCGGGTCGGGTCCCGGGTCGACAGGTCTCGGGTGCACTGTGAAGACCTCTAGTCCACAGCTATTATATAGTCATCTCCGTTCCACATGAACAAGTCTGTTGCAACAACCTGCCAGGGACGGTCTGGTATCTGGTGAGAAATTATGGGCTCTTTTGGATTCAATTTGCGAAGCTCTAAGCATGTGGTGCATTTTTCCACCATTTCTTCAATTTGTTTGTTCATGCCTGGCCAAAATAAAATATCTCTGGCCCTTTGCTTACTCCTCTCAATTCCCATGTGTCCAGTGTGTGTGCGCTCTAACATTTCTGCCCTAAGCGCATGTGGAATGATGATTTTCTCACCCTTAAACAGAAGCCCATCGATCTCTGAAATCTCATCTCTGTGATTCCAGTACTCAGCAATGCTGTAGGGGCACTTCTTCCTCACATCAGGCCATCCGGATTTTATGACACTTCGAAGGGAAGAAAGCTGTGGATCTTGGTCCGTTGCTTTTCGGATGCTCGTTAGCTTCCTGTCGCTTACAGGTAGACTATCTACAACTGTGTGAATTTGTGCATCCATAGCCTCATCCAGTGATTTGAGTCGGTACGAGATGGACTTCCTGGGCAGCGTGTCTGCTATTGGAATGTCCTTTCCTGGACGGTGCACAATTTCAATATCGTACCGCTGTCGTTGCAAAGTCATTCTCTGGAGGCGTGGAGGTGCGGCTGCAAGAGGCTTTCTCAGGATGGGTTCTAAAGGTTTGTGATCAGACTCGACAATTACCGTTGTGCCATAGACATATGCGTGACCCTGTTAGGTCGTACCAAGAAATCAAGAGCACACACGTTTGCGTCTAACTTCAGTCTTTACTGGATATCAACTGACTCTCATACAAAGAGTTAACAACCAATCCCCATTCAGTATGCAAATCGTCACACGTGGATCGATAACATTACACTTTAAGGTGGAAGCTCATGGCCCCTTTAAAAATGCGGAAGCTCACGGCCCCTTTAAAAACGCGGAGATTTACTTTTATTTCCGTTTTCCCTCCGGCATGATATGCAGGGGGCGTCATTGTGTCGCAAAAAGAAGCTACCTAATATGCGTTAAGCATTGAGCGAGATAGTAGACTGCATAAGTGGGAAATTCACTTTTGACTCTTGCCGTGGGCCTGTGAATGTCCAACTTCATAAACATTTTAAGTGGGATCAGGGCCGTATTGGTGGTTGTTCACCGTTCTTACTGATCATACCGAGGGCCAGTCAATTGCGCTGCAGATATCTGCCCGCTGTTTGATTGTTGCTGTGTGGCGGCCCGTTACGGCGACCAGTGGTGTTGTGCTGTGGAGACTGGAGAAGATGTGCGCTCAAGTCCCACTGATTACTGTGATAGACGCACACGGTTATGGGCGCAGGGTTTTATGTGAGTGTGTGTTGATGTGAGCACGTGGTTGTATGTGGACGAGTCTTTATGTTGAGTGTGTTAATACAAGCACGTGGTTGAGTGAGCTTGGTGCAAACGTGTGTGTGTGCGTTGAGATTATTTGGTATGGATTAATTTTGTTATATTGGTTGATTTAATTGTATTGTCTTTTCTGATAAACTTTGTTATATTGGTTGATTTAATTGTATTTTCTTTTCTAATAAACTTTTTGTTATATTGGTTGGTTTAATTGAATTTTCTTTTCTGATAGACTTTTTGTTATATTGGTCGATTTAATAGTTTTTCTTGAATCTGATACTTTTGTTATAATTTGATTTCATTGTACTTTTCTTTGATTTGTTGTTGCTTGTGAATTGTGTTCTTGAGATCTTATTTGTCGTCAATTCCTGGTAGCCTACCATCAAGGATTACCGCTGGGACTGGGAGGATTTATTTTGTTTGCTTATTGTGTGGATTGTGGTGTTGGTTATATAATTGTATAATGGTGTGATTTAAGGTGGTTTGAATTTAATTTTCTTTTCTCATTTCCAAATGTTAACTTATCCCATGGGATATTGAAATTGACTGTCGTGCCCAAAATCCGATTTTACAGGTGACCGCTGCATAACATCAGGATTTATTTTTGTGTGAATGTAATTGTAATTTTGCATTGTTCCCTCAACTGGTGTGATTGTATAATACATATTCTTTTACCTCTTTGAGCATCAAATAAAGATTGTACACATCTCTGCTTGTTCTTTCCATTTGTTTGGAAGCCCTGTAGTTGGGAGCGTTTATAAAATACATTTACCCCTTAGGTGGCATTAGCCCTCCACTCACATGTACTCCGCCTTTGTATTGTCAGCAAAAAGTGAGAAGTCATGCCAAGGCAAATGGCAGTAACTTCCACATTATCAATATTTGGTTGCTGATCATCACCATTAACAATATTCGTGTTTGAAGGTGTCATGCTCCTCGTACTTTCACGAAAAGTAAGAAGTACGAACGCAGTGCTTTCCCCCTTGAGACTCGGTGGGGAGCGGGCTCTGGACTACCTAGACAGACGACTAATGCATTTATAGCACTATAACTTCTGTGTCTTTTCAGTAGCGGTGGTTTCAGCTGTCTGCCCTATTATTGTGCTTGTGCACTTCGCTCGTCCCGCGGATTTATTCTGGACTCTGTGATTGTAGGTACAACCCGCTTGTTGTAACAGCTGGTCTGATGTTGTATGCACCAGCATGGCTCGACCGTTTCAGCACCGGCGAAGTTTTGGCACTCTGCCAGCTAGATGCATGATTGTTTCAACCAGGTCCAGTGCCCGAACTGGGTGAGGGGCTTTAGTTTTTTGTTGTATTCACCTGCTACGGCATGTGTAACATTTTTCTGTTTTCTCTGCATATATCATTCGTGATGGATATCGCACGTTTGTCAATGGAGCGGGTTCAGACCACACTAAATGTTCTGACAGCATTTTAGCAGGACAAAGCTCTGAGGACATCAGAAGTTACAGGGACTGATGTCAGCTGTACAAAGTGCACAGGCTACATCGTCATTTAAATTTTAATTGAGAGTAAAACAGAGGCTGAACACCGTACAATCTGAAAGGTAGCATTATTTGATAGAACACCGGCACCGTAACTTCATATTGACGCACGGCTAAACAAAGGCAGAGTACCGTAACTCAATATGACCGTTCCAAAACAAAGCCAATGAGCCGTAACTGGTGTTACGGTGTTCTGCCTTAGTTTCTCATGGGCTTTTGGAAGCTACTGTTAAGACAACCCATTATTTTATCGAAAAAACAACGGAATTGACTCAAGATACTTATCATCACATGATAAAGGAGGTCTTGATAGTGCCAAACATATCAATAACTCATTTTCGACCAAACACAAAGTTACGGTCTTTTGCCTTTGCACGGCAGTATGCACTCTTCTGTACATTCAAGATTTTCATAAACTTTGAACTTGTTAGCTTGTCTTGTGTTTTTCTTGTAATAAGGAGATTTAAATAAAGTAACAAAACCATATTAAATGAAACTTCTAAATAACCAGTTTAAACCATGGTAGAGATCTAATATGGTTCCTCTTGGGACCTCACCTTGGTGCTGCTTGCCCTGCAAAGAGCTCCGCTTGGAGACAGTCGTGCTTAGCACCCTCTCTTTGCAAACGGCCTTCCTGACTGTGCTCACCTCCATTAAGAGGGTTGAAGACCTACAAGCGCTCTCTGGTAGCAAATTGTGCCCTGGCCCGGCACACTCTCACGTTGTCCTGAGACTTGCAACCACTCCTTTGTGTTGAGGCAGACCCAGCCTTATCCTTATCCTGTGTCCAGTGCGCACCTGGCGCATTTATTTGAACCGGACAGAGGGTTCAGAAGCTCAGGTGCAGCTCTTTGTCTTTTTCGGGGGACAGCAGAATGGAAAGGCTGTCTCCAAACAGAGGATCAACCACTGGATTGTGAATGCCATTTCATGGCATATCAATCCCAGGGTTTGCCGTACCTCCTGGTAGTGAGAGAGCACTCCATTAGATCTCCGGGTTGAGCTGGTAATCAGGTACAAACAGGCAAATTTTGGGCAACTGGCAGGGTGTATAGCTTGCACATAGTGCCTTTCCCCTCCCTGTGGTGTAATTTCCCCGCAAAACATGGACCATGCAATTTCCAGAAAACCATGGACATCCTTCTATTCTCCAGCACTCATCGGTAGCTGAATTCGGAATTCATTGTCAGGCCCAGTACTCGGGGTATGCCCCTTTTCAGGTGAGCCCTTGTACTTGGGCTAAGTGCTCCATATATGCTGATTCCCTGATGGTAATCCCACATGATATATTCTTCACTGTTCGGTTTCCCTGAGGGTAAACCCTGTGTCATCCCCTAGGGAGAGCCTCGCTCTGCCACCAGTTTCTTTGGGAGTAGAGTTTCTTCCTTCTCAGGCAAAACCCACCACACAGACTTCTTTCCATGTTTGATACTTCCTGTTCAGTAAGTCGACGCGATGTATTCTCCACATGCTAACCCCCATAGTGTCAGTTTTATTTAATAGGAAAAATAACATTTTACAGTGCAAACTCCTGTTTGTTAAAAAAGTTATTATTCTTTATTCAAAACATAAGGGAACGTCAGATAACGAACGTCTTGGTTACTGTGACATCCGTTCCCTGATGGAGGAAACAAGAGGTTGTGTCCCTCCTGCCACAACACTGAACTATGCACTGAAATGGCTGGGACACTGTCTCAGCACAAACCTTAAAGGGTTAGTTCACCCAAAAATGAAAATTAAGTCATGAATTACTCACCCCCATGCTGTACCAACCCCGTAAGACCTTCGTTCGTCTTCGGAACACAAATGAAGATATTTATGATTAAATCTGAGAGGTTTATCACTGCTACATGGGCTCCCTAAGGAAACGAAACTTGACGGCCCAGAGAGTCATTAAAGAAAATGTTTAAATATTCCATGTCGCAACAGTGGCTCAACTATAAGTTTATCAAGCGACGAGAATACTTTTTGTGCGAAAAAACAAACAAAAATAACGACTTTATTCGACTATTCCTTTTCTTCCTTGTAGGCCTGAAACGAGACTTCAAGAGATTTCCACGACGCATGCGTGAGAATTGCGATCTCCTTCAACCACTTCAGTTAAGTTCTCGCGCGTGCAAGAAATCGATACTCGGTTACTAACGTAACCTCGGTTCTCTCTAGAGAGGGAACGAGTATTGCGTAAGTTTAGCTTACGCTACGGGAAAGATTCATCTTCTCGAGATATTGAAGCCAAAAAATTATCCTTAATTTTGTATTCATTGTCAACGCAGTGCAGCAGCTAGCAGACCTAGAGCAGGCCATCTCGCGTGCTCATTGGCTGCCCTGCTGGCATCTGCTGCAGCCTACCAGTGAGCCCCGCGTGACGTCACGCCCAATGAAGGGCGCTCGCGCCTTCATAGCGTCACAGCCCGCCAGAATGGGCGTGGCTTAGCGTATAAAAGAAGGGGCTGTAGGCTGACTTCCCTGGTTTTTCGACCACTGAAGCGAAGTCGCTCGTGGCGCGAGCACGGCCGGTTACGCAATACTCGTTCCCTCTCTAGAGAGAACGTCTCAGGTTACGACTGTAACCGTAGTTCCCTGAGAAAGGGAACGAGACGATGCGTCACTTGACGCCTTGGGAACGCCCCCAGCGTGAATGCGTCTGAGCATCAATGTCAACTAGTCCAATGGAAAAAATGAGCGTCACGGGCGGGTGACGTCATGACCAGGAAGGGATAAAGGCTCACCCGGTGAAACGCGGCATTAGCTTCAAAAAGTCGAAGCAAGCCGATCACGGGGAAGCAGGAAGTATGGCAGGGTGACGCATCGTCTCGTTCCCTTTCTCAGGGAACTACGGTTACAGTCGTAACCTGAGACGTTCCCTTTCGAGGGAACTCTCGATGCGTCACTTGACGCCTTGGGAACGAGAATACCCAAAACGCCAGAATTCCAAGTACCTGAGTGTCAGTCTGTTGAAACTAAGCACTAAGCACCTGAGAACCTGGGGCAGCATCCAGGTCTAAGCTGTAAAACCTAACGAATGTGAGCGGTGAGGACCAGCCTGCCGCATCACAAACGTCTTGAAGAGAAACTCCAAATAGTAAGGCTTTAGAGGCCGCCATACCCCTCGTAGAATGAGCTCTGACCGCCAAAGGACACGGCAGGTCAGAGTACTCGTATGCAAGTGAAATAGCCTCAACTATCCACTTACTAACTGTCTGTTTAGAAGCAGGAAGACCCTTCTTAGGTGATCCAAAGCAAATAAATAACTGGTCGGACTTCCTCATTGACGATGTCCGATGAACATAAGTATCCAGTGCTCGCACTGGACACAAGAGGTTCAGCCTTTCCTGGTCCGCCGATGTAAAAGGAGGAGGACAGAAAGCCTGCAGCACAATAGGCCTCGGAATCAAGGTCGGCACCTTAGGGACGTATCCCTGTTTCGGATATAAGAATGCCTTGACCATCCCCGGTGCAAACTCAAGGCAGGTGGGGGAAACCGAAAGGGCCTGAAGGTCTCCAACTCTCTTAAGGGAAGAAATAGCTAGCAGAAAGATAGTCTTGAGGGTAAGAAATTTCTCTGAAACCGAATCTAAGGGCTCGAATGGAGCCCTAGACAGGCCTTCTAGTACTATTGCCAAATCCCAAGCTGGCACCCTAGTGCGAGTTGCAGGCCTCAGCCTCAATGTGCCACGAAGGAAACGTGTAATCAGGGGGTCTCGACCCAACGATGTACCCCCCACCAGGGCGTGGTAAGCCGCAATGGCCGCCACGTAGACCTTGAGCGTGGAAGGACATAGACCTGACGTAAAGCGCTCCTGCAGGAACTCGAGTACTGTGTTCACAGAACAGTTAACTGGATCCCACTGATGTCGGTGACACCATACAGAAAAAACTCTCCATTTAAGCGCATATAGTTTCCTAGTAGCTGGAGCTCTGGAGCTTAGAATGGTCTCAGCAGCCTCAGCTGAGAGACCACTCTCTATGAGTTGGGCCCCCTCAGAGGCCAAACCCACAGGTTCCAAATTTCTGGTCGAGGGTGAAATATTGTGCCCCCGGCCTGAGACAGAAGGTCTCTCCTGATTGGGATCTCCAAGGGAGGACCGTCTAAGAGATGGATCAGGTCCGCAAACCAGATCCGACTCGGCCAGCGTGGTGCTACTAGCAGTAGGCTTATTCCGTACTGGCGGACTCGTTCCAGAACTCCTGGGAGCAGAGGAACAGGGGGAAATGCGTACAGACGTAGCCTCGGCCACGTCTGCACCATGGCATCCAGCCCCAGGGGGGCTGGGTGAGTAAGGGAGAACCAAAGTGGACAGTGCGTCGTATGCTGAGACGCAAACAGATCCACCTCTGCTTGGCCATAAAACTCCCAAATTTTCTCCACCGCCTCGGGGTGGAGTCTCCAGTCCCCTGGCCTCAGCTCCTGCCTCGACAGGATGTCTGCTCCAATATTCTGGTCCCCAGGAATATACACTGCCCTCAGGGAGAGTACCTTCCCCAGAGACCACAGGAGGATCTGGTGCGCCAGCTTGCAAAGCGGACGCGACCGCAGACCCCCCTGACGGTTCAGATAAGAGACCACCGATGTGTTGTCTGTACGGACGAGCACATGATGGCCCCTCAGGTCTGGGAGGAATTGCTTCAACGCATTGAAGACGGCCATCATCTCCAGGCAATTTATGTGCCAAGAAAGATGATGACTCCTCCACCGACCCTGAACCGAGCGGCCTTCCATTACCGCTCCCCAGCCGGTGAGGGAAGCATCTGTCGAGATCGTAACTCGATGGCAGAGAGCTCCCAACACCGGACCCTGGGTTAAGAACCAGTGTTTTCTCCATATAACCAAGGCACGAAGGCATCGCCGCGTGATCTTGATCACACGAAGTGGGTTTCCCCTCGGGGAGAACCCTCTGGTCCTGAGCCACCACTGCAAAGGTCTCATGTACAGCAGGCCAAAAGGAATCACGTTGGACGCTGCTGCCAGAAGACCCAACAGTCTCTCGAACTGTTTCACAGTGCGTGACTGGCCTAGCTTTAGCTCTTTGGTGGCTGTCAGGATAGCAGCTACACGAACGGGCGATAGAGTAGCCCGCATCGTCACTGAATCCCATACCACACCAAGGAAAGTGGTTCTCTGTACTGGAGAAAGCACACTTTTCTTGGCATTGAGCCTCAACCCCAACATCTGCATATGAGCGAGAACGACACCTCGGTGCCGAACCGCCAACTGCTCTGATTCCGCTAGAATCAGCCAGTCGTCGATGTAGTTCAGAATACGTATGCCCTGAAGCCTGAGAGGGGCTAGAGCTGCATCCACGCATTTCGTGAACGTGCGGGGTGATAAAGCTAGACCGAAAGGAAGAACCCGATATTGGTATTCTTTGCCCCCGAAAGAGAACCTTAGGAACTTCCTGTGCTGAGGGAGGATGGAGACATGGAAGTAAGCGTCCTTCAGATCTATCGTGACAAACCAGTCCTCGGATCTGATTTGAGTCACGATCTGCTTGAGTGTCAGCATCTTGAACTTGAGTTTCTGTACTGAACGATTTAACAGACGAAGATCTAAAATGGGACGCAACCCTCCATCCTTTTTTGGAACAATGAAATAACGGCTGTAAAAACCCGACTCTCTGTCGGGTGAGTACACCTGTTCTATAGCTTCCTTTGCTAACAGGGCCTTTACCTCTTGCTCCATTACCAGAGCCTGCTCGGGATGCACCACTGTGGGCAGCACCCCGTTGTAACGAGGAGGACGAGAACCAAACTGGATTCTGTATCCTTTCTCTACAATCTGCAGGACCCAACGAGAAATATTCGGCAGAAGCTTCCACGCTGCCAGAAAATTTACTAAGGGAACCAGCCTCTCGAGGCTGGTCTCTGGTGTTATTGAGACGGCTAATTCCGGAGCCTGAAACATAATGGCAGGAACTACCTGAACTGGCCGCTCTAAGGCCCCCCTCAGAGGGCGCGAAACCAATGCTGTGCCGCAGCATAGCATCAGCGACTCGCTGGAGACCGCTGCGCCCTGAAGCACCAGGGGTGGCAGGGTTGGCAGAACGGTCTCGTGAGGACCCCGAAACGGAACGGGCACCGTATAATGAGGTGTACACCGCTCCACTTCGGTCGGGGCTGTCCTCACAGGCCTGATGCATGAACATCAGGACCTTTTTTTTTTCTTTTGAACCGAAGCCTTCTTCGCCTGAAGAACGGTCCTCAGATCCGGCTTCGACTTAGAAGACTTCGGTTGAGAGGGTTGCGTCTGTCTCCAGTCTCTACGTGGAGGTGCACGAGACGCAACACTCTCTTTCTGATGCACACGATATGATGAGCTCGACGGCTGGGGCTGCTCACGCCCAGCAGCCCCAGGGGGCTGGACCCGGCGAGGGAGAAACTTTTTAAAAACGTCAGCTTGTTTCTTTGACTCCTGAAATCTCTCGACGACCGCGTGGACTGCGTCGCCGAAGAGACCAGAAGGTTCAAGCGGAGCATCTAATAAAAAAGCTCGATCTTTTTCTTTAATTTCAGACAGATTTAACCATAAATGTCTCTCAGTAGCTACCAAGGCTGCCATAGACCGCCCAATTGCTCTGGCGGTCTCCTTAGTAGCCCTGAGAGAAAGATCGGTAGCCCGACGAAGTTCACGAATATCGTCATGACTGACTCCCTCACTACTATCCAGATCCCCCAGCAGGTCAGCTTGATAAGCCTGGAGCACTGCCATAGTATGCAGACATGCTCCAGCTTGACCTGCTGCCGTATAAGCTTTGCCCACTAACACCGAAGTGGCTTTAAGCGGTCTAGTGGGCAAAGCCGAGGCTTTCAGAGACGATGCGGGACCAGGGGAAAGATAACTGGCTAAATTCTCTTCCGCCTGGGGCATCGCCTCATAACCATACTCTTTCAGCCCCCTTATTCTCGAATAAGTGTTAACTTGAGGGCTGAAAAGACGAGATGAGTAAGGTTTATTCCACGATTTAGATATTTCATTGTGCAAATCGGGAAAAAATGGAAGCCCTCGTGGTGGAGATAATGTGGTGGAAGATAAAAAGCGCTCATCTAATTTGCTTTTAGGACGAGCGCCCTTCTTCTCAGATGGCCATTCAATATTTAATTTCTCTACAGCCCGCGACATAACATCCACCAGCTCATCATATGCTGGGGAAATAAATTGTGAATCTCTTTCCCCCATGTGTGTGCTTTCACTCTCCAAACTCATCGCATCAACCTCCTCGGAGGAAGAGCAATGAAGTAATGGAGGGCTCTCTCCCCGGGCGGAAGAAACCGCAGAGCGTGCTTCCGACACCGGGGGGAGAGCGCTGGATCTCTCGGGTAAGGAAGGAGAAAGAGCCCTCGGACCCGTCTCCAACCCCTCCGAAAGATCCTTTTGCGATCCCCAGGAATGCAATCTCCGCGCTGCCTCAGCAGACGCGGGTCCTGATCCCTGCGGATCGCGAGCCTGCCCACTCTCTTTATCAAAGAGTGACAGGCGAGAGCGGAGCATGCGAAGCGGTAACATCTCACAATGCTGGCACTCAGCCCCCTCGAAGGCTGAGACCGCATGCTCCACTCCCAAACAAACGACACAAAGCTCGTGTGTGTCCCCACCCGTTAAATAACGCGGGCAGGGAGAAGCACACTGTTTGTACACTTGTTTAGTTTCCATCCTTTTCCGCAACAGACAACAGTAAATAGACAGAGACAAAATGACACAGATCGCTTGCTGAGACACAGAAGCTAATGCCGCGTTTCACCGGGTGAGCCTTTATCCCTTCCTGGTCATGACGTCACCCGCCCGTGACGCTCATTTTTTCCATTGGACTAGTTGACATTGATGCTCAGACGCATTCACGCTGGGGGCGTTCCCAAGGCGTCAAGTGACGCATCGAGAGTTCCCTCGAAAGGGAACCGAGGTTACGTTAGTAACCGAGTATCGTTCTCTTACGAGAGGTTCTCTCGTATTGCGTAAGTTTAGCTTACGCTACGGGAACACTTTGTCAACGCCGTGCGCGCCAAGCATCCACCATGAGACCCCGAACTTTCAGGGGAACCCTGTAAGGTGGAGAATAAGGTGGCCAGCCACGCGGACCATCACTTGTACATACGCACACATAGGGAATACAGAGCAGCGCGCCGGTCTGTATAGGCACATGGCACATACCCTACTTAGTGCAGCTCAACCAGGAGAGCTGAGTCATGTGAGAGTGATCTGAGCAGGATGTCTGGGCAGAATACACCTCCCTTTTAACTGACAACAGTTTAGCCTGCAAGGCAGGAACTTCTAGGTTATAAAACCTGACAGAGGTAGACGGGGAGCTCCAGCCCGCCGCTACACAAATGTCATGGATAGAAATTCCACTGGACCATGCCCACGAAGAGGCCACGCCTCTCGTGGAATGAGCCCTGATGCCCAGAGGGCATTGCAGACCTTTTGACGTGTAAGCGGCTGCTATAGCGTCCACTATCCATCTGGACAGGCTCTGTTTCGAGGAGGCGAGACCCTTGGTGCGCCCACCGAACGAAACAAACAGCTGTTCCGAACGCCTGAATAAGGCGGAGCGCGTAGTGTAAAACCTCAGTACTCTGACAGGGCAGGGGAGGTTCACATCACTTTCGCTGTCAGACGCTGGCAGAGCTGACAACGAGATAACTTGCACTCTGAACGGAGTGCCCATCACTTTAGGAACGTAGCCATGTCTAGGTCTGAGGATGACTTTAGAGTCATACGGCCCGAACTCAAGACACGATGCGCTGACAGACAGCGCATGCAGGTCCCTCACACGTTTTACTGACGACAGTGCAGTCAGAAAGACGGTTTCAGTGATAGATATTTCAACCCCACGGAGTTTAGTGGTTCGAAGGGAAAAGCTTTCAGGGCCTCTAGGACCAGTGAAAGATCCCACATGGGAACCGACGGGGGGCGCGGCGGGTTCATCCTCCTAGCTCCTCTAAGGAAGCGGATGACCAACTCATGTCCTCCTAATGACTGGCCGTGCGTCGATTCTGCGAACGCTGCCACGGCCGCCACGTATACTTTGAGTGTGGATGGGGACCTTCCCTTATCCAACAGCCCTTGTAGGAAGGAGAATAGATGCGCCACCCCGCATGTCCGCGGGTCCAGACCTCTGTCGGTGCACCATCCAGAGAACACCGACCATTTAGACGCGTAGAGCCTTCTCGTGGAAGGGGCTCTAGACTGCGCGATCGTGTTCATTACTCCTTCTGGCAGGGCAACGAGTACCCGTTGATCAACCATGCATGCAGAGACCAGCGCTCTGGATGGGGATGCCAGATCGTGCCGCGAGCCTGAGAGAGGAGATCTGCCCTCACCGGAATAGGCCACGGAGCTGTATGTGACAGCCGTGCTAGCTCCGGGAACCAATCTGATTCTCCCAACGCGGGGCTATGAGGAGCACCGAGTGGCGCGTTTCCCTGATTCTCTTGATCACCTGTGGTAACAGAGAGACCGAAGGGAAAGCATATAGCCGGAGGCTGGGCCAAACCTGGGCCAGCGCGTCCTCGTCCTTCGAGAAGAACGTCGGGCATTGAGCGTTGTCTTTTGACGCAAATAGGTCGACTTCCGCCCTGCCGAATAGGCGCCACAGTTTCTGGACCGTTTGGGGGCCCAGGGACCATTCCCCTGGGGGAACGTTGTCCCTGAACAGTTTGTCTGGGCCGTCGTTCAAATGGCTAGGCACATGCGCCGCCCTCAGCGAGGGCAGGTGCATCTGAGACCAAATAAGGAGGCGTTCCGTCAGATTGCAGAGATTTCTGGATCTGACACCGCCCTGACGGTTTACATAGGATACCACAGACATGTTGTCCGAGCGGACAATAACATGTTGGTCCTGTATGAACGGGAGGAAGCGCTTCAGCGCATTCTCGACCGCTACCATCTCCAGACAGTTTATGTGAAAACACCTCTCTTGGTCTGACCACTGGCCGAAGACCGGTCTGCCCTCGAACAGCGCGCCCCAACCCCAGTTGGACGCGTCTGTCGAAATGACTTTCCGATAAGAGATGGTTCCCATCCTTACTCCCAGCTGGTACCAGTCGGCCACTAACCAGGGCTGCAGAGCCGCTATGCGGGTCTGAGTCACTCTGATTTTCTGACCGCCAGAAACCCAAGCCCGGTGGGACGGGCGAGCATTCAACCAGCGTTGGAGCGGGCGGATGCGCAGTAGGCCCAGCTGGAGCACCGCTGCAGCTGATGCCATACAGCCCAGCATCCTTTAAAATGCTTTCAAAGGGAGAAAGCTGTCCTTCTGGAAAGACGCGGCTAGGTGGCGAACACGGAGCGCGCGCTGTGCCGATAGACGAGCCGACATAGGTCACCGAGTCCAGTTCTATTCCTAAAAATAAAATTGACTGGCTGGGTTGTAATGAGCTCTTGGTCCAGTTGACCATGAGACCCAAGCTTTCCAGGTGACTGCGAAGCACTGTTCTGTGAGATAGCAGCTCTGTCTCTGACTGTGCCAAAATCAGCCAATTGTCCAGATAGTTCAATATTCGCAGCCCCTGACTTCTCAGGGGGGCGAGCGCCGCGTCCATGCACTTCATAAATGCACGGGGTGCTAGAGACAGGCCGAACGGCAGGACGGTGTATTGATATACCTGACCGTCGAAGGCAAATCTCAAAAATTGCCTGTGACGGGGTATTATCTGAATCTGAAAATAGGCATCCTTCAGATCTAGAGAAATAAACCAGTTCCTCGGGCGAGCGTGCGCGAGGTTTTTCCTGGTCGTAAGCATTTTGAACAGTCTTTTCACAAGCACTTTGTTCAAATGTCTCAGATCTAGGATAGGTCTGAAGGCTCCGTCCTTCTTGGGTACGAGAAAATAACGGCTGTAAAGCCTGACTCGCTCAGAGAAGGCGGCACCTTTTCTATAGCCCCTTTGCACAGCAGCTTTGCTATTTCTGCGTGAAGTAGGTGTGCTACTTCCGCATTCACTATCGTCGCGGTCCGGGCTCAAAAGCGCTGGGGACGGCCAATGAATTGAAGTGTATAGCCCTGCTTATTGTGCTCAGAACCCATTCTGAAATCCCTGGGATAGTTTCCCACGCAGCTATGTGAGCCGCTAGGGGGCGAATGGCCTCCGGGTTCAGATCGCCGCCATTTGCGGGCTTGTGAGACTGAGCCGGAGCCGAAAGCGCGGCGCGCGCGCTCTCGGTTCTGGGCAATGGCCTCTCGCTGAGAGCCGAGACCGTCTGATTTATGTGAGGTGTCCCAATCATAAGGGATGGGGAGCATTTTATTCTCACTTTTTGACGCGCAAGCAGCGCTTCGGGTGGAAAAGCTTTCTGTAAGCGTGAGCGCGTGTGCGCGGGCACGAGACTTACAAGTGTATTTGACGCCCCGATCATAACGGATGGGGAGCGTCTTATCAATGCCCTGCGTTTTGTGATAACATTTAAACGCGCGGGCGGCACCCGGGGGGAGGTGTGTGTCAGTAAGCGTGAACGCTCTCCGGCGGGCACGAGACTTACATTCATAACCGGTTTTATTGACCGTGTAACAGAGCGGGCAGATAGTGGGCACAGACCTGTGGACACATTCCTTATATTCAACACTCGAGCGGCCTTTCTGCGCTTTCTGAGAGTGTGCTCTGTGAGTGACACGAGATTTGATGTGCTTGTGTGTAGGGGTGAACACTGGGGCGTGGGCACTTTCACTACACTTAAAACACCCACGGCGTGAGCCGGACCAGACATTATATTCTTTTGAGATTTTCTCTGGGTCGCCGTGAAGACGGCGTATATGTGTGCAGGCGAGAGGGCAAATGAGCCGGCTCGTTGGCTGCTAAATGGACCACTGCAGTAGCCTGATTGAAGGGGACTGACAGGGAAATAAACTTGAATACGGCGGCTCGCTGAGGAGAGCCGCATAAATTTTATCTGCTGCGGGAGCCGGAATCGAACACGGGTCTCGGGGCAAAAGCTTAAGGTTTAGCCCCTGAGCCACAGGGGAAACAATATAAGCTTTAGTTGGCGCGATCAGATAAAAGAGAGAGCGTCATCACAGTTTTCGTGTGCGTGTCGGCATTGTCTGCAGGCGTGCGTGTTATAACAGGCTCTCTACTGCAGTATAGACATTACCAGCCGCTCGAACTAGGAGGAGCTGGAAAATGTTTGAGAGAGAAAGAGGGGGTTTGTCAGGCCTCGGCGGGACAAAAAACCACACTCTCTCCTTCTTTCGCCGGTGACGCATGCGCTCGGGGGCGCGCGCTCGCTCTCTGTACGTAAGAAAGCTGGTCGCGAGCTCAGAGAGTTGAGCTGCATAATAATTTTTTTTTTTTTTTTTTTTTTTTTTTGCTGCGAGAGCCGGGAATCGAACACGGGTCTCTGGCGCGAAAGCTTAGGGTTTAACCAGTGAGCCAGAGCGGAAACATAGTAAGCTTTAGTTGGCGCGAGCAGATAAGAGAGAGAGCGTCATCACAGTTTCCGTGTGCGTGTCGGCATTGTCTGCAGGCGTGCGTGTTATAACAGGCTCTCTACTGCAGTATAGACATTACCAGCCGCTCGAACTAGGAGGAGCTGGAAAATGTTTGAGAAAAAGAGGGGGTTTGTCAGGCCTCGGCGGGACAAAAAACCACACTCTCTCCTTCCTTCGCCGATGACGCATGCGCTCGGGGGGCGCGCGCTCGCTTTCTGTTCGTAAGGAAGCTGGTCGCGAGCTCATAGAGGAGAGCTGCATAAATTTTTTCTGCTGCGAGAGCCGGGATCGAACACGGGTCTCTGGCGCGAATGCTTTGAGTTTAGCCACTGAGCCATGGGGGAAACTACGAAAGCTTAAGTAGCGCGAGCAGATAAGAGCGCGCGCGGCAGCTTCCTTATAACGTAAAGGAAGCTAGCCGCGGTTAGAACAGCAGTCCATAGCGTGTCCCTCGACCTCATCCTCAGACGCGACGGCAGTGAGGCTCGTGAGAGGCAGCTGCGCGTCGGTGAAGGGAGGCGGGGAAGGTGAAAAGCGAGGCTCGAGGGAGGCTTTCCGGCGAGCGCGTCGCTGTGGCTACAGGCTCCGGCTGCCTTTGGGAACGGCGCTTATCACTGCGCGGTCCCGCAAAGGGCGGAGTGACTGCTTCTATGGTGGGCGCGGTAGCTTCCTTGTAACGTAAAGGAAGCTAGCCGCAGTTAGAACAGCAGTCCCTTGTGGCGTGTCCCTCAACCTCATCCTCAGACGCGACGGCAGTGAGGCTCGTGAGCGGCAGCTGCGCGTCGGTGAAGAGAGGCGGGGAAGGCGAGAGCGAGGCTCGAGGGAGATTCTCCGGCGAGCGCGTCGCAGTGGCCACAGGTTCCGGCTGTCTCCGGGGCCCTAAACGAGCCGCAGGAAATGCGAGGCATCTTTAAAAAGACACTCGCGCTCTTTTAGGAGTAAGCTAGAAGAGAATACAACAGTGTAAAAAGGATACGTCGCCGGATAGCGTAGCTCGCACGGATGGCTGAAGGTGGCGAAGACGGCCGGCTTCCTCAGCGCTGTCCTAAGCTGGCTGTTCGCTGTTCGACGGCGGCGGTGGCTTCTCTCTGATCCAGCGATGCGGAGAGCTCGCTGAAGAGTCGAAAAATCAGGGAAGTCAGCCTACAGCCCCTTCTTTTATACGCTAAGCCACGCCCATTCTGGCGGGCTGTGACGCTATGAAGGCGCGAGCGCCCTTCATTGGGCGTGACGTCACGCGGGGCTCACTGGTAGGCTGCAGCAGATGCCAGCAGGGCAGCCAATGAGCACACGAGATGGCCTGCTCTAGGTCTGCTAGCTGCTGCACTGCGTTGACAATAAATACAAAATTAAGGATAATTTTTTGGCTTCAATATCTCGAGAAGATGAATCTTTCCCGTAGCGTAAGCTAAACTTACGCAATACGAGAGAACCTCTCGTAAGAGAACTCTTGAAGTCTCGATTCAGGCCTAGAAGGAAGAAAAGGAATAGTCGAATAAAGTCGTTATTTTTGTTTGTTTTTTCGCACAAAAAGTATTCTCGTCGCTTGATAAACTTATAGTTGAGCCACTGTTGCGACATGGAATATTTAAACATTTTCTTTAATGACTCTCTGGGCCGTCAAGTTTCGTTCCCTTAGGGAGCCCATGTAGCAGTGATAAACCTCTCAGATTTAATCATAAATATCTTCATTTGTGTTCCGAAGACGAACGAAGGTCTTACGGGGTTGGTAGAGCATGGGGGTGAGTAATTAATGACTTAATTTTCATTTTTGGGTGAACTAACCCTTTAATAAATATATGCTCAGCTCACACATGCACCTTGAGGTTTTTTAGCACTAACTCGTTTTTTTTTGTTGTACTTCCAAGGCCAGTTGTTTTACTGTCGAAAAAGAATCTAATGAGACAGAACAACAAGGATCAAACTTTCTAGTGGGCACGAGTCGTTTGCCTGTGTTTGCGCACATCAAAACTGAAGTATACTTTGCTTAGCAATGCTTTTGGGAAACACACCCCTGGACGAATGCTCAGACAAACATACCAGTGTAAGCTAATGGCTTTCTCACTTTCAGTACCTGTAGTCTGCCCCAGTGACACCACATCAGACTGATTTACAAAAGCCAAAGATAATGAGCACAACTCTATACACTCGCAATGCATATGATAAAGATACCGCACTTCCTTTTCAGTGCCACAGCAGAATACCCGATCCCTTGGGTCGATCTTAATGATGACAGTCTGCTAGCGTTTACTGACAGACAGCTCCTCTTCAGTGCTTTGTGAGAAGAGATGTGCAGTTACATTCGTATCAGCTCTGCAAATCACATGTCTGTGTAAACCCTGATGTGATGTGCTAAAAGTAATTTTGTTATGTTATTTAAATACTACACGTTTTCAGACAAGAAGCATACAGTATATTATGTGATTTGAAAATGCAATTTTTAATGAGCTGGACTATCTCAAAAAGGTAAGTTTTAGAAAAGTAGCTTTTCTATTGATTGGCCACTTTTTTTCAGCATTGCCACACACACAAAAAAAATGGCTTTTGTTAAAGTAAAACTATTAAGTAAAACAACAACAACACTGCATTTTACTAAAAAGTGGCAAGTTTTTTATAGTTGTGAGGTGAAGACTTATTCTTATAATTACTTTCATCTGAGAAAGGTGGAAGTATAAAGCCTGTGACTGAGTGTTCATACTCGGAACTATAAATGGTATTACCACAGACCTGAACCATGGCAATCATTATCGATAAGACATGGAATTGGTGGACAAGTCCTGTGCCACCAGCACTCAACAAGAAAACTGATTGAGAATAAGTTACCAAATGTGTTACTGTAGATAGGGAACAATTTATCTATACATTTTGAATTTATTTCATAAATTAAATATTTTAATGTTATATATTTGATAATGTATTCCTATGAAGGCAAAGCTGATTTTTTTGCAACCATTAATCCAGTCTTCAGTGTCACATGATACTGTACTTCAGAAATAATTCTTATATGCTGTTTTGCCTACAAGAAACATTTATTATTATTATTATTAATGTTAAAAACAGTTGTGCAGCTAATTATGTTTGTGGAAACCATGATGTTAATATTAGGCAATTATTTCACAACGTTCATTATACAATCAGAAAAATATACACTCAGAAAGCTGTGACTGGAGCCTATGTAAAGCATTCAACCCAGTGCCATGACAACACCGGCCCTCCTGGCCAATAAAACAGACTATCTGGGCCTGCTCAAGGGCCTAGGACCACAACTTCAAATTAGAAGGGGTCCCTTCTATGGAATGTGGCTAAGGGACCCGAAGGAACCCCAGCCAGTCACTATTTGGGGAAGTACCACCCGAAATGCCACCAGGACGGCCTGACCTGGTGTCTCTTACATAGACGCTTCAGTCTGGCCACTTCCTGTCTGTCCGAAGACAGAGACTCTGGACACTTGCCTTTAGGTAAGGCATCCAACCCGAGGGACTGCGAAGCTGGCAGTGAACAACTCGGCCCGGATCTCAGAGATGGGGTATCCCGGAGAGCATGACTCAGCACAGTGCTTACAACCCTTGCTAGCGAGGGGAGTTTACTCTGCTCGATCCACGGATCTACCCAGTGCTTATGTTTCAAAGCACTGAGGAGGCCTGAGAAGGCCTAGAAACTGATCTAACTAGGAGGCCTCACGAGAGGCCTACGACCGTCTGACCAGACTCAGGAGTCCGTGTGCTCATAGTGACCCACGGTGAGGGGAGCACATGGTCCGCCTAGTAGGCAAACCAGGCTGTAGGCAGGAAAAAGAGGTTCCGGGAGGCAACCAGTATCAGAGAATGAACACTTTAGTCAAGCCAGGATGCAAGCTCGCCTTCCGCAGTTGCCTGTTAAGGCCAGCTAAACTGATAGCAAGCGCCCACTAGCTTCCTGAACCCAGCACCATTGGAAAACTACTCACAGGGAGGCCTGGTGAGGCCTACTAACTGACAACCACAGTATGTGAGAGCTCACCTTCAGGTAGGCCAGGTGAGGCCTACTACCTGATAACCACCATAAGTGGAAACTTCATCCTTCAGGGAGGCCTGGTGAGGCCTACTACCTGACAACCACAATATGTGGGAGCTCACCTTCAGGGAGGCCTACTACCTAATAACCACAAAATGTGGGAGCTCACCTTCTGGGAGGCCTAGTGAGGGCTACTACCTGATACCCACCATATGTGGAAACTCGTCCTTCAGGGAGGCTTGTTAAGGCCTCCTACCTGATATCCACGTTGTGTGGGGATTCGCCTTCAGGGAGGCCTGGTGAGGCCTACTACCTGACAACAACCCTATGTGGAAAACTCGTCTTCAGGGGGGCCTGGTGAGGCCTACTACCTGATAACCACATTTTGTGGTAGCTCACTTTCAGGGAGGCCTGGTGAGGCCTACTACCTGACAGCCACAATATATTTAGGAGCTCACCTTCAGGGAGGCCTAGTTAGACCTACTACCCGATAGCAAGCCAGGCTGGCTGTCCAGTTGTCTGTCCTTGGGGCTTTGCCTTCAGGGAGGCCTGGTGAGGCCTACTACCTGATAGCCACCATATGTGGGAATTCAACTTCAGGGAGGACTTGTGAGGCCTACCACCTGATAACCACTGTATGTGGGAACTCAACTTCAGGGAGGCCTGGTGAGGCCAACCAACTGATAACCACTGTATGTGGGAACTCAACTTAACCCTCTGGGGACCAAAGTGTTTTTGGGGCCCTTGGGATGTTTTGACATGCACTGACATTTGAGCTTTTTCCTGACTACTCATTCAGATAAGTCAATAAAGTCTTTTACATTTTTAATGACGTGTTTTGTTTGAGAAAGCTTTATGCAGGAGGCGTGATCTCTCATTAATATGTGTGGCATTCCACACCTGAGAAAGACAAAGACCCTCCCCATAATGGCCCTATTAGGTGCTATCAGGCCATATCATTACAGGAGCCTTGCACAAAGAATGAGGAGATTTAAAAAAGAATGGCTTTTAGATTGTTTGGATTTATATAAGGAAAATACAGGGTGCATACGTCTGGACACTTCTATCACACACCCTTCACCATATAGACATGGTTTTATTTCAGTTCAAAGTTCAAAATTAGAGTTGGAAAAATCTTGAAAAGAAAATTGTCTTTCTCCATAAATGTCTTAGTTTGATCATACATATTTCAAAGTTGAGGATTCATTATTTTGATATAGCTTGAACAAACACTATAACATCTTAGTTGATTAGTTTATTGACAAAACATACTATATATTTAACATATGAGCAGAAACTCCTAAAAAAGCTTATTTGATGTCTATTTTAGAGTAAAAACTTTATCCAAAACGAGTCAACGAAATGTTGTCTGTTATTTAGTCTGTAACAGTGCGTATCTGTGCGTTCATTCATTCATTCATTCATTCATTCATTCATTCATTCACACACACACACACACACACACACACACACACACACACACACACACACACACACAAACATGATTCACATTTAACAGTATGCTATTTTTCCGTTTACAGACACTACGTTATTCTATATCGCGATTAGAACAAAGCACTTGCAAAAAACACTTACTTCTCAGCTGAATCTGTTCATCCTCGAAGTGAAAATAAACCCAGTGGTAAATGTCCCAGGATTGTTCCTCATATAGCCGCGCAAGACGACAGTAGATTAATCTGACTAAAAAATAATGTGTGTTTTCAGAGTTTATGGGCGTTAACGCGTCTCAATGTGTTGCTTCACATATTTGCGTTTGAATAGCGCGTGCTCTCCGTGGGCGTGTCACATTACCGGAGATAATCAGCTGAGAGAACAATAATGAGACGGGCTGACACGTCTCTCTTTTTATATAGATGACATACACGGAGAATAATAATTTTAGTTTTGAATCGGATCATTTAAAAGTACAAACTCAAATGATTTAAAAGATATATTGCTTATGGCTGGGTGAATAGTATTAGCTGAGTTGTGTTGAAGATTAGAGACGTGCTTCAGAAAAAAAGTTCACGGTGACTGAGAGGCAGAACGCACACCCTGTTTATTTTCTTTATTTTACAAAAGCACAATATTTTATTTCGATTGTATGTGGGCACATAAAAAAGTAGACATTTAACAGATTATTTTCTCATATTTCTTAACTCTATATGAACAGAAATGATGGTAGTACTTTAAGTCTATTTTTCTGCTATGAGAAAAAAAACGAGCAAAACGCGCCGGCGCGTTTCTGGTCCCCAGAGGGTTAAGGGAGGCCTGGTGAAGCATACTAACTGATGACCACAAAATGTGGGGGCTCATCATCAGGGAGCCATGATGAGGCCTACTACCTGACAACCACAATATGTGGGAGCCCACCTTCAGGGAGGCCTGAATAGGCCTACTACCTGATAGCAATCTAAACTGGATGTTATGAGCCCTGAATCTGGGTGACAGTCCCAGGTCGGCCTGCTAAGGCCAGCTAGTCCTGGGGTCCGGTCTCGGAGCAGCCTGTTTAAGCTAGCCTCCTAAAAGTCTTCTCAAGAAAGAGACTAACTACCACGGACCAGAGGTGTCGGGGACTGAGCTACATGGTGGCCTGATAAGGCCAACCGCTGCTGGGGACTCGCCTATCAGGGAGGCCTGATCGGGCCTACTAGCTGATAGCAAGTCTATTCTGCTACAACATACACTGTTGGGAACCATACTACTTTAACATATTATTGGGCCCACCCACAGAAGGCCTAATAAGGCTAGCTAACTGGTCGCGGCCATGATGTATGTCCCACAGTGTTGGGACCCACCTCCGATGAGGCCTGTTAAGGCTTACTACCCATCAGTGAGTCTACTGCCTGAACTACTAAGGCCAACCACCTGAGGTAAGCTGGCCTAAGAGCCCTCTTGGGGGCTGCCCGGTCAAGGAGGCCTGCTGAAGCCTACTACCTAACCATGCAGCCTTCGTTGGTAGAAAGGCTGTTAATACAGCGCCTACACCATCCTGGTACCTAATCACATTGCCAGAGGCAGTGTACTCAGCAACAAAGAAATGACCTTAACCTTAAAGCAGGGGAGTACAACATACGCCACTCTGCCAAGTGGAGGCCCCAGATTGAGGGGCCTACCATCTATATGCATGGGCGTCCGCTCATGGCAATGCTCTGGCTACAAGGGAGCGTAATTCAAAAACCAGAATAAAATGAAGTTTAGAGCTCTCCGCTCAGCCCGAGCCATCGTTGAGTGAGGTATATTGATACTGAGCTGAAAATGGAGTACTCAGAATTACCAACGGGACTACCAACGAGTCAGGACTACCAACGAGTCAGAACTACCAGCGAGTCAACGGGGGAGAAACATTTTGCCATTTGCCCCTGATAATTCTAACAGGGTGCGGGCCTGCTAGTGGCTCTAGAGGTGACAGGGATTCCCTGCGCCCAGCCTAGGGGAGTGGGGGTTGGTTGCAAGCCAACCGCCTTCAACCCATCGCTTGAGCAGTAGCTCAGCGAACTGAGTGGAGCCAACTCTGGAGGCCCAAGTTCCATATACTAGCTCTGTACGGCAGGGTCTGGCAACGATCTCTTCGCAGAGCGAAAGATGGCCTAACCCTGCCTGAAAGACCCACGGGGTCGACTACCAACCTGAATTACTCTTGGCACCCCTGAATGCAGAGAATGTTTAGTCTAGTTAATAAAATCTTGTTCATGTCACACGTAAAGTTGTCCGTGTCTCAAGCTCATATCTGGAGTCACTAATCATAGATCTTGACTACTTGCTCTTAGTAGTACTTAGTAAGAAAGACATTTCCCATGCCCCGGAAATGTACATTTCTATTAATCAATTAATAACCAATATTGAGTGTTCACAGGATGAACCGAGTAATTGGTTGTAACGTTAATGTAGCTACATCAAGTTAACCCGATTAACTGATCCAAATATTCATAATCAATTATAACAAGTAATGATTGATTATTAATATTTCATAGAGCTAATTTGTTACATAAAATGGTGGAGAATGCAGGCATTATTAAACAAAGGTTATGAGCTTAAAGGGTTAGTTCACCCAAAAATGAAAATTAAGTCATTAATTACTCACCCCCATGCTGTACCAACCCCGTAAGACCTTCGTTCGTCTTCGGAACACAAATGAAGATATTTTTGATTAAATGTGACAGCTGGATCACTCCTCCATAGGCTGCCTAAGGGATTGAAACCTGACGGCCCAGAAAGTCAATGAAGAAAATGTTTAAATATTCCATGTCACAACAGTGGCTCAACTATAAGTTTATCAAGCGACGAGAATACTTTTTGTGCGAAAAAACATACAAAAATAACGACTTTATTCGACTATTCGTTTTCTTCCTTGTAGGCCTGAAACGAGACTTCAAGAGATTTCCACGACGCATGTGCGAGAATTGCGATCTCCTTCAACTACTTCAGTTAAGTTCTCGCGCGTGCGCGTCGTGGAAATCTGCATTGACATCTCTTCTGTAATTTAAAGAGAGTCTTAACACATTTGAAGGAGTATTTCACCCATTGCAACATTAATCTTTATTGAAAGTGGATCATATATGTAGTCGAAATGTAAAAGAATGTTTGAATTTGGTGCCCTCTTAACCGAGAAAAGACTGAAAATAACTGAAGGGCGCATTTGTATGTAATACAACAACTCCCACAATGCACCATATTGTACAGCTCCGCAAGCCACACCCACTAATCCAGAACAGCGCAAACAGAGAAATCACTCTTCCGTCTACAAGGCTAGCTGTCACCAGAGTTTGAAATTCATTTCACACAAAATTTCTAGTTAGTTGGCTGTGGCGAGCAGGACGAGGGCGAGGGATGTGAGAGGACGGCGCGAGGCCGGTGGCGTGAGTGATAATGAAAGACACCTGTGAGACGTGCACCGGTCTCGCATCTCTCACGGAGGAGCGACGACGGCAGATCGAGAGAGAAACAGGCCTGATTTTATGTTGTGTTTTGTTTCTGTTATGTGTGGACAGCAGTCGTCAATGAGGGGCTGCTGGTTTATACTTTCGTTTTGTATTTGTTCATTTTACTATTAAAATGTTTAAATGTTCGCCGGTTCCTGCCTCCCTCTTCCCACAACAACGAACCCGAACAACGAACAACGAACGTTACATTGGCAAACTCATTAGTGAATTACTCCTTGTTTGTATTTCTTTCTATACGGTGAATTACTGCATGATACCTGTGTGTTCAGTCAGGCGAAACTAGGATGGTTCACACCACAACACAAACGTCCGTGTGCTTGTCTGATTCAGAGATTTCGTTCAGGAGAAATTGCCATCGAAATTGCCATCGTTGAAATTCTCTGCAGCAGACGGACTCTGTGTCCGTAGCGCACAGCGAGAGCTCAGGCACCAGCAATCCGCCTCTGCTCGAGCCAGTCCAGGCTCCTCTTCGGTGACAGGCAACCACGTCCTGTTCCTCCATCAGCCTCAGCTGCTCTTCACTATACTGCGGCTCGTAAAGATAGCCACGAACATCAGATCCGAGCAGCAGAATTTCAAAATCCTCTTCTTCCATATCATGTTTAGTTTCTTCAGTCATTGTCATACTTCCTATCTCCACAGCGCTTGTTAGCTTAGCTTCCAAACAAGATGGCTGATATTGATTTCAGTATTGTGTGGAAGTGAAGTGAAGTGAAGTCCCACCCACTGATCTGTAATAGGTCTGTAGGGTGAGTGGGTCCCACCCCCTTGAATAATAATGAGCTAATGTTTGTAGTCTCTACACTTTTCAATGAAATGTGACTTCCTGCTTATTATGACGCAAAATGACGATTTTTACGTCATAAGCAGGAAGTAAAACACTTGATTCCTTATTTCTCCCATCTCAGGGGAAAATAAGGGAATAAACCATGACCATTCAAAAATATGACTGGGTTTCTAACGATACAAAGTTTAATGAAAATGGGTGAAGTGTCCCTTCAAGCATATTTTCAAATGGTATCGGTGTACGGGTAATATGATTTTAGCGAAGAAACCCTAAGTTCAGTATTAAAGCGTAAGTCTGTTTTGACGAAGGAATCTCAGCTCAGCTGCATGTAAACTGTACCAGAATTGGTTATTCTGCTTTGGTTGAAGAAATTCCAATTGCAGTATTGCTTAACCTGTTTCTGATGAAGAAATCTCAGTACTTGTGTTAAATGTAGATTTGGGCGATGCTCCCCTTTTTAGAGTGTAAAGGCCCTACAAATTATAGTTAGATTGATGCCATTCATCTAAACTTTATCTGTGCATCTAAAAAGCATAGCTGCCTGGTGATCAAAACTGTGTTTCACTCACTGAAACTCTGAAGTGCATTGGTTCCCATAACAACGTCTTGTCACAGGAAGTGCTTGTCACAGGAAGTGCTCCAGATAGCACATGTGTTACCTTCCGACGCCATTTTGTAAACAAACCAGCCTAGGAGGCTAAGCTAACCCAACTTAGCAGCCCTTCAGCTTAGGCTAAGCTAATGTTGTGGCAAAAATTCTTAAACAAACATCACTGCGTAAGAGACACTCAGAGTCAAATTATATAAAATAGAAGTATTTATTCTTGCAAGAATAGGAGCAGTCTAATACACAGTTGTTACCCTGTGCAGAAGAGTGACACACCCCCAAACAGACTGAACTAGCTTTTATCTTAGTTTCAAGGCCTTCTTCCCCCCAGAGCCTTCCTCCCAGTAGTTTTCCATAGACGTCACTAGTTGGCCCACTAAGCTCCCCTGCACCAAATGGCCTTCTAACATCTAGGTCAGAGGTCCTTGTTCGTCTGTTCTCTGGAGTGTCTCCCTCTTCTGCCTCCCCAGGTACATAAACAGAATCCTTTCTCACTACAAGTGAGAGACACACATGTGACATTCTTTGAATCATCTATATTTAACTAAAGATCAATGAATATCATTTAAATTGCCACCACAACTCCTCACTTTTTATCATTCTGATTACCCATAATCACAATAATAAACAATAAGACAAATTTTAATTCATATCATCACACTTATACTTTTCATCTCTGATTTTTGCATAAATGATCACTCTCCTTGAACCTGTGAAGAAAAGTTTAGAATGAAGAAGCATAAGGCTGTTTTTGTGGGGGAAAGGCCCCGTAATATTTTAGCAAGCAAGTAAACATTTTCACTGCGCCGGGCTAAGCGAGAAATCACTGTTCCTGCGCTCCTGTAAACAGACCCTCAGTCACGCCAGTAAGGAAAAGGTAGTTATAACATAGCAAGGAAACAACCAGATAAAAGTATAATAAAAAATCCCTCAGTTTCAAACCCTATCTTTGTACGCCATCTCGTAACACGGATGACTGCTGCTTTTAACCCCCTTTAAATCTTTTGCCCTTAATCTTTCTCAGAAAATAAACAAATAGAAGAAAAACAAACAGAACATACATTTAACACATATCTCACTGTAGCTCCCACTACCTGTATCGTCACATAATTTTGTTCATCCTTGGGATAGACTGTCATTTTCACCAATTGAACAGACAGCATGTTTCACCTGTCACTGTAATCATATTCACCCATGAATAACAAAATTATTAGAATAACAATCCTAACTCCTATCATTAAGCCTTTTCCATTAATCTACGCCCATCTCCATATTTCATCTCGGTTTTCCTAACCATCCTTTGTTCACTTCTAATTCAATTTAGTAAGCTCTATTTAATGCCATATTTAACAAAATCTAACCAGAGAAGTCTTATAATTTTATCCATTCTTCTAACCAAATTAGTTGTTCAAAATTAACTCTAATATTTCCATTACGGACACAATCAAATCAATACTTTTAATTCAAACATGCTGTGGTTCTACTTAATAAGCTTCAACAATTATCCCTATAATTTACATTAATTAATAGATCTTCTCTTCCCAAAAACATTTTCCTTAAATATTTCCTAATGAATAAGTAACCAATCAAATCTTTTGATCTACTGTATATCAATACTAAGCCCTATTTTGATTTAATCAAATCAAATCCTCAAAATAATCACAAAACCACATTCTTAAACCATTAGCCGGTTCACATCCTCCTCCAGGCGTGTTGATAATCTCGTTCGCGCCATGGACTATGGGATGGTTGTGGCCTGTTGGTGTAGGTGAGAGGCTTGGACCCAGGTGTCACACTCTCCAACCATTTTCTGATCCTTATAAGGTTTTCCCTTATATCACGACCGCACCCCCACTGGAGTGAACTGTCACCTGTGAATGGAGACCTTAAGTATTTTGTTAGTGGCCGCTTGTCTAGCAGCTCGTCCCCTTTGGTGTGACCTGTGGAATCAACAACCTGAAACATTATCTCCGGATAATTTCTTGCTCACTTAATAGCACTCAGGATCCTTTTCCCCTGAAAAACAATATTTATACATTTGGAACAGAATCAGTTCTGTTTGATCCAATCCATCCTGACATTCTGTAAAAGGAAAATTTTAAGTTATGCGCTGCGCAGGTGTAGCACCTTTCTGCCACAATAATAACCCAGGCCAGGATAGTTAGTCAAATTCATCCGTAACCATTATTTTATAGGGGACATTCTCCCCTGTATCCAAAAGTCTGCATGCTCTGTAAAGAAAAACAAATGTCGAGGTTATTTTCAGTTAGTAAAATACGTAGTTTCTTTTGTCTGCTGTGCTGCCATGGCCTTCGCTGCCACATCTGCCCTAGCGTTTCCTGTTGAAACAGTCCTGCAAATACATGTACAGACAGCAAATTTTGTTTGGGACCCAAGTAAACCATATTTGGCAATTGTTATACCATCTCCCTCTTGATGCACGACACAACTCGAGCATCAATTTAACATAACATTTAACATAGTGTTTTTTATAAAGTTTGCCATCAACACTAACCCAAACGTTGTCCTTCAGACAAATTTCTCTGCCTCTGAAACAAAAATATTACATTCTTCACTTAAAGCCACAATCTCATCTTCTTCTCGCAGTATTTGAAAGGCAACGTCCCTGAGTCTCACAGCGAATCCTGCTTTTCAGGCCTGTTGTTTGGTCTCAAGTCAGCCATCACAAACATTTCTAAAGTCAACAATTTTCCCTACATGTCAGGTCGTGCTGTACAGACTTGGTCAATGTCAGTCAATCATTTCTCCCCCTTTGTTCACAATTATCATAAATGTTAAGGGCTCTCTTGATACTTCGAAATTGACTTAGCCAATATGTCATTTTGTTGTTGCCATCAAATCTACATTTTCATTTATCTCAGCCCATGCCAGATGGTGATCTACAACTACACAATTCCAATTTACACAAATACTTACACTGATCCAGAACATAATTCAAATCGACATCCTGCATGACAAAAGTATTACTACCAGACAGAGCTTGATGTCCAATCAACTAAAAGCTCGTCCCATGTTCTGTATTGTCTTTTCAACCGTTCCACTCAGAATTATCGGCTTCTTTAAAATTTGTCATTTGCCTTAACCCATCTGTAATGATAAAACTGTTCTGTTCTAATTTCAATACTGTTCTAATATTAGTACCCCAAACTAATACATACAAGACATACTGCTGTCACCATCACACACACACTCATACTAGACACACATATGTTAACTGCTCATTCTCAATGTTTGCCCTTTCCTTATATCATCGTTAAAAGGATTTAAATTTTAAATAAGATTTTAAACTTCACATTTTCCTGTAGCTTCTATCTAATTTTACATGGTCTCTTAACCACTTTCAAAGCATGTCTTGTTCATTATTCATTAGATTTTTAGACAAGTCAGCTGGGTTGTTTTGGTTCCTTATCATTAATTTTCTTCAGCTTGCTCTAGCAGGCCGATAACAGAAAGACAGACACAGTTACCATTCCTTCTTCCGCTCAAGCAGTCTCTCTCACTATAAATACATTTCTAAGACTTATACAAAATGTAATATTAAATTCATTACAATAACCTTTGACCATCCACCTTTGTTATCCAGACTTAAATCTACAAAAGCTGTCTTCATCTTTAGTCACCACCATGTCTAACGACCTTCAGGAGTTAAAAACCATGTTATAGACTAGTTCTAAATCAACTTCTATACATTTTCCTTGCCCATAAGGCAACCGACATCAAAAAGTTTTATTACTGTCTCCACAACAATTAATAATGGCAATCCCCTCACGGTCTCAGCTGGCTCTTGAAAGCCCATTGCCATTAGCTCTTTGTCTATAATTTTCTTCTCCTCAGGGTGTTGTCCCCCCTGGTATAGTTGCAGACACTTGTCACAATGAAAACAAGCCATACAACTAATGCGGTTTCTTCTGGCGAGTGGTATATATAGAGGAGCTTTGCTTTATTGGGGAGACATGCCGTAACTCGTCACCGCGTCATCTCCCCTTAACGGCATAAGGACGCTGCTGGCCTCACAGCTCCTGCTCAACTCTCATACCTGTCTCACATAACACACCTCCATTCAGGAGATGCCCAATGACTTTGCGTGATCCACTCTGGCTTGGGTTGCCCCCTGTCTGGCCAAAGAAGGTCTTACCCGTCATAGAGATGGTCACTCGTGCCCACTGGTGACCGCTTTTTTTTTCCCATCACAGAATCTTTGACCGTTTTCTTCAACAAAATCTGTTGTTCTCTGGAGCTTAGGAAAAGCACGTTCAAGAGTCACCAGAGCCATTCCCATTGCCTAATAGTGTTCACACAGGGAGACAGGTCAATAACAACAGTATTTAATCACTTAAATCCATTATTTTATCTTAAAAGCAGAAACCTAGCTGCTTAGACTATACTCAGCGAATTTGGATCATCCGTACGTTCAGTGAACTTTATCTGTAGACGGAGCCATCGGTCCTGAATGGTGGAGACTAAATGAGACAAAGAAGTTACTGGTCCTAAAATAAAATAAAATGTCTTCTGCATTATTATTTTAAAGACTTCTTTAAAGTCATTCAGTTTTACATTTAAAACATTTACAAATACAAATTGCCCTTTATGGCAATTGTTTCTTTAAACATCTCTGTGTCTATGATTCTTCAACTGAAACTGTGCTTTACTACAAATAGCTTATCACAGATAACAGCTTTGAGCTGACATTGAATGAGAGAGACTCTGAGGCATTCAGGACTGGCACACTGCACTCTCGTAAACTTCTAACATCAAACTTTTATCTACCATCCTATAACTCTATCCCAGCTTAAGGCACATTTGCCAGAAATTACATGTGTTTCCAAATAAACATAATTTTTATAGTTGTCTTTATTTAGACATTACAAATTTCCACTCAGATTGAGTCTCTGTTGCACTGGCAGTTTCAGCCACAGTACACATCAGATCCAGATAAGCAAACTGTTTCATTACAGCCAATAATAAACTTATCTTTTGAAATCAAAACATCAGCTTCTAGTTCTTTCATGGCCAACTTTTCAAGCTGTTTGTTTAATCAGCATTCAGCAACTGTTAATCCAGTATTGCTTCTGCTTACTTGATCTTAAATAATTATTCGTTTCACATTTCATCTCAATTTTAGTTTGTCAAGTTCTCAATTACGTTAATTTTGACAAGGCTAGCACTCTCTGCTTGATACATCTTTTGCAATTATTATAAATCATTCGTGAGATTAGTCTCTCTCCTTAATCTAAACCCTTTCTAAAATGTTTAATTAAAACACAATCATCCTGTTAGTTACTTTGATATATTTTGCAACTCACATTTGTTGGAGTCATTAATTTTACATCAACCTGTATTCATCAATTCACTATTATAGATCTTTTCTTCAAAAGGATTCACTTTAAGACTTCAATCTTTTGACCTTGTTTTATATCTCTTATTTCTCAGACAAAATGTCAATGTCGTCGTTTAAACACTGATCTACTTTCAAACCCACATTATTATCAGAAATGTGTCACTATCACATTTTCAAACACCTTCTCGGTGGGCATTTAGTTACGTATTAAATGGTCCTGATGACCACCATTAAAAACACTCTCTGTCATCTGGTGGGTTCATGTGTCAGCCTCAATTACAGCATCAGACACCTTGACTATAGTTTGATCACTGTGAGCTTGCAAACGGCTCCAACTTACTGCACACTCTTGAAGCAGTGTGTGTCCCATTTCAGGAATGTAAACAGAGCCACTGATAAGCAGTCCTCTGTATTCTTTTACAGTCCACCAGTCGCGGATTTAATCACAATAGCCAAATCATAATCTTCATCATTTTATTGGCGGAACATAATTTCATGAGCAGCACAGAAAATGCTCAAAATATTCGAATTTGTTTTCTGTCTTTACACATTTCTCCCAGCTTATCTTTTACAAAACATCATCTGCAAATCTCTTCAAAGTGAGATCTTCTGAGCAGAGCTGTTTACAGCATTTGCTCTCTTCTGTCTCACTATTTATTTATTTATTTATTTTCCCGGACTGTTCCGTTACTCTTCATAAAGTGTAACAATTTGTACATCATTATTTTCATTACAACTGGTTTGAAGCCTTTTCCCTTCCATCACATGGTTAGTCTGCAGATTCAACTTAATATTATCATTATTGTCTCAGTCTTATCTCTACTGTTTCTCCAAAACAGATTATATTACTCAGTCCGTAAATTACACAGACAACCATTATAGCTACTTGCTTCAATACCCTTATTTTCTTAAACATTAATAAAATAAAGCAGATATATCATCATTTCAATCCTTATTTTATCAAAATCTAGAATTGTTCCCCATTCTGCTTAAAACATTCTTCATATCATGTTAATCCCTGTCAATCATACAATGCCTTATTTTATTCTAAAACTGACTTTTCATTTCACCATTTAAACAGTTAATTTGACTTCCATAAATTCTGTCAGACCATGTCTATTTTCATCACATATAGTTTTCTACTATATTTCTCCTTTCTTTTCTCAAACATGCCAGTTCCTTCATTATCTAACCAGTACACGCATGTCTCACACACCAACCTTTTTGTTTTTTCACTTCCCTCTTCCACCAAGTCTCACTTACAGTTCCCCCTATTTCACACAGACAGCCTTATTGCTTCTTGCTACTTCAATCCTTGTCATATAAATTTAAGTTCTATAGACATCTAATGTCATGCATCCATTTACTGGATGAAGTAAAAAAAACATTATTTCTCCTGGCAGTTCGACATTTTATCTTCAAGCCAACAATCCATTATCTGTTCACATTTTTACACACATGTTGAACGCAGACACAACTTTTGTTTCTCACTGCTCTGTTCAACTGATTCCCGCACCATCTTTAATGTTGTGGCGCTCAATACCTCATTTGACAAAACACAGGTGTACCAAATTTCGCAAGCTTGCTTTTGAGACATCCCCATACCGGCTGTTTTCTGTTCTCTGTGGATTTCTCTTCAACGCGCGTTTTCTTTAATCTGTTAGGCGTCCCTAACAAATCCGACTCTTTTCTTTTAACCCAAATCGGTCGGGTTGCACTGTTAGTGCCCTCCTAATTATGGTTTACCAAAAAAAAATTCTTTTCTGGCTCCCCCTAATTAGCCTCAGCACCTAAAAGAAATTTGCTCCGTGGTGGAACAACTGATTTTCAGGGTACCTATCTGTTTGAAACCTCTTGATCTATATATAGATCTCAATTAATCTCAGATTACGTACCACAGAAACAGCCCTCAGCCAATATGGTTCAATTTCACTCAACCCCCAATTAAACCGAATTTAAATGACCCTTACCAGAGACGTTGTTTCATGCCACTTGCGGGTTCTTTAGATTCCAGTGGTCGATTCTCCCGGCCCTGATATCGGTCGGTCCCTCTCTCTCAAGTTTACGAGGTAGAGCTGGAACTTACTTAGTCCAGGTGGCCAAACACCGTCCGATCTCAGGTCCAGGAGGCACGTCCAAGGAATCCCACTTCTGACACCAAAACTGTTGTGGCAAAAATTCTCAAACAAACATCACTGCGTAAGAGACACTCAGAGTCAAATTATATAAAATAGAAGTATTTATTCTTGCAAGAATAGGAGCAGTCTAATACACAGTTGTTACCCTGTGCAGAAGAGTGACACACCCCCAAACAGACTGAACTAGCTTTTATCTTAGTTTCAAGGCCTTCTTCCCCCCAGAGCCTTCCTCCCAGTAGTTTTCCATAGACGTCACTAGTTGGCCCACTAAGCTCCCCTGCACCAAATGGCCTTCTGACATCTAGGTCAGAGGTCCTTGTTCGTCTGTTCTCTGGAGTGTCTCCCTCTTCTGCCTCCCCAGGTACATAAACAGAATCCTTTCTCACTACAAGTGAGAGACACACATGTGACATTCTTTGAATCATCTATATTTAACTAAAGATCAATAAATATCATTAAAATTGCCACCACACTAACTAATAGCTTCAAGAGTTAGCTGTTAGCATCATTTACATGAAGCCTTTAACTACAGCTTGTGGGTATGCAGAGTGAAGTGATCTAAACCATTTTCCTTTAACCCCATTACTGGTTTCTGAATTCTCACTTTCTCTTCCCTTAACTTTAATTCTTCTCATATAATTTCTTACTGAACGCTGTTCAGCCAAATGTGCAGTTACTTTGTTAATTAAATCTAAACTTAATTACATGTAAACTGTTTAGCTAGAGAATAATTTTTATAGTTATTGGGAACTTTCAATGGCACGTTGACTAAACTTTATGGAGGGACAAACACATGGTGCGGTCTTGAACACGCAACAGCTGTGACCAACTATAGAATGATGTCCAAAGCAAATCTAATGGTTGATCATAAGTGCTATTGATTATTCCCAATACCAGGTTATTCTGCTGTTTTAATCACTTCTTTAAGTGTTTTTTATAATTTTTACTCACAATAGAAGTCAGCTATTCATTTTTTTTTCATTTAACCCTCTTGGTCTAGTGTGGTTTTATTTCCCCATAAAACTGCAAAAGCAACTAGACACACTTTCCTTCTTGATTTTGTTTATTTTCAACAGTTGCTTAAATTTTATGAGCCAGCTACACAAGTAATCTAGACGATTGCTTTGCCATAATTTTGAGCACCACTAATAGACACAATCTAATAGGAAAGCTCTTTTCTTCCTCTTCTTCATGTGTTCAGAGATCAAGCCTGTTGTATGCTATCAGTAAGTTCTGAGAAATAATTTGACCCTAAGAACCATCTTAAGTCCTTTCTTAAATCTAGACTTACGCTCTTTTAGCAAAGCCACTCAGATCCACACAAATCTAAGCATCAAATCTGAGCTATTTGCAGCTAAGATAGTAATATTCAGGTACACATTTCACTTGTTAACCACACCTGGCAAAACCTAGCTGTACATTATACACCTTGCTGTCTCACTTTGCCTTAAGCTCCAAATTCTGTTTGATCTTGCATTAGTCTCTTGCCCTTACTCTCACCACAAGTGTGCCGAAATGTTGCAGATGCTCAGCCTAACTGCCCAGATGGCAGGCCAAAAGGACTGGCTTGGTGTTTTGAGGAACACCCTTTTATCCATGGCTGCTGACGACCTTCAGTGCTAGAACCAAAAGCAACTGGAAAATGAGGGAAAAGAACTAATGATAGACGACTCAAACCAGAGGTATGACCACTAATATCTGACTGAGGTCATCTTCCTGGCCCACAACCTCACAGGTTTGAAACAGGAGGTAAACAACCTCAAACGCCAGATCACCGAGTCCCAAAAGGAGCTAACATATGCTAAAAGCCGCATAGATCAGCTAGAGATGGAGGCTCAGGACAGACACAAAGACCCTGGCAGAAGGGAGACACTCAAAGACCTCAACTGAATGGCCAGACATATCCCTGCATTTACACCAGAGCTTGCAGGAGACCATGACGTCGATGCTTACCTGTGAGACATTGACTTTCACCTGCAGTCTTTGATGAGTGTGAACCATCAAGATAGACTCTATCTGATCTGGGTCACATCCAGCCCAGAGTTGCGACACTTTCTGGCTCGGCAGCCAGAAAACATCCAGTCTAACTACCAGCAGCTGAAACAAGCCATCATAAAGGAATTCTCAGAGTTTGAAAACGGACTGATCGCTACCCTAGAAACCAAACAGGGTCGGCATAAAACTCCTTATGTTTACTACCACAGACTCAGACGAGCTTACTTCGGAGCTCGCAATGAACCTGGAATGGAGGAGGACACCAGCTTCAAGAGCCTTTTCCTCCGAAACCTCCATCCTATTGTAAGTCACCATTTAGGCATTATGGCTTGCCCCCACACAATGCCTATCCAACAACTGCGTGACCTGAAACAGAAGAACTTTAACAAACACAAGGCCTCCTCAAAAAGGGTTTGTAAGACCCCAGTGATTCTGAACTGCAAAATCCAGAATCCAAAGCTGGTACCAGAAAGCACCCAGCATTGCCACAATACAAGAGCCTTCAACAAAAAGCTCCTAGCCAGCAAAAGGGAGAACCGTCACCATGGCCATATACCTAGACACAAGACCAACCGCTGGGAGGAGCCATGGAGAAGAACATCCTCACCCAGCAAACAACACAGGACGTCCCACAGCAGTCTACAACAACATCCTCCTGTAGGTGCGAAACAGGTGCGAAACAGGTGCGAAACAGAGACTGCACAAAGAGGGCTGGAAACGCCTGTTTCTGAGTTAAAAAGAGCTGCTAGCACTAGCAAAAGAGCTCCTGGAACAACAAACTTCTGACTCTTGCCCAACACAACTCAAGGCAAGATCAAGTCAGTACTGTTGCCAGAGCAGAGTAACGCTGCAGACTTCAGATGCCTGGTGACTGGGTGCAGAACCAAGGACGAAAGACCACCTGCTGCCCTTTTGCTACCAGTACTAGGTCAGTCTGAAACTCTCTTCACACTGCACAACACCCATAACCACTCCCTGCAGCCACAAACAAGCACCTGCCTCAAACAAATTGACTTCATAATGACAGGTGACACACCTGCTGCCTCGTCACCTGCTGCAGAGACCTGGACTTGGCTACTGTCTACATCACCCACAGTGGAACAACCACCACTCCAGTAGACACAAACCAGAAGGGTGTCTGATTGTTCTGCACCTTTGATGTCGCTCGTTGTTGTCTATAGCACGGACAACAATGCTCGAAAGGGGGGAGTTGTAGTGTCTGGACCAATTAGACACACACAAATCATTCATTATATTTAATGAATCATCCTGCAAACTCACTCTCTCAACAAAGGTCTGTGGAACTTCCCCCAAATCAAGCTAACACTTTGGCAGAACTCGGTGTCCTGTTACTGTTACAGGACACAGTAAGACTGAAGTTTTATGACCCAAAGGAACGTGCAGGGAATTGTGACTTAATTCTAGCTGAGAAGGAGAAATTAACCCTTTTAATCCTATATATTCTATATATATAACCATGTGATAAATGTATTAACATATATCTAATTTTCCATCTCATGATTTTCCTTTTATGTGGTTTGGCCTATGTCTTCATTCTCTCTTCTAAACTATTTTGGTTTGAGACATGACTTGCATACTATGGATAACCAAAATCATATGTATAGCATGTTTAATCTCTGTAAACTCCAATCTTCGTCCTCCATTTGTTTATTTACATTACATTTTGCTAACTTTAAGACGCATTAGTATTAAAAGAATCATGTAGATTATTTTCATAAACACCTAATGAAATTAAACATTCAAATGCAAAAAGGGTCGTAAAGGGTCGTAAAAACTCCCTCCAAAGGGACCGCTTCGTATTGGCTCACGCACCTCCAGAGGGTGTGACATCTTCACTCTTTCAAAATCACTGATCACAAGATCAGTCCTCTCTTGTCCTATTCGCGCTCTTAGCTCTCTTACTCTCTTGGTCCTTCCGGAGAAATCCTTATGTGAAGATGATGCTGAACTAGAAGTCCCTCAAGGACCCCCAAGTTTGCGCCAGGCTGGAGTCACTAATCATAGATCTTGACTACTTGCTTTTAGGGTAGTACTTAGTAAGAAAGACATTTCCCATGCCCCGGAAATGTACATTTCTATTAATCAATTAATTACCAATATTGAGTGTTCACGGGATGAACCGAGTAATTGGTTGTAATGTTAATGTAGCTACATCAAGTTAACCCGATTAACTGATCCAAATATTCATAATCAATTATAACAAGTTATGATTGATTATTAATATTTCATTGAGCTAATTTGCTACACCACCTAACAGGGGGACTTCAGGGCCCTATTAAACCAAGAACTTTCTTCTTACCTTATGACGTTGGCATGACCCCCTAACTCTATACAGGAAACGAGGTCTGTAGAGTTGTTAGTTGCACACAAAAATTAATTTTAAGAAGACCAGTCAGCTCACCTGCGGCGTGCGGAGTGAAGACTCGCCAGATCGTTTTTATGAACCTGGTGTCCACCACATTGCATGTCTGAAAGAGGCCATGGAGGGGGCGCACGAGAGGCGACACTGGTTCTCTGGCCCTGTCTACGGTCCTCGGACCGTGAAGGGCCAGGCCCTCCCGTCTGCCTCCACGGAGGTGCTAAAGAGTTCAGAGGGCGAAACCGGCAAATCGAGGAGAAAGGCCTTCTTTTTCTCCCCGATGTCGGCCAGGTTTAATCACAGATGCCTCTCCGTGGCCAACATTGCCGCCATCAACCGACCGATCGCGGCAGCAGTCTGTTTAGTAGCCCGGAGAGCAAGTTCCGTGGTACGGGGCAGCTCAGCGACCGCCTCAGGGGACACCCCTGGTCAAGATCCCACAGCAGGTCAGCCTGGTACGCCTGTAGTACCGCCATGGTGTGCAGAGCAGCACCAGCCTGACCCGCTGCCGTCTATGCTCTGCCATTCAAACGTGCCATTTTCTTTAGCGGTTTGGATGGCAGGGTTGGAGCTCTTAGTGTCGAAGCCTGCCCAGACAAGAGATACCGGTAGTTCGCAAACGTCTCGTCAATGGGCAGCATCGACACATACCCATGCTCTCCGATCCCCTCAACATCAGCGAAACTGGCCCGCTGATGTTGGTGAATACGGGCAGAGTATAGATTCTTCCATGCCCTCTCGATCTCTGTTTGGAGATCGGGAAGGAATGGAAAGCTCACCTGAGCTGGTGGCCTATGGCCGGGGAAAAAACGATCGTCAAGCCTGCCGCGAGTGGTCTCTCCTCTAACGCGCCGCCATGGCAGCTGCAGCCTGCCGGCGGCACGCTCCATAACATCCACCAGCTCCGCATACACGGGGCAGGATGGTTGAGAGGGCTCGAGATCTGCCATATTAACACCCTCATCAACCATCTCCTGCTCGTCATGAACTGCACTCGCTGCAGGAACAGTCGGAGAAAAATCTTCGTCATCCACCTGCAGCACACCCTCATCAGGCGTCGAATCGTCTTTTTACACCCCTCTCAAGACGATCGACAAGCTCAAGAGATTTACACCCCTCTCAAGACGATCGACAAGCTCCATCTGGGAACCCCATGATACCACGAGGTCCAGATACTGAGTCCTCTTCACTCGAGAAGAGGGCCAGACGAGAGCGGAGCGTTTTCACAGAAAAACGCTCAAAGTTTGCACAGGTGGCTCCCTCGAGAACGTCCCGTGCGTGCAGAAAACGCACAGTTAATGTGTGTCACCCGGCGTCAAAAACCTTGGGCACAGGTCAGCACAATTCAGAAAACAATCAGCCTTTGCCGTGCGTTTCATAATAATTCTCTTACCGTTAATCCTCTTTAGCGTTTACAGACAGAACAGTCCCTGAAGACGAAAAGATATTGTCATGTTTGCAAGGCGCTCTTAAATATATCCAGGTCGCACGTTAATCATTCACGGTAATGACAGAGCTTTATAATGTCTGCTGAGGAAGTGAGGACGACGCTGCGGCGGATTAACCCACGCAAGGCAGCAGGCCCACATAACATCCCTGGCCGGGTTCTGAAAGAATGTGCTCAGGAGCTTACGGGGGTGCTAACAGACATTTTTAATCTATCTCTCTCCCTAGCTACTGTGCCTGTTTGTCTTAAGACGTCCACTATTGTACCAGTGCCCATTGCAGATGACACGGCTGTGATTGGACTGATACCTAACAATGACGAGTCAGCATATAGGCAGAAGGTGGAGGAACTCGTGGTCTGGTGCAGAGAAAATAATCTCTGCATCAACGTGGGGTAGATAGTTGTGGACTTTAGGAGGAGAGGTCATACCCTACCTCCTCCCCTCTTCATTGATGGAGCAACTGTGGAGATGGTGACCAATTTTAAAAATCTGGGCCTGTACATCTCCAACGACCTCACATGGGCCACCAACACAGCCAGTATTATTAAGAAGGCCCACCAACGCTTGTACTTTTTGAGGAGGTTGAAGCAGGCCAGCCTCAACCCTGCTATCCTGACCTGTTTTTACCGGTGTGTGGTGGAGAGCACACTGACATTCTCCATCACTGTCTGGTATGGAAACTGCTCTGCAGCTGACAGGAAGCCGCTGCAGCGAATAGTTAAGTCTGCTAGGAAAATAACAACAAATGACAGCCTTCCTTCCCTAGACGACATCTATGTCAGCAGGTGCAGAAGCAGGGCATCGGATATCATGAAGGACTCCACTCACCCAGCGCATAAACTGTTTACCACCCTCCCCTCTGGCAAAAGGCTGTGTAGCCTTAAAGCAAGAACCACAAAGCTAACGTGCAGCTTCTTTCCAGAGGCTGTGAGGCTTATGAACTCCTTGGTTTAGAGCTCCTCCTGCCCTCTGTTCGCTCATTGCTGCTACTGCACAAGGCACTTTAATAATGTCTATGGGTTAATTATGGTTTATGGTTTTTGATTTGTTTATTATGGTTAAGACTATTTAAATGTTTTATATAGGTTTATGTTTTATATGTTTTATAAAGGGTCTATCTTAGAATTGTAATTGTTATTTATTCTGTATTTACGCTGCTGGACCTGGGAAACAAATTTCGTTCCTTCATGTTAAACATATTTGAATGACAATAAAGAGAACTGAACTGAACTGAACTGATGATTCACGGGCTGTCGCTGTTCAACATGATTACCGTGATTTGATAGTGATTTCAGACACCTGTCACGCCTGAGGCGTTCCCCAAAGCGCCATTCGACGCAGTGCGAGTTCCCTTTCGAAAGGGAACTTACTGAACCCAAACTTTTGAATGGAAGTTTACAGTATTTATTATTTAATATTCAGCCCACTATAAACATATTTCAATATTTAAAGAATATACATAAATGTAATTTTGAAATTAATTCTCCCATAAAAGTAACATTCTCAAACGATAGATAAAAATAGATTGGTGACAACTGGCTAAGCAGCAGCATGTAAACACAACACAGAGCTTTATAATGTTCAACATATGGTTGGTGTCACTTAGAGAACTGTTAATGACTGAAGATTTCCGTCTTTTACTAAAAATGCCCCAGTAGCAGCCATTACAAAATATACTATTAATTTTCAGAGAATACTTAAAGCCCTTTCTAACATTAGCCTATGTTAGCATTTCTTGTCTTGTAGCGGATGCCAGATGCCCGTTTTAAACCAGCACTCATTATTGTTTATGCGTTTCAGCTATCATCCTGTCTTCTGAAAGTCAGAGTCATAGTCACTTTGTGAAACCAATGAGGATGGTGCTTGTGGTGTACTTCACTTGTATAACACAGTCTCATACTGTGAAGGCCTGCTTGGCACTGTACAGTCTTATGTAGGAAGAATGACATCTGAAGCATACCATCCAATACACACCAGCACAAAAACATTTTACCATCTAATAGTCACTTTCGCATTTACAAGTGTGAAAATGCAAAATATTTTTTTAATGATGTTGCATCATGAAATGGACCATCAGTGTGTGTGTGTGTTGTCCAGGTAAACCCTACACACTACAAAACCCTATAGCCTATACGAACAAATGTCCCCATAAATATAGTAAAAACAGCTTATAAATCATATTCAATTATGTTTTTTGTAAATGTAAAAATGTTTTCTGTGAGGGTTTTGTTTAGGGTTAGGGCAAAGAATATACAGATTTTGGTTTTAAATATTGGTTTCGGCACAGAACATTAACATATCACTCTGTTTCTTGGGAAAAATGCATTGTAAAGCATTGTTTCCCTTCTTATCTCCATGTTACGCATGCTTCCTAAGCAACACGGAAGACATGAATTTAACATGTGAGCATCTAAATAACCCTATAGTACTCTTTTTTTACTCTCTATAGTGCCCTTCAGTGAGGTTTTCTTTTCTTTTAAAGGGGCGCTGCCCTTGCTCAGCACAGCCATAAAACATGCGTTCTGCATTGTCACAAGAGTTTCCACGTGAAATGACATTCTGATCATTTTCTGGTTGCATAACACAGGAGTTTTATTTTTTATAAAATATACATATATATTTTTAAAGTTATATGTGATTAAGTTGTAACTATATGTGGCTGTCAATAGAACTAAATAATCACAATTAATCTCGTGTCTTTGGCAAACAGAGTGATTGTCAAATAATAATCAGAATAATATCAAATTTGGAAAATGTGTTAAAACATAATAGCTTAAAAATGTATTTAATTGATATCTTATGTTAACACACTTGACAGCCCCAAAAACTGTTCCCTTAATTTTTTCATGAACCCCCAAGCACCTCCTTGAGGGTCCCTAGAACCAGTTTGAAGACCACTATAACAGAAATCACATATTTGTGAACAGAATATTAATATACTTTTTCAAGCAAACATATTGTTTATTAAATTCATAGTCAATTTAAAACCAGATAGGTATGATATAATGGGTATTTAGATGCTGTTAAAACTTTTTATAGTCTTTTTTGGTAAAAAGTCTCATACAGTATAGGCCAATTGAATGCCTTTACCTGCAAGACTAACTTTATTATGCCCGGAGGGAAATATGGGATCTCTCCAGAACAGCCTTCACAGCTAGACTTCTGACAAGCTAGAGGAAGAATTTATCCCTCTACTTCTAAAGCCACTCGAGCATGTCTTGTCTTTTTTTAGTGTGTTGAGATACGTAGGAAATCTGGAGGTGATGTGGAGGGGAATGTGAAATTGTGAGATACAGATAAGTAGACATTGGCAGATGAGGCATGGCGGGTCTGCTGGTTTCATTTTCATTCCCGTGGGCTGTTACCTTCCCTGCCTTATTACCCTCTGGGCAAAAAAAAAAAAATCCAATAATAAGCCCTCCGCCAGCGCACAGAGAAGCTTCTTTAGCAGAAGAGCTGAATTTATCCATGCAGGTATTTATTTTTATACAGTACAATGGTGGATGTATCACTGTGCTGCTTGATATGTTAAGAACAACAATTCTACATGGTTCTCTATACTGAAGAACAGAAGTATGACTGAATCTGAAGGAACACAGACAGAATGCATTTCTTATATCTTCTGTGGTAAAGGTCTGTCAAGGACTGAAAAAAACAAATGGGTCACTGGGAAAGTGGGCGTCTGGGTGGCATAAGGTTATAAAAAAGGAAAGCAATGGCTTTAAAAAAATCATTTAAGAAATATCAAATGAGCAACAATTTAAATGTAAAAATATACTTACAAAAGTTGACAGTGGTTCTCAACCTTTTTTGACTGCAAGCCCCCCATTGTCCATAACGTCTCAGTTACGTATGTAACCCTCGTTCCCTAAAGGAGGGAACGGAGACGTAGTCGACGTGTCGACTGATTGAGATCACGCTTAGGGAGCCTGTCATCTTCGAGTATTGTTAAAACGAGCCAATGCACATTGGCGTGCGAGATCTGCATCTCACACTCCGCCCCGCGCCGCAGGTAAAATTACGGAAGTGGATGCACGCACCAGTTGTTTTTCGCTGAGGAGCCGTTCCCTTTCAGTCGCTCAAGTTCGACGTACCATGGAAGAATACACATATGGGATCGGCGTAGGCATCACAACATATGGACCTAGCCTAGCACAAGTTCCACCAGTGCATAGGCCTAGCATCGGACGCTTCGCCACGTCCAATGCCCCGGAGGTGTGGAGGAGCTCAACAGGGTTCGGTAAGGGGAACTCAACTGGAGCAAGAATGGCGCACGTATCCAGTCCATAGGAGGGGAGAGGCGCAGCAAGCCGACACTTCGAGCAGGGCTTACGGTGTTGACTAGCTTCTATGTGAAGAGAGCACACGGGAAGCAACTGGCTCGACACATAGGCTATAGAATCTAGTGAACGTGTTAGGTGTCGCCCAGCCCGCAGCTCTACAAACATCTGTCAGCGAGGCTCCCTGCGCCAACGCCCAGGAAGCGGCTACACTCCGAGTGGAGTGAGCTCGCAGTCCGGGGGGACAAGGTTCACCTTAAGAGTCATACGCCAAGATGATGGCATCCACTATCCAGTGGGCCAACCTCTGCTCCGTAACAGACGAAGAGCTGGTCTGAGGTCCTAAGGCTTTGCGTTCTGTCCACATATAACCGCAAGGAGCGGACGGGACAGAGAAAAGCCAGGGCTGGGTCTGCCTCCTCCGGGGGCAGCGCTTGCAGGTTCACTACCTGGTCCCGGAAGGGGGCAGTAGGAACCTTGGGCACATATCCAGGCCGGGGTCTCAGAACAACGTGAGAATTAGCCGGCCCGAATTCCAGGCCCGATTCGTCGAACGAAAATGCGTGCAGGTCCCCTACCCTCTTGATGGAGGCCAACGCAAGCAGGAGAACTGTTTTTAAAGACAGGATTTTTAACTCAGCTTCCTGCAGAGGCTCAAAGGGAGGTCTCTGCAGTGCGGTTAGCACCAGAGAAAGGTCGCAAGAGGGTATAGAGGGGGGGCGAGGCGGATTCAGTTTCATCGCTCCCCTCAGGAACCTGACGACCAGGTCGTGCTTTCCCACAGATCTCCCATCCACTGCATCATGATGTCTGGCAATAGAGGCAACAAACACTTTGAGGGTGGAGGGAGACAGCCCTCGCTCCAACCCATCTTGCAGGAAAGAAAGCACGGAACCGATCGAACACCTTCGGGGGTCTTCTCGGTGAGAAGAACACCACTCAACGAACAGGTTCCACTTCAGTGTGTAAGAATGCCTCGTAGAGGGTGCTCTAACAGAAGCGATGGTATCTATGACAGATTGAGGTAGACCACCTAGAACCTCCGCGTCTCGTCTAGGGACCATACGGTGCCCCGTCTCTAAGAGAGGAGGTCCTCCCTCAGAAGAATGGGCCAGGGAGGGGCTGTCGAGAGGAGCACAAGTTCGGAGAACCAGGTCCGGTTGGGCCAATAAGGGGCAACTAGCAAGACCTGCTCCTCTTCCTCCCTGACTTTGCACAGTAGCTGTGCAATAAGGCTCACTGGGGGAAACGCATACTTGCGGAGGCCTCAGGCCCAGCTGTGTGCCAGTGCATCCGAGCCTAGGGTGCCCTCGGTCAGGGAGTAAAACAACTGGCAATGGGACGAGTCCGGAGAGGCAAACAGATCTATCTGTGCGGCCCCAAAGTAGTCCCAGATCAGCTGGACCGCCTGGGGATGGAGTCTCCACTCTCCCTGGGCCACAGGCTGCCGTGAGAGCTCGTCGGCGGCACGATTGAGCAGGCCGGGAATATAAGTGGCGCGAAGCGACCTCAGATGCTTCTCACTCCATAGGAGGAGGTGGCGGGCGAGTTGCGACATACAACGGGAGTGTAGACCACCTTGATGGTTGATGTACGCAACGGTCGTAGTGTTGTCCGAACGGACCAGTACATGCTTGCCGAGCAGCGGCATTTTGAGGCGCCTCAAAGCAAGGTGTACTGTAAACAACTCGAGGCAATTGATGTGCCAATGCAGCTGGGGGCCTGTCCAGATCCCCGCTACTGCATGCCCGTTGTACGTGGCCCCCCAGCCGGTGTTGGAGGCATCTGTGGAGACCACAGCATGCCTGGACACTTGTTCTAGGGGCACTCCAGCCCGGAGAAACAAAGGGTCTGACCACGGGTTGAGGGTTTGGCGGCAGGCCGGGGTGACTGTCACACGGAGTGTGCCGCTCTGCCACGCCCACCTCGGGACTCGGCCCTGAAGCCAGTGCTGAAGTGGTCTCATATGAAACAAGCCGAGCAGCGTTACTGCGGCTGCGGATGCCATATGCCCCAGGAGCCTCTGAAAAAGTTTCAGTGGGACAAATGTTCTGCTCTTGACAGTATTTAGGCAGTTCAGCACTGACCGGACACGTTCGTCTGTGAGGCGTGCCGTGAGTTGGACCGAATCCAGCTCCATACCGAGAAAAGAGATCCTCTGCACGGGGGTGAGTTTGCTCTTTTCCCAGTTGACCTGAAGACCCAACTGGCTGATATGTTGGAGCAACAAATCCCTGTGTTCGCACAACTGTTCTCAAGAGTGAGCTAGTATCAGCCAGTCGTCGAGGTAGTTGAGGATACGAACACCCTGCTCTCTCATGGGAGCAATGGCAGCCTCCGCGACTTTCGTAAAGACGCGGGTCGACAGGGCCAGCCCGAAGGGTAAGACTTTGTACTGATACGCTCGACCCTCGAACGCGAAGCCCAGGAATGGCCTGTGTCGCGGCAGGATGGAGACATGAAAGTACGCGTCCTTCAGGTCGATCGCTGCAAACCAATCAGGGACAGATGCATTCCGCAAAATGCGTATCTGCGTTAGTATTGTCTGCGCAACCCACCACCTTTCTTGGATACAATGAAGTACGGGCTGTAAAAGCCGGTCTTCAAATCGGCTAGTGAAACCGGCTCTATCGCGTCCTTTGCCAGTAGGACTGCGATCTCCGCGCGCATGACAGGGGCACGTTCGTTCAACACTGAAGTGTAACGAACTCCGCTGAACCTGGCCGGGCGAACTGAATCGTGTAGCCGAGTCTGATGGTACGGAGGAGCCAGCTGGACTGGTTGGAAAGCACTTTCCAGGCTTCCACAAACCGGACCAGGGGCACCACAGACGTACCCTGGGTGGGGCAGCGAGATGGAAGACAGTGAGCCTGCTAGGAAGGCCCGGGGGCGGCCCGAAGCGGGGTCTGAGTGAGCGGAGCAACATTCACCTGTCTCTACAAGGCAACAGGGGATGCGTGAGAAGGCGGACACAGGTGTGCCGCGACAGTCCGCTCCACAGGAGGGATCACCTCGTAACCCTTCACCACTCCTCCATCAAGGTTAGTGAGGGGGGAGGGGCTCTCTAGGCAGTTTTCGACAGTGAAAGGTGCCGTCCACGACCTAGTAAGCTCTCCATGCATTTCGGGAAAGAAAGGAACTGGGGCAGCGAGAACCAGTGCGGCCCGCCCCGAGAAACCAATGATCCAACCGAGACTGAGCTGGACACGGTGGAGGGTTCCACAGCCTCAGCGGCCCATTTCAGCATAGCTGACAGCTGTGGATCTGGCTCAGGCAACGTTACACTCCCCGAAGGGGATAACACAGCCGAGTCATCATCTACATAGATCAGCTCACCCTCCGATACTGCAATCGATATCCTGTCCTCTGGAGAAACCGTGGATGAAACGTCTGGTCGGTCCATTACAGATCGACCAGCGCGCTCAACAGAGCACTCCACTGGCTGCGGTGTAATGGAGGAGTGAGGAGCCCACAGGGAAAGGTTTCCGGGCGAGACCTCCATCACTATCCTCCGATCACCCATCCCCCATGGCACCCGGGGGTGAGGCATGGTAATGGGGACTCGAGCTTCGCGGACGAACGCGAGTCTCGATCTCAACACCGAGACAGTCATATTCCCGCAATGAGAACATGAGCCATCCACAAAAGCTGCTTCAGCGTGCTGTAAGCCAAAACACGTGATGCAACAATTGTGACCGTCAGAGGGGGACAGGGAACGACCGCATCCAGAAACGCACGGGTGGAATGACATCTTGAAAAAGACGCAAACGCACCCGTGTTGCTCTTTCAGGATTTGAAAACTCTCACCAGTGCCGGAGGACACAGGGGAATGAACGCGGCAAAACTGACATGGTGCAGCCTGTACCCGTGAAGCACTCACTCTCTTTGCCCTCAACCATCAGACCGTCAGACAAACAAACACACAAACAGAAATTTGATGCTGTTAAAACAGCAGTTGAGAGCGGAGATTGAGATGCAGATCTCGCACGCCAATGTGCATTGGCTCGTTTTAACAATACTCGAAGATGACAGACTCCCTAAGCGTGATCTCAATCAGTCGACTACGTCGAACGTGAGCGACTGAAAGGGAACAATAAATGAAAGCCCCATGAATTTTCCAGATTTTGAGAATTTATTTTATTTCTTTATATTTTTATAACTGGCCCAATAATATTTTAGAGATCGGCATAAATAGAAGAATGCCTATTGAGTTATATGATTTTATTCTACATGACTTTTACATGCCAGGCCTATAAATCACACATTTAATTTTACGCTACCTCATATTGTCAGGATTGTTTTGTTTAGTTGTCTTTTCGTTCCTATGTGTTTGTGTTACGCTATTAAGAGCGAAGTGAACAGTGTTTGTGATTCGTTGCGTTTATCCTCCTGTTGTTCCTTCTGTTTCCTCTAGAGCAGGGGTGCCCAACCCTGCTCCTGCCGATCGACTGTCCTGCACAGTTCATCTCCAACCCTAATCAAACAACATGGTGTCCCGCTGGCTGCTGATTGTGGGTTGAGCAACCTCTATAAAGACGCCTTGTTTCAAGTTCGGTGTCTCTCGCTCTCACTTCCCATCCGCTCTTACCGGCATCTTGCTGGCATGGCTCATTATGGTCTTTGTTGAGGTTTTTGTGCTGATTTAATGATTTTTGTTTGACAAGAACGTTCCCGGTATGGGACTGAATTGTGTTTTCAGTTTTTAAGTTATATTTAGAGCTGGTGGGTTTTGGTGACGGGTTTTCACGTTGTTTTGTTTAGTGTAGCGGTTAGAGGACCTGGAAGACTTACAGCAAACTTTTTTGATTTTTTGGTCGGGAGGTAGGCAAGTTTTAGGGGGCTTTCACACCGGCAGTTTAGTTCGGAATGGGGCACGGTTCGCATGAAAAATCGCTAATGTGAACACTGTCATGGGACCCGGGTGCGCACGGGGGTACCGAACCCGAGACTACCTGGAGGAGGTGGTCTGAGTTCGGTTGCTCCCGAACCGTGCTGCGGTTCGCGTGAATGCGAAAGCAACACGGACTCGGGTGCGCACTTGTTCAGGAAGTAAAGTGACCTGCGCATGCGTTTTAGCTTATTGTGATGTATTCAGTTAAATAAAACACTTGTAAGGGATGATAGTGTTGATAGGTTGTTTACCTTGGAAACGAGCGAGAGTGAGCCTGCAGTGTATTCGTGCATTGCGCGTGAAATCAGGGCACCAAATTTGGAAATCCTCTGTCTCCTCAAAAGAGTCCGTTTGCAAGCAGCAGAAGTCCACCTTATGTGACACACGCACAGTAAACCTGTATTGTTCACTCAACTGCGCATAATAGCAGCGAATTAATAAAAAACACAATAATGACCCGCGTTCTGTTTTCTATCATGCGCCGTGCACGTTTGCGATGACGTAATATGCACGCAAACGCACCAGGGTTCGATAGAATCAGGTTGAGTGTGAAACCAGACTAACGCTGTGGGGGGCGCCAGGAACAAACGCGCTCGGGCTCGGACCGCAGCAAACGAGCCAAGTGTAAAAGCCCCCTGAGATTCTCCTGTGTAACTCTTTTTTGGATGATATCACCACACCTGACACATATATCCAGGTTCTTCAATACAGTGATTATCCTGGTTCTTTGATAAACGATAAAACGGTTGTTGAGGTGGTGAATTAAAATAAGGAATATCTTCGTTTTTTGGTGTTTTTTTTGTTTGTCTTATTTTAAGTTATATTGAGTCCCTTGGGAAGTTTGCCGATGCCCCCTTATTGATATCCACTGTATGCATTATAGTCATTTAGGACTACTCACCGTAAAAGCACAACGATTTTTCTGTATTCATGTTCCCCCAAAGCATTTTTTAATGCACATAATCTCATGAGCTCTTGTTTCAATTAAACAAATTTAAAAACTCTTTAGTAATTCGATGCCTTTGGACCTTGAACAGGAAATGCTTGGTTGCCTTTAAAAGCCATTACATTGCTCAACTGAGAAGCTAGCTCTTTGAGAGTATACCATCTGCTTATGTTAATCAAAATAACCGTCCCTGTATATCTGAGCCATTAATGGTTTTTAATGTACTGTATTGTGTAATTGATCACAATGTGGAACTTAAAAAAAATGCAATCCACATTTAAAGGGACTATATGTAGGAATTTGTATGTATTCACTTTCTTATTGCCAATGTATGAAAAGCTTGTAACGAAACTTAAAAAACGAGACCTTCCCTGACTTCATAGGTTGTTTATGAAAGACTAATTTTTATATGAAGGACTTCTCTTCCATTCTATGACACATGAAACAAATGCTTATACAATTTCCAGGATAATGCCAAAAGAGCTTTTCTGTACAGTAATGTCAATATGTCAAGCAAAGAAACGGGATTAATTCAAACTAGATCTTCACTAACAGTATTTCGCTGCAAAGGTATTTCCAACTTCTTTTTACTTCTAGCTAAGAATAAAAAAGACCTGCGCCGTGAGTATATCAGGGAATTAAATCAAGTTCAGTCTCTTGTATGTTACGTGTGCGAGCATGAGCAATAAGTTGCTGGCTGCGGTTCATTTAATAGCCAATAACAAGTCACTAATAACAAGGGTTTCTGAAATATAAATATAGCCTCTTTAATATTGTAGCTATTGAGTGCTGTTATAGGCTACCTATGTTCAGTTGACTGTCAGCTCTAAATATGCATGGGGCTCTAAGACAAGAAATTTAGCTAAATCTTTAACATTTCATGCCATTTTTATTGGTATGTGGCACTTTTTGTTTCTGCTGAAATGGTCTGTTGTGGAGAGGATTAGAAAAAGAGATGTGCTTGGTGGTTCAGATGTGAATACCCCAGATTTTCCATCACAGAAAGCGGAGCTGTCAGGAGTAATCACTTTATGAGACTCTGTGTGTGCACGTAAATGTGTGTGTGCATGGATGCATGAAATAAGTGTGTGTAGGGACGTGCCTGCAGTATGGGAAGAGGGCTGTTTTGTTGTGCAAGGGTTTCTAAGTGTTTAAGTGTCTAAAGGATTTCAGTGATGGCCCCAGCATTGATCAGCACTTATATAGAAAAATTTATTTCTACTATACCCAAAGGATAACTGATGGTCAAAAACTTTATAAAATAAATAAAATACAAGAAATATATTATTCATTGTGGGTGTTCAAATATTTTCTGCAGTTAGATGGTTCTGAAAGAATGGATCATTTACAGAAAGTACTGTCAGACTGTACTATGTGCATCCTGGCACTAACATCTCTATGTCTGATTGATGAGGCATGACTTTGTGGTTCCTCTCTATTTACCTGCTTCAGTAAACAGAGTTACATCTTTATGGAGCCACTCACCCTGATATACAGAAAGGGCTTGCATGTTCAGCTCCATTAAACAGACTCATCCCTTTAGTCAGGTTTATCTGGCCCAGAACAGGAGGCACACATGAGTAAACCTCAGGTAGAATTAATGTGCATGAGTTGGTCCATATACACCCTCTGGATAAATCAGCAAATGTTATATTACTTCAATTACAAGATTTGATTCCATTCGGATTTCAACATGATTGGTTTTGATTTGGGTATATTCAGTCATTAAGTCATTTGCTTACATAGAGGCAGCAAGATACAGCAGAGTGTTTCAGACTGATTTAAGCCGGTATCTCGTCTTTTTGAAATATTCATTAAAAACGGATGATAAGAGTCATTTGTCACGGGAATCAGGCTACCCTGGTAGCACGTACTGTATGTGTTTGAATCACTAAAACATACCGACTCTTAAGACGCAATATGTGTTTATTTTGCTTTTAGCCCATGAAGTCAGCATCGAATTCAAGCTCCTTGAAGTAAGGCAGAATGAAGGTTAAAATTGTTAATCTGATGATATCACCTGTCAAATGTGCCCTTTTTTCCTGTTTCAGGTTCTTTGCGAGAAGAGTGTTTTAAAATCGTCCAAACTATGGGAGAATACAGCTATGAGGGAGCTCTGGCTTTTTAAAAAGCTCAGGTGTCATTTTTGTTGTGTAATGCAGCTAATACACTGAACCATTAACTCATCTCATCCAATCCTGATGAAAGTTTCATATACCCAATTAACATTAATGAGGAACCCCAATCCACTGTACCGCATTTTAAAGATCAACATATTTACACTGAGCCCATTTTCTGATGACACTGTGCGAGTCACTTCGAGGCAGTTGATGAATTATGAACATCGGGTAGGCACAATGTGTTTCTGGGATAGTGCTGAATAGCATGATGAATCCTCTGGAAACAATGGTGACATCCTGAAGGTAAACAGAATGAAGATGGATGGCTCATTAAATGCTGTTTCTTCAGATTTTCATTCATCTCAAGCCATTATTTTGTTTGAAGTTGCTTACTAAGTTGCTAAGTTTTGAGTTGGCAACTATTTGTTCCATTTTTACATTGCAAATATTAGACTCAATTCAGCTTCTCAAATTAAAGAACACTCTGCATTTGATTCTTTTTGACCACAATTTGTATGGTTCTGTATGCAATGATTCAACACTTCACAAGATCTGAAGTGGCCACATTTATATATGTTTTTAAATCAAACTGTCTGTATGCATATTTTTCTCTCACAGAAATTAAAGGATACCTTTATGCCACGTCAATATACTTTCTTTCAGTTTGGAATCTGCACTGTAAGACAAAAATCTGTTGAAAGCCGAAATTGTAGCCTAGTGGTTATTCTGACAGAACATTATCCATTAAGTTTACAGACATTTCTTTTAACCCCAAAACAAAACCCGATGCAATGCGTAATTCAAAATACAGGAAAAACATGTGAAAAATCAATAGGCTTACGGAAAGTTCCTTAATTCATATTAACACAGTAGTACACTGGAGCCTATTTTATGGACTTTGTCTTTGTGACTGTATCTGCTCACCAACCAAGGTAAATCTGAAAAACAAAACAAGTGACATAATACAACTTGTGTACATGTGAATGATAGAAAAGAGTGCATTGGAGTCGATTCACTGGTGAAAGGTTGTTACTTTAAACATATTGCCATACAATATTAAAAGGTCTCAATCTTTCAGTAACTTTATTATTTCTCACTTTATGAAATCACACATGCTGACTAGTTGCCACCTGGTGCCAACCAATACCTGATGCCAACCAATAGTGCTGCATTTCTATAACTAACCTCTATAACCTCAGTTTCCCAAAATAATTAGAGGGACCTCGAGCTCAGAACGTTTGTTGCAGCTATTTTTGGGGATTCTGGGTGGGGAAGAGTTTTGTGAAAAGAAAAGAAAAGAAACCGTTTGTGACTTTTATCACTTTTAAATCAAGAAAGTGCACCAGTAAGCACGTTTTAATTTCCTTAGGTGTAAAGACTTCATAGCAAACATGCAAAGACAGCATGAAAAAGTGGGCAAATTCGCATTAACACACAGGCTGACAGTATTGCATGAGTAAGTGCTGAGGAAAGTACATTGAGAATGAAATATTGAATGGCCTTTGCCAGTGTTTGTGCGGGGGGAAATGTTTGTGTGGTAATAAAGTTGATTTACATGACAACTTGCAAAAACTCACAAAGCTTGCAGTGAAAAAAGTGCGTGAGGCCCGAGTAAAATGTATGTGCACGTTTGCATATGTATGCTGGAACAAGAAGAATCTGAGGTGCTGCAAATAAACAATATTCAGTGGCAGATTGGAAAAAAATATCTCCAGTGTCTTATCTGTCATATAAACTAACTAATTGCCCAGTTCTGCCAAGACAACATGCAATTACTTTCTGCAACATTCTAAAGAAAAACAAAGTCTCCAGTTTTAACAAACAACCTAACCAGTGGAAACGGACATTGTTTTTGTTCTCAGCATAAATTGCCGAGGTTGTTTTTTCAGCCATGCACATTTCGTTTCAGTAAGTAATAATGCTGGACACTATTTTTACTATTTGCAATGAATAAATAAATAAAATTAGCTTAATTTGTCAGCAAAGCTTGAAATGCCGTTTTTTGTTATTAATTATTTTAAAATATATATATATATATATACAATAATTTTTTAAAAGTCTAAATATTAGTAACGAACAGTCACAGTGATATTTGCTCATTACTCACCAGCCATCTGAAGCATCCACACTGATAAAGCAGCCCCCCACACTGGACAGTAGAAGATCAATATTGTTGCCTCAATTTATAAAGATGTCAATTCACCTTAAACTTTAATGTTATTTAATTGCAATGGGGGAGTCGGTAAGCAGTCGTCTGTGAAAGTAATCATTCAGTTTTGAGTGCTGCCCATTCATTTACCCCTGAGTGCGCAAACAGAAGGCTGGGAAGGTCAGGGACCATTGCTGAGATCTCTTGGAGACCCCAACTGTGTTTTGAATGAATGGAACAGTGGAGAGAGAGCAGAATAAGAGAAAGTACTGTACGTTTTAGTGAATAGAGAGAATCAGGAGGACTCAGTTTAGCTAAGCTTTTGGATTTTCTCCAAATACTTCCCCGCTGACTTTGGGCTCTGCAGTGAAAGAAGAGCTGAAGAAGAAAAAAAACGAGGATATTGTAGCATTACACTTAGCATATTGTACAATAACGTCAAAATCGAGGGGGTTAACATTTTAAAGGATTTTTTGTTAGTCAAATGTCAACTACCATAAAGACTTTGTGGTCACATTAACGAAGTTTGGGTGAAAATTTGTAGGTAAAAAAGAAAGGTCCATTGTCAACGTATAAAGCACAGCTCACACAAAAGTCACTATTAAACTGAGCAACTTTCTTGAACAATGTGGCACATTTGCTTAAACTTGTGTGGGGAAATACTTTTGCCATGACTGGATTTCATCAAGGAAAATTAAAAAAAATGCGACGCACCCTAACAATTGTGATATATTTATTATAAAATATTTTTGATTAAATGTAGGTGTTTGTTTCGTCCATTTTCTGATCGCTTAAGCTTCCTACTGTTGCCACGGTTACCTCCTCAGGCGAACACGATTTCTATTAAAAAAATGTGGCCTGAGTTGTGATTTGGTTGTGAGTTGTGTTTGAGGTTGTACTGAAATGTTTGAAGCTCAAGTGAAAAATACGTTACATAAATTAAGTAAAGTATAATAAATAAAGCCTCAAACTACTCAAACTTTTGGTTTTGATTTCCTCTGAGGGGGTTCATGCTTTAATTAAAAACACTTTTGGTTTAATAATACAGAAAAGAAAGAAAATGGCACAAAAGTGGTAGACAAAAAGTTATTGTGTGAAACTTGTCCAAACTTGATGTAATTACCTTGCGTAATTGCCATGGTGTTGTTATGGTGGTATTGAACGTCAAGGTAACAAGAAATGAAAAAGATGAATATGAACAGACATGCTGTCATCATTATCAAGCGATTCCAATTCATCATTTATTATCATCTTTAGCAACAAATAAAGCTGCCGCTTCAGAGGTTTGACATCCTTAAACATACACAAATGATACACAAAAATGTGCAATACATACAAAGCGGAACAAAACAATTAGGCTAGTGAACAAACCTGAGGCACGGTCAAAGACGAAAAGGGTTTACAGCTGGCGAATAAAACTAAGGCATATTTAAAAATGTCACTTTTGGTTGCAGTCTAAGTGCTCGAAAACAAGGAACTCATAGAAAACAGTCTTTAAAATAATAATCCAACACAGAAAATCACTGGAGATCACGGGTAGTTAACACAACCATAAAAAGACGACACGGAAAAACGATTAAACAGAACTGAGGGTATAAATACACAGTGGAAGAAGATTTGCTGATCGGGAACAGATGAGGACTAATCAAAAACCATTGACACAAACTAGAGGCAAAGACAATGGCAGCGTTAGAAAACTGAAACATGCATCAAGGCACGTCCGAATCTAAAGTTAGCTTAATTTCTTGTCTCATGAGATACCTTCATCCGATCGATCTTTAAAGGCAGCATAGCTGTATCCTTCACTGCCTTTGATATCCCACAAACCTGTGCTTTTCATTCGAACTAAAAAATGAAGACGGTGTCTGAAAGTTGAGGTTGGTGGTCAGTTTGTGTGTAAATGTACGTTTTTGACCAATGTTTTCCACTTTTGATGTCATTTCTAGTGAGAAATTACTATTGTAGTAATTAAATATTCGCTTAGTTTTCACCAAAGCTCTCTCTGTTTTGCTGTAGATCATTAAACAGCTACACTGCCTCAGAAGTCTGTCCGAAATCAGTTTCGTGTGGTGTCTTCATGCGCAAACGCAGGCCACAAAGTCATTTTTCTTATATTGCAGTGAGGCAACAAGTCAGCATGCCTAAGTTTTCGGACGCAGCCAACGACAAAGACCAAAAACAGAACTTAACAGACTCTATTTAAGGATCACAGCGCATCCCCCAAATACTAATTAATTTCAGTTTTTAAATCTTTATACCACTTTTTTGCCACTATCATTCAAACCACTAGGTTTTAGTCAGCAAGATGTTTTTGTAAGGAAGTAAAAAACATTTAAAATATAACAAAATTGAGTATGATCACATTTTATTTTATATATTTTAATAAGTAAAGGTCAGAATAAGTATATTGTTTCATTTTTTACATATCTGTTACGCTGAATGACCATGGTTTGTTACTCTGAATGACATTTTGTAAAAGGGAGAGAATTTTGAGCTTGTCACTTGTTTCTGACTTGCTTAGCCCCAAAAATGACTATGTGGGTATATTTATGAATACTTTCTGTTTGCCAACATAAAATGTTGATATCAGGAACTTGATATCAAATGATGATATCAGGAACTCTTGAACTTGTGACATAGCAAGGCAGGGACTCTCTTTTTAGAAATATTGGTAAGCTATATTCTGACCATTGCAATCCTCAGTACCTTTCCTGTTTCCTTGCTAAGAGTGCCGCCCAAGCTACTGGGTCTGCATTTATTTTTTTGGGCTTTTCAGTGTCTAGCAACCCTTGTGTTCATGGGCATCTAAAATAAATCAATAAAACAAATAAAATGACACAAAAATGCATTAAAAATAGTAATATTTATTAGAGATTAGAATTTTCTCAGCCATTACCTATAGCCGACTATTCAGAATGATATCGGTCGATGCCAATACCGATAGTTTGTTTTTTCTTATGGATAAAAAATCTCTCCCAAATAATGCTGCAAACTATATAGAGAACCCTCTCATATGCTACACTATAACATTAGAGGTTAAAATTAACAACAGAGCTATGTGTTCGCTCCCAGGCTCACTCCCTCTCTCTGTCAAAGCCCCATTGAACTCAGGTGAACAGGTATTGTAAACAAAAAGACCACTATCACTTCCGCCCAAACCCCGGTGGACACGCCCACCACCTACAATCGGAGTGCAGTGAATATTATGAATGAGACCATAAACATAGAACACATGGCAGACTTACAGGTGGCTCTTACATTCCGGCCCCTAATTATTTTAACCCAATAATTATACAACTGCACATTACGTAGGAGATCAACAATACAATTTTTTTTTCAGAATAAAGCAGTCTTTTTGAAAGTGTCCTTTCTTCTTTAGACCAAACAAAAGAAAGAGACAGAGTCCTTTGTCTTTGTAAAGAGTGATCTTCACAATCACTTTGTCAGTCATGTTAAGAAAAAAGGACCGTATAATAGTGTCAAGGTTAAAGTCAAAAAGTCTAAGAAGTTCAAAGGTCAGCTGGATATCCTCATGGATCCTCTGCTTCCTGCAGAAGGCAAATCTTGGTAATAGGCCTGTCCAAATAACTGGTCTTCATCCTAATTCGCACTTGACGAACAAGTCCTCTTCTGTCAGAGATAGTTTGCACAATCCTTCCTGTAAGCCATGAGTTGCGAGGTGCTGAGTCGTCAACTATGAGTACAATATCTCCAGTAAGGAAGTTGCGCTTGACACCAGACCACTTCTGATGCTCCTGAAGAAGAGGCATATATTCCTTAATCCAACGTTTCCAAAACAAGTCAGAGATATACTGAACTTGTTTCCATCTGCGACGAGCGTAGATGTCCTCCTTTTTGAACTAACCCGGTGACAAAGATGGCATAATCTTGAGCAGCAACAGATGGTTAGGGGTTATTGGTTCCAAGTCATTGGGATCAGTGGATGCCTTGGTAATAGGACGGCTGTTGATTATTGCTTCTGCTTCACATAGAACTGTGTGAAGACTCTCCTCAACAAGGGTCTGCAACTTCAGGGTGGAATTCAGGACCTTCCTCACAGACCTTATCAACCTTTCCCAAACCCCTCCATGATGTGATCCTGTAGGGGGATTGAAAACCCACTTAATTCCTTTCTGAAGGAGGGTGTTGTTAATTAGAGCATGATTCCAAATTTCCATTGCCTCTCTCAATTCTCTCTCTGCACCGACAAAGTTGGTTCCATTGTCTGAGCGCAGTTCCAATACCTGTCCACGTCTTGCTGTAAAGCGTCGAAGAGCATTAATAAAGGAATCTGTGTCCATGGGAAGGGGTTATTGGTTCCAAGTCATTGGGATCAGTGGATGCCTTGGTAATAGGACGGCTGTCATGGGATTTTGTCATGGGATCTCTTATGGAAAGGCATGTGAAGAGAACCCCGTACCTCTTCAATATACTCCTTCCTCGCTTAACTTCAAAAGGTCCGAAGTAATCAACTCCGACCTGAGTGAATGGAGGTTCATCTGGAGAAACTCTGTCCTGAGGTAAATCTGCCATCTGCTGTTGGCCTGGAGCTGCATGCAGTCGTCGACAGACAATAAATTTAGACAGGGTTTTCCTTATAGCCACACTAACCCCAGGGATCCAATATATTTGGCGCAGGCTAGCTAGCATGTGGTTACGACCATTGTGTCCCACCTCTTGATGTATGTGCTGAAGAATTATGTCGGAAATGTGTAAATCTTTTACCAATATGGCAGGATGCTTAGCTTCTTCCGGGCATAGCTGCTCTGCTAGAGTCTTCCTCCAACTCTCAGAATACCATCTTCAAGTATTGGGTTGAGTTTGTAAATGTGACTAGTCCTTTTCACACTTTCGCCCTTTCGCAAGCTGTTGAATTCTCCAGGAAACCTCCTTCTCTGAAAAAACTTAATCTCTATCTCAGCTTTTCTAAGTTCCTCAACTGAAAGACGACCACTGCCAGTCTTAGCCTTGATACTCTGCATCTCCTTTTCTATTTCTTTTTCCCGTTGGTCCTTATCCAAGCCAGAATGAGCAAGAGTCATACTCAGTGCTTCCTCTTCTGACTAAAGTACAGTAGTAGACTCTTCAGCTTCAGGATCCAAGAGTAGAAGTAGTTAATCAAGCGAGTGACTGCATCGATCTTCTCTTCAGCCTGCACAGCATTCACAATCAAGCCAATCTTGACCTCAGGGTCATCTGGCGGGATTCTCACAGAGCCATCGGGGTTTTCAGGCCAGCCCTCTTCAGGCCCAACAAAAAACTGAGGTCCAGACACCCATATGTTATCTCTCAGGAGTGATGTCACCTTTACTCCCCTGGAGGCTAAATCAGCAGGATTACTTGTGGTGTTAACATATCTCCACTGAGATGGATTTGATACACTCAGTATCTTTGAACCCCGATTGGCTTCAAAGGTACGAAACCTTGAGGTCTCATTGCTGATGTACTTCAGTACGGAAGTACTATCAGTCCAAAAATTGAGTCCTGAAGTTGCATCTGCAGCTCCTTCCTCCACAGCTCATCCATTCGGCCTGCAACCATGGCAGCCGTCAATTCCATGCGAGGGATGGTGATTGGTTTTAATGGAGCCACTCTGGCTTTACCCATTATGAAAGCACAGTGAACTTTTCTGTCTATGTTGTTTAATAATAGGTAAGTCACTGTTCCATAGCCACTCTCACGTGCATCCGCAAAGTGATGTAACTGAGCAGAAATCACTTCCCCAAAATTCACGGGTTTTAGGCATCTGTCAACTTCAAACTTTTCAAGCTGCCAGAGCTCTTTCAGCCAACTTCTCCACTCCTGTGCAGACAAGTCTGGTATAAGATCGTCCCAACCAAAGTCCTTTCTTTCTGCACAAGACTTGAAGGATCTTTTTGGCAGATAAGACCACAGGTGCCAAGATTCCTAAGGGGTCATAGATTGAACTGACCGTGGAGAGGATCCCTCTTCTGGTTAAGGGTCAATCTTTTATGAGGACTTTGAACTTAAAAGTGTCGGAATGAACACACCACCGTACGCCCAATGCTCTTTCTACAGGAAGTGTGTCATTGTCCAAATCCTTAACCTCTTTTGCTCTCTCTGTTGCAGGTATTGCTGCCAGCACGGCACGTCTGTTGCTGATCCACTTCATGAGCTGAAAGCCCCCTTTCGAACAAAGGTCCTGGTAGAGTGCTATCGCCTCCTCCTCAGAAGCCACTGATGGAAGGCAATCATCCACATAGAAATTGTGCAGGACTGTTTCGATTACTGTGGAGCTGAATTGCTCTCGATTATCTTCCGCACACTTTCTGAGACCAAAACTTGCATAATTTGGCAAAGATGTGGCTCCGAACAGATGCGCAACCATTCTGTGCTCCACTAGGCTCTGCTTATAATCTCCATCCGGCCACCAGAGAAACCTCAACAGATCTGAATCCTCAGCTGGTACTCTGACTTGGTGAAACATAGCCTCGATGTCTGGCATGAGTACAACAGGCTCCTTTCTGAATCTGGTCATGACTCCAATTAACATGCTGGTAAGATCGGGTCCCTGTAGGAGCTGAGCATTCAAAGATGTTCCCTGGAATGTAGCTCTGCAGTCAAAAACAACCCTGATCTTGCCTTTCTTCGGGTGATATACACCATGGTGTGGTATATACCATACCCTGCTGTTGCTCTGATCCAGATTCTCAATTGGTTCCTTCTCAGCATAGCCCTTGGAGATGATGTCATTCATAAATGCCGTGTAATCAGCATGAAATGGAGCATCCCTTTCAAACCTTCTTGTGAGGCTCATAGCACGCTGTTCGGCAACTCTTCTATTGTTTGGCATATTTACATCCTTTTTTCTTAAAGGTAAGCCAACGCTATAATGGCCATCCACCAACTTATCAGATTTTGTAACAAACTCCATGAACTGACAGTCTTCTCTTGATAACCCCATCTGCTCATCCTGGCTACATTCAGGAAAATATGCCTTTAGCTGCTGATGCCACAGATCATTGAGGTTTGCAATAGAGATCCTATTGACAGCGACATCTGGCTGTCCACAAGTAGTTTCTCTACTTTCTTCGCCTCTAAGTGGTCCATTTACAGTCCAGCCCAGCATCGTTTTGACTGCGTATGGCCCCCCTCCGTGCTTCGAACAACTTGCCATGGCTCCAGTGCTCTAGGGACGTTGGATCCAATCAGCAGGTCAATATCTGAATCAATCTCCCTTATCTGGACATGTTTCAGATGTGGCCATCGTTGGAGGTCTTTCTGGTGAGGAATGTTGCCTCGATGAACTGGCATGTTTTTCTGCGTATAAATATCAGGCAGTTCACAAAAACAATCGCTGTCTAATTCAGCCACTTCCAAATCTGAAACAACATGGCTTCCAATGACCTTCTCCTGACCCATAGTCCGAAGGAGAATACCAGTTCTTCGTCCCCTGACATTAAGCTTGTTCATCAGCCGTTCTGTGCAGAATGACACTGAGCTCCCAGGATCCAGGAAGGCATAGGTAATCAATACCTTATGCCCTTTCCTAGGTTTAACTTGAACTGGAACAATGGAGAGTGTGCAATCATGGTCACCGGCCCCAGTGAGATCACTGGATTGAACAGAGATCAGAGAACTCCCCACTGCTGTCTCAGATTCTCCTTTGGGGCTTGCACTAAATGATTTTCTTTCTCTTTTGGGTAAATGTGAAGTGCAGTAGGGTGCTTCAGACTGCATACTTTGCATGAGAGACGCTTCAGTCTCGACCCATGTGCCCAATGCACAAACAGCCAAAACACACACCATGTTTCTTTAAGAAAGTAATCTTCTCATTATGCACCCTCTTTTCCAACTGGTGGCACAGATCCAATGTGTGCTCACCTCCACAAAACATACAAGCCTTCATACCAGCTGACCTTCCCTCTTTTAATTTTGTTCCAGATTCAACTTTCCTTTCCACTGTTGCAATGGTAGTAGCAAAGCTACTCCCCTTGGCTCTAGAACTAGGCTCAAACCTAGATTTTCTTGCGTCTTTGTTTTCTGTTGTTGATGGTGTATCATGTATATCCCCGAATAGCGGATCACTTGCGATCTTCACTTGTCTTTCAATGAAGCCAACAATATCTGTATATATGGCTCTCCGGCCACTCCTTTCCTGCAACTCACAAGCCACAGTTCTCCATCGGTCCCTGTGTTTGTAGGGCAGCTTTTTTACGATGGTCAGCATAGTGGTAGGCATGTTCAACTCTTCCATATATTAAACATCTTCCATGGCGTTACAACATCCTCGTAGAAAAAGACTGTATGCCTGTAGAGATTTCATATCTTCAGATTTTATTGGTGTCCATGAAAAAGCCTTTTCCATGTAGGCTGAAGCAATTTTCTGTGCATTCCCAAAATGCTCTTGTAGCAAAGCCTTAGCCTTGGCATATCCTCTGTCATGTGCCATATGTTGACAGCTTCTGACAAGCTCCCTTGGATGCCCCCTGGTGTACTGTTCAAGGAAGTACAAGCAGTCTTTAGGAGTGTCAGCCTTCTCTTCGATGCTGTGTTCAAAAGCCCTCATGAAGGTGTGGTATTGCAAAGGATCACCGTCAAAAACCTGAATGTCTCTTTTAGGCAGTAATGAAAGAGATTGTTGCTGAACCAATAAAGCAGTTATCTCATTTTGTTTTTCCAAAACCGTAACTATTTGACTTTGATCACTGCTGCTTGTCACCTGTGTTGCCAATTGATGACTCCTGTGCTGAAACAGTGGATCTGATTGTACTGTATCTTGATGTCCCGTGACTTCTGGACGTCTAGACGATGTGGGTTCAGGTTGTGGTGGTTGAACAACATTTTCCACTTGAGGTTTTGTACCCAAGAAATGTGGATTGGGCTGTCCGAGTATTGGAATATTCGTATCAGGCACAAATGCTTTTGCCTCAGCATTAAGTGTTTCCATTTTCCTTTGTCCCCTTTCTAGATAAGAATTCATGCCATTGGACTTCACAGAGGGATGACTTGAAGCACGAGACCCTCCTGAGCCTCTCAGCACATTCACTTTGGCCACTGATGTGGCTATATTTCTACTTCAAGTTCAAACTCTTCCCGGTTTTTCCTTAGCTGCTCCTCTTGTTCTTCTAATGCATATTTGTCCTTTAATAATCTTTGTCTTGCAATGAGAGCAGCCATATCTGCCTCTGCTTTAATGCGTGCTGATGATGTTATTGAGACGCTGGACCTTATTCCAGCCGAGCTCTGCTTAATATTAGAACATTTACTTCCTATGTTTGACACACTGTCACTTGGTTTAATTTCATCTTGTATAACAGAGGCTTGAACATTTTGCCCAGAGTGATTTGAAAGATCAGACTCATTATCATTATGAGGTTCGTCCAACTTGTGCATTGATTCCTTTTGTGATACAAATATGGGAGTATCATTTGTGACAACATAAGCAACAATACGGCTTGTTTGTCTTCCCATTTCAGAAAGCCATCCTTTTGCATCTTCCATAAATCCATTGTGGCATTTTAGTACATTCACAAACCAATACTTTTGTTTTTCTTGTTCCTCTTCGGGAAGCATGGGAATCACAGACTCATGTAAAACAGTAGTTTCATCCACCATTTGACTCATTTTCTCAAGATGGGATCGCACTTGTGGGGCATTATTATCCTTTTGCATGAGATCCTTTATTGTCTGTATTAGACCTTTAATTTTATGAACATTTTTTCTACGTTCTTTTTGTAGTGTTTCAATTTTATTCACCAAGGCCTTCAGTGAGTTTGATTTCTCTCTTTTGTTCATCCATCTCTGAACCATTGACGTCTGAATTTGATTTTGATCCACTTGTTGCCACTTCCCAGTGTACCACAAATCATCCAAGAATCCACGCCATTCAATAAATCAATCCATCCATCAATCAATCAACCTCTGCGTCATAAACCACATCCAAAGACCAACAATAAACACCAGCAAGCAACAATATGCGTCCCCTATGGACGAGCGGCAGTAACCTATTCACACTGTGTTCAAACAAACAACTTGCACAGCATAAATTAAAAAGTTACATACCGCTTCCGTTGCTGTATTGATCGCGGCCGGGTCTTTATCCTCCGAGCGGTAATAAATGAACCGCTATCCAATACAGCGGTGCCACATATTTCCAAGTTTCCTCTGATATCCAAAGCGTCCCGTTGCATCACGGGATGAACAGCTCGTTTCCGTAGAACAACACTCTGGTTTAAAACGTTTTCTGTTGACTAAATATAGCAGCTGTAGACAACGCAAAACAAAATTTGCAGCCGCGAGGGACTAAACACTGAGAGACTGAAAACACTGCGACACGCAAAAACTCAGTTCCACTCAACGATCCAAGTTCACTCATTTATTATTTCCACACGTAAAAATACAACTGGTACTGCAGTTACCAAGTCATAAAAGTGCTGTGTGAGTGCGAAAGTGCGGTCAACAGAAAGTGTTCGCTCCCAGGCTCACTCCCTCTCTCTGTCAAAGCCCCATTGAACTCAGGTGAACAGGTGTAAACCAAACCCGGCCGGTGGACACGCCCACCACCTACAATCCGAGTACAGTGAATATTATGAATGAGACCATAAACATAGAACACATGGGAGACTTACAGGTGGCTCTTACAGACATGGTGTCTTAACCGGGCAACAGTTACTTGTGAATCTGTGATAATATAATTGGGATGTAGTATCTTATTATGCAAAACGGCACCTTGTTTCAATAACAAAAGTGAAATTGAATGACTGCCCTTATTTCTGAAGAATGCTAGTGTGATTTGAAGGTGTGAAGCTGTTTTTTTAGCTGGTTTGGTGAAGCAGAGGCAATTTAAATAAAAAGCAGCCCTGTGTATTGATTTAAATTACAGTGTACTTAAAGACTAAACTATAGCACACTATTCTACTTATGGTTTAAACAGTGAACTTATTGCTTTGTGAAGTCGTTAAAGAACTGTGCTAATGATCAGGTGCAGTATAACATTATTATGTAGACCATTTTTATAACATCCTGGGTGAATAATCTCAATTAAATGTACAAATCTGTCAAGAATTATGAAAAAACAACAACATAGAAATATTGTTAGTTTAGCTTGTGTTAGACAAGAAACATGTTCTCTGTGAAAAAAGTCACATGCTCTCACAGCTATACAGCCTTAGGAGAGAAATTCATAGAAGTACACTTTTGTGAGAAGTACGCCTCCAGACACACACACACACACACACACACTTGGGCCCTTGTGTATTGGAGGGAGGGGAATTTAAATCTGATACACATCAGTGCATTTCGGGTCCCCTGTGCATGTGTGCGTGTCTCAAGGCATGACTGTGACGGGAGTCACCGAGTCTCTCAGCCATATTCCCTCTACAGTCTCCTGTCCCAGAAGTCCCACTACTGTCAAATCCGTCCAGAAAGCCACCAGGACATTGGGAAATAAAACTGTTTTATATCTAGGAATTGGCTTGGTAAGGTTAGAGGTTTGCGAAATGTTTGTTTAGTCTTTGTCTTTGTGAAAATGACTTAGGGCTAATACTTGCATGCCTTGCTCCATTTTCAAGTAAGGGCCTGTCTCTTTCTTTCAGATATGTCTGGTTTGAATACTTTCTGCATATAAAATACTTTCAACAAAAGTTTTTACCCTCGCCCTCTGTCTATCAATCTCTCTCTGTTTTTTTCTGTCTTTTCCGATCTCCCACTAGCTGTTGCGCTGTGTAGTTGTGTCTCTGTGCAACGTCTCCAGAATTATTTTAAAGGTGCCCTATAATGATTTGAAATAATATTTAAATTTGGTCTTTGATATCTACATAGAGGGTATTTCATATTTTAGGTCATTTAAAATGTCCAGAAATGGTTTTACAGGTCCATGTTCAACTCTAGAAATTGCCCCTAGAATGAAATGGTCTGTTTTTACCTTATTTGGAAGGGTCATGAATAGTAATGAAGAGCTCTGCACTGATTGGCTGTTTCACTGCGGGCTCATTACAGTAGCTCAGAGCGTCAGCAAATAGGTTCCTGATGTCCAGCGTGACAATGGAGAGATTAGGTGTTCGACAGTACATGTTTGAGCCTGTATCTGATGAAGACGTCGATTTTGAAGAACAACCATTTGTTTCAAGATTACAAATGGGTGGTACCGCTTCTGAGTGGTAAGTTTTTTTGTTTTGTTATTTTTTCAGCAAGAACTCAACTGTCACGTCTGCTAGAACTTCTATCTAAACGTTAAGTAGAATTAGCTTTACTCATTAACTCATAACGTCAGCAGTCACAATTTTATTTGTAACATGGTAAAACATGTTAATTATTATAAACTAACCGTATAATTTCAATATGACAGGTTTTCAAAGTTGAATCGAGACAAAAAAACAGCGAATTGTGTAGCGCGTGAATGTGTTGACTGGAACGTATTTACATTAAATTAACCTATTAAAGACAATTTATTTAGCCAACCAAAGTACATTGAAGAAGACATTCAATATAGTCATTGTCGTCTTTTTTACTACTCCGCTGTTTTATTGTGATTAGGGATTTGCCTAACAACAACTTACATCAAAGTCTCTTTTTTAACAGGTGTACTTGTGGAAATTGTGCACGCAGTGAGCTAACATTATCCATGAGCAAATAAAGTAACGTAGTTAGCCCCTGACGTGCTGTTGATGAAATCGAAGTTAAATTATTTCACAAAAGGGAATTTGCATCTGTTTCTACTGTATTATTTTTTATAATTATATAACAACACAGGCAATAAATATTAATCCTCAGCATAAACACTTTGTCACACTACTTATACGTTGACTCGTTACTTGGAGTTTTATGTTACTGTACTATGGTGTTGGGCTGGATCTAGATAACAGTGTAAATCATCGTTAATAAGATCACTACTTACCAATTGCGGGATTAGAGTTGGAATTGCTCCCTTCTTCAGTAAAAGACGCTTAGAGAAGCCTGCTTGAAATGGTCCCAGATTTGTAAATGAGTCCGAGGTGAAATGCGCGGAGCAAACTAACAGTTTATAATTAAAGTTTTGCGGTATTCGATTGTAAATAAACATCAACCACGCCTGTTGACATGTCTTTTCTGAAGGAAGGTTATGAAAAGTAGTCACATTTCCTGCACAGCCTGGGACATAACATTTATTGCCATGGTCTGCCATTTTCCCTATGAGTCTCGATTGTATCTTCCCCTGCAAAACGTCCTATGCTTCGACTGCGCAGTTCCGCTTGTCATTGAACATGGGCTGGCATATGCAAATTTGTGGAGGCATACATATTAATGATCCCGACTATTGCGTCACAGTCGGTATTGTGTGGAGAACAGACCGTTTTTCAGGGGTGTTTTTCATAAATGTGAATTAAATGAGAACGCGAAAACAGTCCAGTTTGAGATTCACTCTATGTCATGTCCATGCACTGAACTCTTGTTATTTGACTATACCAAGGTAAATTCAATTTTGAATTATAGGTCACCTTTAAATGTGTAGAACAGCAACACACATAATCAGCCATGAACAACAGGGAAAAGGGACTTCACCTTGTGTCTCATTTCTGCTAACATTAATGTGGCCTGATGTGCTAAATCAACTGTGCTTTTTACAGTGTGAACTGTCTGTCCATAGGCATCTGTAATGACAGGGACATGTCAACACCTCTTTTGACCATGGCAGGTTTTGCCCCTACAATACACTCAGCGGCGGCGCCAGGGGGGGTCTTGGGGGGTCTCAAGACCCTCCCAAAAAATGCTTTGACCCCCCATTTGACCCCCCACCCCCTTCCTGATTAAAAAATATATATCCGGGATAAATATTTAAAAATGTTTATCTTCAAACTACGCAGAACAATAATAATTAATAATTTATTCGACATACAAAATATATAAACATAAGAATCACGTTCCCTCTAAGCTGCGCGCGTGCGCGGTCGTGCACTTCTGATGCCGCGGCCGCGCAGAAAAGAATAATATGCCACGCAGAGGACTGACGCGAAATATGTGGGGAAATCCATTTGATTGTAGGCCTATGTGAGAAATAATTGCAGTGCTCAAACTGGTGAGTGCAGTTTACAGGTCTCATAGAAAGAGAACGATGTGACACGTGTGTTTGGCAATGAGTGTGTGTGCGGACCAAATCGCTCAATACGAGAGGCAACGAGAAACGCATAGACATGTGAAATAAAATCACATCATAATGTTTTAACGAAGAGTGGTTTGATTTAAAGTGGTGGAAATAACGGATGATGGACACAGAACGGTAACAATTACACACACACCCGCGTGCAAGCTCAAAATACATCATTAGTTTACATAGATTTAAATAGTTTCAGGCATGGTTAGATTAGGCTACTATAAAAGAGTTCACATATTCACTTTTCTTGAAAATATTTAGCTATTAGATCTAGCTATTTGCAGTAAATGCTTCAGTTTTGTTTTCATATTATAATAATATAATATGAAAACAAATTGAAGCATTTAAACTGATATATTATATCACTTCAAATACTCCCAATTCATTTTTTTTATATTATATTTGGCATATATTTTATTATATTATAAGCCTAAATAAAGAATCTCACAAGGGTATTGTTTAGGGCTCATTGCCATGAAAAAGTTTGAAACCCCCTGCTAAAGAAAATATAGGCTAGGAAATTCATAAGCTATAAACAAACATTTAACTTTGATGGTTTAATGTTGCCTGTACAATTAATTGACTGTACAAAAACACTTTATGGTTTTCCTAAACCATCTCAGTGTAACAGCTTAATTTTCTTGCATAATATATTATATTATTGTAAAGAATTGAACTGTCCTGCAGAAGATTTTGTAAATAATTTTTCATAGGATTTCTTAGTAAAGACTGAAACAGAGGACACCGAGGAATTGGAGGATGAGGAGGATACTATTTTGTAAATATGTTTTCTGTCATGGGTGTGGCTATGGCAATTAAAGTTCGAGCATATTGTTTGCAAACTGCAATTGATTAATTAATTAAAAACAAAGTAGTTGATATGCTGTGTTGTTTTTGTTGTTAAGTAGCAGCAATATGCAGTTATTAGCCGTGTCCACTGTATTTTTTGTTGGTTTTCATGAGACCCCCCTTGAAATAACCAGGACCCCCCATTGCCCCCCCAATCAAAATTGTCTGGAGCCGCCACTGAATACACTTATGGCAAAATGCGGAAACTGTCAACCAGGGGTTTCCATTTTGTTTGTGTGAGGTGTAATGTGATGACCATGTGCTGGAATTTGTAGCAAATTAATGAGGTACAGCAACAATTTAGGTTTAAACAGAAACCCAGAACTGTTTTTGGAAATATGTCTCTTATGCTCAAGAGGGCTGCATTTATTTGATAAAAAAAAAAACAGTAATATTGTGAAATATTTTTCTATTTGAATTTATTTTAAAATATATTGCTGTGATGAATTTCAGCATCATTACTCCAGTGTCTCATGATCCTTCAGAAATCATTGTAATATGCTGATTTTCTGCTCAAGAAACATGTTGAAAAAGTCATGCTGCTTATATGATACATTATTCAGGATGTTTTGATGAATAAAAAGTTGAAAAACAAACAAAGAATATTTTTTAAAATACTATAAATGTCTTTACTCTCACTGTCACTTTAATATATGAATATTAATATATATATATATAATGCAAGAATGATTTTAGTTTAATTTGTTGAAAAGCACAGAAATGGTTATTTAATTATAAAGTCAAAATATTATGGTTTACATTTCAGTTTTTACTAAGCAAATAGACCTGACGTGGTTCAATACATCACAGAGTATTTATTTATCAAAACGGTAAAAAATCATATAACATTTTTGACAACAAATTATGTATAAATATTTTCAATATTATATAATATTATAAATATTATGAGTCCCCACTGCTTGTGAACCTCTATTTTAGGGGCTGTTTACACGTCACTGTTTTCTACGGAGCCCCCCTAGTCCCACTTTGTCAAAAAAATTAACTATCTCGTGGCCTCAAGATAGTATCTCGTGCCCTCAAGATAGTATCTCGTGGCCTCAAGATAGAGATACTATAGAGATACTATCTTGAGGCCACGAGATAGAGATAGTATCTTGAGGCCACGAGATAGTATCTTGAGGCCACGAGATAGTTATAATTAATTTTTTTGACAAAGTGGGACTAGGGGGGATCCGTAGTTTTCAACTAAAAACAGAAAACTTTTTATGCATTGTGGCCTTGTTGTATTTACACGACAACGGAGTTTTAGGGGCCTGAAAATGCAAACTTTTGAAAACGGGTTTCAAAGTGCACGTTTTTGAAAACAACACCCTCATCATCTCCGAGTAAACTACAAAAATGAAAATCTGTGAAAACGTAGACGTCAGCACATGTGTATTATGTGTTCAGTCTATAGGCGCGTGGTGTTTCTTTACAAAGTGACATCGCCACTACTGGCCTGGCAGCCAAACACAGTATTTTTAGTAATTTCAATATTATTTTTGCAGATCTGTGTGAATGAAGACCATTTTGACAACGTTGTCACCTGTACAAAGGAAAAACATTTTTGATTTTTGTACATCGTTGTCGTGTAAACGTAGGCTACCCTTAGAGAGGTTTATATGCAACAACACAGATGGCAGATGTGATTGTGTAGCTCTCAGTAATCCATTGCTTGACATTTAAGTACACACGTGTGTGTTTGCACACAAGCTTGATGTCACTGTAATAAAGTTTAATTTAATTATGACAAAGGAGACCCAGCACAGCCCACTTTCCCCTCAGTGGTACAATGGGAAGCAGCAGTAATAGCCGGCCTGTACTCTGAAAAGCAACAAAGCAGTAATTGGGGTGTCATGAGCCACAGGTGTGATATCCTCCCACATGTTTCAATGAGCAATTTAGGATGATTCTGTGTATACATGAGATACCTGACTCTAATTAAAATGAGCCGGTTCAGGAAGAGCTCGCTATGTTTGTTTGCGGATCAGTACATGGATACTTACACATACTGTAATGCATTGTCATGTGTGCATTCATCATCCTGATCCTAATGAGAAACATTAAGCTGTAAAAACAAATGGTGGGATTTTACAATATTTAACAGTAATTTATTACAATACAATTACTGGCAGTTCATTAGAACGAATGCGTCAATAGAGCCGCCATCTTGGAACAGGGGAGCCCCTCCACTTTAATGCATCAGCGTCAATGTAGACAAACGTCTAACGGAAATAAAATCACCATAAATCCTCATGAATGCGATTTTCTCGTTTTTTTGGTTCGTTCCCACGGTCAGACATGTATTTATCATTGATTCCAGAAAAAAATTTAAATTTTTTTTTATTTTTAATAACATTCTTCCTAGTTCAGATTTAATTCGTGTGAACATCATACACAGCACAAAAGTCCGCCACCATCAATTAATTAGAAGTAAAGGCAGAGATAGCAGCGTTACCCAGCTTCCTATGACAAGACCCCTGTTCCAAGATGGCGGCGGTTTTGACGCATGCTTAGAACCCCAAGGTGACGTCTAGTGTATATGTCTATGTCCACCAATAAGCTGGTGTGTGGTGGGCGTTCTGGCACAATATGGCTGCCGTCACATCATCCAGGTGGTTGCTGCACATTGGGGGTGGTTGTGGAGATTCCCCCCTTCTAAAAGCGCTTTGAGTGCAGAGAAAAGCGCTATATAAATGTAAAAGAAAAAAAATACAGAGGATCACAATGAACTATTATCTATTACATTCATAATAGCATCAAAGCAAACAAAAAAAAAATCGAAAAAAAAATTTTTTTCGCTCTTTTATTTCTTGCATATTTTAAGGCATATTTTAAGGCCTCAATATAATGCTTGAGTTCAAATTTAAATAATAATGTTTATTATTAGTCCATTTCTGTTTGTGTATATGGTATTTTCCATACATAATTATTAAGTTAATCACCACATTTTGATCCAAACTTACTTAACAAAATTATATCTTTACCAGATTACATAACATTATGTAAACCAGATAACATTTATGAATTTAAATATTAGATGTTCAATGTCAATCCAAAACAATTGGGTAAATACACATTCAAAGAATACATGTTTCATGAATTCTACCTCTAAATTACAAAAGACGCATTTAGTCTCCATGTGTCTAAAACATCTTGAGACTACTTGTCTCACTGGGTAAATCAAATGAATAACCTTATGTAACTTCTTTAGCTTTATTGGTTAGACAGTATTTACTGAGCAAACTCGACCTCTTTCCAATCAATCTTGTAATAGCCTATACATCGAGTTCCAAAACGGTTTGCATTTAGGCAATAATGTAGTTCAACATAATTTTTTTAATATAAATGTTAACACATTTATTATATATATTTTTCACACCATACTTAAATGATTAGTAAATAATGGGATAGACTCAGAAGATGTAACACAGTCATTTGACAAATCAGAAAAGAGCTGTGGTGATGTCATCATATGATACACTCCCATCACCAATAATGGGATAGACTCAGAAGATGTAACACAGTCATTTGACAAATCAGAAAAGAGCTGTGGTGATGTCATCATATGATACACTCCCATCACCTTTTTGAGGAGAAGTGGCATGTGACTCGACAAGGTAATGTGTTTCCAACGTAGTTTATGCGCATGACTTCTAGTTGTATGAAAACATTTGCCACCTCAATTGAGCGCACTTGTTTTCTTGTGCACATTTTTTGGAATTTATGCGGATCTTGGCCTTTCCATCCAGAGCCTTTTTATGTGATAAATCCCCAGAGGTGGACAAAACACAACTTCCTTACTTGAGTGAAAGTACAGATACTACTGTTCAAATATTATTACGTTACATGTGAAAGTAGTAAAGACCGATTTTTACTTAAGTAAAAGTACAGAAGTGCTCGTTTTTAAAAGTACTTAAGTATCAGAAGTAAAAAGTAAATGTCAATGCATTGTTTTATTATTGTTGCATTGTAATACTTACAGTACCTTATGCCTCAGAATATATGCCTGCCTTCCTACCCACATACAGTATAAATATCAAATTTATTTCTAGAATTCAGTTCCAGTAGTGGGATTGAATGTGAGATTGAAAAAGTGCACTCAATAACGTCCACAATGGTTTCGAACACCCAAATGGCTGTTCCCTCAAATAGTGCCCTATTTAAAGTTTTTTGGCTTTTATATGTTAGCCTTACTAACAGTAAGTTTTGTCTAAAACAATGACCAAATTCGCATTTAGAAGACCAAACTCAACGTTGACAATGAAAATCGGGTTGACGTCAAAAACAAACATCAGTCAGGTTCTGACGTCAATACAACGTTGGGTTCTGACAAATGTAGTGGTTAAAGTAAAAAGTTTCCAGAAAAAATAATACCCAAGTAAGTGTACTTTGTTACTGTCCACCTCTGGATATCCCACTTAAATGGATATTCACTTAAAATAGGTGGATGGCAACACATGACTGAACCCTTATGTGACTGGAATACAGTTATTAAGTTCAGTACAAGTTCTTGCATGAATTAGTTAGTGTGATCTTATTTCTGCAAATTATTAGCCTCTCATTGTTACATCAATTCCAAGCTAGTGTTACAACTCTCACCCCAGTAGGGGGGTAGGTTGTAACAACTCTTTGTATTTGACATCAACTCATAATCTGTGAGTTTTATTTGTATTGGACAAATGTAGCTACCGTGAATCAAAGTTTGAGAGATCTAGCACAAACAAATACCAAATTTCTGATGTTGAAACAAAATGTGTTACTTCCATCCTCAGACTCCCCTATTTCTTTAACACAATGCAATGTGTACTTAAAAATCACAGGTAAATTACGGGTAAAACAGCTGTGAAAAAAATCAATACGGAAAATTCCTCCATATTAACACAGTACAGTTTTTTTTAGAGTGTGTTCACTGTGAAGTCACAATGCAGTTGTCATTTAACTAGTAAATTGAAGAAATTCTTCTATGAATAAAATGATAAAGGATCCATGTAATTTTTTTACAGTGTACCACCATCAGAAAAAGCGTGTGCACTGTGCATAGTTAAATGACTGCTTGACCTGTTTATATCAATGTGGAGACAGAATGACAGTGAAAAGAGCAATAGGTGTGACCATCAATATAATGAGCATTTAAATGTGTCCCATTAAAGCTTCACAGTTGGAATCCTTCTTGGTTGAGTTACTTCAGAACAGGCCGCCAATGCTCAACCTCTGATGCAGGAACAGCTCTAATTTCAGTCATTATATAGTCGGACACACATTAAAGATCCAAGAATGAACTGACTTTTAAAACTTTTAAAATCGCTGAACAAAATATTGTTCATTTACAATGTAGAAATGGTAAATCTAACCAACTGAAACAGTAACCCTTACAAAAAAGAAGTTTATAGCCTGAGCAGTTATAAAGCAGGCAGGGGTCTTCAACAGGTGATCATGGCAGTGGTATTTTAGTATTAATACGGCTATATCTACTGTTCACTATTCATCTTGAAGCTTTATTTTAATTTTAGATTTCAATCTAATTGTTGTGAAAGTGTGCTACTAGTATACTTATTTTAAACTAAAAATAAGAAAGTATACTTTCAGTTTATACTTTTTATGTACTACTCAGAAATATAGGCCTACTTAAAATCACACTTAAGTATACTTGCCTTTACTGGTAGAAAAGTCTAAGTATATTTGGCCTATAGGCCTACAAGTTTTTTAACTTGGCTTTTAGTTATGTTTACTCTTTTGATTGAGTAACCTATTAAATATAATTTTTCTCATAGTTTTAAATACCGTCTTATAAACTTACATTGTTTGAAATATTGATTTTATAAAGAAAACATATGTAGGCAATTCTGAGTAGGGTACTATGTGAATTTTTGTGTAGGCTAGTTTCATGTAGTCCACAGGTAGCCTGGATGCCAGCCGAACTTAGCCCCGCCCACAACATTTGAGGATGGGAAGTTCCGTCTGGACCTTTACAGTCGGGTCTGGACTTGATCCATTGTGAAGCAAGTATGCCCGAACCAAAGCTGTTCGGACCAATCAAATTGTCAGGGCGGGCTTTATACGATGATGGACAGATGATCAACCGTAATGTAATCATCCACGTCACCAAAGAGCGCTTGGGTTAAATTCGTTTACAACAAAGATGGCTGTCGCTGGAGAATTTGTTATATTTGAATTCTGTTATAGAAGATGTAGACAGCGCATTCATTTTAAAAGAGGAACAGAGAACCGCGATCAAGGCATTTGCCGAACCAATTGAGTGCGGAGGCATTTACTTTCCTGGTTCGGTTGAAACACGCCCCATAATCACAGCCCAATGGAGCAGTATCAGACTCACATTCTGACAAGAATCTGAGTATGACGACGTCAGGCTAGTCCACAGGTAGTGTGGTAGTAAATCTACTTTACTCTTTCCCCGCAATTGGCTGAATCTTCAGGCTATTCGTGTTTTCACTGTTATAGGGGGCGCTATTACACATCTTCTGAAAGAGTACAGAATCTCCAGCTCAAAAAAAAAATATAGGTGAAGAAGCTGCAGAAACAACAAGTTGATGTGAGAGATGATTGCATACGCAAATGTAAACTAACGCAATCATCAAACATTATATAAATTCAAAACTGCATAACGTTACCGAATGAAATGTCGACCCATAGGGTTAACGACTGTGCACTAACTAACCCCATGGGGGTGTTTGGTTTGAACTCAACATAATCTTAATCTTTCCAAACATAGGATAGTCTTTTACAAAAATGCGATGCTCTCAGCTTTTTGTTTAAAATGTTTTTTTTTTATGGAACTTACCCACATTCAAATGTTGATAAAAAGGATGCATGAAGCTAGAATAAAATGTTTTTTTTTTTTAATGTAATTAGTTAAAAGTAGCTTACGTTAAAGTACAAATTTCAAGTATAAAAAATTAATACCTAAATAGGAGCAAAAATTATTTATAATAGTAAACTATAAGTATGATGTTATGTTCGCTTAAAGATAACTTACAGCCTATACGTGGAGTATAAAACCACTAAGTATTTGACTAGTAACTATCAGTGTACCTATAACTCACGGTTTTGTTCATGTTTCTTGTCCTTTTGTCACTAATTAATGTTTCTGTTTGCCTATTGCCTTGTGCTTCCCTTGTTTGTGCCATTAGTCATGTGATCCTGTCATGTGTTGTTGTCATGTTCTCAATGGTTTATTACTTCTTGATTGTGCAGAGGTGTCCCTTGTCTTGTCTTGTCATTAGTTTGTGTCTATGGTTTGTGTATTTAAGCCCTCATGTTTTGCCACGTGTCTTTGTCAAGTGTTGTTTGTGTAAACACTGTATGGTGAGTGTTCGTTTATGTCAAGTTATGCGTAGTCAAAGTATTTGTTTTCTATTTTAATCACGTTTGGATGTAAATAAACTGCCCTTGGGTTCTGCAACTCGCCTCCATTGGATCCATTACAATAACACAAAAACTTGGTTAAAGAAAAACTTGGCTGTAAACTTGTGTACTACTGTTGCACTTAAAGTATTCTTAAGAGTTTACTTTTAGGCCTACACTAAAAATATAGTCCAAAGCAGGATTGAAACACAAGTCTATATCTAGAACATTGATATTAGTAGCTTATACTTATCCTACTCTAAGTATACTTAAAAATATACTTTAACTTTACTTAAGTACACTTAATAGTATAAAAGTAAACTTATTTTTTTGTAAGGGAAGCTCTATAAAATGAGTCTGCTCTTGTTGTGCGTGTCTATACTGTGATTCTTCTGCACATTAAACAGTCCATCACACATGGCTCATTCATCCTGAAGGGGTCAAGCTGTCAGAAATAAGTTTAAGGTCCATGCAGTGTCTGTGACCAGGAAATCAACCGTATTGTCATTTACACTGCTAGACACTGCACAAAGAATTATGTTCAGCTGTTGTGCAATGACAGATGGTAACTCTGTTTTTCATTACAGAGGATGCAGGGATGTTTTTCCCCCCAGTGTTGCTGTGAATATACTGCCATCTACTGAGGCAGACAATTTGTTCAGTGACAAATTTGAACACATTTGTTGCAGAACTTTTGTGGTGCATTTCTGGTGCACAGATATTACAGTAATAAACTAACATATAACACATAACAGTTAGTTCCGGTCAGAGGCGAACCAACATTGAGTGGGGGCCCTAGGCAAAATTAATCAATGAGGCCCTTCTAAAATATTTTTTTGTAAATATATCCGTGACTGCACTGACCTTTCAACATTCAAATCACTGATAAAAACTCACCTTTTTAAAATTGCTTTTAATGTTTAGCTTAGTCCAGTGTGTTTTTTTAGTGCATTTATTTGATATTGTTCCCGATTTTTTCTTTTTTTTCTATGTAAAGCCAACAGGATGCACATAACTGGGTTGTTAAACAAACATAATTTGCTCATGTAACTTCAACACACTCAAATAAATGATATGTTGGTTTTAATTAACTTTTTTATGTCATCAGGGTTGATATGTTGGCTTAAATTAACTTTTTTATGTCAACAGGTTGCACATAACTGGGTTACGTTAAACAAATGGAATTAAGTCATTTTAAGCGACCCAATTAAACTCTGAGCTGAGTGTTAAATGAACACTGAAGCAGTGTTAAAGTTAATGCGATAATTAAGTGAATAATTGAGTGATGATTGAGCATTAATGAAGACACCTGATGTTAACAAGCAGAATCACTGAAGGAGAAAACCGGAATTCGGAAGTCACCATTAGGGAGATCAGTGTTTGCTTTAGTTGGGCTCTTGACCCTCACATACAAGGGTATGAGTAACCCTCAACATACAATACAATTTGAACTAACGTTATGCTCCTTCGCACGGTCCCTTTTGTAAACAGTGGGGCGGCGCGGGCGGGCGACATCGAGCGTGACCTTTCAACGTGATGACGTAGTTCCCGGCGCGTTGCAGATCAGCTCAATCCGAACAGTTGTAGTTAAAACGTATATTATTTTTTTAAGAAAATGACCTATCGTTTCGCTAGATAACACCCTCTTCCTCAGATGCGATCGTACACAGCCCGTTGAAGCACTTCAAAGACCTTTGAAACGGCATTGATTTGGACTTAAAAACGTTGGTTGTCATTGAAGTCCATTATTCGAAGAAAAATCCAGAAATGTTTTGCTCAAAAAAAAAAAAAAGATCTTCCACTGAGTAAAAAAAGACATGGATATCTTGGATGGCATTGGGGTAAATTAGTAGGAAAGTTTCATTTTAAGGTGAACTAACGTTAATCCTTTAACGGTAACGTTATTCTATTTCAGCCTGCATTAATACCGTCTAACACTTTACATGCTGTTGCTAAGTGCAACCCCCTAGCTAAACAGTTTTTCAGTAACATATTAACGTTACTAGTAATTAATCTTAAGTGAAACTAAAGTGAAATTAACAACGTGATTGTGATTTGTTTTGTACATTTCTTAAAATAGCTAGCTACCATTATTTAACAGTCACCTCTGATAACAGATCACTCGAGATAACTTACATATATTTTCTGTAAAGGTGCTTTAAAACGATATACTGTGAAAAATAAATGTGAATTGAACGACGAAACGATTTGTTTGCCATTTATCATCCTTAACGTCAATCTCATCATCAAGTTAATCATCATCATCTCATTCTCCATCACTTACCGCAGTCATGTTTTCTCTTTTCCCCATCATCTTGTTTTTTTCCGCTTTTCCTGCCAGATGGATATGTCCTCTTCATTTTTAATACACGAATTCATGCATTTTCGGATACAGACAGTAAAAGAAAGACAGAAACGCGAGTAAGCGCTGCGACAGTTTGAAAAAGGCGCCAGAAGCAGCAAAAGCATACGCAGCCTTGCGAGAGAGGGGGGCCCACTAAGGGGGATGCGGCGGCGTCACTGCGTGTTATATTAATATCAACATTTCTGATTGTTTAAATGATCGGCCCTCGGGGGCCCCCTCAAAATGCGGGGCCCCAGGCAATTGCCTGCCTTGCCTGCCCTATTGCAGCGCCTCTGGTTCCGGTGCCATAATCTGATTGGCTGAGCCTGAGCAGGCAGGTGTCTTCAACAGGTGATCATGGCATTGGTATTTTAGTATTAATAAGGCTGTATAGCTACTGTTCACTATTCACCTAGATTTGAAGCTTTATTTTAATTTTAGATTTCAATCTTGTTGTTAAAGAAAAAAACATGTTAACAACCAACCAAAGCTAAAGTTCACCTCTCTACTAAATGTTACATTGTCGCTCCTTTATTCAAATGTGTTACATAAAATTCAAATGTCATTAATGGTTAGTTTAATGGATTTACAATGTAAACATCAGCAGTTATGTTCAGGACAGATACTATTTTGCGTCACTGTACGAAAGGGCAAAGTCTACTCTAAAGTAACCCAGTGCAGTGGTTCCTATACTTGGCCACTAGATGTCAGTCGTGTCTTAAGTAAAACAACTACAATGTATTTGATGACAAATAAAATATTTTATTTATCAGAAATGGTTAATTGATTATTTTTATTATTATTCCCTATATTCCTGATTATTCCCATCATTGCTCATAAAATATCAGTTAAACATATTGTGACTTTTGCAAACTGGATGGCGTTTCGAAACAAATATGTGCATATTACAATGTGAGAACGTGTTATTAGCGATGACCGTTTGCTCAGTCTCACCTATAATGGAAAGCATTCGACACTGTTAGGAAGTGCACTCAAGCGAAGGGAGTGGCTTGAACAGTCTCATACCTGAGAGCTGGACTTTGACTGGGGATCTTAAAAGGAAATAAGAAAATAAGAAAAAACTAGAGAAAACCCCCGAAAATAAACAAGAGCACAACTTTATAAGGTTAGTGAGCAACTTTAATCAATACTGCGTTAACGGCGATGGGCAAACCATCTTACGAGCTGTTGTTTTGTAGCCTACTGTCAGGTCAAGTTGTTAATTTAATAGTAAAAGACACTCATTAAAATCACAAAACGTGCAATAGATTCCAAAGTGTTGTAATATACGGACATGCTATTGATTCAAATACTCAATTTTACATTACAACTATTTTACATGCATTTACGGCTATGTGTGGTGTTTTGGAAGGGCAAGTCTGCGCAGGTACGGTTACGTGCACGCGCATTCCAATGTCTTCATAGAGCATGCATTCTGGCCACGCAACCTCCTGCAATCTAGGATTTAATAGTGCGGTCTGTCTTAACTTAGTGTTTATTTCGTCTTTAGGAGGGTTTATAGTCAGTTCCTAACTAAGTATTCACCCTTTGATAGGCGTTTACAACAAGTCAGTACAGTAGGCTACTTCATTTTTTTTTGGGCCTGTTTTGGGTGAGGATGATTCAGGAAACCACACACAATTATATTATTAAATGCTAAACATATACGTGCATTTTTTATTGTTCCATTAGAGTTGATTGTGGAAATATCAAGACTATCAGACTTTTAAAATGTTCATTATCAGTGTCAAGTGTAAAATAACAATAGAACACAAGTGTGTGTAGCGAAATGTATAATTTAACTTGCTGTCTGCTCTCAGCCAGGGCATGTGATTCACTATATAACAACAAAACATAGAGCTATGTAATTCAGTGACTTATAAAAGTGTAATTGAAAAAATGTTAGACATAAAACAAACTAAAATCTGTATTTTCTTTATTGTTTGAGAACGTAACATTGAAATACTATATCCAGGTTTTTGAAAATGCTGTTTGCACATAGAAGAACTCCTCCCTTGTGCTAGTTCTGTTTTTTTTATGTGTGTGTGTGTGTGTGTGTGTGTATGTGCTCTGTTGCTCTGACCTAGCATTAGCTTGTAAAAACTACAGGCTCCAGAGGTCAAATCCCACATACTTGTTATCTGTGTTAGATTAACTATTTCAGAACAACTAGTCAAGTCGTTCTGGTTGCTACACTAATGTTTTATTCTTTTTTCAACTAACCAGACTTTAAAAACAATGTCCACTTTACTGATGTGACACTGAAACTCTAGCCCTGTGTAAACAAATGGAAATGACTAGTCACTTAAAAAAAAAAAGCTTACCTGAAACCAAGTAAAGCTGGCACTTTTATTTAGCCCTTTATGACTCATTTTGCAACATTAACTGCAATGGATTATAATTAATCTCACACCTAAAGAAACAGAGCACAAAACAAAACCTTTATATATGCATGCATTGCAAAGGACTGTATCAGTTGCTTGTGCACAAACACAGGTAGCGTGGCAGTCGTGCTTGAGCGAGTGAAAAAAAAGAAAAAGTAGCCTTACTTCTAGGAATTCATTGCCTCAGGCAAACAAAACAGCAAGACAGGCCTTAAAAGAGAATACACAGATGGATAAATGCTCACATACATACAAACATACATTTATAAACCTCCTATAAACTAGAATCTTGATGTGCCTTTGGATTTTGTCAAACACCCTCTGATAATCTCAGAACAAATCAATTATCAATATTGTATCAGCTCTATATTCCAGAAAATACAATCACATGGGTGTGGGGACAGAGAAATGTGATTATTTGAGCACAGAAACACAACCAGTGTGAGCAAACACAGTGTAAACTTTGGTCTAACGGATTTGGAAGGATGTGGACATATAACCCATTCTGAATATGCTTTTTTTCAAGTGCCTCATCATCTAATGGTTACTTAAATGTAATCTTTAAAAACACTAATCATTTAATAACACTGTTAAATGTAATCTTTAGCAATTGTTAAAATGAAATATCCTACTGTAATTACAATTCCTGCTGTAAAATGGTAAAAAATGATATAAAAGTATTATATACAATGTCATTAATTGTTAAAGCTTTAGCACATGCCACAAATGATTAATCTAACTATAAACAATGTTCTTGTTTTTCCGAACTGGCCTTACTACCAGATGAAATGAGTGTGTAATGGTGTGTGAATATCTTTGAGGACGTAACTTGGACATGGCGAGTGATGCAAGCACCCTTTCCTGGAAGGTACCCACACAGAGCTGGGATGGGGGCATCAAAAGCCCTGACTTGGGTCCTGTTGGAGATGGTGGCCCTGTGAAGATTATCAAAGTGTGCTTCAGTAGCAGCAACAACCTCAGCAAAAACTTCAAACTGGTCAAATGTGACAGCTCATGGCAGATCAAGGTATACATACACTGCAAGTTTCTAAATAGAAATTTAAAATAGAAATCTTTTGTTACATTATATGTCTTTACTGTCACTTTATCAATTTAATTGATTCAATGCATCCTTGCTGAATGAAAGAAAAAAAAAACACACGTTACTGATCCTAAACTTTTGAACGGCAGTGTATATGATTGTCAAAACGAATTCATAGTATTTCTAGTAATACAATCCCAAATGTTGGAATACATTGTCTAAACACTTTGTATTTTGCTTATCCATCAGACTATCATCCAGTCTATTCTGATCAGTGGGCGTTTGGGTCCAAACGTGCAGAACGCAGGCTGCTTTGGGCTGAGGCTCAAACACCTCAAATCTGAGGAGCTCCACTGGCTTCACCCAGACCTGACTGTAGGAGAGGTTGAGACACGCTACGAGAGCCATCATGCTGAGGCAGAGTGGAGGTGAGGGACAATGACGCTGGTCAACACTCCCACTCACATCACCAATAAACTGGCTGTTATTTTAATGTTGCATATAAATGTGTGTTTTATTTCAGATATGACCTTAGAATTCGCTACATTCCTGTTGATTTCATGAAGAGGTTAAAAGAAGACAGAACCTTCCTGTTGTATTTCTATCAACAGGTCAGCAAACATCTCCAGATTTGCTTCGTCTCTGTGGTTGTAACTTGTATGTTGCTCAGTCCATGAAAATACTGTTTCTCTTGCGGCAGGTGCGCTGTGACTATATGCAGCATCATGCTAGCAAAGTTAGCGACGGCATGGCACTTCAGCTAGGCTGTTTAGAGATCAGGTAAAGAACAGCAGACTCTGTTTGTCTGTTATCGAGTGTAACTGCAGGACTTCATGAGCAACAACTGAGAAATGTTTTTTGTTGAATTGGGAGAGGTAATGTCAAAGCATTGAATGATATGTAGTTTGTTCTGTCTTTCAGGAGATTTTATAAAGACATGAATGCCAAAGGTCTAGAGAAAAAGACAAATTTTGACTTGCTAGAGTAAGTTTATATTTTTAATTTGTACAAAAGTCATTTAAAAAAAGTAAAACATTTTGTTTGCTAATATCATGCCTTTTTTTATTTAGAAAAGATGTTGGTCTGGACCTGTTCTTTCCTAAGGGACTTATTGACAGTATGAAGGTTAGATTTGTTTTCTGCTTTTCAAGAGGTGATAATAGTTTATTGAATGGCCATTTCCCAAGTTAATGTTGTTTGTGTTAAATAGTACTAGTAATCATTTCTCCTTAACCAGCTGTTCGGCACAACCTATAATACCAATTGCAAAACTTTTACCGATAAGACATTTAAACTCAGCATAAATTCAGATTGGCTCATGTATTTTTGACTGAATGGATGAAGTGCAGAAAAGTAAACCCTCTCAGGGCGATCAGGACCCTGATTAAAAAAAAAAAAAACACTGAAATTCTACAGCTAAACTGTAAAATCTTGGTTTTAACAGCCTAAGCAACTCCGGAAGCTCATCCAACAGACGTTTCAGCAGTATGCTACACTAAAAGAGGATGAGTGTATGATCAAGTTCTTCGAGACCTATGGAGAATTCTCCAACTTTGATGAGGAAATATTCCCTTGTGAGTTGGTGGTAAGTTTCCACAAGTTCCCCAACTTAGGTGTTTAAAAATGTTGGGGATTATGCAAAGAATTTTGGCCATGTTAGAAATTGAACTCGAAAATTAGGAATTGATTTAATTTACTACTTAATTTACTGAAGTCCCTCTTAATCTACACAGCAAGGCTGGAGTTTAGCAGTGGATTTAGTCATTGGTCTCAAAGGAATTCGTCAACGCACCAAATCAGACTCCACGGTGAGCAACGTCATACTTGGAAAAGTCTTTATTTGAATAACGATCAGTTTATTTTCAGTCTCAGGACAGTTGTCTATGGAAGATTAATTCTGCCACGCAATAAAAATATTTTTGAGAAAAAGTTAATTGCGAGTTTTTATCTTGCACCCAATTCACAATTATGAGTTCCCTTTCAAGGGAACTCGAGCTGCGTTTGAGACGCGGTGGGAACGCTCTGCGTGATTGCGTCATGAAGCACGTGTAAAATCAGTCCAATGGAAGCCCGATACGTCATAGGTGACGTCATAGTCCAGGAAACTATAAAGCACCCTTGCAAACAGACGGCGCCAGCTTCTGTTGTCTTCAGCAAGCGCTCTCTGTGATTCTGTTCTTGTCTATTTATTGTTGTCTGTCCGATCACATTGCTATATATATATATATCATACAGATACCAGCAGAAACAGAGCGTTGCTGCTCGGGCTCCTCAACAATCTGGGGTTCCCGAGTGGCGTTCGCAGTCCAGGCCTGCTGGGGGCAGACAGGATCTGAGGACTGTCATGTCTAAAAGAACCTGGACTAAGAAGAAGTCCTGACGCCAAGTGTGCCAGGCTTCTGAGGGTGGTCCCCTCCAGGGAGGAACGATTCCGAGGAACCGTTTCTCTTTGGCGCCCTCCGGGGGGCGGTTCTCCGAGGAGAGTCGCAGCGTTGCCACATCGGTTGTTCCCTGCCGGTTCGCCGTTTCAGGGCACCGAGGTGTCAGCGTCCCCATGCAATCCTCTGAGGAGGATTGTAGAACGGTCAGTTCGGTTGTTCCCTGCCGGTTCGCCGCTTCAGGGCGCCGAAATGATTGTTCAATCAAATCCAGAGGCCAGTCTCGAGAGACTGGTTCCCTTATCAGAATTTCTGGCAGCGTGGAAACTTCTGCCAAATATTTCTTTATGGGTCCTGCATATAATAGAGAAGGGTTACAGAATTCAGTTCGGTTCTCGTCCGCCCAGATTTCAAGGGGTCCTTCCCACAGTGGTGGACCCACAGCAGGCTCTGGTTATGGAGCAGGAAGTTCTGACACTTCTTCAAAAAGGAGCGATAGAGGGGGTGCCTCCTCCCAGCAGAGAGTCAGGGTTTTACAGCCGTTACTTCATTGTTCCGAAAAAAGATGGAGGGTTGCGTCCTATTCTAGATCTGCGCCAGTTAAACAGCAGAGTTCAGAAACTCAAGTTCAGGATGCTCACACTAAAGCAAATTGTATCACAGATTCAGTCCGAGGACTGGTTTGTCACAATAGACCTGAAAGACTCTAACTTTCATGTATCCATCCATCCTCATCACAGGAAGTTCCTGAGGTTCGCTTTCGGGGGCGAAGCTTACCAGTATCGGGTTCTACCGTTTGGCCTAGGTTTATCACCCCGCACCTTTACAAAATGCGTGGATGCAGCTCTGGCTCCTTTGAGACTCCAGGGCATTCGCGTATTAAATTATATCGACGATTGGTTGATTTTAGCTCAGTCAGAGCAGTTGGCAGTTCGGCATCGAGATGTCGTTCTGTCTCACATAAAGGAGTTGGGGTTGCGGCTCAACATCAAGAAGAGTGTTCTCCTCCCTGCTCAGAGAACCACTTTTTTAGGTGTAATTTGGGATTCGACCACAATGCAGGCACGTCTATCTCCTGCTCGGATTTCTGCGATTCTCACAGCCGTAAAGAATGTAAAACTAGGCCAGTCACTCACTGTGAAACAGTTTCAGAGACTGTTGGGGCTCATGGCAGCAGCGTCCAACGTGATTACTTTTGGCCTGCTGTACATGAGACCCCTGCAGTGGTGGCTCAGAACCAAGGGGTTTTCTCCGAGGGGAAATCCGTTCCGCAAGATCAAGGTCACGCGGCTATGCCTTCGTGCCTTGGTCATGTGGAAGAAACCTTGGTTCCTCGCCCAGGGCCCAGTGCTGGGGGCTTCTTGTCGACGCGTCACGCTTTCGACGGATGCTTCCCTCACGGGATGGGGGGCGGTCATGAGTGGCCGCTCGGCGCAAGGTCTTTGGCAGGACCATCATCTGTCATGGCACATAAATCGCTTGGAGATGATGGCGGTATTTCGAGCTCTCAAATATTTCCTGCCAGACCTGAGAGGCCATCATGTGTTGGTCCGTACGGACAACACGTCGGTGGTATCATATATCAACCATCAGGGGGGTCTGAGGTCACGTCACCTTTGCAAGCAGGCCCATCAGATCCTCCTATGGGCCCAAGGAAAGTTGCTATCTCTCAGAGCAGTTTACATTCCGGGGCGTCAGAATGTGGGAGCAGATATACTGTCAAGGCAGGGGCTGAGGCCCGGGGAGTGGAGACTTCACCCCGAGGTGGTGGAGCTCCTTTGGGAGAAATTTGGTCGTGCTCAGATAGACCTTTTCGCATCCTCAAATACAACCCATTGTCCCATGTGGTTCTCTCTCACGCACCCAGCTCCTCTCGGACTGGATGCGATGGTGCAGGTTTGGCCGAGGCTTCACCTGTATGCTTTTCCCCCGATATCGTTGCTCCCGGGGGTTCTGGAGAGGGTTCGCCGGGAAGGGGCCAGTCTGTTACTAATAGCCCCTTACTGGCCGACTCGAGTATGGTTCTCGGACTTGGTGTCTCTTCTGAGCGGCTCTCCTATGGAGATTCCAATCAGGAGGGACCTGCTGTCCCAGGTAGAGGGCACGATATTTCACCCTCGACCGGAGTTGTGGAAACTGTGGGCCTGGCCTCTGAGGGGGCCAGGCTCATAGAATCCGGTCTCTCGACTGAGGTCGTTGAGACCATTCTCCATTCCAGAGCCCCTTCCACGAGAAAACTGTATGCGCTGAAATGGAAATTATTCTCCACCTGGTGTGGTGAGCGTCAGTTAGATCCTGTTAACTGCCCTGTCGGTTCAGTTCTCGATTTTCTGCAAGACCGTTTCTCTGCTGGATTATCTCCTTCCACCTTAAAAGTTTATGTGGCGGCTATTTCGGCCTACCATACCCCTCTGGGGGGTACTTCTATTGGGAGAGATCCTCTGATTACTCGTTTTCTCCGTGGTACATCGAGGTTGAGACCTGCACTGCACTCCAGAGCACCGGCTTGGGATTTAGCCATTGTACTTGAGGGTCTGGCTCTGGCTCCGTTCGAGCCCATTGAAGAGGTTTCAGAAAAATTCCTCACTTTGAAAGCTTTATTTCTCCTTGCTGTTTCATCTATCAAGAGAATTGGAGATTTACACGCCCTGTCGGTTGCTCCGTCATGTTTGGAATTTGCACCTGGTATGGTGAAAGCATTTCTATACCCTAGACCGGGTTATATTCCTAAGGTCCCTGTCAATGTTGGGGGCCCAATAGTGCTGCAGGCCTTCTATCCTCCACCTTTTAATACCCCAGATCAGGAACAATTAAACCTGTTATGTCCAGTTCGGGCATTGGATGCCTACGTTCACAGAGCTGCCCTGTGGCGTAAATCAGAGCAATTATTTGTATGTTTTGGGTCACTCAAAAGAGGGTGCCCTGCATCTAAACAGGTTATGAGCAAGTGGATAGTCGAGGCTATTTCACTAGCTTATGAAGCGGCCGGTCAGCCTTCACCTATGGCTGTACGGGCCCATTCTACTAGGAGTATGGCGGCCTCTACGGCCTTAATTTCAGGGGTTTCCCTTCCTGATATTTGTAATGCGGCAGGATGGTCCTCTCCGCATACATTTGTCAGGTTTTATGACCTTGACCTCTCCACTCCAGGGGCTAGGTTGCTTGCTTCTTAGTGTGCGCAATGGACTTCACACAGAACGGGCATTTGTCACTATGGCGTAGTGGGTATGGGGTTCCCACCGCGTCTCAAACGCAGCTCGAGTTCCCTTGAAAGGGAACGTCTCAGGTTACGTATGTAACCCTGGTTCCCTGATAGGGAACGAGACGCTGCGTTTGCCTGCCATACTTCCTGCACACCCTGATCGACTTGCTTCAGACTTTTCAGAAGCTGGCGCGGTCTGTTTGCAAGGGTGCTTTATAGTTTCCTGGACTATGACGTCACCTATGACGTATCGGGCTTCCATTGGACTGATTTTACACGTGCTTCATGACGCAATCACGCAGAGCGTTCCCACCGCGTCTCAAACGCAGCGTCTCGTTCCCTATCAGGGAACCAGGGTTACATACGTAACCTGAGACGTTTTTATCTCAATTCTGACTTAAAAAAAAATCTGAATGGCATGTTTATATCCCCCAATTGCTAGTTAAATGAAGTAAACTATCGCAGAATTGCAATTGCATCTCGCAATTCTTTTTTCTTCTTCTCAGAATTCTGAGTTCCCTTTCGTCCTGGGAACTCCGACGTGTCGTCGGGGGAGTTCCCTGACGAATTGGGATCACGCTAGGGAGCCTATTGCCTTTGAGAGAATTAAAACGAGCCAATGGAATTGGCATGCAAAATTTGCATTCCGCAGCCCGCCTACCAGCGCGGGTATAAAAAGCGGAAGTAAATATTGCGTAATGCTTTTAGCTTCGGAGCCTCCAGTGTGTCTCTCTGAGCTGCTATGTCCTCTGAAAAAGCTTTTGAAGAAGAGAAGAACAGAACGAGCGTCTTTTGGAGAAGAGAGGAATCCTCTGCTGCTGGCGTCACGGCACTCGAGCGACCATCGCTTCCCGCGGCTGGATTGAAACAGAAACAAAAAGCTGTTTTAACGGCTGGTATTGGAGTGCAGCATTCGGGCTTGCAGTTTCCCCGTTTGTCTGCCGCGGTGGTCCCTCTGTGCCTCGGCACATTTAAAGAGTTTTTTTCCTTTCTCTAAAAGAGCATCACGGGTGTTTCGCGTCCTTTTCAGGATGACGTTTCACCCGTGCGTTTCTGGATGCGGTCGATCTCTCCCTCGGGATGATGGCCACAAATACTGCCTCTCGTGCTTGGGCTTAGCGCACGCTGAGGCAGCGTTTGTGGACGAGTCATGTTCTCACTGTGGGAATATGACTCTCGCGACGCTGCGTTCGAGACTGAGAACCCTGAAACATGGGGGAGTCCCTTCAGAAAATCCCAGATCTAGTTCACCTGTCGATTCAGTTCGGCAGGCGGCTACTTCTGTGATTCCTGTTGGTGAGCGTATGAGGATTACTGTGAGCAATGTTTCGACTGGTGAAAGATCCTATCGGCATCCTCACACCTCTAGTAGCTCGCGGCCATCGGCGCTTCCGTTGGAGCGGCCGGAGCCCCCTCGGGCGGTTCCGGTTGTCTCCTTCGGAGCACCACCTGAGGATCAGATGTCGATCGCGGCATCGGAGGAGGAGCGGTCATCTTCTGGTGATGACTCGGCAGGACTGCCCCCTTCGGGTGTGGTGGTTCAGCCTGAGCCGGATCCAGAAATGGCTGCTATGCTCGAACGGGCGGCTGCGAATGTCGGGCTTGTGTGGAACCCTCCGCCGGGTCCCGAACCTTCGCGGCTGGATGATTGGTGTATTGGGGCGGGCCGTTCTGTTGCCCCACGGCCTGCTCCAGTCCCATTCTTCCCTGAAGTGCATGAGGAGTTGAGGAAGTCTTGGCTGGCACCTTTTGCGTCCAGGCGTGGACATCCTCGTTCCTCCCTCCTCACCACCCTGGACAGTGGAGCGGCGCACGGGTACGAGGGAATCCCCCCAGTGGAGCGGTCGGTAGCGATGCTATTGTGTCCTAAGACCGCTTCCGCTTGGCGGGGTGCCCCTTCACTCCCCTCCCGCGCCTGTAGGTTTTCCTCCGGTCTGACCAAGGATGCCTACGTGGCGTGTGGAGACACCGCTTCCACCCTGCATGCCATGGCGCTTTTGCAAGTACATCAAGCAAAGGCGCTCCATGACTTGCAGGCGGGTGGTTCTGACCCGGCTCTGCTGCAGGAGCTGCGTGTGGCGACGGACTTCGCCCTCCGGGCGACGAAAGTCGCCGCACGTTCGCTGGGTCGGGCGATGTCCACTCTAGTGGTCCAGGAACGCCACCTATGGCTGACCCTGGCTGAGATGCGGGAAGCGGAGAAGAACAGACTTCTCAACTTCCCCATTTCCCAGGGCGGCCTCTTCGGCGACGCGGTGGAGACCTTAGCCCAAGAGTTCTCCGCCGCCCAGAAGCAGTCGGAGGCGATACGGCACGTCCTGCACAGGAGACGGGCTGCTGCGGGTCCGTCTTCTGCTCCTGTTGAACCTCCAGCTGCTTCCCGTCGCCGAGGCCGTCCTCCTGCGCCAGCTCCCCCTCCAGCGCAGCCTTCCAACCCTGGAGTGAGGAAGTCTGGTCGTAAGAGGTCGGCCAAACCCGCTCAGACGCCCCCGGCCCCTTCCCGTAAAAGGAAGGGAGGGAAGCGCTCCTGAGACGGGCGACCTGAAGGAGGACCAGATGACTGCTCTTCAGGAGGGTGCCCCTGCACGCCTCCTTCCCCCGGGGGAGGGCCGGGCGGAGAATTTTTTGTTTTGTATGAAAAAACTTTCTGTTCCGCCGCTGGCCACTCGGTCAGCGGTACCCAAAAATTCATTAAAAGAGCAGTTTCTCCTTCCTCCTTCAGGTCATCCTCGGTCGAGACTGGTGGGCACGCAGTCTCCTCCGTCCAAGAGGGTCAGAATGGCAGTGGATGCTGTCACCGAGCAGCATCGCTCCCGTTCCCCTCTTCCCAGTCTGCAGAGAGCGGCGACGCTTCCTCGGTTGCGTCGCTCCTCTCGGCGGCTGGGCCCAGAGGGGCAGAGACCAGCTCACGAGGAGGCAGGGCCTCGTACCTCGTCTCTTCCCCTCCTCTCGCCAAGGGGCAGCCCGCAGCAGAAAGCCCACGCGCTCTCTCTGCCGTCTGCCCCTCGGTGGAAGCAGGTCTCTGGCAAACTCCACGCCCAGACCCCGCTTCCAGTGGCCACATCGCCACTGCAGCCGGGTCCCTGCCTTCCACCTCGCTGCCCCTCCGCGGGTACGCCGGTGGTTCGGGTGGGCTTGTTGGCTCGGTACCTGGAAGCCTGGCTAGAGCTTCCGGGTCCGTCTCGATGGCTCATCCGCACCATCCGGTTCGGCTATGCAATTCAGTTTGCACGCCGGCCTCCCAGGTTCAGGGGCGTCCACTTCACCCGTGTGCGGTCAGTGGATGCCCCTGTCCTGCGGAAAGAGATCGATGTCCTGCTGGCGAAGGACGCGATCGAGCCGGTCCCTCCTGCCGAGATGAGGTCCGGGTTCTACAGCCCCTACTTCATTGTACCCAAGAAAGGCGGTGGGTTACGGCCAATCCTGGACCTGCGAGTTTTGAATCGGGCCCTGCACAAACTCCCGTTCAAGATGCTCACGCAGAAGCGCATTTTCGAGTGCATCCGTCCCCAGGATTGGTTTGCAGCGATCGACCTGAAGGACGCGTACTTTCACGTCTCGATTCTTCCTCGTCACAGACCGTTTCTTCGGTTTGCTTTCGAGGGTCGAGCGTATCAGTACAAAGTCCTACCCTTCGGGCTGGCCCTGTCACCCCGCGTCTTCACGAAGGTCGCGGAGGCGGCCATTGTTCCCATGAGAGAACAAGGCGTTCGCATTCTCAACTATCTCGACGACTGGCTCATTCTGGCTCACTCGCGAGATGTGTTGTGCGAGCACAGGGACATGGTGCTACGGCATCTCAGCCGGTTGGGGCTTCAGGTCAACTGGGACAAGAGCAAACTCTGCCCCGTGCAGAGGATCTCTTATCTCGGTATGGAGTTGGACTCGGTCGCCCAGACAGCGCGCCTCACGGAGGAGCGCGTCCAGTCAGTGCTCACCTGCCTCAGGTCTTTTCGAGGCAGGACAGCGGTCCCACTGAAACAATTTCAGAGGCTCCTGGGGCATATGGCAGCCGCAGTAACGCCGCTCGGCCTGTTACATATGAGACCGCTCCAGCACTGGCTTCACGATCGAGTCCCGAGGTGGGCGTGGCAGAGCGGCACGTTCCGGGTCAAAGTGACCCCGCACTGTCGCCAAACCTTCTCCCCGTGGTCGAATCCTGCGTTTCTACGGGCCGGAGTGCCCCTAGTCCAGGTTTCCAGGCATGCTGTGGTTTTCACAGATGCCTCTGCCATGGGGTGGGGGGCCACGTACAAAGGGCATGCAGTCTCGGGTCTGTGGACGGGGCCCCAGCTGCATTGGCATATCAACTGCCTAGAGTTGCAAGCAGTACGCTTGGCTTTGTGCCGCCTCAAGGGGCTCCTCAAAGACAAGCACGTACTGGTCCGTACGGACAGCACTGCGACCGTTGCGTACATCAACCGACAAGGTGGTCTACGCTCCCGCCGCATGTCGCGACTCGCCTCCCACCTCCTCCTGTGGAGTCAGAAGCATCTGAGGTCGCTTCGCGCCACTCATGTTCCAGGGGAGCTCAACTGTGTGGCAGACGAGCTTTCACGGTTGCCTCCCCTGCCAGGAGAATGGCGACTCCATCCCCAGGCGGTTCAGCTGATCTGGAGTGTTTTCGGACTCGCACAGGTAGACCTGTTTGCCTCTCCGGACACGACCCATTGCCAGTGGTTTTACTCCCTGTCCGAGGGGACCCTCGGCACGGACGCCCTGGCTCACAGCTGGCCCCGGGACCTGCGCAAGTATGCGTTTCCCCCAGTGAGCCTTCTTGCACAGACTCTGTGCAAGGTCAGGGAGGACGAGGAGCAGGTCTTGTTAGTGGCGCCTTATTGGCCCACCAGGACTTGGTTCACGGAACTCATGCTCCTCACGACAGCCCCTCCTTGGCCGATTCCTCTGAGGAAGGACCTCCTTTCTCAGAGACGGGGCACTCTATGGCACCCGCGTCCAGACCTCTGGAAACTCCATGTCTGGTCCCTGGACGGGACGCGGAGGTTCTAGGTGGTCTACCACAGGCAGTGGTAAACACCATCTCTTCTGCTAGAGCCCCCTCTACGAGGCGCCTCTATGCATTGACATGGAACCTATTCGTCGAATGGTGTTCCTCCCACCGGGAGGACCCCCGAACTTGCCCGATCAGAGTCGTGCTTTCCTTCCTACAAGATGGGTTGGAGCGAAGGCTGTCTCCCTCCACCCTCAAAGTGTATGTTGCCGCAATAGCCGCACATCACGATGTAGTAGAAGGTAAGTCCGTGGGGAAGCACGACCTGATCATCAGATTCCTCAAGGGTGCTAGGAGGTTAAATCCACCTCGTGTTTTACACTCTGTACCCTCTTGGGACCTAGCTCTGGTACTGAGAGCTCTTCAAAGTCCTCCCTTTGAGCCTTTGCTGACAGTCGAGCTGAATATCCTGTCCATTAAGACAGCGCTCCTGTTGGCATTGGCCTCTTTTAAGAGGGTCGGGGATCTGCAAGCTTTTTCGGTCGACGAATCGTGCCTAGAGTTCGGGCCGGGCCTTTCTCGCGTTATATTGAGACCCCGGCCCGGATATGTGCCCAAGGTTCCTACCACTCCCTTCGTGGATCAGGTAGTGAACCTGCAAGCGCTGCCCCAGGAGGAGGCAGACCCAGCCCTAGCTTTTCTCTGTCCAGTCCGCGCCCTGCGGGTTTACACTGACAGAACGCAAAGCTTCAGGACCTCAGACCAGCTCTTTGTCTGTTACGGAGGCCGGCAGAAGGGGAAGGCCGTCTCCAAGCAGAGGTTAGCTCACTGGTTAGTGGATGCTATCACCCAAGCGTATGAAGCTTCGGGTGAGCCTTGTCCTCCCAGGTTGCGTGCTCACTCTACAAGAGGTGTTGCCGCCTCCTGGGCGTTGGCTCAAGGCGCCTCGCTGACAGACATTTGTAGAGCTGCGGGCTGGGCGACACCGAACACGTTCGCTAGATTCTATAGCCTACGTGTGGAACCTATTTCCTCCCGAGTACTCGCTACGGCCAGTGGTGCGAGGGAATAGGTTGTGTCGGCTTGCTACGCCACTCCGTGCCTCAGCCGGATACGTGCGTCTTTCGCTCCGTTGGCGCCATACGTTGGTTAGCCTCGTGAGTTCCTCCATCACCCCTTCGGTGCCAGGCGTGGCGGACCGCCGGCGCCAGGTCTACTACCTCTATGGGAGTTGTTGTGTAGACTGGGTGTTATGTCCAGTGGTCTCTTCGGTGACCCATTATGCCACGTGCAGTCTAGCCGTGTCTTCCCCTTGACAGACTCGTTCTGTCGTCCCTGTTGAGTACGCTCCCACTCCCCTTGGAGGGGACTACCTCAGGGACTGCCATATGTTTCACTATCCCCCTGGGCTAGTACATATGTGTATTCCAGGCCTTCTTCAGGCATCTGGCTTCCGCAGCGTTCCCTTCCCCTGTTTACGGGTTGGGCACGCTTTCCCAGTGTTATCCTATCCACTGTGCGGGTCTTGCGGAACAGCAGTGCGATTCCCTTGCTAGCTCCCGTAATTTGTAAAACTGCTTGGGTAGCTTAGCTGGGCGCTGGAAGGGGCCAGCACCATGGCGTTTTGTTAGGGATCCCAATTCGTCAGGGAACTCCCCCGACGACACGTCGGAGTTCCCAGGACGAAAGGGAACGTCTCGGTTACGTATGTAACCCTCGTTCCCTGAGTACAGGGAACGGAGACGTGTCGTCCCTTCGCCATGTTGCTGTACCTTCGCGGAGGACTGGACACTGTTCGGCTCCTCAGCGAAAAGCATTACGCAATATTTACTTCCGCTTTTTATACCCGCGCTGGTAGGCGGGCTGCGGAATGCAAATTTTGCATGCCAATTCCATTGGCTCGTTTTAATTCTCTCAAAGGCAATAGGCTCCCTAGCGTGATCCCAATTCGTCAGGGAACTCCCCCGACGACACGTCTCCGTTCCCTGTACTCAGGGAACGAGGGTTACATACGTAACCGAGACGTTTACATCTCACAATTCAGTTTTTATTCCCTAAGTTTTATACACCTGACCTGATCACATGCACATGCAGAGTTCTGAGTAAAAAAGTCAGAATTGCGAGATGTAAACTAAGAATTCTGAGAAAAAAGTATAAATTGCAAGATGTATAACTTAAAAGTCAGTATTCTGCAAAAAAGTCCACATTGTGATATATAAACTTGCAATTAAGAAGAAAAAAAAGTCTTGTGAGATAAAAAATCGCAATTACATTTTTTAATATAATTATTTTTTTGGTGAAATAAACTTCCGTAGTTGTCAGTGTCCAAATGTTGTTTAAAGTTCATTCTCTTTTACTCTCCCCAGGCTGTCTGCCTTGCTGAATTTAAACAGATCCGATGTATCAAGTATAACGCACAAATTGAAGGCAGAACATTGTTACTTATTGATATCGAGGGTGCCAAACAGGTAAGAATGTGCTCAGTATGAGGTCGTTAAACTTATATGCACAATGCCACTCATGTACTAAACTAGCCGTGACATTTTTTCTATTCATAGCCTCTCTCTGTCAGCGTGGTGTCTCTGGCCATTGCGGAGAACATGGCTGATCTGATCGATGGCTACTGTCGGTTGCTTAACCACACAGACTCATCTTTGATAGCTGGACCAAATAAAAGTAAATCTCAAGGTAAGTTCCAATTAATGAATGTCTGCAAATGTCAATAGTCATCTGGCAAAATGTCAATTAAATGAGTTTGTGTGAGCTAGTTTCAGAGGCATTTACCAAGGAGATAAATGACTAATAGTTTTGTAGTTGATCTGAGAATAGAGTTTAGGGCAGCTTTCTTCTGAATGCTGTGCGTTTTTAATCATGACTTTTGTGATTAATGTGGGTTTGGGTATTGCCATATTTCTCTGTGTTGTAAACTGAGATTTATCTTTGCTATCTTAGGTGTGCAGTTGCGCAACTCTCTTCCTGAAATTCCCTCAGGGTAAGTACATCAACATTCCTCTATCTGTTTTGTTCTCCACAGAATGAATATTAATTACTATAACTCTAAAGTGATCTCACATGGAATCATTTATAATAAGTGAAATGGATCTGGACCTGGTGATTAAACGTTGCACATTTTTTAGAGACTTTATTTCACTGTCATCAATGCTGTTCACTCTTTCCCGCTGTTAGGGAGCAGAAAGAAAGTTTCAGATACAGCAGTGAGTATGAGACCCTCCCATTCAAGAACCCAGCTTGATATTTACTGTATTATTCTTGACAATGTGAATAACATCAACTCCATGTTTCAGACTCTGATATATACTGTGAAATCGCAGATGAAAAGCCGCCACCACCTGGTATGTAAGGGAATTGTTTTTTGTATCACTGTAAAATCATTATTGTTTGTACTGTATTGATGTTCAAGTCCTCTCATAGTTTTTCATGTGTTTCGCAATAGCAAAGGTTGGCCTGTACAGGAAAGATATTATCCTGAAACGTATGCTGGGCGAAGGGTTCTTTGGGGAGGTTCATGAAGGAGTTTACCATAAAAAGGCAAGCAGTACTTCCAGACACTTTAGATGTGTTATGATGCAACAAATACTAAAATGTTTTTGTTTTTTTGTGGGTCAAATCTGGATTTTTACTTTTACATTTAGCATAATATTGTTAGATGTCTCACAATAACATTAATACATCTTATCATCAGTGAATTGATGATTATGAATTTTCAATAATTGCCGTGGTTAGACTGGGGAGAAGATCAGTGTTGCGGTGAAGACCTGTAAGGAGTGTGCACCTGACGTCAGAGAGAAGTTTGTGGGTGAAGCAGGTATGTGAATGTAAATGTCAAGAGATGGGTGTTTCTTCAACTGTGGGCACTTTTGGACATGTGGACTTTTAGACAATAAATATTTAACTTGTGTATATACAACAAGTGTATCTACAGATCAATCACCAGAGAATTCTGTCATTGTCTGTCACAACTGTCAGCTTTTTCAAGCATATCTCAAATGATACATTGTTTAAGAACATTCACTGGTGAAAATAGCATTTTAAATATTTTTGGAATAAAATATCAGATTCCTTTGTCCTGCTAAGGCTAATATCAAAGCTAGCATTTTATGTATCTTACATACAATGAATACATATTTTTGCATAAAATTCCAGCTTGATTAGAAATTATGCACAAGAGAAAAAAAAGGGATATTTACCTTGCTTTTCCTTTATTTCCTTGCATGTTCTCATCCAGGGGTCCAGGTTTTATTCAACAAACTTCCAAGGGTGCCTCAAAATGACTTAAAATGATTTAAAATAAGAGAAAGCAAGATTTAAGATAATACAAAAAAGATAACCATATTCCATTCCAATTTTAAACCACCATCTCAACAGTTTTTTATTATTATTTGAAGAACCACAGATTTTGTTATGTGATATATGAGGAAGCCTAATTTTAAAACTGAAAAAGTCATGTAAATTAATAATAAATTATAAAACACAAATTATATTATTTTTTTAATAATGCATATACATGTTTCTAGTTGTCAAACTTGGCTGAAATAGAAATAAAAAAAGTCATACAAAATTATTCAATAATATAATAAATAGTTTTCACACAAGAGATATTGAAGTTATATATAATGGTTTTAATGATGGATTTTCATATTCTGGGTCCACCATGAAAATTATTCAATTAAAAAAATTCATAATCATGTTAGTTAATTCACTGATGATACAGACATTTGAAATCAAGCAAAAATAAACAATAAAAACATGATAAAATGTTAAATAATAATAATAAGTAACTCTATTCTTTTTTGCATTATAACGTCTCTCCCATCTAGTTATCATGAAGAACCTTGACCATCCACACATAGTGCGGCTGATTGGTGTCATTGAGGAAGACCCGGTATGGATCGTCATGGAGCTGTGTCAGCACGGAGAGGTAAGCAACCGTTCTGATGCTGGATGATATCACTCTTATTTTTATTATATGTCAAAACACGTCTTTTAGAAAATTGCAGGGCCAATAATGTTGTCACTATGAGGGATTATTTTGGCAAGGGTGGTAATATATTATATGAGATACAGGGGTTTACGTAACTTTTAAATTAAATCAATAAAATTCCCTTTCAATCCATAGTGTAATTCCATTTGCCAGAAATGCTGTGATTGATGTAGCAAACTCAATTAAGTGAATGCCATAGATATGGCTCTATTAACATTTACAGGCTCTGTAAAACTGTCATAAACTGTTTACAAACTCACATGAAGTTTAGTATTATGTGAATCAACATGATTGATTCTTGTCAAGTACAGAATGACTGGCTTGAGAAGTCAAGTAGTGGTAAGCAAACATGGTTTGGTTTAGTTACTGATTTAATACAGCAACTAAATGCTTTAGAAACCATCATAGGGCCTGAAAAAATGCCTTTCAGGGCAGCAGAAAGACTGTATTCCTATATGATGTGTAATGTTCCACTTTAATAAAGTGGAAATTGCCACACTAATCCTTTTCTAAAATACTTTCTTTTGTGCTTACAGCTGGGGAAGTACTTGACAAAAAATCAGCAGAGTTTGACCAGCGTGACTCTGGTTCTCTTTAGCCTACAGATCTGCAAAGCGCTTGTTTACCTACAGGGAATGAACATGGTCCACCGGTGTGACATTCAATTCAGTATTTTTTTATTTACTTTGTTCACCATGGCTGCATTTATTTGATAAAAAATACAATAATAACAACAATGTTATATTATTACAATTTAAAATATCTGTTTTAAATTTTCTACATAAATGTAATTCATTCCTGAGATAGGAAAGCTGAATTTTCAGTCTTGTCACATGATCCTTCAGAAATCATTCTAAAATGCTGAATTTGTGTGCAAGATATTTTTTTTTTTAAATTATTATTATCAATGTTGGAAACAATTGTGCTGCTTTATATTTTTGGGGAAAACAGTGTAAAATGTTTGATGAGTAGAAAGATCAGAAGAACAGCATTTATTTGAAATGAATAAATTCAAATTTTACTGACCCTAAACTTTTAACTGTTAGTGCATGTACTGTAGTAATGCGTTTACATTTTTAATACACAGAGCATTCTGGGAAATCACTCGAATTGTTTATTTACATACAGTGGGTCCATACTTGGAAGTAAACAAAGTTTTTAAATAATAGAATATTGTGATGTAAAAAAAAAATGCACCTGTCATTAAAGAAAAAGAAACAAACCAAATACTGAGACATTCTGAAATCTGTGCCTTAATCTTACATTTTCATTATTGTTGCTGTTTGTCTTATGTGTTTTTGTCATCTGGTTGACAGGGACATAGCTGTACGAAATGTTCTTGTTGCCACTCCTGAGTCTGTGAAGCTGGGTGACTTTGGCCTTTCCAGATACATAGAGGATGAAGAATATTACAAAGGTTACCTCAGCTGTTTTACACACTCATAAAAGTTGTGATTTTTTTAATCATTGCATGATTCATCATTTCATTCCCTGTTGAAACTGGATCTAAACTCCGCTAGTGCCACGTTATATAAATCTTCGAAAATATTCTTAGCTGTGTTGATGTTTATATTTAGTTTAGCAGGCATTGGAAATTTCTCATTACCTTGCATTGTGTCTGCAGCATCTGTTACTCGTTTACCGATCAAATGGATGGCTCCTGAATCCATTAACTTCAGACGCTTCACCGCGGCCAGTGATGTGTGGATGTTTGGTGAGTGAATAGAAGGAAATCATCAGATTTTAACACAAGGCCAGTGTACCAACCAATGACACTCTTACAGTAATATAGACAGACAATCACTTGTATATTGCCAGTTTAGAAACAAAGATTTCTAAAATTGCCTCTCTCTTTATTAGTCATCTGAAAGTTCTCGGAGGGCACATAATTCTTTTTTTATGAATCCAATTTTGCTGTTTTGGCATGCTTAACCATCCTCTACTTGAAAACATTATTCAGTGCCCCAGGCCCACTATCAAACTTAATTTAGACAAATTACCATACAATAACTGACTTTTGTTTCCTTCACAACAATTTGCCAATTTTTCATTTTAAACTAATTTCCTGATACAATTACTAAATAATCATATTGGAATAAAAAATATCTGTAATACTTTTTCTGTACTGTATTTATATTAGTCTTCGATCAACTGATATCTTGATAGCTTGAGACGTCATCAGATTTTATTTTATTTCTGACACCACTCACTGAGACATGGGGTAAATAACACATGACTAGAGAGAGAGAGACCCCTCTGTTTGTGGATCTCAGCTGCCATGTTCTGTGAATCATGAGCTTTCACTCAGTCTCTCTGATGGATGGCTTCACATAAGAGTGCAGATGCACCATCATCAGTACTGAAGCAGGGGAAAGGTGAACAGATGATCCCAACAGTGACTCAAGCTTTGGCCTCACTTTTTCAGAAAAGAGGAACTGACATTTTATTCTGAATTAAATGTCTTAAATGTTCCTTTGTATCAATTTAATGCATATTTGTGGAATATAAGTATTAATTTCTTCTGAGAAGAGTAAAATGTGATTCCTCCTCATGTCCATTTTATTCTCTCGTGTTGCTTCGTCCAGCTGTGTGCGTGTGGGAGATTACGAACCGAGGTAAACAGCCGTTCCACTGGCTTGACAATCGTGATGTGATTAACCAGCTGGAACAGGGCAACAGGCTGCCCAAACCTGAACAGTGCCCTCCTGCCCTGTACTCACTGATGACCCGCTGCTGGAGCTACGACCCCCGCGAGAGACCCACCTTCACTGAACTAGCCTGCAACATCAGGTTTCTGCCCAATAATAATCACTGTTATTAATATAATATCTAGCTTTTTTCTCTCTAAATTATATCAAATGGTTTAGAACATTGCATGAACTGACATTTTATACATCTTTTTCCATTGTGTTTAAATTCATTGTAACCAACGCACTCTTTTTTAACAGTGATGTCCACCAAATGGAGAAGGAGGCGGAGGTGGAGAGAGAGAGAGACAAAGCCCGTAACACCCGGTTCATGGAGCCCAAGTTTAACATTAGTGAACCTCCACCAAAGGTAGCTGTCAGCTTTCATTGGCTTTTTGTTTGCCCTTACGCTCAGTTACAGCAGCACATTCCTCTTAACAGTCAGTGTATTTTGTTTACACCTCCAGCCTTCCAGAGTCAATACTAGCCGCTTCGGAAATACCCTTGGAGTCGGTCTACATCTTCAGGTAGTGTGTTCTTTTTGTTTAAATGTCATATATAGGAAATGTATAGTTTTAAGTTTAAAACACTAAGCACTGAATTGTTGTAAATATAGAATATAGAATCAATTAATATTTAATTTACTATATATATATATATATATACTGTATATTATGTATTACTATAATATTTAATAAATATTGTACATAATAATAATTGTAAATAATTCTTTTTTATATTTATTTAATTTGATATTAATTTAATGTATTCTGCTCTTATTTTCACTAGCTTAATGAGGCTTTATGTGCCAGTTCACCAGACCTGGCCAGCCCGTGTGATTACCAGTCACCTGTGGACTCAACCAACATCCTGTCCGTTCCCAAGGCCTCGCCCCGTCGCCTCAGTCTTGGGGTAAAATTAAGCCATGATGTCTATTTTAAATGTATTTTCATTTAATTTCATTATTGTATTTGTTTTTTATTTTTAATTAAAAAATGATATAATAATAAAATAAATAAAATATAAAAATAATTGTAGACTTTTATTAGAAGCTATATGGGCTTGTGTTTGTGTACGGGGTAGGAGGGCGAGTTCAGCTTCGGTCCATCCAGTATGGAAGATGCCCAGAGGCTGTGGCAGGTGGAGAAGGAGCGCATGCAGGATACTATGAATCTGCAGAAAGAGCAAATGGAGGAGGACACCAAATGGTTAAAGAAGGAGGAGAAGCTACTGGTAAGGAGGAAAACCTTTTTACCAATCACTTATGTAATATAGGTCTGTCTTTTATATTTGTTATAATACACATTGCATGCTTGCTGCTCTTTCTAAGGACCCGATGGTTCACGAGGGCACAAATATTCCTGAGGTGTGTATGTTCTTTAATTTTTAAACCCATATAACATGTTTTGTCAATTATATTTTCATTACAGTTCTTAGATCTGATGTACTATGTAAACAAATGTACTATGACTACCACCTGAGTGTAAAATTTGACAACCCCAATAATTCTTTTTTTATTAATTACCAGGCACCTGAACCACCACTTAGTTATGGTAAGTCCTGTGCATTCTAGTAAAAAGTCAAGATACGGATGTCAATCTATTGTAAATTATATCACATATTTATATTTGATGAGAAAATTAATGTAATTCTTGTGCCAGATTAACTTGTTACCTCCTATACTGACTGTTTCCTGTATCCACTTAAAGCTGAACTGCATCATCCTCCTTCAAAACCACCCAGAACTGCAGTGCAAGTAAAGATTTGTTTACACTCAGTATGCATGTTGTATATGTTTAATGTGTAAATAATTGACCCCACTTTCCCAGTACAATGGTAGTAACAATTATTCAGTTTAATGTGTCTTCTTCTGTCTGTCATCTGTCTTTCAGCCTACACCTACAGCAGAGCTGGACCGCTCAGAGGATAATGTGTACCAGTGTGTCATGGACGTGGTGAAAGTGGTGGTGCAGCTGAAAAATGACATTAACACACTGCCATCTACTGAATACATCTCTTCTGTCAAAGTGAGATTAGGCCTGGGCAGTATGAGGATATATCAAAGTGACAATATAAAGTCTATATAGAGATATTTCTACTTAAGTACTAAAATGTATTAGAGTGATAAAGAAACGTGCATGAATGAGAAAATAAAGAACAGGACGTGCATGATGTTAAAAAGAGTTATTAAGTGCAATAAGCTGTGGGAAAAAAAAAGAACTAGATTGCTCACACTGACTGACAGCCTTATATACCTTGTGCCGTCTGTGTCATTAGTGTTAAAACAACAAAAGACAAAGGAAAAATTACTCACTGCTCTAGACTGAAGGAATGTTGTATGTTACTGTATATCTAATAAGAATCAGTTTCTATTTAATTCATACAGTGAAAAAAATGTTTAGGCCTAAATTTAAAATGAATGTATTTGTGTATAAATGTATATAATTCATTTGCAGACTGTCGGACTCTCATTAAGGAATCTGATCAACAGTGTGGATGATATACTACCAACTCTGCATGTTTCCTGTAGAACAGAGGTATCAGACCTGATTTCATGACACTAACAATATAAAGTATAAAAATAAATTTTTGCATTTTTCGAGTGAAATGCCCTCTCTAAAAGTGAGTTTAATCTTCTCCAATACAGATTAGACTTTTAAGAGCACAAAGGTAAACTCAACATTTCTTTGTCTCTGCTCTCAGATCGAAGGCACTCAAAAGTTGTTGAATAAGGACTTGGCTGAACTCATCAGCAAGATGCGTCTGGCCCAGCAGAACGCCATCACCTCTCTGAAGGAAGAGTGCAAGAAACAGATGCTGACAGCGGCCCACGGTTTGGCCATGGATGCCAAGAACCTGTTAGACTCTGTAGACCAGGCACGGGTGCGCTCGAACCTGGCCAGACCCAAACCTGAGGACGCAGACTCACAGACTGACTAGAGGAGCAGCTCGGGACATGCCGACCCGCAGCTTGAGTACAGGACAGAATGAATCATCTGTTTGCATAAGATTCAATTCTCATGTAATAACAGGGCAACACAAACACCAGTGTGGGACATGAAACATCCAATAGAAATTCAGGCTACTGGTAATAACAGCTAGCTTGCTGAACCCTCTACATGACCTAACATTCCTCTGGACATCCTGTCTTATTAATAACATTTTTATATATTGTAGACCGAAGCTATATGGAGATAAGAGAATCACATACAAGCAAATATGCTTTTTATGTTTGCAAACAGCATTAAAAGATGTTTTTATTGGTAAATGTTGTCTTCCTAAAATACCACAGATCAAAAGTGCAACTATAACCCTTTATATGTGTATGTGTATCTGTATGAAAGGGGCTAGATGTAGAATTCAGAAACCCTTGTTATTAGTGACACCGGTGGCCGTTAAGTGAACTGCAGCCAGCAACTTATTGCTTGTGCTCTAACAGACTGAACATGATTCTTTTCAGATCTTTGCTTAGAAGTAAAAAGAAGTTGGAAATACCTTTGCAGCGATATACTGTTAATGATGATCCCGATGCCGTCCACGGTGCTGAGAGCGGCGTTCAGATATGTAATGTGCTGCACGCTTTTCGCTCAATAACAAAATAAATAACTTTAATGAGGTCATTAAAATTAAACTTGTGATAGTTTGTTTGACTAAAGTATACAGTAGGCCTATTTGAGACTATAGACTATAGATCTGGCTATGTGAGACTAGTTTAAATTACACCGTTTCTTTGCATGACACGTTGACATTACAGTACAGAATGGTTCTTTCTGCATTATCCTGGACATTGTATAAGCATTTGTTTCATGTGTCAGTGAACGGAAGAGAGGCTATAGGGCGGCGCGGAAAAACGTTTTTTTTTTTTCATTACAAGCTGTTAGCATTAAACAAATATTTTTTTCATTACAAGCTGTTCGCATTAAACAAATATTTATTTCATTACAAGCTGTTCGCATTAAACAAATATTTGTTTCATTACAAGCTGTTCGCATGTTGGCAATAGGCTACAAAGTGATTAATACATGAAAATTCTTACATACATACAGCCAGCCCCTTTAAAGGAATTCGTTTAACCACCCACATCATTCCAAACCTTTATGACTTTCTTTCTTCTCCAGAACACAAAATAGCCTAATACCTTTTATGTTGGTTACCAAACTGTTGCCAAACACTGAAACAGTTCTGAAAATATCTTCATGTTCCATTGAACAAACAAAGACATGCATAGAGTTTTGTAAAGACAAGTGTGAGTAAAGTGTGACTCATTTGATTTAATTTGTAGGTGAACTTAGCTGCAGTCTGTAACTTTCTTTGTATTTATATAACAAGTGAGTACATCATGAATCCATTTTCCAAAGACGTGTTTTTGTCTTATCCTAAATCCCAACGGTACACCTGTAATAAGTGTTTATATTCGGATTATTTTAGATCGGTCGGGTCCACTGCGGAGTAGCCCAGTACGTGTGTGACTCGTCATAGACATAAACAGAGAGAAGTAGCTCCGGCTACAATGTTCTTCCGCAAAACTCATGCAGTTCTGTTTATTAACCGCTAGAGCGGTCTATATCTTTTTAGTGTGCACTCCTTGATATGAGCAGTAACAAGATATGAGAAATACCAACCGCAGTGATTTTATTTGTGTAGTTGATTAAAGTAAGTCACCGTGTATCTTGTCCAGTTGGCACTTTTAATTTGGACAATAATATTCAAGGTTATACAGTAGGCTACATTCAAATACAAGCTTTTTCATATACAAGCTTATCTCCTCTTAATTTTTGTCCTAAAAAAATCAGGCGTTTGGTGCCACATTCCTGATGTCAAACATGCATTTTCTTACCCCATGCAGGGGAAATATCCCTGCTAGGATTGGCGTTGTGTCCCCATGCTGGTTCTTCCAGTGGAAGCCCATAAGTTAGAAGTCCTTATTGTTCAGATATACTCACTGGAGTGTTTTCTAGATCATGCCTGCGAGCCAGGGCGGGAGAAACAGCCCGATTGTGCCCAGCAAACACACTATGATGAACATCCATAAGAAGATTCTGTCTATTACCATAGCAACATACTTCCAGTCCTCTTTTACCTGTGTGAAGAGATAAGACAAATGAGTGGATTCTTATAGCAGTAACACAACTAGAAAATAAAAGTTGGGAGTTTGATGTTGACTTGATAAATCCCTTCTCGGTGAAATAGTTAATAGGTCTGTGCCAAGATTGATAGATCTACAGTAGCATGACAGCTATGGGAAATTTTCATTTATTTTATAAATAAACATTAAAACAAAATTAATTGAAAAATATTTAAATTACAATTTTATATACTACAGTTCAAAAGTTTAGGAGTAGGATTATTTATATGTGAAATGCATCATGATTTATAATGTTACAAAAGATTTCTGTCAAATAAATGCTGTTATTTTTAACTTTATATTATACTTGATATATCATATCATATAAAAGATATTATCCTGATGTAAATATGTATCACATTTTTCAACAAACATATTAGGCAGCACAACTGTTTTCAATATTGATAATAATATGAAATGTTTATTGAGCAGCAAAACATCATATTAGAATGATCTCTGAAGGATCATGTGACGCTGAAAACTGGAGTAGCCTAATGACAGCCTAATTCAGCTTTGACAACACAAATTAATTAATTAAATTTTAGAATATTAAAATATATTTATTTTATACAGTTATTTGAAATTGTAATACTTCACAATATAACTGTATTTTTGATCAAATGAATGCAGCCCTTGTAAGAGAATTCTTTCAAAACCATGATAAAATCTTACTCCAACACAAATCTGAAAGAAACTTACACTAAAGTCAGCGTCTTCTGCTCTCAGGTGGTCTGCTATGTAGTGGACCCCCTCCAGAGCTTGCAGGACACTGGGGGACAGAGGAAACCCTGGCTGGTCTGCTATCAGGTTGTCAGGCCGCTTCATGACAGTAGCTCTTCCACTGGGCTGCCTGGAAGCCATGCCCATCTCCAGTCTAGGGGAAGGACCGAAATTCTGTAGAGTAGGTGGAGTTGAGCCAAGAGGGCAGGGCGAAGCAGTTTGGAGTGAAACTGAGATTGCGGAGGACAGCGTCCCCAGTTCTAAGTCCTTATAACAGAAGCGCCTGCGGGACTCCTCCCCAGAGTTCTCCCCCCTGAACCAGCTAGTAGATGTACTGAGGGTTGTGTTTGCCGGTCCAAGCACCCGGGACGTCATTCCTTGGCCCTGCCGCTGCAGGAGGAGGAGTTTCTGCCTGCGATGGCTGTCCGGTGCAGGTCTGCGCATAAACAGCCACCGTGGGATCAAATCCAAGAAGACCGAGTGAACCCAATGGGGCATCTTATGAGTGCTGGGCGAGCGGTGATGGACGTTCAACACGAAGACGGTGATAACGATGGACAGGGTGACGAAGATCATAGTGAAGAGCAGATATTCGCCGATGAGCGGGATCACGAGCGAGGTGGACGGGATGATTTCTGTGATGAGCAGCAGGAAGACAGTGAGCGAGAGGAGGACTGAGATACACAGTGTGATCTTCTCACCGCAGTCTGACGGGAGGTAGAAAACCAGTACGGTTAGGCAGGAGATGAGCAGGCAGGGAATGATGAGGTTGATGGTGTAGAAGAGCGGGAGACGGCGAATGATGAAGAAGTAGGTGATGTCTGGGTAGATCTCATGGCAGCAGTCATACTTCTTGGTGTTGTAGGTGCCAACAGCATTGATGATGGCCCACTCACCGCTTTCCCAGTAATCTTTCAAGTCCACCGTGTTCTCTGTGCGCTCCAGGTCGATCTTGGCTTTGTCGTAAGTCCACGAGCCGAATTTCATCTTGCAGTTCTGCTGGTCAAAGGGGAAGAAGGTGACATCGATGCTGCATGAGCTCTTGTAGATGGCAGGTGGAACCCAGCGCACTTTACCTGTGTGGAAGAGGTGGGCTTTGGTCATGTGGGTCACTGCAAACTCCCCGTCTGCACTGAAAAGGACAACAACATTTATTTCAGCAGTTGCCGCTTTACTGCAGGAAAAGCGGTAAAATGGTTTCATGCATCTACAATTCATCAGGATTAATTTGGCACATTTTTAAATTTGCTTTGAAGCAATTAAAACTATGCTTGCCGTTACAATGACTGTTACAACGGATGTGATGTTTTATTTTTACACTAAACCGTTTTTTTTACACTAAATATACCCAGTTTGGTTATAGGACTTTTTAGACTTTTAACTGATAAAATAAACCCAAGCAATATTATTGAATTAATTAATTATGATGTAATATAAATGCATAAGTGCTGTACCAGACGAAGGAGACGAGAGGTATTTCAGCATGCTTGCAGCTTTGACAGTAACAATAGCTGATGTTTTTAATAAGTTTTACAGTAAATATAGACACTTTGATTATAGGATTTTTATAGATTTTGGTTATTTTTTCTATTTCATTTATATCACATTAATGATGCTTTAAATAAATAAATAAATTCCAAAACAATATAGTCAAACTATTTTCGTATTATTTTATAAGCTATGTCATGTATATCCCTTTCACATGGAGTTTCCTGACAATGAAATCTTTTTCAGACAGGACAGATTTGTCCCCATATTTTAATAATGATCCAGCAGTAAACAGTGTATGAACTGCCTCTGCATTACCACACTCAAACAGCAGGTGGTAGTCTAAACAAACGTGTGAGTTCCCTATCAGGGAACTCGAGCTGCGTGACAACGCATTGGGAACGCCCCTGCGTGAGTCGTCATGAAGCACGTATGAAATCAGTCCAATGGCGAGACGGAACGTCATAGGCGGGTGACGTCATCGACCAGGAAACTATATAAGCACCCCAAAACACAAGCGCGTCAGCTTCTGAGTCTTCAGCAAGCGCTCTATGTGTGATCATATCAGTCTGTTTCAAAGTGTTTTTGTCTGTCCTTAGAAATTGCTAGGCAGGAGTTTTTCACATATAAAAAAAACTATAAAAAGAGACGATATATATTATGGCGAGTGAACAGCAATTCAGAAAGTGTGTGCATCCCTGCCCACGTTACATCACGGGTGGGGACACTCACGATCTGTGTGTTGCTTGTTTGGGAGTGCAGCATGCCCAGTCAGCTCTCGAGGGAGCTGACTGCGAGCATTGCGAGCGTTTGTCAATGAAGACGCTCCGCTCCCGCCGAGCCCTCTTCGAGGAGAGTGGTTCGGTGCGCGCTCCCCGCGGTTCGGGTCCCGCTGCTGCCGAGGCACAGCGGAGGCTTCAATCGTGGGGATCGCAAATGGATGTATCAGCGGGGATTGAGACGGGCTCTGCCTTATCTCAGCCTTTACCTGATAGATCCAGTGCCTCAGATCCCGGGGTGGAAGCACGCGCTGCGGTTTCTTCCCCCCGGGCTGAGGTACCAACACTTCAACTATCCAGTTCTGAGGAATTGGATGTTGAAAGTGTTGATACAGCAGAGACTGGGGACTCGTCACTTCAGTCTCCTGCTAGTGAGGAGCTTATGGAGGTGCTCACTCGAGCTGTAGAAAGATTAAGCATTGAGTGGCCAGCGGAAAGACATGAATCTCGTTCAAAAAGCAAATTAGATGAGAGATTTCTGCCATCTAGGGCTGCACCTCCACGCCGGTGTCTTCCGTTCTTTCCTGATCTCCACACCGAGGTGTCGAGATCATGGAATAGACCGGTGTCAGCCAGAATATTTACGCAACAAACATCTCTGTATTCTAATATTTCTGGTGCTAAGAGTTATGGTTATGGGGCGATGCCTCAGGCTGAGGAGATTTTAGCGAGCCATCTGTCCCCAAATACAGCATCATCTTTCAAGACACCAGCGTTGCCCACCAAGCCATTAAGAAATACTTCGGCATTGGTGGGCAAAGCTTACTCGGCGGCAGGTCAAGCAGCAGCTTGTTTGCATACAATGTCCATCCTGCAAGCATATCAGGCAGACCTGCTGCAAGACATTAGTGAGGGGGGTGAAATCGGTGCAGATGTGATCCGCGAACTACGTCAGGCAGCTGATCTTTCTCTCCGTGCCACCAAAGAGACGGCCAGGTCAGTCGGCCGCTCTATGTCAGCTATGGTGGCTACGGAGAGGCACCTATGGTTAAATTTATCCGATATGAAGGACAAGGATAAATCTTTTTTACTGGACGCCCCGCTATCGACCGTTGGCCTTTTCGGTGACTCGGTGAACTCGGTCATCGAAAGGTTTCAGGAAGAAAAAAAGCAGGCGGCGGCGCTCCAGAAATTTCTCCCCCTCCGTGTTCATGTCTCCGGGGCTGCTGGGCGGGAGCAGCCCCGGCCGTCGAGTAGCTCCTCACATAGGGCGCAGCAAAAGAAGAGTGTCGCGTCTCGTGCTCCTCCCCAGCAAAACTGGGCCGAGTCGCGGCGCTCTCAGACGAGGTCTTCCAGGGGCAAAACCGATCTGAGGACGGTTATTGTCGCCAGGAAGGCTTCATCGAAGAAGTCCTGACGCCAAGGGCGTCAGGGTGCTGAGGGTGGTCCCCACCGAGAGAGAAAGGTGTTCGCCGCTGTACACGGCGCCCGTTCTGTCTCGGCGCCCTCAGGGGCCCGTTCTGCCAACCCCGCCTGCGTGCCGGGGCGTAGACGGTCCCAGCGAGCGCTTTCCCGAGGGACGCTCGCCCGCTCTGAGGAGCGGTTTAGAGCAGTCAGACCAGTTGTTCCCTGCCGGTGCGCCGTTACAGGGCGCTGTGTCTGTCACTCAAAATATTCCAGAGGCCAGTCTCGAGAGACTGGTACCCTTAGTAGAATTTTTGGCAGAGTGGAAAAGCCTTCCAAATGTATCTCATTGGGTCCTGCAGACTATCGAGAAGGGGTACGCGATTCAATTCAGATCACGCCCGCCTCGCTTCAGAGGGGTTCTGCCCACAGTGGTGGGCCCCGAGCAGGCTCTGGTTATGGAACAGGAGGTGAAGACTCTCCTGCTGAAGGAGGCTATAGAACGAGTTCTTCCTCCCAGCAGAGAGCTGGGCTATTACAGCCGATATTTCATTGTTCCAAAGAAGGATGGGGGGTTGCGTCCAATTTTAGATCTGCGCCTATTAAATCGCTCAGTAGGGAAGCTCAAGTTCAAAATGCTTACTCTCAAGCAGATCGTGTCACAGATCAGGTCCGAGGACTGGTTTGTCACGATAGATCTAAAAGACGCATACTTCCACATTTCCATCCTTCCACAACACAGGAAGTTCCTGAGGTTCGCTTTCGGGGGCGAAGCGTACCAGTATCGGGTTCTTCCGTTCGGCCTAGCACTCTCTCCCCGAACTTTCACGAAATGTATGGATGCAGCTCTGGCTCCGCTGCGACTCCAGGGCATCCGCATTTTGAACTATATCGACGATTGGTTGATTCTGGCTCAATCGGAGCATCAGGCGATTCGGCATCGAGATGTCGTTCTCGCCCATATCAAAAAGTTGGGGTTGAGGCTCAACGCCAAAAAGAGTGTGCTTTCTCCAGTACAGAGGACCACTTTTCTGGGCGTGGTTTGGGATTCGACGACGATGCAGGCACGTCTGTCTCCTGCTCGTATAGCTTCGATTCTCTCAGCCGTCAAACAGGCAAAGCTAGGCCAGTCACTCACTGTGAAAGAATATCAGAGGATTCTGGGTCTGATGGCAGCAGCGTCCAACGTTATACCTTGCGGCCTGCTGTACATGAGACCACTGCAGTGGTGGCTCAGGACCAAGGGGTTCTCCCCGAGGGGAAACCCGCTCCGCAAGATCAGGGTCACGCGACGGTGTCTCCGTGCTCTGGCTATGTGGAAAGAACCTTGGTTCCTGTCCCTGGGTCCTGTGTTGGGGGCTCCGTGTCGTCGTGTAACACTAACGACGGACGCTTCTCTCACAGGCTGGGGGGCGATCATGAGTGGTCGCTCGGCCCAGGGTCTGTGGCAGGACCATCATCTTCATTGGCACATAAATTGTCTAGAAATGATGGCAGTGTTTCAGGCTCTGAAACACTTCCTCCCAGGCCTGAGAGGTCACCATGTTCTTGTCCGGTCAGACAACACATCGGTGGTCTCTTATATAAACCATCAGGGGGGTCTGCGTTCGCGCCCGTTATACAAGCTGGCTCGCCAGATCCTTCTATGGTCCCAGGGGAAGCTTCTTTCATTGAGGGCAATTTATATCCCGGGATATTTGAATCAGGGGGCAGACATCCTGTCGAGGCAGGGGCTGAGGCCCGGGGAGTGGAGACTCCATCCCGAGGTGGTGGAGCTCCTATGGAAACATTTCGGTCGTGCCGAGGTAGACCTATTTGCATCCAGGGAAACATCACACTGCAATCTGTGGTTTTCCCTAAGTCCTCCAGCCCCTCTGGGGTTGGACGCAATGGTACAGGAGTGGCCGAGGTCACGCCTGTACGCATTTCCCCCGATTGCTCTGCTCCCAGGAGTTCTGGAGAGGGTTCGCCGGGACGGGGTCAGTCTACTGTTGGTAGCCCCATACTGGCCGGCCCGAGTTTGGTTTTCGGACCTAATTTCTCTCCTCGACGGCTCTCCTCTGGAGATTCCGGTGAGGAGGGACCTTCTCTCTCAGGCGAGCGGGTCGATACTTCACCCCCGCCCAGATCTATGGAGGTTGTGGGCTTGGCCTCTGAGGGGGCCCAGCTCATAGATTCTGGTCTCTCGACTGAGGTCGTGGAGACCATCCTCCACTCCAGAGCTCCGGCCACTAGGAAATTATATGCCTTGAGGTGGAAAATGTTCACCTCTTGGTGTGGAGAACACCAGTTAGACCCAGTCAACTGCCCCGTCAGTGCAGTGCTGGAATTCCTTCAGGAGCGTTTCTCCACAGGGTTATCCCACTCCACACTGAAGGTGTATGTGGCGGCCTTATCTGCTTACCACATCCCTTTGAGTGGAGCTTCTCTCGGGAGACACCCACTTGTAACCCGTTTCCTTCGTGGCATTCTGAGGCTGAGGCCAGCAGTTCGCACGAGGGTGCCGACCTGGGACCTGGCGGTTGTTCTAGAAGGTCTCTCTCTAGCGCCGTTCGAGCCCATTGAAGAAGTCTCGGAGAAATTCCTCACTCTCAAAACTGTCTTTTTTCTGGCTATATCTTCACTAAAAAGAATAGGAGATATTCAAGCTCTGTCGGTTTCTCCCTCGTGCTTGGAATTTGCACCAGGCATGGTGAAGGCTTTCCTCCTCCCTAGGCCGGGATACGTTCCCAAAGTACCAACCAATGTTATCAGGCCTATTGTACTGCAGGCTTTCTGTCCTCCTCCCTTTCTTACGTCGGACCAAGAGAAACTAAATCTGCTCTGCCCTGTTAGGGCCCTAGATGCTTACGTCCACAGAGCTGCCCTGTGGAGGAAGTGCGAACAGCTATTCGTTTGCTTTGGACCCCCTAAGAAGGGCTGTCCAGTATCTAAGCAGAGGTTGAGCAAGTGGGTGGTCGAGGCCATCTCACTTGCCTATGAGTCTGTCGGTCAGCCCTCTCCTTTGGCTGTCCGGGCTCATTCAACCAGGAGTATGGCTGCCTCTAAGGCTATCCTGTCAGGAGTTTCTATCCAGGATGTTTGTGATGCGGCAGGCTGGTCCTCACCGCACACATTCGTCAAGTTTTATCATCTTGACTTCAGCTCCACTCCAGGGGCGCAGGTGCTTTCGTCCGAATGTGCGCTCTGATTTCACACGACGGACACTTGCTCGTATGGCGACGTTGGTATTAGCGTTCCCAATGCGTTGTCACGCAGCTCGAGTTCCCTGATAGGGAACGTCTCTGGTTACGTATGTAACCCTAGTTCCCTGAAGGGAACGAGACGCTGCGTGTCTATGCCATACTCCCAGCATGCCCGTGAGCACTTGCTTCAGTCTTATCAGAAGCTGACGCGCTTGTGTTTTGGGGTGCTTATATAGTTTCCTGGTCGATGACGTCACCCGCCTATGACGTTCCGTCTCGCCATTGGACTGATTTCATACGTGCTTCATGACGACTCACGCAGGGGCGTTCCCAATGCGTTGTCACGCAGCGTCTCGTTCCCTTCAGGGAACTAGGGTTACATACGTAACCAGAGACGTTCATTTCAGTTTAAGTGCAACTCTAACGGCATTGTATTACATACAACACCTTATAGATCATCCGACTCTGCATTTAAAACAGCCTTTTACACTCTGGCTTGATTTCTTGGCATTTAACTTGTGGGAAATCATGTTGAGTGTTGTTTAGCTTAGATAAATTGTTACTCACTTGTTGTACAAGACTATATCCGGGACCCAGATAAGTTCAGACGGAACCCTGATAGAAGTCACATTGTCATAGTCGGAAGGCTTCCAGCGTAGTTTATAGTCATTCCACTCCTGAGAGAGAGGCCACAAGTATTTAAGAAATTAAAACTAATTCATTACAAAATGTCTACCACAATTATTTGCCAATTTGAGGTTAATATTATAATCATTTTATTAATTAACCAACTTTGCTCTTATTTATGGTGCCAGATATTTTGAAAAATAAATAAAATTCTCTGTTCCTCATATTAACTTTCCTGCTGAACATACCTGCTTTAGCCAGACATTTGTTGTCATCATCTGATTTTTCTCATCCTGTAGAGGAGGAAAAGAAGGAAGGACAGAAGAGTCAGGATGCTGGGTTTGCTCCAGCAGAAAGCTTTTGGTTCAGAAAGGTCACAAACACCTTATAAATGTAATCTTCTGATGGACCTGGATACTTCAAGGACCATGTACCCTAATTCATTAAGATTCTAAAGTTTTAGGGCTCTTAATATGGCAATTTACTGTAGGAAGTTGGTGTTGGTGTTACAGGCACTTCCTCTATTAAATTAATATTTCATGACATCTGTAAGCAAAACAAATAGCAACCGACATTTAGTTATTTATCGTTATCATAAGTACACTAAGCTTTAAATGCCTTGGGCCAAAACAGACCGTTGTTCCCCAATATTGATCAAGGATGCACTATAAAAGTGTATATATTTTTTAAAGGTTTGAAATGAATGGAAGTCTGAAGTTGTGTAAACTAATGACAGGGACAGGGACAAGTCTTCTCAGTTTTTTCTTCAATTTATCTCAATTACAATCTGACAAAGTAGTAGTTGTATTATAGTAATAGCATAAAAATAGTATGTTTACTACAGTGCCATTCAACAGTATAATAATATTTCTATGAACATGAGCATATATAGCCTTAACTATAACTGTAAGTCCTATATATAGCATAGTTAGTACAGTTAGTACAATTAGTAGGAATTTCCAGGTGTTAACATGTGGAAATCATGATAATTTGGGTGCCACTGACCCACATACTTTGTATTCCCTCTTTTCAAGATATAGCCTGTAGTACCTTACCACATCAATCAGCTGGGCGATAGATAAACCGAACTTGACGATGACAACATCAGAGGTGTTTGGTACAGGCCTAGACCACTTGTTGTAGCCATCAAAGAGCTTTTTGAAGAGATCATCTTCAGCATGTGAGTGAGTCCTCTCACAACAAGAAACTGTCAGTGGAAAAGACATTTAAACTTTTAAACTTTTCACACGCTCAGCGTTTTGAACGTTTTCTTATAGATTTGAGAATGGCATGACAAATCCTTAAGCAAGTGTGAATTCAGCAAGCTAGACTCTAAATACTTAAAGGGTTAGTTCACCCAAAAATTAAAATTAAGTCATGGAAATCTCTTGAAGTCTCGTTTCAGGCCTACAAGGAAGAAAAGGAATAGTCGAATAAAGTCGTTATTTTTGTTTGTTTTTTCGCACAAAAAGTATTCTCGTCGCTTGATAAACTTATAGTTGAGCCACTGTTGCGACATGGAATATTTAAACATTTTCTTTAACGACTTTCTGGGCCGTCAAGTTTCATTCCCTTAGGGAGCCAATGGAGGAGTGATCAACCTCTCAGATTTAATCATAAATATCTTCATTTGTGTTGCGAAGACGAATGAAGGCCTTACGGGGTTGGTACAGCATGGGGGTGAGTAATTAATGACTTAATTTTCATTTTTGGGTGAACTAACCCTTTAATGAACTAATGGGAAAGAGAGTCTATTAATTTATCTAGGGTTCACTGTGTGCACTATTTGCATGTTAAACAAGTAAAACATATAGTATTAAAGTGCTTCATCAGGGGATTAACTCTCATTCATTTCTCTAATCATATACAATTACACGCACCATCACTTCTCATCCGTCGACTGGCAGTAATGGATTTGCTCAAAAATGTTTCCAGGCGAATTATTTCACACGCTTAAACTTAAGCAATATCATCACACGAGCAAGAGTGCTGTGTTTCCAAAGTGCCGCAAGTAATCCCAGCTGGAAAGAGCATGATTTGCCAGTGTAATATTACCTAAACAATAAAAAATTAATATTGAGTAACTTACATTTTAGGCAACAATATTGCCAGTTACTTTGTCTGTTGTTGATCCAACAATGAAAATACTTACAAACAAAGAACCCCTGCACGTCTCTCAGCAACACAAAACACAGCAGGTGTTTCGTTCCTGAATGAATCAGTGTGTTTTAAGGAATTGATTGAGTAAATGATTCAACGACCCATTCAAAATATCACACTCTTATCACCTACTAAGTTACTCTTACTATAGCCTATCATACAAATATGTTGCAGAAATACAATTCATTTTTGCAGTTTACTGTGCTGCTGTTCTGTTGTTTTTCTGGCCTACACATTGGTGCTAAATTCGGTTGTCAATTTACCATGGTTACCACAGTGTCAATCATTGTACCTTCGGGAGTGAGTTGTGTTCCGTATACAGAACAATTATTTCTAGGATTCACTCCCGTATTTAAAGTCAGCATGAAATGAAAGTTGCGATAGTCTTTTCTTCCCTATTGTGACGTATATATCCAAGTGAAACGGCTTCTCAAACAAGAAGAAATGTAGGGCGGGACTTGCTTTTTGTCATACAGTATTATTTTTGTAACCGCGAAAATTACATAGTGATAAAAGTAACAGTGTAGTTTTAAAAACAGTTTCTATTAAAAAAAAAAAAATATATATATATATATATATATATTTTTTTTTTTTTGCCCTTTTTTTATTTCACTGCAAAGAGTCTCTCGTGTTTAAATGCAAAAACGAGTGACAGGCTGTCTGGAATGTGCTAACACGGACAAGCGGAGTGATTCAAACTGTGAAAAGTTGCAATGCTGCCTGGTACACTGTAACGCTGCTTGAGGACCATAATAACTATTTACTGTTCTATTTAAGTTTTCCTTTAGACCTACAGTATATGAAAAAAAAGCTATCTCAAGAACATTGCTTCAAACACCTGATATGTGAAAAAGCCAACAGTTTTTAATGATATGTGGGTGGATATAAGAGATTGATTCTCTTCATTTTCCAGGAAGAGATGCCCTGTAATCTCTGCACTTTTGGTTGACACCAATGCAGGACAGAGCGTAGACACCATTAAGTCGGCCACCTCCGGTCTCATCTCTGAGCTGAGGTCTGAGGAGGCATTAACACAGAACCCTGAGGACAGGGTTTGCAGATCGTATGTGTCAGGCGGCAGGCCTGCTATTTGAGTGCAGTAGCGTGGCTGGAGTTGCTCTCTGAGCGCATTCATTTGCTGTGTTGTGAAGTGAGCTCCCATGGGTCATGCTGGCACAATGAGTCACACTCTGGGCGAATGACAACATGCCATTAACAAGTCAGATTTAGGGTCTGCACCACAGGGCATTAGCACAGTGGGACATGATGTGAAACCCAAGCGCAGCCAACGAATACAGTCAGTGGCCTGCAGATGGGGAGGGAAATATTTTCTCACCTCTGACACATTTCTTGCTTTTTTTAAGCATATTATGGCCAGAAGGTTCAAAGCTATTATTACTCTGAGGCAGGAATTTTATATTTTTAGAAGAAAACAGCCTATCTAAATATATAACCCAAATGATTAATTTATAGCTTAAAATAAAAGAGGTGTTCATTAACCAACCGGCAATATGGTAAAAATGTGCAGACCATATATCCATTTTTTTTTTAACCATATATCCACTAAAATAAAGCACAGCTAAACTGTGGTAACTTTGTATTACTCACCATTGTCATACAAATAAACAAAATGATGTAAGATTGAGAATCATTCTTTTACACTGCGATTTTTTTAAGTGATTGTCGTAACTTTTTGTCCACTTGTTACAATAATTTCTATAATCTCGTCTTGATTTTATGTTTACAATGTTTCCACTAATTGTCTTCTAATTGTCTTAATTTTATAATAAAATGAGAAATACAATTTTGAATCTTAATTAATTACAAATTTTAATTAAAATTAAATAGACAATTGTGTGTGTAGGCTATATATAGCACACAGTGTAACGAGATCTTTTTTTAAGTAACAAAAGCCTATGGTTACCGTGATTTTTTTTATTTTATTTTGTGTTTAAATGAACATCAGCTTCCTAGCCTCGATCAGAATTCCAGTTTGGAATGGTGACGCCTGCGTCAGTTCTGCAGCCTCTCCAACAGCGCATCTGTTCTCCAGTCTGTGAGTGTGTGAGGAGCACAGCAGGTGGATGGGTTCGATACGGTCTACTATAGGCTAGATCAAAGCCTCGGACCTGAAATTGATTGGCAACGTGTATCTCCGTTCAACTCTGGAAACTCTCCAAAGCGCGGGATGTTCTTAAGCCAACAACCCGATGCAAATAGCGGTGGTAAAGTGCATCCAGCTGCAGTTCGAGCGCTCGGGGGGTGTCAGATGCCCGCAGTGATATTCATTCATCAGGCGTCCAGCGGCTGCTGACAGCGAGCCGACACATAAATGAAGAGTGCGAGCGTAAACGCAGAGTGATGAGCAAGTCCAATAAATCTGCCTTGATTTAAGCGACATGGCCGTGGAGAGGACGTTTCATTTTACTGGCAGCCGTGCGTGCCATTCTAATGCCTATACTACACATCTCTGAATGTGGATGTGAGAAATAGCTACCCCTTCGTATACCCCTCACGACGATTTGCTGGTCTTAGCTGGTTTAACCACCAAAAACAGCTTAAAAAAGCAGGAGAGAAAGCAAATTGATCAGTCACCAATGCACGTTAGTAATGCCTAAAACAAACATAAAGCAAACAAATATAAACTTTATATAGAAAATGTATCTTAAGATGAACTTTTTTTGTTTCTGGTCCAGGGTGGCTAGTTGACGGACCAACTTAGACCAGCAACAAAGAGCTACTGATTATAGGCTACCTGATTCAGGTGGTAGGCTAAGTGTTTTGGGCACATGCCTGTTTGACCTGCCAAAAGCAGTTTGGACAGTTAATGACCAGTTCCATGAGTCTCTCTCCACTTCTTAAATAATAGCTATATTTGTGGAAAAATGTGAGAAAAAACAAAACAAAACAAAAACAGAAGTGAAACTTACTTGACTCACATAGGATAGTGAAGAGAAGAGTAATCCGCAGGAAGAACCGCGGCTTCTCAAAGCGCTCCATCATACAGCCAATTCCACGCGACAGTTTCCGTATAATTCAGTTTTTCTCATGGCTTCTGTTTTTTCTGTTGTGTTGTCATTCTCATTCTACATCTGGGGCTGGTGGCTGTAGGCTATTTAGGGAGAGATGTTCTCCTCTCACACAAGTTTATTTATTTATTTATTTTTAAATAACGTGTATTTTAAATGCTGGCAGAATTGGCGTTTGTCATAAATATGTTTCGATTTAAGTTGCATAAATCCCGTGTTTATCCATATTTTACTCCAAACTCGAAGTTTCCTGCTCTTCTACGTGAAAAGGCACGATGATAAGATTAAGTTTTGCGCACCTGTTCAGCTGAAGATCAGGTACACAGATTCCGTGCTGCAAAAGTATAATTTATTTCCATATGCATCCAAAAATAAGGATTTTTAGAAGCAGATATATCCCAGAGTATCTCCATCTGTGTCAAAAAATGCATAGATGCACTCATGACCTGGCTGCTGCTGTTTCCAAGGTTTACTCCTGACTGAGCATATCTCTCTCAGTCCGCCCATCCACTTTCATGTCAGGCAGAAAGGGAGGGAGGGACCTCATCACAAGTTCACGAGCGTGACCCGATTTCAAAATCAATTAGCAACTAATCTAAATGTCATTTCTTATATAAACAGTTGAATGAACACACATTTAATGGATAACCTACGTGCGCGAACTCGTATAACAAACCTTGGAGAGGGGGATATTTCTGGGCCAAACCTATTGGATTTTAAGTGATTCAAATGTTATTACATCTTATGACCGCTAGAGGTCAGGGTAGCTGAATAAATGCTGAAGGAAGGTGAGAACTCAGGCAGAATTCGGTGCAACTGACACGCAGTTTTCTTTTCTTTCTTTTTTTTCAAGAGACAGAGACTCCATTAGAATCTATTCATAATAACATTTATGCTGATTAAACACACAGGACTGAATACTGAAAGATCATGTGAACCGATTATGGATAGAGGAATAGCAGCCTATTAAAGGGATAGGCCCAGTTCATCCAAAAAAAAAAAATCTTTCTTTCTACTCACCCTCGTGTTTTTCCAAATCCAAACCCGTAAGACTTTCCTTCATCTTCGGAACACAAATGAAGATCTTTTTGATGAAATCTGAGAGCTTTCTGTCCCTCCATTGACAGCTATGCAACTGTCACTTTAACAATATTTAACAGTATTCACTTTAACGGGCCAAGATCGTAAAACTAATCCATATTAATTGAGCGGTTTAGTCCAACATTTTCTGAAGAGGCACGATCGCTTGATGAACAGGCTGAATTTAGGCTTTTATTCACATTTAGCCTAAACACTCATCAGTTGTGGTAAGGAAAGCATCAACCAATGAGATTCATTCTCGTTTGAGCTTCCAAGAGGTTTGTTCTCGCGTGTCAAGCAGGTTCGGTTGAATATGTTAATAATATAAAGCGATTGAGTCTCTTCGGAAAATTTTGACTAAACCGCTCAATTCATATGGATTCGTTTTTATGATATCTTTTTTAACCTTTTGAAGCGTCAAAGTGGCAGTTAGCCTAGCTGTCTATGGAAGCACAGAAAGATCTCAGATTTCATCAAAAAGATCTTAATTTGTGTTCCGAAGATGAACAAAAGCTTATGGGTTTGGAATGACATGAGGGTGAGAAGCCTAATTAATGACAGAATTGTTTAAATGTATTAGCCTAAAATAGTATAAATAGCCTATACATAAATATATTTTAGACATTCAGTAGGCAGTAATGTCTCATTGCCATTTTTACATTTTGTTAATATAAGCAGCCCGATTGTTACAATTCTGTATTGTGAGTTGCAAGCCTATCAGGACTGGTTCTAGGCATGGGCAGGGATGGGCTAAACCCAAACATGAATCATAATTTAGGAACAGATCGTGTTAATCTGTTTTGATGATTTTCTGCATTGATTAAAAGCAATCTGAGGTAGGTTCTGTATTGACTATTGAAATGTTTAATGAAGGGCATTATTCAAAATGAAAATAAGATAAACATGGTCATGTCATGGAGAAGTGTGTTAGAAAATGTTATAAATAAATATAGCCAAGTTATTAAGAATATTATGCAGTCCGCAGTTTTTCCTCTTTGTCGCCATCTCTGTTTGAAATCTGCAATTGCAGTCATTCGCGGAATTATCAACTTTACGTGAGTTGTACCTCGGCATTGCACTGCACGGATGTGCAGCTTTCAATCACCGGATACTGGCATTAAGAATCACAGATTCTACTCTTTGGAAGTATGACCAACATAAAAATTAAATCTGATTAAATCTTACGATCGCTTATCATATCACGTCAAACCGTGCAAATTATACCTTTTTCTCAAATTGTTAATGTTATCAAAATCAGCATTGCGTGACTTCATTTAATGGCCTTCCGATATTTATCCTTGTTTTCGCATGGGCTGGTTGCAGTCTCTTTTTCCAAACTCTAAGTCCAAAGTCTTCATCTGTTTCTTTAGGTTCTGTTCTGTTTTCATTTATTCCTCAGTGACATCACTTTATTATTTTTTCCTCCTTTTCTTTCTCCGCCTTGCTTTCTCTTTCCAATGTATATGAGTTCATGCTTGTTGATTTCCAGACCCTCATACAGTCTTTTCACCATCTGCTCCCTAGCCCAAGACAGCCAGACCATAGCTGCGGGGTTGTCTGTACTCGGAAAGAGAATATTCTTTTAAGATGTCACCTCACTGCCAAGATCATTTTTTTCAATTTCCTTGTACACAGAGCCATTATGTTTTCATTATGGCTCACAAATGAACATTGGGCAAGAGAGGAAAAATATGGTTTGTGTTTCAGTCCTCTTACAATAATTCTGTTTCACAAAAAAAACTATAAGGATGGGAGATAACATATATAGACTGTTTAAAGTGATGACATTGTATCACTGTTATTTAAACATATGGATAAATACAGAAGTGACACTTTATCTATTTTTCCAGGTTGGACGGCTTCACACCGAGTCATTTAGTTTAGCGTGGCTGTCTCATGTTCTTCCTCAGCTGTGCGATCATCTCCACATGCAGGGCTCTTGAAGAACTCTCCAGTCGAGTGGCGATGTCTGACGCGGTACGCAGCATTTCTTCAAAGGCAAGGGACTCCTCTTTTATTCTTAGATAAAGACATAAAGCAGTCACAACATCAGAACTAATCCAAGACAGACAGAGAGAGAGAGAGAGAGAGAGAGAGAGAGAGAGAGAGAGAGAGAGAGGGATGGAGGAGAAGGGGGAAATGAACAGGGGCCTCCTCAGGGCCTCAGTTTAGTTTTTCTTAAACCAGGGGCCTCTGAGGGGCTGAAATTCACATTCCTTCCAACTGTCCAGGCTGGTGATGGAAAACCCAGAGACCAGAATCAAAGCAGAATCATTGTGGCTATAGTCTGAAGCTAGAAACATTCTATGCAAATCATCACTGTGTTTATAAGCATATATTTCTTGTTTAGGGTCTTTTTAACAGTTTTACTTGGTTACGTATTTACTATATTTTGCCTGGAAAGTGTTTATGTAGATGCATCTTGACTCTTAAGCTGCAATATTTAGTGAGTGATCTAACATTTTCAGCATTGATAATAATATGAAATGTTTCTTGAGCAGCAAATAAGCATATTAGAATGATTTCTGAAGGATCATGTGACAGTATCAGACAAATTAGTTTAGAGATTTTCATATTGACCATTTTAATACGGGTGCATCCATACAATTTAAATAAAAGAATTCCTAAAATACAATAATAAAATAATGGCCTCTGATCTTCCATCACCATTTCTTATCTGTGAGAACCAAATCACATAATTTTAACTCAAAAATTTCTCTCCCACGTATTATTAAATAGTCCCCCAATTCAGGTTTGTTGCCTTTAAGCATCTTAAATTTTTAAAAGCTTTGGAGTTTTGCCTGGAAGATAAGAGGATATGACTGTATTAGGATTCAACTCATCTTACTTTTGAATTCCAGCCGAAGTGTCTACTGCGTCTCCCTCCAGCTGACTCTCCATCTCCTCTGCTGCTTTTGTCACCACACTCTCACAGCTCACATGATCCTCCCTGATTCCAACAATGTTTTCTTGGATCACCTCCTCATAGCGTTGATCTCCCATTTCTGCTCCAACAAACTGGACCAGATTCTCCATCACCGCCTGGTTCCCATGTTGAAGAGCCTTTAGATAAGCAACTTCCTCTCTGAAAGCTCGTAACCGTCTTGTCATGACTTGGCCGGTGTGGAAATGGACATAACAGTCACCGCCTTCCGTCTCTGGCAGGGTTTGAAAAAGTGGCCTGGTTCTGTCTGGCTCATCCCCGGCTGCATAGAAGATTGGAGCAGAGGAGTTGCCAGTGACCACAGGCCCGGAGACGTCACCTGATCCCAACTCTCCATCATCACCACTCTGGCAGTAGACTGGCATCACTAGGAGTGTGAAAAGCCAAGTGCTCAGTGTTAAGTGCAGCCTCATCATGACCCAGAAGAGTCCCGGAATAACCTCTATGACCTGGGACTTGATGGAGTGATGGATGAGAACCCAGGCTATGAGAAATGTGAGGTCCCTCTTGACCCTGTCAAAGCTTTTCCACACAATCACGCCTGCTGCAAAGCTCTGACCTCATCTGTGAAGAAATAAACAGAAGCTCAAATCCAAGTCTGATTCTTAAGTCTCCTCAAGTGAAAATACACATTACTCTGAAAAAGTTTTGAGTCAATAAATTGTTTTAACGTTTTTATAAAGAAGTCTCTTATGCTCGCTAAGGCTGGATTTATTTGATTGCGTACAGTAAAACAGTAACATTGTAATTGTATTGTTTTGTTTTTAAAACTGTGATACTTCTCTTTTTCAGGATTTTTGGATGAATAGAAAGGTCAAAAGAACTGCATTTTTTTAAACAAAAAATCTTTTGTAACAATCTAAAAGTCTTGACTGTCACTTTTAAATAATTTAACGAATTCCTTGCTGAATAACAATATTAATGAATAAACAGTATGTTTGTGTGCAAAAATGGGTATTATATTGTATTATATTATACTATAGAACTGACTAAAAAGAAAAATACACATATCTTCCAATAATTTCCTGTAACTGGAAAATGTGACAGATAATTTAGAGGTCAGGGGATGAAAGAAGTTTCTTTATTTGTGAAACTACACTGTCTGCCAACTGTACTGTGAAAGTTAAATCAACCAGTCACTTTTACAGGGTTTTCCGGAGTATGTGGTGGGGGGCTTCCTGCTGGTGTGTGTAGTGAGCACATTCATTTATGTGAGGGCCCTGAGGTGTAGCACATGACCCTCTGAGAAAGGGAGGCTGTTTGTTTAGTCTTGCATGTATAAGGATGAGTGCTCTCTACTGCTCTCACTCTCTCTCATTCTTCACTCTTTCAAAGAAAAAGTCCCATTTTAGATAATACAATCACACGGGCTCTTGTTAATACTGACGCTCTTTCCTTTTCATATTCTACAATGTGTAGTGGACAGTGGCCGCCACTGTCACCAAAACGTTTTTAAAATGGTTTTATAATCTAAAAAAGTTAAATAAATAAATAAAATGTTGACTGTTATTTTTGTGAGTATTTAAAGCAAATTCTCACGAAAACAAGCAAAACTGCAGATTTAAACTTACAAAGAACATATATTCAATTTAGAGAGATTTGTGTTAAAAAAAACTAATATATATATACACATACATATATGGGCTGTTCTCTGAAAACACGCCTTATCAATTTTCCATCTTAAGTAAAGCTTTGTTTAGTTATTTTCCCAGCAAAAATGCAGTGAAGTTATTATAGTTCCTGCTTTCTGATGTTCACCTCATCCCTCATGTCTCCTGATGTGACTGAACTGAACACACACACAATTTATTTCAGTGTCCTGTCTACTCCAGGGAGTCCCAACACTCCTCTCAACATCTGGAAACATGTGAAATGCAATTTCTGTCTTCATGGGTAAAAAGCAGCTATTTTCCATAAAGTGAGGACTTTGGCTTCTGCGGTATAGCAAAGTTCAGAAAAAATGTTCCTGTGCATGGACGTATGTATATATTGCATTGGTGTAGAATATCAAATCTGCAGTCGTCTTTTTCAAAGGCTTGGCCTCTGGGGTTGCATTCGGAGCCCGTCCTGATTTTGCAGAGTTAGACGCGTTCCTGGGTAAACCCTAACCCTAATTTAATCTTAACCATATCCCAACCCCAATCCATAAGTTATTCCTAAAATCAGAGGGAAATGATAGGTGATTAACACAGATGTAGAAGCACCTAACCCTGGTTGTAAGCCTAAATTTAATATAAACTGTAAACTAGTCCCTCAAATCCTATTTGTTTGAGTGGAATGTTGTTCCAGGATCAACAAAGATGTTGGTGAAATCAGGTTCTGCTGCATTCGGACAAATAAAACATTTTTAAAAGTCATTGGTTACCATTCCTATCAAATCTGTTTGCATCTTTTTTTTTTTACATTTAAAATAAACAAAGACAAACAGCTTGATACACAATGTTTATCAAGCTCTTTTAGTAAACGAGTATCATCAAGAGCATCTGTGCCTCTCTCCTCTCACTTTCAGTGGCTCTCACTGAAATGTTTTTGCAGGATTTTTTTAACTTAAGTCTTAATGTGTAAAATGTATTGAGATGAGAAATATTAAAACTGTTTTTCATATCTTAGAATGATGCATATTCTTCGTAAACCAAATGCAGTCATGTGCAAACATCATTTTAGATACTGATCAACAATGTGAATGAACAAAAATGCCTTGATTTGATTAGCAGCTCCATTTTTATCCCACACAACTGCCCAGAGAGGCACTGCCAATCCAGAGCTTGTAATTTTTTACAACAGAGAAAACAATTAAACAGTTTAGACACTTAAATTATACTATTGGAACAATACAAGCCCATTAAACAGCACTTTTAACCTTTATGTTTCCTTCAGGAATCTTTAATAGTAGCATTGTTTCATTCCAAAAATAAATGCCAAACCAGTTCAAAGCAGAGGAAATGCAGTATCTTTTTAGTGATAACAAAGTCTAATGCTCAGTCCAAATAAAAAGGGCACAATTAACCTTCAGTATTAATGCCAAGTGTCTGGAAGTTTTCATGTTCACCTTTGTGCTGAAACTTATCCATCGGAGCAGATGAAACATTTGCAAAATTGCAATATTGGAAGACTATGCAAATAAGCCACAAGTCTCTTTGAATGGAAAGTACAAAGTTGCTTTTACAGTTTTTGGCTTAATGCAATCTTATGAAATGAAAGAGATTTTTTTGTAATTACCCATATCAACTCATCACGTGAGCCGAAAGCAAAAAGTAAAGGCACACAAAAAAAGAGTAACAGGATATATTTAAAACTGGATATATTACACAAATCACTAAATCAATGAATCATGCAGACAATCAGTGGTCAGTTTAGACCATGAATGCAGAAAAAAATGCATAAACTAGCTCTGCCATATTCATCAAGACATGTCTTGTTTATCGAGGTAGAAACATGAATAAAATCAATGAACTCACCAGAAACTTCTGCCATGACACAAGTTAGAGCCATGTGTCTGGTCAATGTTAAAAGCTCCATTCTTTACTTTGCCATTCAAAGGCAGAGAAGTGGAGCACATAATCAGCCTGCCTTAAACCTCTTTTCACTTCTTCCAACAAAGTTTGGGAACCTGAAAGTCTGTGCCCCTATTTGGAGTCTACTGGAAGGGGAGGGAGTGTTTATAAAAAGGGTGAAACTCAATGATTTTTTTTCTTTTGTGGTCAGGAGAGTGAGGGAGAGAGAGAGAGAGTGCAGGAGAAGAATATTAGGGGGTGTGTGTGGTAATCTAGTTCACATCTGTACCCTGATGTCTGATAAAGTATGAGAGTTTCGTAGAAATGGGGAAAAGTCTTTTCATGACCATGCCGGATTTTCACTCAGCCATTCATTTCAATAGTAAGAATGTTGAGATATGAGTGAATGAAGGGAATGAAAGCTGCTAAAAACACAAAAAGATCTTTCCAAGGCTCTGAACTCCACAAACATTTCCCCCCAACTTCACAAGGGTGAAAACCAGTTATAAAAACATCACATGAGCTATTCAAACACAAAGTTTATCTATCATTACATGTTAAAAGATAAGAACATAAAGCTCTCTTTGCAACAATATTACACTGAAGGGATTTAACGCTTATTCTGTCAGCCAATGTCAGTCAGATATACCACCCTGAAATTAAATGCATTTAAACTTACAATCCTATATCAATTTCTTTGTTTCAGTTGTATATTTACTCATACGTTATTTATGACACATGGTTTGTCTTTTCTCTTTTAATGCTAATTTCCAGTAAGAAGCTCTTCAAAACCCACCAGTTTCCCAGCTTATATCGGATTCCTCCGCTCTCATTGCTTGGACTGGACACAGAACCCATATAAAGAGCTTATTCTTGAAAAACAAGAAAATGGACTACTTCGGAGGATAAAAAGTGATGTACTATTATTCTATCAAATCGAGCTGTTCAGTCATGAGTCCGTTTTTTTTATTTTATTTGGTAACAGTTTATTTTACAGTGTCCTTGTTAAATGTTACATGTACTTAACATAGTAATAACAGTAAATTATGCATAATTACATGCAATTAACCCTCAACCAAATCCTAATCCTACTCTAACCCTATAGTAAGTACATGTAGTTACTTAATATTACTCAGTACTTAAACACATAATTACACAATGACACCTTAAAATAAAGTGTAACCTTTTATTTTTTTTTATAAATGTTTATATATATATATATATATATAGGGGATGGTTGAAAGAGCCGGGATGGTTGAAACACTTTTCAGATAAACGTAGTTTTCTAAGATAAGGTTACAGATAGATTTTTTTTGTGTGTGTGTGATCAACAACTCACATATGTGTTCTCTTAGTAGCATGTGTTATTCGGTAGAAATGTAGAAGGATTGAAGTAAAAATTGACTTTGAACGGGAGTTGTTCTAATAGGCTATTTTAAAGAAGACAGACAAATCCATTTACAATTAATTCTTACATATATTAGTTTTTCTATGGCTATTACCAGGTTTAACCCTCTGAGGTCTAAGGGTTTTTGGGGTCCTTGAGGTGTTCTGACATGCTCTGACATTTGTGCTTTTTCAGTTATTTATAAACATGTTAATGGCAAAGGTGTAAATTCACTCAATATAGCACAAACTGGGCTACCGTAATTTCTGAGCAACAATTATGAAACATGTTTGTATTTTTGAGAGAATATTGCTTATGCATGGTTATTGAAAAAAATAAAACTTAAAGTGTCTGAAATAAGGCCACAAAACACATACTAAATATGTGTCCACAAGACTTTTGACTAATGAGTGTTGTTGCCTAGAATTTTTGCTTCACAATGATCTGAAAATCATCCTGCCTAATCATTTACACAAACACATACACTGATTTAAATTTTATTAGAGACCTTTTGTTTGGAAAGGCAATATGCATGGAGGCGTGTTCACACCTGAGAAGACAAAGGCCGGATAATGTGCCGCATAATGAGCTGCATATTAATTAGCCCTTTCACACAGGTGTGTCACAGGATCCCAAAGATTGCAAGGACAAAAGAAATTATCTATATAGCCTATACATATTTTACAATTAGAAATTGTAACCAATTACAAATAGGTTACAATTACAACAACAATTACAATTTTAACAATATTTCAAGTGTATTTCTTTGTAAAAAGTATACATTTTATCATACGTATTAAAAAAGGTAAGGATTCATTAGTTTGAATATTGGAACAAACACGATAATAACATCTTAGTTGATAATTCAATATACCTACTTTATTTTTGACAAAACATCATACTATAGTATATTTAACTATGAACAGAAATTGGTGAACAAAAGAGTACCTATTTAATGTTACAGTAGTCTTTTTTTACAGTCAAAACTTTATAATCTATCCAAAACTAATCACAAAATCGTATCTAAACATTCATATTTAGTCTGTAATATATTGTGTATGATATATTAGTATATAAATGTGAATTTGCAGCTTGTTGCTTATACAGACATTTTATTTCAACATATTTCAGTCTATTTTTACTCATCTTAGTAGGCTATAGCAATATAGTTTGTATGTGTTCATGTAAACATAACGTTTACTAATGTAGGTGCGAGAGTGAATGAACAAGGCACAGACACGCGCTGTATAACTGTAGTAAACAAAGCGCGCGCGCCTATGCCGTTCACTCATCATTTAGCCTACACACAGACACGCAATTCATATTTAAACAGTCTTTTTGCGGTTTACAGTCAGACACTATTCAATATCACGATTAGAACAAAGCACTTAAGAATAAATGACTTACTACATCAGCTGGAGGATCCGTTGCTCCTCGAAATGAAACTACCAGCACTTCTGGTACATTTTCCAGGGTTAGATAGTATTATTCCTCACAGCGAAAGGATACGCTGTGTACACAGCTGTACAAGATACTTACTAAACACGATGTGTTTTATAATCCAGCTGGTGGGCGTTGGCATGTTTGAATGGCTTGTCTAAGATCATTTGCGTTTGAATAGCGCGCGCTCTCCGTGGGCGTGGCACATTAACGCGTAATTAGGTATAATGAGCTGGAAAGAAAAATACTGACATCTCTCTCTTTTCATACAGATTACATAAACTGAGAATATTTGTTTTTTTTTATATAAATTAATTCATTTAAAAGAAGAGAGTTCAAGCTTCATTATGGAAAAAACACTCGTGCCTGTATGACAAGTATTCGCGGAATTACAGTTAATCTTAGGACGCGTTTCAGAATGGACTTCACTGACAGAGAGAAGGCAGAACGCGCATCATGTTTGTTTTTCTTTATTTGGCGAAAAGCACAACACTTTGTTTTTATTGTGAGTATCCACAAAAAAAAATAGACACTTATCAGGATCTAATGATGTACAACACTTAATATGTAAGATCAAAATCAACAGAGTATTTTGAGTTTCTTTTGCACTGATAAGAAAAAAGCGAGACTATCGCGCCGGCGCGATAGCCGACCTCAGAGGGTTAACTGGCACGAGTCGCTGTTTCAACCGTCCCGACAGCGCCTCCTGGCATTTAAACCTGTTTTGTTCGTAAACTAAAAAGCTCTGATATTATACACTTAAGGGTATGTTGCAGTACTAATACACCTGCCGTATTATCATTACAATGGCACATGAAAAAATAAATACAACTTATCTTTAAAAAAAAAAAGTACAGCACGAAAATTCACTAACCACACTCAAAAACAGCTTTCCGGTTAAAATTTTAAAACGGCAAGACATAAAGAAGAAATGTTTTCGCAGGTCTGATAGGCATTGCGTGCTGTACTTTAAAGTACACAACGTGAATGGTTTTCAAGCAAATCTCAATGTTTCATCCGTCCCCCGTTTTAATCGTCCCGCCTCTCCCCTATATATACAGTATATATATAATATATATATATATATATATATATATATATATATATATATATATATATATATATATATATGGCTGAACAACTCTATTGATAGTGAGATCTATGGCAATATATATATATATATATATATATATATATATATGAATATAGGAGAGGCTCACTGCAGAGCAAATGGGTGGAGCTTACGTCTAACTCCCCCTCGCTAGATGCCCAGCGAGGTGGAGCACATGTAATTTGGGCCTAATGGGTGGAGCTAGAATATCCAACCACAAACTGTCCCTATCTACAAATCTATCCCTCCTCCCCATTAGATGTCCGACTCGAAGAGGTGGACCAAGCGTGCTGAACAAGTCCTGAAAAGTGAAGCCAAAGCGTCTCGATCGCTTGATAATTGCAGCTCCACTTCACACTCACTACTGCGCAGATTCGGGTCCTCAGGGCCGGCCCGAGGCATAAACGAACTAAGCGGCTGTTTGGGGCCCCTTGGCCACCAGGGGGCCCGCCAATCGAGTCGAAAAATCGAAAAATATTTTTTTAGATAACTTAAACAAGTGACATAAATGAATGAATTAATATGAATGAATGAATAATTAAAGACAATAAAAGAAAATTCTGATTTCATGATCAATATACCTCCCTACAACTGCTGCTGTGTCTGCCAGCGTTTAAGTCATGCGCATAATCTAAACACCTCGCGCGTGCAAAGACAATTCGTGCGCAACGGCGCATAGTCACGGACTCGCGGTAATGTTAAGCAATGTCACAAAAAAGGACGTATCCCTCTGGTGCCGAAAATAGAACGAAGAAAATGACAGAGGAGGAGAAAAAAAAGAGCAAGATAAAAGTATGTTTGCATGATTACTTACGGTATGTTTTGTGCAGCAATTGAACCATTCCTATCTACGGCAAGCCCAGAGGGGAAAAATACATTGCATACACACACATATACAACGAGCGCCAGTACATCATTAACGGGATTATAGTAATAGACTTTGTTGGATTCTGTCATGTACAATCTAACAAAGTCTGTTACAATAATACTAATAAAAAAAGACTTTGTGGACAGTTACACTGTTTTGAGACAGTTGAGAAATAATAATATTTTTACAGTTTTCAACAATAATTGTCATTGTTGAACCCTTGCTCTTGCTCCGATTTCTCAGTTGTCATTATTTTAGCAAATAATTTATTTGATATGTTTTGAGACAGTTTGTTTTAAGAAGTTTCAAAGAGTTAGTAAAAGAGTAAAGTAAAAGTAAAAAAAAATATTTAAGTAGGCTATCTATTTTTTATTAAGTATGTATTTTGTATTTATACATAACCTCACTGTATTAATTTATAATGTATCATTGTTGCGTGATATTTGTGTCAATAATCGTCAAGCACAGGTGACTCCGCGTAGTGGGAGGGGCCCCCAAATCAAATTCTGCTTAGGGCCCCCAAAAGTCTCGGGCTGGCTCTGCGGGTCCTAAATGTCAAGTCAAATCAAGTCATCTTCATTTATATAGCGCTTTTAACAAGGGATTGTTTCAAAGCAGCTTTACAGAGATAAACATATAATTTAAGGTAACAGAGATTGTTTTGGCTTTATAGCGGTTCTTGAATAAATGTTATTTCCAGCTAAAGTTTATTTTGATTGATTCACCTCCGTCGAAATGATCAGACTTTAAACGCGAACCTGTGATTAACGCTGACGGCGTTCACATGCACATTCAGAATTGATTCTATAGTTATGTGCTTTTGAAAATATGTGCGCAGGTTTGTAATTCCATACAACCCATGCCTAAACAAACTACTTGTCTTGCCTATAAATTTTGATACAGAATTTTGTTTTATTTGATCACTTCGGGGTACGCGAACCGAAATTCAAAACGCTTTATCTGCAGAGTGGAAAAAGGGATCCTCCATAGGGAGAGGATAGTTGACACTTCAGCACTGCATTGTCATCGGGTCCAGGCGAATCTCCTTCGTCAGATCTGGATACGGCCTGGATCCGGCAGGCTGCGGGAAAACCTCGGGATAAACAAAGACACTAATATTAGCGTAGATCCCATTCTTCTTATAATGTAACGAGTACATCAAGATTTAAGGGAAGTGTTCCCAGTTCCGGCTGACCTAATCTATGCAGCCTGACATTGAATTATAGAAGTCTACAATGTATTATGTGTATGCTAGGTCAAAGAGATGTGTTTTTAGTCTAGCTTTGAACTGTGTCTTTTAGTCTAGCTTTGAACTGCGTCTGCTTCCCGGACAATGGTAGGAAGACTGTTCCAAAGTTTTGGTGCTAAATAGGGAAAGGATCTACCACCAGCAGTCGATTTAGATATTGTATTATCAACTGGCCGGAATTTTGAGATCGCAATAGACGTGAAGGACTATAATGCAATATAATGCAAATCAGCGCAAGATGTCAGCGCCATATTAGGACTTTGGCGGCTTCACTTTTCACCAATGGAAGAGAGTAAATGGTCGTCGTCCATCTTTTTTTACAGCTGGACTATCCCCACCCCATCAGATGTCTAGAGAGGTGGAGCTGGACTTCATTTGACTCTGCAGTGAGTACCACTCGATAAATACGGCCGGCCGGCACACACTCATTCATTCATACTTTGCTTCGGAGCTGAGCGGTTGTGACAGCGATCGCTCATTCCAGTCATCCTTCATCTGAGTGGATTCCTGTGGCAGAGAAACAGCGATTTTAATTGCTTTCGAGAGCTTATTCTCTGGAGATCTCTCCTAAACAGCCGTTTTAATTGCTCTAAAGAGCTTATCCTGTGGAGATCTCTCCTGCCGGTGTGAGGGCGCATCCAGCGGTGATTCGCCTCCTGAGAGAGCTGTGCATGGAGAAGTGCAGCGTTCCACCCCTCAGCACTTCGCCGTGTCAGAGAAGATTTCCTAAAAGAGCAAGCACGGGCGGCGGGTGACTTTTTAATTATGTATTTCTGTCCGTGTGTTTCTGGATGCTCTCGTATCCTGGCTTCATCTGACCGCCATGATCGCTGTCTCACAAACGTGTTTGCATTGCGGTTTCCTTTTCCACAGAGGCACGAGTCCCCTCTGCAGTTACCTCGTCCGCTGCTACTTCTCATAGCAGAGCTGCGGTCTGGTCAACACTTTGGGAGACCTGAGGGTTACAGTGGGAGCTCTTCCGCCGGGTTAGTCCCCACTGACCTGAACCGCATCCCGGATACGTGCCCAAAGTTCCCACCACTCCTTTCATGGACCAGGTGGTGAACTTGCAAGCAATGCCCCCGGAGGAGGAAGACCCAGTCCTCGAGTTGCTGTGTCCTTTTTTCGCATTGAGTGTTTACATGGACCACACGCAGAGCTTCAGAAGCTCAGAGCAGCTCTTTGCCCGACCGGTCAGCCCTGGGCTAGATGCCCATATGCTGTGATTCCCCTTGGGTAATCCTATATAAGTACTGTCCATGATAAGGTTTCCCTGTCAGTAAACCCATGTCTTTCGCTGGGCAGTTCTGCTCTGCATTGGTAGTAGCTCCTCCTCCTGGACCTGCTGTAGAGATCTTCCATATGTAGTAATGCCCCACGGATCAGTCCATATGTGTATCCACCACACGCTACCTGCTTTTTGGTAGGGTGTGGCCTCCGTAGGACTAGGCATGCTTCCCCAACGTTAACAATACTGGTCATGGCTGAAAATGATGGGAATCGAGATCCGAAGCACTTCCCCGTGAAATATCACGATAAGAGAAACGGCAGCTACGACCGTCTCCAGAGTAAGCCCTGTCCCTTCCATCCCTTTAGTATGGAGGACTACTCTCATTGGGCTTGCATAGGGCGCTGGGTAGGTTACAACTGTGTGAGGGCAGTTGCCAAAAGGCACGATACGGCTTGCAAGCATCTGCGTCTCCGACACTCGTAACACAGTTCAGTGGTTGTGGCCCTTTACACAGCATCGACGTAACGTCTCCATTCCCTCCTTTAGGGAACAAGGGTAACATCAGTAGCCGAGGCGTTCACAACTTTATTGTAACTTTAATCAAATAATTGCAGCCTTTGTGAGCATAAGAGATTTCTTAGAAAAACAAAGAAACAATTTGTCAAACACATGAAAAGGGAAAGTCAAACACGTGAAAGTCTCTTAAAGTAATATTAATCGCACTTCAATTATTTCACTCCTAAATTGAAAACCGCAACTTTAAAAAGACATGCAAAATTCCCAAGTGATGGTGTAGTGGCGTTTACTGCCAAAAACAATGATGGACATGCCAAATCTACCTGCAAACATTGTACAGTTCATACAGAGACACAAAAGAACAAATTTGAAAGTCTATTAAAAATAATTTATTTCTTTTGATTAACTAGCTCCCTGGGCCCATGCAGGATGGAAACAGGATGGAATCATGTTGTTCTTCTCCTCATGGTTTATATGTTGTCATCACTCTGATTGCAAAGTTGTTCAGGCAGTTTCAGATGGACACTGTTTATTCATTGTGTAAACTTGCCAATGTGCTTTAGATTTTGGACGATAAATGTACGTGAATGTCATTAAATACTGTAATGTTCTCAGAACAGAGAATTAAACAACTGAAACTATATTCTATAAACTACATTCTTTTAACACAATTAATGTAGGTCAAAAACAGGATGCATGTTAGATGAATGAGAACATGCTTTTGGCCAACCCACACTTGACTATGACTGTAAACTGTAACTTTGTTTGTTAACGGTACAATTCAGCTGTAGATTGCAGCGATGAAGCAATAACAATGGCTAAAGTTGAAACTAGAGTCATGCTTTACTGAGAAGCAATAAACATCGCTTGAAAACACTAAATATAGCACATTTGGCAGATGCTTTTATCCAACGGCTAACAGTCAAGCCGCTTGACAAGTTTCTGTTTTTTGTGTGTTTAACTGGTGAAGTTCAACCATCTCTGTTTACTGGTGTAACCTGGAAGGATAAAAGAATATACACTGTTTTTGATCAATATAAGATTAATTATTCAGTGTCTTGCACAATCGTGGACCTCTGGTCATCTTTGGAGAGCAAATAAAAAAGTGACATGGTTTTATGAGATGAGGTTAGGTAAATTGTATGCCTAAACATTCAATATTCACTGCAAAACTAGCTTTTTAAAATAAACAAAAAACACAAATAAAAAAAAAAAGTCTGTTTAATTGTTATGAAGCTCACTATTCTGATGTTCTGTATAAGGGAACTGACTTGAATATATATCATTTAAGTGACAGGATTTTTCTTTTATACAGACATACTCTATTGTATGTTTGTTGGCTTCGTTTATTTAGGAGCCAGTCCATCTGTACTCAGTTATCTAAACTCAATTTTAAAACTCCTTGTAAACCAGATTTTATTGAATTTACATGCCATTTGCCTCAGAGGGGTGCAACTAAGAAGCAGACTACACAAACCAGATGTTTTCCAATTTATAGATCTGTTGAAGGATGCATTACTTCTAATTGTCATTATACCTGTATTAAGCCAAATAGATGTAAAAGTATACTTTGTGATTCTAATTCTATCATAAATGTATATATTTCTGATCTTTCTGTAACAAAGAGATCATTTTGACACTCATTTGGAACAGAATGGTTTTGGAATTGGCTGAAAGAAAAAAATAGATAAAAGGATTTAATTTAGTCAATCTGCAAATTCAATTTGAAAGCCACATATATTTTAGCTGGGATCACTGTTCTCTGTCTGGGAAATAATAGTTTGGACCACTAAGCAGTTGAGCGTCCAGTGGAGAGCTATAATTGGACTGGTGGTCCTGACTGCTCACAGGATGACTCATCATATCTTCTCTATCTAGAACCATTTCCTGTGTTTATTTCCTACTGAATTAAATGTGCATGATTTCCGTATAGCTAATATTTAAACTATCTCATATCTACTCTCTGTGTGATGTAAAATGTTTCACACCTGCAGTGTAGTGTTTTGCAGTGGCTGGAATAACTGTGCTGCAAGTAAAATAAACAATATATAATCAAATAGACAACATATTGAGGTGAATTAAAATGAATTTAAGAAATAAATTAAAATGTAGAATTGCTATGTACTGTAGATTGTTAAGGGCTAAAAAGAACACACATGAAGTTTTGTCTTACAATGAATGTCTCGTGCAACTGATGCCGTCAGGTGATGGCAACATGTCTCTTAAGTAGCTTATAAATAGATGGTTCACCCCAGAATAGTACATACTTCTGCCCTGTTGTGTAAAAAAATCCAGTGGGTCAGCATTGTTAAATACACACATATGGGTGTCACATCCCCGGTGGTCAAAGTCAAAGGGCGTCCCAGTCAGCATCCTTTCCTCTAATGCTGAGGTCAGTGAACATTAAGGGGGTGGAACATGAGCCAGACAGGATCTATTAAAGTACTGTGTCAGATATGATTCACATTTGCCTTATGAAACTGAGACAGGTTGTTTTTTAAAAGTCACATGTTCACTATTCAATTGTCCTTGCGTAAATGCACTCTAAACAAAGCATTGGTAAACGGTAATTCAAATTCACCAGTGTTAAAGAAAACACTTAACCTATAGGCTGTCAGTTCAAATAAAATGTAAATAATAATAATAATAATAAAATAAATATATTCATTGAATTTATTACATGAAATGTTTTGATTAATTGTTAACAATTTGATTAATTAGATTAATTAGCCGAAATTAATCACATACTGTATATACATGTTTGCAAAGAAAAGCTCCCAAAGATAATTCTGTGAAATTACGTTATGGCGGCATGGGAGAAACCATTGAACAGACATTAAAAAAGTGCTTTTGTTTTATTTCCATTTCACTGAACATAAACCTGCAGTCCACAGAAATCCATCCATTTAATTAAATTAACACGTTAAATTGACAGTCCTAAATCAAACAGAGGTTCTCAATGACAGCTAACAAGCAGCTGAAAATATGACCAAACCAAGCATGTACGTTGATGTGATACACATTTGAAAGCAATTATGCTGCAAACCACCTCACCAAATCCCTTAAAGCAAAGAGTTGGCTGCTTAAATGCAGTGTAAGAACTTCATATCTAATTGCTGGCATGCTAATTGTGTCCCACTTCATTGCGCAGAGTGCTAAAAACTTGCATGGCTCATAAAGCACAAGAGATTGAATGGGCTGATTGGCTTCTGTTCATGATTTCATGGCTGCTTCTCTCCATCCATTATGAATAATTTTATTTATTTATTTCCTTTTCAATCTGTTTTTACGTGACTTTCCTCTTACATCTCACAGCCTAAAGAGGCCCACATTACCACTTCAACCTGAAATTCAGTACAATTGAGAACAAGTGTGTTTTGGGTAAAATTGAATGGGAGCTTGATTATGCAAACAGTTGGTAATCCGATCTCATTTTGTAAACACAAATTTATTTATTTAAAATTAAATTTATTCATTTACCCGTGGCCACCTCGCAGTTCAGGATAAAAGATGTTTAAAAGAGAAGAAAACCATTTAAAATTCCCAAGTGCTGTTGTAAGTAGTGCTCCAAACTAAATCTTTTACTTGGAACATAATCTTTTGGATGAATAAATGGCAGAGTATCCTAAAGAGCGCCGCTGACAGGATACAACGGTGTGTTCTTCACATGATGAAACCACTGCATATGGCACAAAAAAAAAAGAAAAAAAAAAGAAGTTGAGTGTCTCTGCCAAGGAAAATAAATAAAACTTATTAGCCAGTGATTTATGTCCTCCCTAAATCATTGCAAAAGGAGGAAGATGCTGTGTAACATTTTTAACATGAAAAGACCAGAGAAATACTACTTCGTATACCACTAAACCGCTTTGCTTTTGTCAGTCTTCTCTTCAAGGACAACTAGTTGCCTTTGGCTAAGGTGTAAAACCTTTTGCTGAGGTTGGAAACATTTTATGGTATATTCAATATCCAGGATTGGTCAACGGATTGGCTGAACCGCTAATATACACTCACCAAAAGGAATATTAGGAACACCATACTAATACTGTGTTTGACCCCCTTTCGCCTTCAGAACTGCCTTAATTCTACGTGCCATTGATTCAACACGGTGCTAAAAGCATTCTTTAGAAATGTTGGCCCATATTGATAGGATAGCATCTTGCAGTTGATGGAGATTTGTGGGATGCACATCCAGGGCACGAAGGTCCCGTTCCACCACATCCCAAAGATGCTCTATTGGGTTGAGATCTGGTGACTGTGGGGGCCATTTTAGTACAGTGAACTCATTGTCATGTGCAAGAAACCAATTTAAAATGATTCGAGCTTTGTGACATGGTGCATTATCCTGCTGGAAGTAGCCATAAGAGGATGGGTACATGGTGGCCATAAAGGGATGGACATGGTCAGAAACAATGCTCAGGTAGGCCGTGGCATTTAAACGATGCCCAATTGGCACTAAGGGGCCTAAAGTGTGCCAAGAAAACGTCCTCGGGTTACGACTGTAACCCTTGTTCCCTGAGAAGGGAACGAGAACTGCGTCGAATGACACTTTGGGGGAACGCCCCTCAGCGTAGCGTCTCTGAAGTATGAATGAAACTAAGCCAATCTCCGATTGGTGTTGCGTCATGACGTAATGTGTGACGGCACATAGGCGGAAGCTATAAAAGGAGCCGGCACACATGAGATGTCAGCTTCTGTGATGAAGCAAGCGCTCCCAGGCAGGGGAAGGCGTGGCCAAGGGACGCAGTTCTCGTTCCCTTCTCAGGGAACAAGGGTTACAGTCATAACTCGAGGACGTTCCCTTTCGAGGGAACTCCAACTGCGTTGAATGACACTTTGGGGGAACGAGTACCCACTACGCCACAACGTACCCTGCCTGTCCTAGTGTGAAGCTGCTCACAGGCACACTAGGACGAGAGCACAAGAGTGCCAGGTGTTGATGGGATGTCCAAGCTATAAAACCTATTAAAGGTATGGGGGGTGGCCCATCCAGCTGCATCGCAGACCTCCTGGATAGGGGCCCCCAAGAGGAGGGCTCTAGAGGACGCCATGCCTCTGGTAGAGTGAGCCCTCACGGCCAAAGGTGAAGGCAGATTGCGCACCTGGTAGGCCAAAGAAATAGCATGGACAATCCAGTTGCTGATGGTCTGCTTGGAGGCGGGAAGACCCTTCTTGGGCGACCCAAAACACACCAGCAACTGGTCTGACTTCCGCCATGAAGAGGACCTCTGAATGTAAATACTCAGTGCTCTGACAGGGCAGAGCATGTTAAGTCTCTCTTCATCCGCCGTCACGTGAGGTGGAGGATGAAAAGCCTGCAGAACCGTAGGCCGTGCCGCACTGGACGGCACCTTAGGCAAATTGCCGGGCCTAAGGTGAAGAATGGCCTTAATGTTGCCTGGAGCAAACTCCAGGCACTCGTTAGATATGGAGAGCGCCTGGAGATCTCCTACCCTCCTCAGAGAAGTAATGGCCAACAGAAAAGCGACCTTCAGCGACAGGTTCTTGGCCTCAGCCGACTCCAGCGGTTCGAAGGGGGCCTCAGCCAACCCTTCAAGAACCACTGCCAGGTCCCATGTGGGAACCCTGGTACGAGCCGCAGGTATCATCCTCCATGCCCCACGGAGGAAACGTACGACCAGCTGGTGTCTCCCCAGAGGCCTATCACTCAGAGGAGCGTGGAAAGCCGCAATGGCAGCCACGTACACCTTGAGTGTGGACGGGGTAAGACCAGTGGAGAAGCGATCTTGGAGGAACTCCAGCACTGAAGCCACTGGGCAGTTAACTGGGTCCACCTCACGCTCTCTACACCAAATGGTGAAGACATTCCACTTTAAACCGTACAATTTCCTTGTGGAGGGAGCTCTAGAGCTGAGTATGGTCTCCACTACTCCAGCTGATAGGCCGGCCTCTAGGTACCGTGCCCCCTCAGGGGCCAGACCCACAGTTTCCATAACTCGGGCCGAGGGTGAAATATTGAGCCCTCTGCCTGTGTCAGCAGGTCCCTCCTGAGGGGAATCTCCCAAGGAGGGCCGTCCAGGAGCAAAATTATGTCTGAGAACCATACTCGGGCCGGCCACAACGGGGCTACCAACAGTAGACTGATCCCTTCGCGACGGACTCTCTGCCATGAGCCCCAACACTCTCTGGAAGTGCTTTACGGTGATGGCTTGGCCTAGCTTTATCCCGGACACTGTGGTCAGGATGGACTTGATCCGTGCAGGAGACAATTGTGCCCGCATCGTGACCGAATCCCACACCACTCCCAGGAACGTAGTTCTCTGGGCTGGTGTCAACACGCTCTTTTTCGTGTTGAGTCTCAACCCCCGGCTTTGGATGTGGGCGAGGACGTCATCTCGATGCCGAACCGCCAGCTCTTGCGACTGCGCTAAAATCAGCCAGTCGTCGATATAATTGAGCTCCCTGATGCCCTGAAGCCTCAGCGGTGCCAGAGCTGCATCCATACATTTGAGCTAGGCCGAACAGAAGAACCCGATATTGGTAAGCTTCGCCCCCGAAAGCGAACCTCAGGAACTTCCTGTGAGATGGAAGGATGGATATGTGGAAGTATGCTTCCTTTAGATCTATCGTGACAAACCAATCCTCGGACTAAATTTGACTCACGATAATGGGAATAGTGAGCATCTTGAACCTGAATCTCCTCAGAGAACGGTTCAGGTGCCTGAGATCTATTATTGGACGCAACCCCCCATCCTTCTTGGGAACTATGAAGTAGCGGCTGTAAAACCCGGACTCCCTGTCAGGTGGAGGAATACGATCTATAGCCTCCTTTGCCAGCAGGGAGTTTACTTCCTGTTCCAATACCCGACCCTGCACTGGGTCGACTACAGTCCAGACCACCCCATTGAATCTGGGTGGGCGGAAACTGAACTGCAGCCTGTACCCATTTTGAATGGTGCGCAGGGCCCAAGGAGAAATATTCGCCAGATTTTTCCATGCATCGAAATATTTTACCAAGGGAACCAGGCTCTCGAGCCTGGCTTCGGGTATTAATCGGGATTCGTTCTCGGCCCCCAGAAGGCTGAAACACCCGAACACACGGCTGTGTGTGCGTCGAGATATTTCTCAATGAACACAGCCAGCGTGCTCAGGAGCTGACTGTGCATGCCTCGCACCCACACAGAATCTTTATTGCAGAGTAGACCGAATCTACGCGCTGCCTCGACAAACGCGAGATCCGAGTCACCATAGATTCTTTATTGCAATGCAGACCTTAAGTCTACGCACTGCCTCGGCAAACGCGAGATCCCAGTCACAGAATCTTTATTGTTGAGTAGACCCGTAATCTACACGCTGCCTCGGCAAACGTGAGATCCGAGCCACTAGATTCCATATTGCAATAATTTAGGACAATTCTTATGGGACAAACAACACCAAATAGGACTGACAGTTTGACACAGAGCGCTTGCTGAAGAACAAAAAGCTGACATCTCATGTGTGCCGGCTCCTTTTATAGCTTCCGCCTATGTGCCGTCACACATTACGTCATGACGCAACACCAATCGGAGATTGGCTTAGTTTCATTCATAATTCAGAGACGCTACGCTGAGGGGCGTTCCCCCAAAGTGTCATTCGACGCAGTTGGAGTTCCCTCGAAAGGGAACATGCCCCACACCATTACACCACCAAGGCATGATGGATCCATGTTCTCATTCTGTTTACGCCAAATTGTGACTCTACCATCTGAATGTCTCAACAGAAATCGAGACTCATCAGACCAGGCAACATTTTTCCAGTCTTCAACTGTCCAATTTTGGTGAGCTCTTGCAAATTGTAGCCTCTTTTTCCTATTTGTAGTGGAGATGAGTGGTACCCGGTGGGGTCTTCTGCTGTTGTAGCCCATCCGCCTCAAGGTTGTGCGTGTTATGGCTTCACAAATGCTTTGCTGCATACCTCGGTTGTAACGAGTGGTTATTTCAGTCAAAGTTGCTCTTCTATCAGCTTGAATCAGTCGGCCCATTCTCTTCTGACCTCTAGCATCAACAAGGCATTTTCGCCCACAGGACTGCCGCATACTGGATGTTTTTCCCTTTTCACACCATTCTTTGTAAACCCTAGAAATGGTTGTGCGTGAAAATCCCAGTAACTGAGCAGATTGTGAAATACTCAGACCGGCCCGTCTGGCACCAACAACCATGCCACGCTCAAAATTGCTTAAATCGCCTTTCTTTCCCATTCTGACATTCAGTTTGGATTTCAGGAGATTGTCTTGACCAGGACCAGGCACGTGCACACATAGACATCAAAGGGGGCTTGAGCACCTGCCCTTTTTATTCCTGGAGAGAAAGTGCCCTTTTTTCTGGGGTGCTTTTTTTTATTTTTGAAAAATAATATATATTCCGGTTTGCGCACAGCTTCCCTGTCAAACAAATATATTTATTGAATAGTGTATCTAAATATCAGGTCAGGAGTTCTGAAGCGCTTCTTCTCTGAAGCGCCGATCAGAGGAAACGCGTCTGCTCTAGTGAGCTCGCGCTGCGCTGCGCTGCCGTTTGGACTTTGAGCCGAGCGGATAAACAGTCCGTGAGGCGCGCGCGGTTCAAATGAGTTTCGTTCCGCTTTTGGCACATAAACATTATAGAACATTTATCAAACTCAATATTGATATCGAGTATTGACGATATTGACTCGAACTTGATATCGTTTTATCGAGAAAAAGTATATCGCGAAAATGAATGAATGAGCATATCAATTTAAGACGTGGCTAAATCTAATTTATGACCTTGTATGGATAATCCGGACGTTTTTATGACTTTTTATGCCCTAACATTCTTATTATTAAAGTTAATGACTTGCATACATCAAGAGTCTTTCCCCCTGAAATGTAGAAATCTAAATTGGTGAATTTAGAAGAAATCTACAGATGCAAACAGATGGAGGATAGTAGGTTTAAAACAAACTCCATCTAAATGTGGATTTTGAAGGTTTTATTTGATGATGATGATACCTTCCTCCCTCAAATGTGAAACTAAGTCCATGTCACCATCAGGTGTATCAAATATATACAGTACTTGATTGAAACTAGTAGCATAGAAAACATGCACATTTTGGCATGGTTTCCTTTGCTGCTCTATAAACCTATGAATACTAAGGAGACCATGGTTTCTGTGTGAACTGATTATTTTGTAGACATCTTTTGAAAATGAAACAATTGCGTGAGTTTGAGGAAGATAACATTAATTAACTTTTTTAATAATTTTTTTTAAAAAGTCAGAGTTGTGTTAATATATATATAGGTTTTTTTTGTTTAAAAAAGTAAAAAAAAAAAAAAAAAAAGTAAAAAAAAAAAAAACGTAATTATGAGAAGTGCCCTTTTTTTCACTTGAGCCCCTGCCCCTCAAAATGTCTGTGCACGTCCCTGACCAGGACCACACCCCTAAATACATTGAAGCAACTGCCATGTGATTGCTTGATTAGATAATAGCATTAATGAGAAATTGAACAGGTGTTGCTAATAATCCTTTAGGTGAGTGTATCTTTTGCATATACAGTAGAACACAAGAGCAAGAAAAATCACAAATGAGATCTCTTCAATATCTTTCTAATATCTCACGTGTCTCTTCGAGCATTTCAGAGATGTTGACAACATCCAGTGGATACATTTTATTCAATAATTAACAATAAGTTAAAGGGATACTCCATCCAAAAATGAAAATTCTCCCATTCATCACTCATACCGTCCCAGATGTATGACTTAGTTTCTGCTGTGGAACACAAACAAAGATTTTTTGAAAAATAATCCATCCTGTGAGTCCATATAAAGCAAGTGGATGGATCCTTCATAGTTGATTCTTCAATATTTTATTTTATTTTACACTGTTCCGGCCTTGAGCTCTTCCTCTAGATTTACATGAGTATCAATACTTTTGGGAGCATTTTGTTTAGTGTGCAATTTTACATGATGTTATAGTAATACTAGTATTATATTGTATTATATTATATTAGTACATTATATTATAGTTATAGTGTTAAAACACTCTTGAAATAATAAATTCCTTGTTTTTTGAGTGTTCAAATTTTGTTTGGTTTAAAAATACTTCACACAGCTCACATAGAGATGACAAGTCATGGACATGTCATGACAACTCTCGGAGTGTTTGGCATGGTAATATATATGACAATGTTGATATGTTTGGTCTTGGCGGAATAGATCTGCTACGCTGCTGCTGTTGGTTATTGCTGCTGCAGAGCGAGTACACGACTTGCTACTGCCAATACATACACGACACGCTGCTGTGAGCAAGTAAGACATGCTGCTGCTGTACAATATAGCATCCATGAATTACCCGTAGCAGATCTATACAGGTGGAGCTAGGGAAGGTGGGGGATTTCTGAAAGCATTCTGCACTGCTAAGGCAAAGTAGTTGAAGGTTGAGCACACAAGCTAATTGGCTACTGATACAGCAGGAACCAATCAGCTGTGCCCTATAGATAATGATGTGATTATGAACAGGTTGAGTTATAAGACTTATTAGCCTGCGCCATCTAGAGTTTCATGACAGAACTTTGTATTTTATTTACAAGGGATCGAAATGAATTCTTGATATTAAGTGTGTGTTAAAGTGCCATGGCAACTAGAGGAGCAGCTGCTCAGCCTGCATATAATATCTTCATTGTTTCCTCTCAGCGGATCAACAGTATCATAAAACAGTTTTCTAAGTCAGCAGGCCATGAGAATTCCCAGAATCAGAGACTGGCAAAATTCTCAATTGTTCTGACTTGTGTCTGCTCTCTGCTGTAATACATACTGGCTTACAGACCTTATGCAAGTCCGCTTCACCTCCGGTGTATTTTGTACAGTGCTGCCACAGCAATTTGGTGCTACAACAGACCTTGTCCTCTACTTTCTATGTTTAGCATTTTGTCTGCACAGTGTCAATTGGGTAAATGTCCAGACAGTCTCCTTGTTCACCTTGGGATGTGTGGTCTGCTCAGCCATTATCAGACTGCACCTGCGCTTAAATTAAAGTGTCATGGGTTCAGAAGAGAACAATGCTGTCTATAGAAGCATCTCACATTACTATGCTTGGATGCTAAACTAGCTGATGGTAGGGATCTGCTCACAGTCAAACAGCTATCGCCATATCACGTTTAATTCAACTGAAAGGATAAAATGGGGACATTATTAATCGCTGTGCTTGATATTTCTATTTCATTTGATTTAATTAAAAGCCATTTTGCACACACACACATTTATAACATTTATCATCAATGTGTCTTTTTTGTGCCTGATGTAAAAACATTTAAAACGCAAGGTATAAATAGAGAAAAATGAGCTTTTAGATATTTTACATTCCGGACAAAACTGGAGGAAACATATTGAGCCTGCTTTTAGGACAGTAGACAAATCAATCATATAGTTAGACTGAAGGAGAATTCACCCTCACCCTCACCTGTTTTTGTTATTGTGGAAATGTCTACAAAGAACACAATCTATTGATGATGATAAATTCTGGTCGTTCATGTTAATGAGGAGTGTTTCACTTTGGGAGATTGCTGAGCTAATGCGTCAGTTAGAAGGCTTTGTGCGCTGGACACACTCGAGTACATTAGGCTGATTGCCGCTCCTCAGTTTATACTGGACGCTGGCAAAGGCATCAAATGGTGTCCAAACATGACTGAAAATGTACTGAACTATGAATTTTTGATATTTGTGTCTGTCTTGGACAAACCATGCCATAATGTGTATTTTTGTTTGTCTTGTGATTTTATGACATTGTATGACATGGTGTCTAAAATATGTTTGAGTTGTTCGGTTGTTGGTGGTGATGGATGACCATGATTTGATTGACACAGCTGGGTTCAATCACTCATTGCTATGGTTTATGGGAACGTCAATGCAATTAATCCTCTCCAAAGTCAATCTGTAACGTTGCTACCTTAAAGTGTTTTATAATGCAGTAGATCTCATTTGGTTTTATATTGATTTTCTTTGTATATCCGGAGGTATAGAGGATCAACAGATTGTTTGTTCAATTTCCCCCTGAAACCTCTTAACATCAGACATATATGTCACTGGGGATAAGTTTGAAATTTGTCACCATCTTATTGTGTGCTGTGGTAACCTTACAGAGCCCACAGGTTTAAAAAGCTTTAGATGGTTATCTGGCCTTGTCAATTGGAAAGACAGACTACAAACAAGGTTTTATCACGGCACCGTACTTTGTTTAAATCTGTGGCCATTTATTGAGTGGCACTAAGACTGATGGATAGGTGGGATCTTTTATGTTCAGACACACCTTTTTATTGCCAGACAATGAAGTCCAAGATTAATAGGGCAAGCAAGCTGCTGCTCATGAGTGTTAGACCGCTACTGTTGGCATCCAGCCCTAAAAGAGAGGCATCACTTATGCAAACAGGCAAATATGGCATCTCGTTTGTGACGATTGTAAGGTCATAAAGTAGGAAAATGTTGTCGGGTAACCTAAAAATTTGCTTTATGTGGTAACATCTAAATTAACTGGTTTTATTCAAATAAAAAATAGGTATGGACTAATAATACAATTCTGGCCAATAATTTGTTTCATTGGTTGATAACTAATATATGGCCATTATTAAAATGTATACTATACTGTCTAATTACATTTCAAGTCAAACACTAAAAACGAAATTGAATTATGTAAAATGCTACATGTTTAATCATTTAAGCATCAAGTCAAGTCAAGTCAAGTCATCTTCATTTATATAGCGCTTTTAACAATGGATTGTTTCAAAGCAGCTTTACAGAGATAAACATATAATTTAAGGTAACAGATTGTTTTGGCATTATAGCGGTTCTTGAATAATGTTATTTCCAGCTAAAGTTAACTTTGATTGATTCACCTCCGTCGAAATGATCAGACTTTAAACGCGAACCTGTGATTAACGCTGACGGCGTTCACATGCTCATTCAGAATGGATTCTATAGTTATGTGCTTTTTAAAATATGTGCGCAGGTTTATAATTCATACAACCCAGCCTAAACAAACTACTTTTCTTGCCTATAAATTTTGATACAGAATTTTGTTTTATTTTATCACTTCGGGGTACGCGAGCCGGAATTCACAACGCTTTATCTGTAGAGTGGGAAAGGGATCCTCCATAGGGAGAGGATAGTGGACACTTCAGCACTGCATTGTCATCTGGTCCAGGCGGATCTCCTTCGTCAGATCTGGACACGGCCTGGATCCGGCAGGCTGCGGTAAAACCTCGGGATAAACAAAGACACTAATATTAGCGTAGATGCCATTCTTCTTATGATGTACCGAGTACATCAAGATTTAAGGGAAGTGTTCCCAGTTCCGGCTGACCTAATCTATGCAGCCTAACATTGAATTATAGAAGTCTATAGTGTGTTATGTGTATGCTAGGTCAAAGAGATGTGTTTTTAGTCTAGCTTTGAACTGACAGAGTGTGTCTGCTTCCCGGACAATGGTAGGAAGACTGTTCCAAAGTTTTGGTGCTAAATAGGAAAAGGATCTACCGCCTGCAGTCGATTTAGATATTCTAGGTATTATCAACTGGCCGGAATTTTGAGATCGCAATAGACGTGAAGGACTATAATACGTTAAGAGCTCGCTCAAGTACTGCGGAGCTAAACCATTTAGTGCTTTGTAGGTAATCAACAATATTTTAAAATTTATACGATGTTTAATAGGGAGCCAATGCAGTGTTGACAGAACCGGGCTAATATGGTCATATTTCCTGGTTCTGGTAAGAACTCGAGCTGCGGCGTTTTGAACTAGCTGTAGTTTATTTATTAAGCGTGCAGGGCAACCACCCAGTAGAGCATTACAATAATCTAGCCTTGAGGTCATGAACGCATGAACTAATTGTTCCGCATTTCCCAATGAGAGCATATGGCGTATTTTAGATATATTTTTAAGATGGAAAAATGCAGTTTTACAGATACTAGACACGTGGCTTTCAAAAGAAAGGTTGGTATCAAAGAGCACACCCAGGTTCCTAACCGACGACGAAGACTTGACAGAGCAGCCATCAAGTGTTAGACAGTATTCTAGGTTATTACGTGTGGAAGTTTTTTGTCCAATAATTAGAATCTCTGTCTTTTCAGAATTTAGTAGTAGGAAATTACTAGTCATCCAATTTTTTATATCAGCTATGCATTCCGTTAATTTTGTGAATTGGTAAGTTTCGTTGGGTTTTGAAGAAATATACAGCTGAGTATCATCGGCATAACAGTGAAAGCTAACTCCATGTTTCCTAATGATATCTCCTAATGGTAGCATGTACAGAGTGAACAGCAACGGTCCTAGTACTGAGCCTTGTGGTACGCCATACTGAACTTGTGATCGATAAGACATCTCTTCATTTACTGCTACAAACTGATAACGGTCAGATAAGTATGATTTAAACCATGCTAGTGCAATTCCACTAATGCCCACATAGTTTTCTAGTCTATTTAAAAGAATGTTGTGGTCAATTGTGTCAAATGCAGCACTAAGATCGAGTAACACTAATAGAGAGATACAACCACGATCGGATGATAAGAGCAAATCATTTGTGACTCTAATGAGAGCGGTCTCAGTACTATGGTACGGTCTAAATCCGGACTGAAAATCCTCGCAGATATCATTTCTTTCTAGAAAGGAACACAGTTGTGAAGATACTGCTTTCTCTAATATCTTTGACAGAAAAGGCAGATTCGAGATCGGCCTGTAATTGACTAATTCTGTAGGATCAAGTTGTGTTTTTTTAACAAGCGGTTTTATCATAGCCAGTTTAAAGGTTTTTGGTACGTATCCTAGAGACAAAGATGAATTAATGATATTAAGAAGAGGATATGTGACCTCTGAAAACATCTCTTTCAGTAGCTTAGTCGGTATAGGATCTAACATACAAGTTGTCGATTTAGATGAATTAACGAGTTTGCTGAATTCTTCCTCTCCTATAGCAACAAATGAATCAAATTTTTCCTCAGGGAGACTACAATGCACTTCCTGATGCAATACTGTGGTAGACGGTTGCATAGTTATAATTTTGTCCCTGATATTATCAATCTTATAAGTGAAGAAGTTCATAAAGTCATCACTGCTGTGTTGCTTGGACACTTCTGAGCTTGAAGCTTTCTTTTTCGTTAGTTTAGCCACTGTTTCAAATAAATACCTTGGATTATGTTTATTTTCTTCTAATAGGTTTGAAAAATAAGCAGATCTAGCAGCTTTTAAAGCCTCTCTGTAAGCAATCGAGCTCTCTTTCCACGAAATCCGAAATACCTCTAGTTTAGTTTTCTTCCAGTTGCGCTCCATTTTTCTGGCTGCTCTCTTAAGGGCCCGGGTGTGCTCGCTGTACCACGGCGTTGGGCTATTTTCTTTAATCTTCTTTAAGCGCAACGGAGCAACTGCGTCTAAAGTGCTGGAAAAGAGAGAGTTAAACGTTTCTGTTGCAATATCAAGTTCTTCTAAGCTATCCGGGATGCTGAGATGATGAAACTGATTAGGAAGATTATTGATAAAGCAATCTTTAGTGGCAGAAGTTATAGGTCTAACGTATTTATAACACGGAGTCGGCTTTGCAGCCTTGGCTAAATGTAATTTACATGAGACTAGATAATGATCTGAGATGTCATCGCTCTGCTGCAGAATTTCAACGGCATCAACATCTATTCCATGTGATAATATTAGATCTAGAGTATGATTACGACGATGAGTAGGTCCTGACACGTGTTGTCTAACTCCAATTGAGTTTACAATGTCTTTAAATGCCAATCCCAATGCATCTTTTTCATTATCTACATGTATATTAAAATCACCAACAATTAGTACTTTATCTGCAGCCAATACTAATTCTGATAGAAAGTCCGCAAATTCTTTGATAAAATCTTTACAACATTATATGAAAAATGGATATGCATTATCACACACACAACATTATATGTGTATGAAAAATGGATATGCATTATCACACACACACACACACACACGCACGCACGCACGCACGCACGCACGCACGCACACACACAATATTTTAATGATATAGGCTAATAATCATTTTAATGTTGTCAGCTATTCTAAAAATGTTCTTTATGTGGTAACTTTTAATTTAGCTGGTGTTTATTTAAGGCAAAAATGTTATATAATAAAATTCTAGCTTATAGTTTCCTTGGTCGAAAAATGGCAAATATTAAAATTTATACTATACTGTCTAAATACATATAAAATAAAACACCAACACACTGTTTTGGCTTTTTGCAGTGTACATATCCTATAATGACCATGGTTGACAGGCTTCATTGATTGACAGGTTGAGCTGATCTGGGTCAAGGATATGGACCTGAATATGAAATTGAACTTTATGTTGATTTGTAAAGTTATACAAATCTATATTTTTCACCAAGCAATCTGTTTTTGATTTCTTGACACTATCAAACAGAACACACATTGTGAAGATATAGACAGGCTGCTTTTCAATGCTGTACTGCAGGTGTTGTCATTTGTGTTGCATACTCCCTAATTGCTTCATGCTACATGCTGTACGTGCCATTGATTTCACACATTCAATGCCTTTAATTCATCCTCATCAAGTAAGTGATAGAAGGAAGCTGTTTTACTGTCCCTACGTGGGAAAATTAATGAGGAATCCAGGATGATTTATTTTGACCCATCAGCTCCATGATTGCATGTAACATGCCTTTTACAACTGCAATTAAAGTAATCTTCACCTCTTCCAACAGTGAAAGCCACAATACTCAATGCTCTCTGGTAACTCCATTTTCACCTATCACATTTTCAAGGGCATTTTCAGAGTTTCTATAATTTTTACTGTTCATCTTTTTAAGTGTCAGTACAGATACAAGGTTTTATAGAGTAATCTATCACAGTTTGTGTCAGAATCAGGGTCGAAATCTTCAACAAAATCTAATGAGTGTGTCATGAAAAGAATAAATCTCTTGTAACGAGATGGATCCTTTACTATAAAAGTAAATCAGCACCAGCCTAAAGCTAGTCATTGTTTAAGGCATTTTTTTACTTTCATTTTTTTACTTTGCTTACACTGGGGATTCAATTGTTTCTCAGTTCACTCCTGCAGCTCAACAGTTAGAGCTTGATGCTAAGAATTCAGATATAATAATTTGTATTATATTATATTATAAACATACAAAAAAAAGTTCCTGAAATGTAACAATTGCATGTTTTGGCCTTTTGCAGTGTACATGTCCTAATGATATACAAGCTTCATTGATTGTTTTAACCATAGAAAGACATCAATAACAGCTTGTAAACAATGTCCTGTTAAAATTACTTCAGAGAAGCCATTCAATGCCCATAGCTTGGTAGTTTGCAAGAAAAATGAAATTTCTAACTATCAAGCTATGAACATTGAATGGCTTCTCTGAGGTAAATGTAACAGGACATTGTTTACAAGCTGTTTTATTTATGTCCTTCTGTGGTTCTGTGCACGAGACATGATACATTTCGGTAAGTTGTACTGCATATAATACACTAGGCTACTGTTGTTTTGTTGTAATTTATGCTATACTTCTTGAAAGGTAAATTAAGTTCCCTTTCAAGGGAACTCGCGCTGCGTCGATTGACGCTAAGGGAACGCTTTGCGTGATGATGTCTTGAAGCACATGTAAAATCAGTCCAATGGTGTGACGGAGCGTCAGAGGTGGGTGACGTCATGAACCAGGAAACTATAAAAAGCCTGCCCAAACAAATCAGCGTTAGCTTCGGTGTCTTCACAAGCGCTCTATGTGAAATTGTCCCTGTTTATTTGGTGTTGTCTGTTCTATATTATATATATTCAGCTATGGCAAGCCAAGGCAAGGCAAGTTTATTTATATAGCACATTTCATACACAATGGTAATTCAAAGTGATTTACATAGGAGAAAATAAAATAATCAAAACAAATAAGAATAATTAAAACAGTTTAGAATAAAAAAATAAAATAAAGTACAGTAAAAACAGTCGGACGAACAGTGGCACAGTGCTCATTCAGTAAATGCATAGCTAAACAGATGTGTTTTGAGTCTGGATTTGAATGTGACTACTGTAGGAGCACATCTGATCTCCTCTGGAAGCTGGTTCCAGCTGCGGCTGGCATAATAGCTAAAAGCAGACTCTCCGTGCTTAGAGTGAACCCTTGGTATTTCTAGCTGATGTGATCCTAATGATCTGAGTGATCTGTTAGGTTTATATTCAGTGAGCATATCTGCAATATATTGAGGTCCTAGGCCATTGAATGATTTATATACCAGTAATAATACTTTAAAATCAATCCCAAATGTAACTGGGAGCCAGTGTAAAGACCTGAGGACTGGTGTGATATGTTCATATTTTCTGGTCCTGCTCAGAATCCTGGCAGCAGCGTTCTGTATGAGCTGCAACTGTCTTATGGTATTTTTAGGAAGGCCAGTGAGGAGTCCATTACAATAATCCACACTGCTGGTGATAAAAGCATGCACAAGTTTCTCTAAGTCTTGACTGGAAACAAAGCATCTAATTCTTGCAATATTTTTCAAATGATAGTATGCTGATTTAGTAATTGCTTTGACATGACTACTGAAACTAAGGTCTGACTCTAGAGACACACCAAGATTCCTGACTTGATTTTTAGTTGTTAGACCCCTAGAGTGAAGGTATGCATTCACCTTAAGAACTTCATCTTTGTTTCCCAACGAAATGACTTCAGTTTTGTCTTTTTTTAACTGAAGAAAGTTTTGGCACATCCAACTGTTTACTTCATCAATGCATTGGCACAGGGAGTCAAGGGGGCTGTAGTCGTTAGGCGATAGGGCTAAGTAGAGCTGTGTGTCGTCTGCATAGCTGTGGTAAGAGATTCGGTTCTTTCTCATTATTTGGCTCATTGGGAGTATATACAGGTTGAATAGGAGTGGTGCAAGAATTGAGCCTTGAGGGACTCCGCATGTCATGGATGTCCACTCAGACTTATGGTCTCCTATACTCACATAATAACCTATCCCTCTACCTCTTCCCTTGTGGACACTCCGATCCCGCCTGGCGTTCTTTAGCGAGGACGCCCAGGCTCGCGTTCCCCAAGGCTCAGGTCTCGCTGCTGCTGAGGCACAGCCAAGGCTTCACACTTGGGGTTCGCAAATGGATCTGTCAGCGGGGTTAGAGACGGGCTCTGCCTTATCTCTGCCCTCACCTGACAGATCTAGTGCCTTGCATCAGGGTTCGGAAGCACGCGCTGTGGTTTCTTCCGCCCTGATCTAGGCACCAACACTACAGCTATCTAGTTCTGAGGAACTAGATGTTTTTAGTGTTGATGCGCGTAATACTGAGGATTCGCCACCTCAGTCTCATGCGTTTGAGGAGCTCGTTAAGGTTGTGACGAGAGCGGTCGAGAGATTAAACATCGATTGGCCGGCAGATAAGCAGGACATTCGCTCAAAAAGCAAGCTTGAGGAACGCTTCCTGCCCTCTCGCTCACAGCCTCAACACCGGGGTCTTCCGTTTTTCCCTGGTCTCCACACCGAGGTGTCGAGATCGTCGGAGAAACCTGTGTCTTATAGAGTTTACAATGCAAACACATCACACTATTCCTCTATCTCACAGTATAAAGAGCATGGTTATGGGGATATGCCAAAGGTGGAAGAGACGCTCATGAACTCTCTCTCCCCTGAGTCTGCATCTTCCCTTAAGGCCCCGGTATTACCCACCAAGCCAGTAAGAACAACATCAGCTTTGGTGGGTAAGGCTTATTCAGCGGCTGGTCAGGCTGCAGCATGTCTCCACACCATGAAACTGCTGCAGGCTTCTCGATGGGTCCTGCAGACCATAGAAAAGGGTTATCAAATACAGTTCAGGTCTCGCCCCGTCCAGGTTTATGGGGGTCCTATCCACCGTGGTGGGCCCCAAGCAGGTTCTGGTAATGGAAAAAGAAGTGAGAACCCTGTTGGACAAGGGGGCCATAGATTATGTACCTCCAGCCAGCAGGGACACCGGGTTTTACAGTCGGTATTTCATCGTTCCAAAGAAGGATGGGGGGTTGCATCCCATTTTGGATCTAAGAGTTCTGAACGAGTCAGTCATGCAACTAAAATTCAAAATATTAACCTCGAGACAAATCGTGCCACAGATCAGATCCGAAGACTGGTTTGTCACGATAGATCTCAAGGACGCATACTACCAACATTTCCATCCTTCCATATCACAGGAAGTTCCTGAGGTTTGCTTTCGGGGGCAGAGCATACCAATATCGAGTTCTTCTGTTCTGCCTAGCACTATCACCCCGCACTTTCATGAAATGCGTAGATGCAGCTCTAGCGCCTCTGCATCTGCAGGGTATTCGCATCATGAACTACATCGACGATTGGTTGATTTTATCTCAGTCGCATCAGTTGGCGGTTCGGCATCGAGTTTCGGCATCTTTCTCGCCCACATGAAAGAGCTGGGGTTACGGCTAAACGCCAAGAAGAGTGTGCTTTCTCCACTACAGAGGACCACTTTTCTAGGTGTGGTTTGGGATTCTATGTTGATGCGGACATGCCTGTCACCAGCATGCATAGAGTCCATCCTGTCAGCTGTGAAAAGAATAAAGCTAGGCCAGTCCCTCACTGTCAAACCATTTCAGAGACTGTTGGGTTTGATGGCAGCAGCGTCCAATGTGATTCCTTTTGGCCTGCTGTACATGCGACCCTTGCAGTGGTGGCTCAGGACCAAAGGGTTTGGCATGATCAGGGTTACGCGGCGATGCCTACGTGCCCTGGTTATGTGGAAGAAACCTTGGTTCCTGTCCCAGGGCCCCGTGTTGGGAGCTTCTTGTCGTCGCAGAATGCTAATGACAGATGCCTCCCTCACGGGCTGGGGAGCGATGCTGGAAGGATGCTCGGCTCAGGGTCAATGGGGGGACCATCATCTCTCCTTGCATATCAATCGCCTAGAAATGTTGGCTGTATTTCTTGCTCTCAAGAATTTCCTCCCAGACCTCAGGGGCCATCATGTGTTGGTCCACACGGACAATACGTCGGTGGTCGCATATATAAATCATCAGGGGGGTTTACGGTTGTGCCCGCTATGCAAGCTGGCACACCAGATCCTCCTGTGGTCTCAGGGGAAGTTCCTCTCGCTCAGAGCAGCTTATATCCCTGGGGCTCAGAACATAGGAGCAGACATCCTGTCGAGGCAGGGGCCGAGGCCCGGGGAATGGAGGCTCCACCCCGAGGTGGTGGAGCAGATATGGAGGGAGTTTGGCCAGGGTCAAGTGGAACTGTTTGCGTCTCGAGAGACGTCTCACTGTCTACTTTGGTTCTCCCTCACGCATCCAGCTCCTCTCGGACTGGATACGATGGTACAGACGTGGCCGAGGCTATGTTTGTATCCTTTTCCCCCGATCGCTCTCCAGGAGTTTTGGAAAGAGTTCACAGGGACCATCTGCGCATACTTCTTATAGCCCCGCGTTGGCCGGGCAGAGTATGGTTCCCAGATCTAGTGTCTCTCCTCAACGGGCCTCCTACGGAGCTCCCCGTCAGAAGGGACCTTCTGTCCCAAGCAGAGGGCTCTATATTTCACCCTCGTCCCGAACTGTGGAACCTGTGAGCTTGGCCTATGAGGGGGCCCAGCTTATAGGGTCAGGTCTCTCAGCCGAGGTAGTAGAGAACATTCTACAATCCAGAGCTCCCTCCACGAGGAAACTTTATGCCTTGAAGTGGAAGGTTTTCACTTCATGGTGTAGTGGCCGTCAGCTGGACCCAGTTAACTGCCCGGTTGGTACAGTGCTGGAGTTTCTGCTGGAGCGGTTCACTGCAGGTCTATCCCCGTCCACTTTAAAGGTTTATGTGGCGGCCATAGGTGCTTACCACATTCCTTTGGGTGGAATGTCTGTGGATAAAGACCCCTTGGTATCTCGTTTCCTCCGTGGCACCTTGAGGCTGAGGCCTGCTGCACTCACGAGGGATCCGACTTGGGACCTGGCGATTGTCCTTCAAGGACTTTCCCAGGCTCCCTTTGAGCCTTTGGAAGAGGTTCCAGCCAGATTTCTGACATTGAAAACGCTGTTCCTCCTCGCTATTTCGTCCCTTAAGAGAATAGGAGATCTTCAGGCTCTTTGTCGGTTTCTCCCTCGTGCTTGGAATTTGCGCCCGGCATGGTTAAAGCGTTCCTTCATCCTTGGCCGGGTTATGTTCCCAAGGTCCCCACTAATGTGGCTCGATCTATAGTGCTGCAGGCCTTCTGTCCTCCTCCCTTCCAGGATGCGGACCAGGAAAGGCACAATTTGCTGTGCTCGGTTAGGGCATTGGATGCTTATGTCCACAGAGCTGCCCTGTGGCGTAAATCCGAACAATTGTTTGTTTGTTTTGGACCCCCTAACAAGGGGTCACCAGCATCTAAGCAAAGAATGAGCAAGTGGGTGGTCGAGACTCTCTCACTTGCTTATGAGTCGACCGGGCAACCTTCACCTATGGCGGTGCGGTCTCACTCAATTAGGAGTATGGCGGCCTCTAAGGCCTTATTGTCAGGAGTACCTCTACAAGACGTCTGTGATGCGGCAGGCTGGTCCTCACCTCACACTTTCGTCAGGTTTTATTCTCCGGACTTGGACTCTACACCAGGGCCCCTAGTGCTGCTCGCCCTGATTTCACACTGGACAGGCACTTCTCGCTATGGTGGCGTTGGTATAGACTTTCCCTTAGCGTCAATTGACGCAGCGCGAGTTCCCTTGAAAGGGAATACCTCAGTTACGACTGTAACCTCGGTTCCCTGAAGAGGGAACGAGACGCTGCGTCACCTGCCAAATCTCCTTCGTGCCTGTAAGCGACTTGTTCAGACCTTACGAAGCTAACGCTGCTTTGTTTGGGCAGGCTTTTTATAGTTTCCTGGTTCATGACGTCACCCCCCTCTGACGTTCTGTCACACCATTGGACTGATTTTACATGTGCTTCAAGACATCATCACGCAAAGCGTTCCCTTAGCATCAATCGACGCCGTGTCTCGTTCCCTCTTCAGGGAACCGAGGTTGCAGTCGGAACCGAGGCGTTATTTCTTTTAACGATTTTTTCCAAGGGGTTTGAAGATATTATTTAAAAGTTAATAAAGACACAGTGTATTGTTTACAGCACATGGCTTTTATAAGCTTTCCACTAAAAACAATGACTTCTCTGTCTGCTTAATCAGGCTCTACCTAAGGAAAGCTCTCTACCATAATGTGAGAAATGGCTCTATTAGGATCTAATTAAGTCCAGATTTAGGTGATTGGGGTGGGTGACAGAGTGAAGAATTGTCCCTGTGTTAAAGGGACACAGGGGGTGCGAGGAATCATGTTGTCAGGATTTGAGCTGGTTTGATTGCTGACAGGCTCTTGGTGCGATGATATTCACTCAAGAGCTCAGTGGGAGATGACAGAGATGGACAGAAGGAGTCAACAGGAGACAATTTGCCTTCTCATCGGAATCGGATTGATGGAATGCTGGAAATTTGTTCTCTAGGACACTTGTTTTTTTTTTTTTGTTCTTTATCTAGGATTCAATGTTAATTACTAAGAAAATACTTTATAGTGCATCTTTGTTAAACTCTTAAAAATTAAGTTGACAAAAGTTTTTTTTTTTTTTTTTTTTTTTTTTTGTAGTGATGCATTTGAAAAGCCTTTTTTTGGTTCCCCAAAGAACCTTTCTGTGAACAGACTCCTTTTAAAAGAATAATTATTTTTCTTAGTTTGAAAAAATATTCCAATAATTTGAAGAACCTTTTTTTTTTATTGAAAAGATGGATGTTAAAGGTTCTTTCGGTAACACTTTATTTTAAGGTGCTTGTAATAAGCAGTAATTAACTGTTTATAAGACCTTATAAGATGCATATAAGATGCATATAAGCATTAACTACTTCATGTAAGGGTTAATTAAAGGTCCAGGTCCTGAAGAGATCAGGGAAACTACTCCCTCTTGGGAAGGTCAATTTTTAAGTGACTGGGAGTTTGTGTTACCATTTATGTTTGTTCGGATGTTCTAAATGTGCAATGTATTGATACTTGAGAAATGTATTAATTTCTTATTTTAGGTTAATGCTTATCTTATATGCATCTTATAAGGTCTTATAAGTGTCTTATTAACTGTTAATTACTGCTTATTACAAGCACCTTAAAATAAAGTGTTACCGTTCTTTCTTGAAACCATTTATGCCAATGAAGACCCTTTATTTTTTTTTAAATGTATAGTATATTTAACCTGTTAATTGTCACCCCCCATTTTATTTGACTAAAAAATCATTGTTTTAAAAATATAATGGCAAACGTCCCACATGTTTTTTATATTATAAGATCTATTTTATATTTTTTAATATGTATTGGATGTAAATCTTCAGTTCAGGCACACATTCTCTTTGTAAGCAATTAGACTTTGCTTAGTACTCCGAGATTCTTCTCAAATTAAATCTAAACCTCTGGACATGAATTAATTTGAATAATGAAATTAAAATGCCTTATACTAGGCATTTTAGGTCTGGTAAGCTTTTGAAGTCGAGGCTATCATTATAAAAATTCGCAAGTACAATGATACTCCACATGGCATACAAAAACAGGTCTCTTGAGAACTTGACGATTTAGCTTTTTTTATGTGTTTGAATGTTGAGAGAATAATAATGTCAGAAATGACTTTCTGGTTCCACATGGTAAAACTGATTGTGTAGAGATCAAAGCCTCTTAGATTAGTTGTCTGTGTATCGTGTAATGTGAGAGTATCTGTATTACATGAGCATGTTTGGTCATTTTGGCTTTTGCAGGTTCTAAAGTGCCATGATCAAGGAGAAAGATGAAAGGGGACATAAGCCTGTGCTTAAGGCAGTATTCTTTGGATATCTCCACTGTGTAACTCTGCCTTCATCACCCCAGGCACCTCATTACCTTGTCCGAGCAATGGATTTTCCATCAAGTGTGCCTCTTCCTATGCCACACCTTTTCACACTCTCTAGCCTAATCACACTTTATCTTCACACTCCAATCTTCAACCAGATGGAACTGGATAATATTCTGATTGTTCCAAACCAATCTGACTTCTGACCTATAATGCTGCCTGAATCATAATCATAGACTGTTCGTTCATTGGCCAGAGGAGAACTGCCCCCGCCGACTGAGCCTGGGTTCTCATAAGGTTTTTTTCTCCATTCTGCCCTGATGGAGTTTTGGTTCCTTGCCACTGTCACCTTTGTTGCCATTGGCTTGGCTATTTGCTTAGTTGGGGACATTCAATTTAATATTGAATTTAATATTCAACAATAATGTTGATCTGCCTGCATTGACACTATTATACAAGAACTGAACTGAGCTGGACGATGACATCACGGTTTACTCCAGAGCGGCTATATATATACACTCACCTAAAGGATTATTAGGAACACCTGTTCAATTTCTCATTAATGCAATTATCTAATCAACCAATCACATGGCAGTTGCTTCAATGCATTTAGGGGTGTGGTCCTGGTCAAGACAATCTCCTGAACTCCAAACTGAATGTCAGAATGGGAAAGAAAGACGATTTAAGCAATTTTGAGCGTGGCATGGTTGTTGGTGCCAGACGGGCCGGTCTGAGTATTTCACAATCTGTTTAGTTACTGGGATTTTCACGCACAACCATTTCTGGGGTTTACAAAGAATGGTGTGAAAAGGGAAAAACATCCAGTATGCGGCAGTCCTGTGGGCGAAAATGCCTTGTTGATGCTAGAGGTCAGAGGAGAATGGGCCGACTGATTCAAGCTGATAGAAGAGCAACTTTGACTGAAATAACCACTCGTTACAACTGAGGTATGCAGCAAAGCATTTGTGAAGCCACAACACGCACAACCTTGAGGCGGATGGGCTACAACAGCAGAAGACCCCACCGGGTACCACTTATCTCCACTACAAATAGGAAAAAGAGGCTACAATTTGCAAGAGCTTACAAAAATTGGACAGTTGAAGACTGGAAAAATGTTGCCTGGTCTGATGAGTCTCGATTTCTGTTGAGACATTCAGATGGTAGAGTCAGAATTTGGCGTAAACAGAATGAGAACACGGATCCAGCATGCCTTGTTACCACTGTGCAGGCTGGTGGTGGTGGTTTAATGGTGTGGGGGATGTTTTCTTGGCACACTTTAGGCCCCTTAGTGCCAATTGGGCATCGTTTAAATGCCACGGCCTACCTGAGCATTGTTTCTGACCATGTCCATCCCTTTATGGCCACCATGTACCCATCCTCTGGTGCCTACTTCCAGCAGGAAAATGCACCATGTCACAAAGCTCGAATCATTTCAAATTGGTTTCTTGAATATGACAATGAGTTCACGGTAGGGCTGAAACAACTAATCGATTTAATCGATTAAAATCGATTATTAAAATAGTAGTCAACGAATGTCATTATCGATTAGTTGGTCTGCTTACGTCACGGGGAGCGTTTACTGGTGATTGGTTGAAACAGGCCAATCATGATGCTCTCTGTCTTACATGCGCTGCACTTCATGAGACACGCAAGGTCTCTCTCCCTTCGCCGATCTGCCGTGCGCGCAGAGACCGAGATCTTGTTTACAGTCTATGTTTGGAGCACAGTCTCTTCTGTCTCGCATGCGCGCTCTTGCTTGCGCGCTCTAGATTCCAGGAGTTTTAACTAATTTGTGGGCATCAGGGAGCCGCTATCAATATGCGGGTGACTTCCGGAACTTCCGCGAGACTTGGGATGTCCGTATTTTGTCTCGGGCATCAGGTTGCGCAATCAGTTCGCTCGCAACATAAGTGATGGATTAAAATAGCGCTACCGCAGAAATAGGTAAAATTAAAACGGTGTTAAAGGCAGTTAATAACAGCAGCAGTAAAATATTGTTTTTTAGTCACTGTACTCAGTGATTTTCAGCGAATGCTTCTGCACTAATGCATCATTTTTCCTGTCCTTTTAATCAAGCCTGTTAACTTGCTGCGTACCTCCCCTCCGTTCTCTTTTTATAGCATTTTGTCTACTATTAAGTTTTAATTGTTTTTCATACGCGATCTACTGCGGCTCTACGTTCACACATTTGTTTTCAGTCTTTCTATATTTATTTTATCAATTATCCTTATAATTCAATTAATTTTGAATAAAAATTAAATGAATTATATATTTGAGATGTTTTTAGTTTATATCTTCACATCTGAACTACATGTCTGTGTAAATTTGTTTTAACAAAAATTGTGTTAAAACATATGTTGGATATAATTTAATTAATTTTACATTAATCATTGTTGTCAACTTGCCATCAGCATATTAGTAAAACTCAGTGTGGTTTTTGCACTTTTTAAAGTACACTTTTACACATAAATACCCTTGTGGCGAGCAGGACGAGGCCGAGGGACGTGAGAGAGCGGCGCGAGGTCCTGCTCGCCCCGATTTAGACTTTTATTTAGTTATAATAAACAAAAAAATCTAATTTAAATTGTTATCCGATTAATCGATTAATTGAAAAAATAATCGTCGGATTAATTGATTATCAAAATAATCGTTAGTTGCAGCCCTAGTTCACGGTACTAAAATGGCCCCCAAAGTCACCAGATCTCAACCCAATAGAGCATCTTTGGGATGTGGTGGAACGGGAACTTCGTGCCCTGGATGTGCATCCCACAAATCTCCATCAACTGCAAGATGCTATCCTATCAATATGGGCCAACATTTCTAAAGAATGCTTTCAGCACCTTGTTGAATCAATGCCACGTAGAATTAAGGCAGTTCTGAAGGCGAAAGGGGGTCAAACACAGTATTAGTATGGTGTTCCTAATAATCCTTTAGGTGAGTGTATATATATATATATATATATATATATATATATATATATATATATATATATATATATATATATTTATTTATTTATATATATATACATATACATATATATATTTATATATATATATATATATATATATAAATATATATATGTATATGTGTATATATATATAAATAAATATATATATATATATAAAAATATATAAATATATATATATATATATATATATATATATATATATATATATATATGAATGAACTAAATTAATAACTTTTTTAAAACAAAAATGAAACATCACTGAACTTACTTAAGCTGGACTGTTTTCTTTTGGAAACAAACTTTTTTGCATTATTTCCCTGTTATCTCTATAAAGCTGCTTTGAAACAATCTGTATTGTAAAAAGCACTATATAAATAAATGTGACTTGACTTGACTTTAAAGCAATTATAGGGACGCAGGTGGTTTTAAGAAGTCTGGTTCTGACGCGTGCTTCTGATTTGAATAAACTAAGCACATTGTCTATTATATTGTCCTTCGGGATAAAGTTGGATATGCCAATCCATTTATTGTCTATTTGGCATTGCAAACAACAAAACAAAACAAAACAAAACAAAACAAAACAAAACAAAACAAAACAAAACAAAACAAAACAAAACATACATTCCAGTACTTAACTTCAACTTTCTAATAACAAACAAATATTTAATTCAAGACAAAACTATACGGGCACAAGCACAGTCCTGCACGGCTTACAGAACATTGTAGTTATTTTGTCTACATTTGCTCCAAAACAAAAACGGTTCCAACGCAGAATTAACTGTTTCCGAGCAACACACAGTGTCATTCGTTCCTGAATGAATCTGAGTTGAATCAATGTTGGATAAAGTGTAACTTTGCCGATTTTTAACCCGCTTTGTTATAATGTCGGTAATATATGTAAATTAACAATGTTTAACTGTACAGAAAAATTGACATTTATTTGTCAGCAAAACATTTTTTTGACGGTTCCAGGGCTTTTGTGAAAACTGAAGATTATACTTCTGCATTTTTGTATACCCACACAAGGAAATTCAGATTGACCGAGGGTTATTAACAAAACGTTTTTTGTAAGAGTAGGTTTATCGCTGAAAATTGTATAGTACTATGTCTAATAGTACGAGTATTAGGGGAAAAAATGGAACATGTGGCAACACCCTTTTTACCTGTATGCGACAGAGTAGAGTCTGAGAGAATGGCAGTTTCTTCCAGTTTTTCCCTTCTGTTTGGCCTAAAACACTTGTGGTCAACCAATTTGAAATGTTGACTACAAACACAAAGGTTTTTCAGATTGACCATCGTGCCGTTATCTCCATATTTACCATTCCTTGCAGCCTTTAGTACAATGGCCGAGAGAGCTCAACGCGCTGCAGCTGAAGAAAACACATGCAAATAGAAAAACACCCACAAATTTAAAAAAACATCTTCATCAGTTTCACAACACGTGTGCTCCAAATACTCACAACACAACCAATTACTGAAACCCACTGCAAAAGTTCACAACACAACCAAATACAGAAACATGAAGCAAAAGTTCACAACACAACCATTTGTGTGTTATTTGGTTGTGTTGTGAGTATTTGGAGCACACATGTGTTGTACAACTGATGAAGGTGTTTTCTTAATTTGCGGGTGTTTTTTTCTATTTGCATGCGTTTTCTTCAGTTGCAGCGTGTTGAGCTTTCTCGGCCACCGTACTTTAGCCACTACCAACAATGTGCTGAATCCTTCCCTGTAAACCGAAAGTAACTAAACGTTTACTCTTTGAATTCTTGTACCCGGGAACAATACAAGTCGACAGTCGACTAAAAGTTTGCTAAGAAGTATTTGCTAGTAAAGCAAGGCGCTATTTGTCTCTTCTAAGCGTATCCATAGCAGACTGGTGGGAGTGGCCTTGAACAACAACATGTCCAGTGCATTATGGGTGTTGAAGTTTTTCTACCTTTTGGCAAAAGGCCAAGGTTGGCAACAGCCTTTTTTGTCTGTTCCCTTTCAAGGGAACTTGCACAGTGTTGAGAATGGTGCTGTGAGAACGCTCTGCATGATTGCATCGTAAAGCACGTGTGAAATCAGTCCAATGGTGGGATGGGACATCAGAAGCAGGTGATGTCATGAACAGGAAACTATAAAGCATGCCCAAACAAAGCAACACTAGTATCTGCGTCTTCAGTAAGCACATATATATATATATATATATATATATATATATACATAAATATAATGGCGAGCAAGCAGCAAATTAAGTTGTGTGTGTTCCTCCCTGCCCACGCTACATTATGTGGGTATACACATGACTTATGTGTTGTTTCTTTGGGAGTGGAGCATGCACAGTCAGCAGCTCTTGAGAGAGCTGACTGAGAGCATTGTGATATGCTTCCAGACCTGTTCTGGTCCCGCTGCTGCAGAGGCACAGCGACGATTCAGGTCGTGGGGATTGCAAATGGATCTAGCAGAGGGGTTGGAGATGGGCCTCGCCTTTTCTCTGCCCTCACGGGCTGGGTCCAGTGCCTTGTCTCAGGGTTTTGAAGTTTCCTGGTTAGGGTTAAAGTTAGGGTTTCCTTGTCATGACATTAATCACGCAGAGTGTTCCCACAGCGTCATTCTCGACGCAGCGTCTCATTCCCTTTTCAGGGAACCAAGGTTACAGTCGTAACCGAGACATTTTCTCCAGTCAGGTAGCACCGATTTCAAATTTGTTTTGCTTTTCTACTGTATGCAGCCATGTTTTATTGAAAGCTTCTCTTTTTATAAGTAGACATGTAACCCTTTTTGACGCTATGGGTCAATTTTAACTTAACAGGAGCCTGGGTTCCCAGCAGTTGAATAAGTGAATTTGCCAGAGTTTTTTCTTTTATTAGCAAAAATAACTTTATTAACTATTAATAAGTGCACTGTGCCTCCACCAGTAATAATTAAGCAAAATAGTTTAGCCTTCGCACACACTCCAGAAATGTTAGGTTAGTTAAATGAATTTGGGTAATCAATACAGCAATACCACTTTTAAAAAGAATTTCAAAGATTTATTAATGTATCACTAATATGAAACACTTTTAAGGTTAAAAAAAAGGAGTCCAATAAACAGTCTTTGAATGAAAGTAGAAAAAATGATTCACATCATGGACGTGAAATGCAGCGCACAGCATCAGATTCAAACTGTGACTGAATCTCCAGCCTTCAATGGGCACATGTGTCACAAGCTGGGGTTAAAACTTCCATCTTTTTTTGTAGATGATTGCTGACAAGATATAAAGCTGCTTTATGTCCTGCAGCTATTTTGGTATTTGAGACCAACTGTCAGGATTCCATCCACGATCGCCATCGCCGCCCACTCATTCCCAATCACCCAGTCGGACACTCCCCCGTTCACAATCACCGGAATACTAATCACCGTCACCTGTGTCCCATCACCCACATGCACTATAAAACACTCACCTTCACTGCAGTCACTTGTCTGGTGTCGTCTATCTATGACTCACAGACTCTCCGTCAACTCACCTACAACTTACCTGCTTCCCGATGCTTCTGAACCTTCCATCATCCGTGTGACTGCTACCATTCCACCTGCAAGAGAGAAAAGGACATTATCCATTCAGCTAAGCTTGTTTGTTTCAAAATCATTTGATCCTTACCTGTTATCTCCGACTGAGTATCCATCTGCAACAAATAAACTCTAAACACTTACCATCCAGTCTGTTCCTTCTGTGAGCCCTGACACAAACAGCTTACGTCCATCTGCCTGGTTTTGTTACAAAGCCGTATTGATAGGAAAGAGAGATATACTGAAAAATGTTCATGTGTATATTGAACAAAGGATTAGAAAAACACACTGCTGTGGGATACACAGCTAACCATGACTTTAAAAACCAATTTAATTAACATTCCAATGCATCATTTATAGTATCTATTTTACACAAACATCAATACAAAGTCATCACCCACACACCTCAGGTTAGAGACTCTCCAGTCGGCTTTATTGCTAAACGGATAAAATGTGCATATGCAATGCAGACCTCCCAGGCACATAATTCACAAATTGAGATATTAAATTGATGAATGACCAGAACGTAACTTCTATAGAATGACCAATGCTGACACTAAAAAAAGCATGTGTAATAATGGAGTTCATGCTAGATACACTAATGCTATAATACCATGCATGCCATGTGGTTTATTTATTCAATGGAAAAATGTATTCAAGTTGATAAAGTTATTATTTAATAGAAATGGAGAGTGAATATAAATAATAGGATAAAAAAGGGTCTGTGCTGGTGACAGAATATAACCAAATGACACCAAAGCAAATCAAATGTAGAGAAATGCACGTTTCTTATTAGTTAGCATGCTTACACAATGTTGACTGAATGAAAATAATAAGAAAAGAAAAACAATTTCAATTTAATTATGGATAAGATAACCTTGCGCCTGCAACTGTCCTTCATATTAGTTTCATATCTCATATTTGCAGCCGTGGCTTACTCTGCTGTTTTAATTGTGAACTTGCAATCAATCATAACTTTGCAATTATTTTATTCACAACACTGTATAGAATTTGTTTCTTTCAGTATATTGAAATTAGCATCTACATACAGTACAATCAGATTGGTTTATGAGAAGGATGCATAAATTGCTTTACTTTGGATTGAGAATAAATGTACACACATGATATAAGCAAAACTAATTGTTTTGGAATATTTTAGATGCTCTACAAACATATATTCTTTGAACACTTTAAATGTTGTGTCACAGTAAAAGCCAACATATAAATGTGTTCTGTGTTCTGATCTTTAATCAGCCTAAACTGGTTTCAGCAGTCTATGATGACCAGGGTGGGTGATCGGTTAAAACCAGCAAACCATCTTATGGTTTAATCTGTTTTTCACTCACATTTACATTCAGATAACATGCCTAATATTGACTGCATGACTAATTCTCTTTGAATCGAAGCTCCATGAGGTTTTCGAATTTACTTTGAGGATCCTCAGGAGCATTTGTTAACCTTGACACTGATCTGTGATCTGTACACCCAGTCCTTTTAGTCCCATGCAGGGTCAATAAACTGTAAGATTCCGCTTTGAAGAGATGTATTAAGGGCTTTTTAAAGGTGGTCATGTGATCATCAGAAATAAGAAAGAACTTCATAAATGACCCACCATGCAAGGTCACCAGTCTATCGCAGTAGATAACTATGGTGAATACAATAAAGTGGGTTAGAAACAAGCTTCATTCATGGCATATTCTTTTTAAGCGCACTTTCTCCTTAGTTTGGAACTATTTTCAATGGTGGAGCAAAAAGTTAAAGTGCAATATTCTGTCGATCATGTAACAATGTACTGTTAACTGTTGTACACACTCACAATCATTCTGCTGGTCTGAATATGTATTGTGTGATATTAAGATTTAACTTGGCCTTGGCTTGACTTTTTGGTTTCCATCCAAGTTTTTTCTACTTAAAGGGATACTTCAGGATTTAGCATTAAGCTTTGTATTAGTAGAAAACCTGTAGTATTTTCGAATTACCGTGCTTTCCACCCTCATATCCCCCTGAGACGAGAGATTTAGGCCTATGTATTTTTTGTCTGGAAAAAATCATTTTTTCGCCATTTTTGCATCTTTCATCTGAGGATTTTTTGGCCAGAGGCTAAAGACTACAGCCAGTAGTAGGGGCTGTTCCGCATGTTCTCAACCTGCCCATAGAGGGTGGGATCTCACTCACAGAATGTACACATAGTGTCAGCCATCTCTTTTTGGAAGCTAAGCTAGCAGGCTCTTGTTCTGTGGAGAAAGCAGAGTAACTTAGTAGGAGAAAGCTACTAGAGAGTAGTAGGGGTTACCATCCTCTTTTCCCCAGACATGTCCGGCCGCCGAGATCGTACAAAATGTCCGGGATTCAGCTTTTGCTTTCTGCAGTCGCCATTCATTGTTTACATGCACAGCTTTTGTTTCAATCTAACTGAATTCATTCCGATTGGTGAATTTGAATGTAGTGTTTACATGAACGATAAACAAGTGATCGGTTGATGTGCGTTTTAACATTGCTAAGGAAATTCCCGCTCCTCCGTGAGTGATACGAGACCGGTGCGTCTCACAGGTGTCGCGCATCGGTAATCACGCCACCGGCTTCGCGCCGGTCTCCCACGGCCCTCACTCTCGTCCTGCTCGCCACAGTAAACATAATGAATGGCGACTGTAGAAAGCAAAAGCCGAATCCCGGACATTTTGGGCGATCTCGAAACACATTTTTGGGCAGACTCATCACGGAGACTCACTAGTAGCCTAGACTTGTGGTTTAACTACTGCGCTCTGTTACCGGTAGGCGTGGCCTCCTAGGGCAGCGAACTGCATTCTGGGAGTTGTTGTCTTTCATCCACATAAGCCAAGAATACATTATCTGGCTTTTCTCAGTCTAGAGAACTCCAAATTCAAAAATAATTTCACATTTCTTCTACATAAATAGCCCATTTTAAATATACATTCATCTTTCCAGAGGTGAAGTATCCCTTTAAGTTAATGAAACATTCGTTCCTCAAGAGTTCCAAATATAAAGTGTGACTGAAGACACACATGCCGCAGAATTTTAACTGGCACCTAAGTCTATCCTATTGACATTAAAAAGCTTGTCTTGGATTGATGTTTAGAAAATGACCACCACAGCCTCAGCTCAAGCTATTTAACAAATGGCTGTCACTAAGACTTTTGGTGGAATTGGCTGGCAGCGGAGGAAGGAATCATCTGCTAAAAGAGTAAAGGTGAGATTGAGTGGTTGTAAATCATCTCATAAATCTTTTTTAAGGTAAAAGAAAATAAGATGAGCTCCAAGAGCTGTTTATCAGGCCAAGGTCACATGAAACAGGTTTGAGGTGCTGTTCCCAATTTATGGTTTTATGGCTACTCATATCACTGCAATGTTTTCAACTGGTCTTGTGTATTAAAGTAAACAGGAACGGTCAGCATACGTGTGTTTTAAAACTCTTGTCTGTCGGTTGCCTCGCATAATTAATTGTCTTTTCTGGCGGGGCACATGATTAGAAGCACTCCAATGGAAGCAGTTTCTTGTCAGCTGCCTTGACTTGAGGCCGCTCGTGTTTTGACAGGGTCCTGACATCAAAACTGCTGTGGTTACAATTAGACGTAATTGAGATTTTTAAGTAGATGCAGGGTGCAGCAGTATTGATTAACATGCGTTTCATCTCGAGGCACATCACAGCAGTCTGCGAGACAGATGGTGGCGTGGATTGAATCCACACTGTGCATTGAAGGATGTTTGAAACATTTCCCTGCTGAGGGCACTTTGGCAAAGGTGAAATGTGAGCTGTCAGATACGCAGATGACAGAAGGAAATGGAGTTCATGTAGGTACATTCAGAGACAGTAATCCTTACATTATTTGACATGTTCTTTTCCTCTCTGCTACTTAACATACTTTTTCAGATAAACAAATTTGTAAGATATTTATTTTCATTTGTGTCTAGAATTTCATTTTGCAAAGTATTTCATGGGGAAATTCTTGGTGATTGTTGTCATGGCACACACTAGAAGGAATATACTGTATATAAGCTTTTTTCTTTTTTCGTGATGAACAATTTTCACACCAATCACACAGTTATAAATCAATTTCTAGTTCTATAAAAGGCTTTGGATGTGGTGGAGTTTGTCAACTCAAGGCATTTAAACATTCTCTGCACGACACTCGCATGTACCGTAGTGGCCAAAATTGATGTCCAGCCTAAAACTGTTTCTTCGCTGTTTATTTAAATATTATTAAAAATTAGTTAAAGATTTTGTAAGCATATTTCATAGTTGTGCTTGGAGTTAATCATTTTATTTACAATAAAAAGCCAATAAAAAAAATGACAAAATGTGCCCACATAATTTTGGGCCAGGCTGACAAATAAATTATGAACACATTCAAAAACAAGACACAACCAACAAAATATTAATAATAATCAGTATGTATCATACTGTAATAAAGTAGTCACTAGTCAATGTAGGCCTATGATTTTTCCTGTCAGCTTTTTGTTTTTCTATGCATTTTTTTGTTGCTAAAGCTGTAGTTTGCCTTTTTTGCCAAATTAATTTATCAGATAAATACCTTAACCAAGTTTAGAGTTTTGTTTTTCTTTCAGACTTAAAATAGTTAAAGATTAAAAATATTTTCCTCATTTTTTAATTGTTTAAAGGTGCAATGTGTAATAATTTTGAGTATCTATTAACAGAAATGCAATATGACATCCAGAACTATTAGAGATGCCCCGATTACAATTTTCTAGGCCGATCCCGATTCCGATTTTTCCTTGAGTTTGACACGCTGATACCGATTTTAGCCGCTTCCGATTTTATTTTTTCAAACCACTTTACAGCACACACAAATATTTATTTTCTATCTTCTCTTTAATAGAACATTTTGCATAGAACATTTTTTGAACAGATAATCGCTATAAAATAGAACTAATGACTCCTAGTGTGGAAAATTCTCACACATCTAAAGTGCAGTGTTCCCTATCGGTCAGTCACTACAACGTAGGTCAGACTGACCAATAGGAATCTCGCCAGAGAGCCAATTTACTTCGAGTGAATCTAAAACAAGCCAATGCACATTGGCGTGCAATCATTTGCAACAGCTGCGCGTCCTCGTCAGCGCGGGTATATAACGAGCGGCTGTGTGATTGCACTTCAGCTTTTTGCTTCGGAGCCTAAACTTCGATGCCTCTGCTTAGAGTGACTTCTTGCAAGCAAAACTCTCTCTCTGATACGGGTGTTACGGCGCGACAGCGTGGACAGATTTCTTTCTCTCCGGTGAAGAAACCCAAAAGCTGTTTTCACAGCTGGTAAGACTGAGCACGAGAGCTGATCAGCGCACGTACGGGTGCACATTCCCGGCCGTGATCGTCTGTATCTGTCCCCCTGTGTGCCACAGTGTCAGCGAGAGCAGTTCCTAAAAGAGCTTACACAGATAGTTTGCGTCTTTTTAAAGATGACATTCTATCTGTGTGTTTCTGGATGCGGTCGTTACCTGGGATCGCGGGATGGTCACGAACGCTGTCTTGTGTGTCTGGGCTTACAACACGCACAGGCAGCCAGCGTTCGTGGATGAGTCATGTTCCCATTGTGGGAAGATGACCATCTCGGAGCTGAGGTCGAGACTCTCGTTCCTGCAAAGGGGCGGAGTCCCCTTGCCGGCGCCCCGTTCCAATCCTCCTGCGAGGGTTGCTTCGGACGCTGGCACGGGTGACCTGAGGATTACAGTGAGCGCGCTTCCTTCGGGGAACCAACCCCCTAGGAACCCTCACTCCTCTCAGCCTCCGCAACCATGTGAGCTGCCACAGGAGCGTGCTGGACCATCCACGAGGTGTGTACCAGCCGTTTCCTTTGGCGCTCCCGGCGATGAACAGATGTCGATCGCGGCATCGGAGGGTGGGTCAGATATCTCTGCGGACGACGTGTCGGAGCCGCTGCCTCCTTCGGGGGTGCCGGCGGTGCCCGATACGGACCCGGAGATGATGGCCATGCTTTCCCGGGCCGCCGAGAGGGTCGGACTCGTGTGGAACCCTCCACCGGGTCCCGAACCCTCGAGGCTGGACGATTGGTATCTCGGGGTGGCGCGTGCTGGTGCTCAGCATCCCACCCCAGTGCCTTTCTTCCCGGAGGTGCATGAGGAGCTCACTGGGACGTGGACGGCACCTTTTACTGCCCGAAACCGCTCCAGTAGTTCCTCCTCCCTCACCACCCTTGACGGCGGGGCAGCTAAGGGTTACACGCGCATCCCGCCGGTGGAGCGGGCCGTTGCTATGCAACTGTGCCCTAACTCCACCTGGCGCGGAGAACCGTGTCTCCCTTCCCGGGCCTGTAAGTACTCGTCGGACTTAACCGGCAAGGCTTACAAGGCCTGTGGGGAAGCTGCCTCTGCCGTACACGCTTTGGCGTTGCTCCAGGTCCATCAGGCCAAGGCACTGAAGGAACTGGACGAGGGTGGTCACGATCCACTGGTGTTCCAAGAACTCCGGCGAGCGACGGACCTCGCGCTTCGTGCGACGAAGGCTACCGCTCGCTCAGTGGGCCGTGCGATGTCCACAATGGTGGTCCAGGAACGCCATCTCTGGCTGTGTCTGGCCGACATGCGGGAGACCGACAAGCTCCGGTTCCTCAACGCCCCCGTGTCCCAGACCGGCCTCTTCGGCGACGCGGTCGAGAACTTTGCCCAGCAGTTCTCGGCTGTACAGAAGCAGACTGAGGCCATCAAACACATCATGCCGCGGCGGTCAGCTGCTGCCTCCACCCCATCGCCGGCGGCTCCTCAGTCTGCTCGTCGCCGGGGGCGTCCGCCTGCGCCCTCCCCGGCTCCCGCGCCGCACCAGGGGCCTCCTCCTAAGCGGCGCCGCGGAGCCAGTCGCAGGCAGAACGCCCCGCCCGTCCAGGGCCCCGCCAAGAAGGGCGGCAAAGCCAGCACCAAGCGGCCCTAGGACGGGCAACCCAGGGATGGCAGGGACTGCTCTTCAGGAGACGATGGCCGCATCGCTCCCTCCCCCGGAAGAGGGCCGGGTGGAAAATCTTTTGTTTTGTTTTGTTCCTGTGTTCCGCCCAAATTTTCAATAAAAGAGCAGTTTCTATCATCTCTGGGTCCGAAGAGGACTCGGAGAGCAGTGGGGGGTCAAAATCCTTACCACTCTCATCCTCCTCTTCTATCGCCAGCTGGCAGCAGTGTACGGTTCGAGAACGCCACCGAGCCGCCTCCCGCACCTCCTGCCCCGTGGAACCAGGTAAGCGCCTTACAGCACACTCAGACCCCGCTGGGGGCTGCCTCCCAGAGAGAGCCCCCCCAGCCAGGTCCCTGTGTTCCACTTCGCTGCCCCACTCCGGGTACGCCTACGGTCCCCTTGGTCCCGCTTGTACGGTCTCTGAGAGCCTGGTTAGAGCTCCCCAGTCCGTCTCGCTGGCTCATCCGGACCATCAGGCTCGGCTACGCGATTCAGTTCGCCCGGCGTCCCCCCAAGTTTCGGGCCATCCACTCCACTACAGTGAGAGCAGCCGATGCCCATGTCTTGCGCGCGGAGATCGCAGTCCTACTGGCGAAGGACGCGATAGAGCCGGTCCCTCCAGCCGATATGAGGTCAGGGCGCTACAGTCCCTACTTCATTGTACCCAAGAAAGGTGGTGGGTTACGACCGATCTTGGACCTACGAGTTTTGAATCGGAGCCTCCACAAGCTACCGTTCAAAATGCTCACGCACAAACGCATCTTCGAATGCATCCGTCCCCGAGATTGGTTTGCAGCGATCGACCTGAAGGACGCGTACTTTCATGTCTCGATTCTCCCTCGACACAGGCCGTTTCTACGATTTGCGTTCGAGGGTCGAGCATATCAGTACAAGGTCCTACCCTTCGGGCTGTCCCTGTCCCCCAGTGTCTTCACGAAAGTCGCGGAGGGGGCCCTTGTTCCCATGAGAGAACAGGGTGTTCGCATTCCTCAACTATCTCGACGACTGGCTCATACTAGCACACTCTCGAGATCAGTTATGCGTTCACAGGGACCTTGTGCTCAGGCACCTCAGCCAGTTGGGTCTTCGGGTCAACTGGGAGAAGAGCAAACTCGCCCCCGTGCAGAGGATCTCTTTTCTCGGTATGGAGTTGGATTCGGTCGCACAAACAGCGCGCCTCACAGAGCAGCGCGCTCAGTCGGTGCTGAACTGCTTGAACACGTTCAAAGGCAGGACGGCGGTCCCACTGAAATTCTTTCAGAGGCTCCTGGGGCATATGGCAGCGGCAGCAGCGGTAACCCCGCTCGGCTTGCTTCATATGAGACCGCTTCAGCACTGGCTTCACGGCCGAGTCCCGAGATGGGCGTGGCATCACGGCACTCACCGGGTGGCAATCACACCGGCCTGCCGTCAGACCTTCAGCCCGTGGTCAGATCCCTCGTTCCTTCGGGCAGGAGTCCCCTTGGAACAGGTATCCAGGCATGCTGTGGTATTCACAGATGCCTCAGCCACCGGCTGGGGTGCCACGTACAACGGGCATGCAGTATCAGGGGTGTGGACGGACCATCATCTGCATTGGCATATCAATTGCCTCGAGTTGCTAGCAGTACATCTCGCTCTGCGCCGTCTGAAAAGACCGCTGCAGGGCAGGGATGTGCTGGTCCGTACGGACAACACTGCGACCGTTGCGTATATCAACCGGCAAGGTGGTCTACGCTCCCGTCGCATGTCGCAACTTGCCCGCCATCTCCTCCTCTGGAGTCAGACGCATCTGAGGTCGCTTCGAGCCATGTATGTCCCCGGCGTGCTCAACCGTGTGGCCGACGAGCTATCACGAGCTGTGCTCCCGGGAGAATGGCGACTCCACCCCCAGGTGGTTCAGCTGATCTGGAGAGAGTTCGGGGAGGCTCAGGTAGACCTGTTTGCCTCCTCAGAGACCTCCCATTGCCAGCTGTTTTACTCCCTGACCGAGGGAACACTCGGCACGGACGCACTGGCACACAGCTGGCCCCGGGGCCTTCGCAAATATGCGTTTCCCCCAGTGAGCCTTCTTGCACAGACACTGTGCAAAGTCAGGGAGGACAAGGAGCAGGTCCTTCTGGTGGCTCCCTATTGGCCCACCCGGACTTGGTTCCCAGAACTCATGCTCCTTGTGACAGTCCCTCCCTGGCCCATTCCTCTGAGGAAGGATCTTCTGACTCAGAGACGGGGCACCCTATGGCACCCGCGTCCAGACCTCTGGAAACTCCATGTCTGGTCCCTGGACGGGACGCGGAGGTTCTAGGTGACTTACCCCCTGAGGTACTTAACACCATCACTTCAGCACGGGCGCCGTCCACGAGACGTGTTTACGCCCTGAAGTGGAACCTGTTCGTCGAGTGGTGTTCTTCTCGCCGAGAAGACCCCCGAAGATGTTCGATAGGGTCTGTGCTTTCCTTCTTGCAGCATGGGTTGGAGCGAAGGCTGTCTCCCTCCACCCTCAAAGTACATGCTGCCGCTATTTCAGCTTATCACGACCACATAGATGGCAAAACAGTGGGGAAGCACGACCTGGTCGTCAGGTTTCTTAGGGGGGCGAGACGATTAAATCCTACTCGACCCCCCTCCATACCCTCTTGGGATCTTTCCCTGGTGCTTCGAGCACTTCAGGATGTTCCCTTTGAGCCTCTGCAGTCAGTAGACTTAAAGCTTCTTTCTATGAAGACTTTGCTACTGGTTGCACTGGCCTCTGTCAAGAGGGTAGGAGACCTGCACGCATTTTCGGTCGACGAATCGTGCCTAGAGTTCGGGCCGGGTGACAACCATGTGGTACTAAGACCCCGGCCTGGCTATGTGCCCAAGGTTCCTACCACTCCCTTCAAGGACCAGGTAGTGAACCTGCAAGCGCTGCCTTTGGAGGAGGCAGACCCAGCCCTGGCTTTGCTCTGTCCCGTTTGCGCTCTGCGTATGTACGTGGACAGAACTCAAAGCATCAGGACCTCAGACCAGTTCTTGTCTGTTACGGAGGCCAGCAGAAGGGAAAGGCTGTCTCCAAGCAGAGGATGGCCCACTGGATAGTGGATGCCATCGCCTTGGCTTACCAAGCTCAAGGCGTGCCCTGCCCGCTCAGGTTGCATGCACACTCCACGAGAGGCGTTGCATCCTCCTGGGCGCTGGCTCGTGGTGCCTCGCTAACATATATCTGTAGAGCTGCGGGCTGGGCGACACCTAACACGTTCGCTAGATACTATAGCCTACGTGTAGAGCCGGTCTCCTCCAGTGTTCTCACCCTAAACGGGTAGAAGCACTGAGAGGCCCAGCTCTGTCGGCTTGCTGCACCCTACTGTGCAACCTTATCGCTCCAGAGTGAAAAACCTGTTGAGTCCTCCAACACCCCTCGGCCCGGACATGGCGGAGCGTCCGGAGCCAGGCCCCTGTCCGCTGAATCCTTGAGAGCCGGACCCGGGCTGGGTTCCATATGTGCGACCCTTCGGGGATCCCATATGTGTATATGTTCCACGGCTGCTCCTAAGTCGGAAGCCCGTGTCTTTCCCTTGGGCTAAGTCACCCATTATATCATATGCAGTACAGCCTTCGGGTTAGTCCATATGTATTTCCACATAACTCTCTGAAGAAAGTGGGTTCCGCAGCGTTCCCCTCCCTCTAAAAAAGGGCACGCTTTCCCAGTGTTATCCAAGTCTCACTGTATGGGTTATAAAGGAACAACAGTGTCAGACACTCTCCGTGTAACCCTCCTCCTATCGTCCTTTCAGGCAAGAAGGTGCAGAGGCTTGCATGGGGCGCTGGATGGGGTGCAGCGACTGTGGCGCTTTGGTAGGGATTCCTATTGGTCAGTCTGACCTACGTTGTAGTGACTGACCGATAGGGAACGTCTCGGTTACATATGGTAACCCTCGTTCCCTGAGGGAGGGAACGGAGACGTAGGTCCCGTCGCCACATCTGCTGCTGCCCGCCGGGGGGCCCAGCTTCCAAGTTTGGCTCCTCAGCAAAAAACTGAAGTGCAATCACACAGCCGCTCGTTATATACCCGCGCTGACGAGGACGCGCAGCTGTTGCAAATGATTGCACGCCAATGTGCATTGGCTTGTTTTAGATTCACTCGAAGTAAATTGGCTCTCTGGCGAGATTCCTATTGGTCAGTCTGACCTACGTCTCCGTTCCCTCCCTCAGGGAACGAGGGTTACCATATGTAACCGAGACGTTATAGAAGAACCATTTCCTTTTCACATCCAATATCCAATAAAATATTTATAGCAAACTAAACTTCTGTATGAAAACAGGTAATAGCAATAAAATAATATATAAATAACAAATAAAAATTCAATAAATATAGCCTTGCAGTATAAAGATATTTATCTCTCTCTCTCTCACACACACACACACACACACAGGCCTATTGCAATCACTTGTTGTATATCAATGGCAAGTTATATTTCTCAAGCAGTTCTTCTCTCATCTGACACATGTCCAGCCAAGCTAAACAGGACAAGTGGAGCATGTGCAGGGAAACAATTAAATAACAATAAAAACAAGTTTAAATGGGTAAATTTTCTATAAATATGTTTGAGTCTTCATTTTCTTTCTGACATAGCCTAGCCTACTTCAGTTCTTGTTAAAACACACCAGACATGCAAATTCTTTGCATTTTGGGCACTTTTTGGATGAAATCATATTTATTTTGTCCATCAAAAGTGTGCTTTCACTTAAATTGAGCGCAGCAAAAATAGATTCGGCGCCAAAACCCACGCTTCACTGTTGGTCACGCGACGCGACGCTCCTGCTCGACGCTCACGCGCTGCTCCGGCTCCCGGTGTGAATGCACTCATTGATTAACATGCACGCCGAACAAAAAAAAAAAAAACGCACTGCACCTTGCGGTGTGAAACGGCCGTAATTCACGAGGTTTCCTACATGTGCGCGTTCCGTGTGCACGTGTGATGCTGATGTTGCGCGATGTTAATCATGCGGCGCCCGAGTGCATTTGACCGGCATAAAATCGGATTATGTCAGACTGACCGGGCCGGCCCGAGGCATAAGCGAACTAAGCGGCTGCTTGGGGCCCCTTAGCCACCAGGGGGCCCCCCAATCGAGTCGAAAAATAAAAAAATATATTTTTTAGATGACTTAAACAAGTGACATAAATGAATGAATAATATGAATGAATGCATGAATGAATAATTAAAGACAAGAAAATTCTGATTTCATGATCAATATACCTGCCTACAACATACTGCTGTGTCTGCCAGCGTTTATGTCATGTGCATAATCTATACACCTCGCGCGATACAATTCGTGCGCAACTGCGCATAGTCACGGTAATGTTAAGCCATGTCACAAAAAAAGGACGTATCCCTCTGGTGCCGAAAATAGAAAGAAGAAAATGACAGAGGAGGAGAAAAAAAGAGCAAGATAAAAGTATGTTTGCATGATTATTTACGGTATCTTTTCAGCAATTGACCCATTCCTATCTACGGCAAGCCCCGAGGGGAAAAATACATTGCATTCACATATACAACGAGCGTCAGTACATCTATTAAGTAACAGACTTTGTTGGATTCTGTCATGTACAATCCAACAAAGTCTGTTACAATAATAAAATAAAATAAAAGATTTTGATGACAGTTACACTGCATTAAGACAGTTGAGAAATAATAATATTTTTACAGTTTTCAACAATAATTGTCATTGTTGAACCCTTGATCTTATTATGTTTCTGATTTCTCAGTTTTGTCATTATTTTAGCAAATCATTTATTTGATATGTTTTGAGACAGTTTGTTTTAAGAAGTTCCAAAGAGTTCGTAAAAGAGTAAAGTAAAAGTTAACACTTTTTTATTTAAGTAGGCTATCTATTTTTTATTAAGTATCCATTTTGGTAACACTTTATAATAACTACACACTATTACTCATTAGTTAAGCATGAGTAAACAGTTAATTCATCATTTATAAAGCATTAATAGACATTAATAAGCAGTTTATATATACAGCTATAAACGCTTTTTTCTTGATTTATAAGCATATCTATAATGTGTTTAATAATTGTATTTTCATACTTTGTTAATGATTAATTCATAATTTCTAAATGAAGCATATCATTATTTACAAACCAGTTATTTAAGAGTTGTCAGTTGTTCATAAGATCACTTAGAAAGTGTAAGTAAACGGAGTAAATTCAGGTAGTTATAAAGCATTTAGTAGTGGTCAGTTAACTATTTTTGTGAGCTCATCTAAAGTGAGGACTAGTTATGCCTTGTAAAGCATTTATAAAGGAGATTTAAAGACTCAGTTCTCTTCTAAACAGAAAAATGAAACAAACACAACACAGTGAAACAGATCATAGGAATATTTACAGCCATTAAATCTCCTTTATAAATGCTTTACAAGGCATAACTAGTCCTCACTTTAGATGAGCTCACAAAATAGTTAACTGAGCACTACTAAATGCTTTATAACTACCCTAATTAACCCTGAATTACAGTAGAAATACATGTTAATAAAGCATTTATTAACACACTAAGTAACTATTACTATATGTCTGAATAATAATATGTATAAATGTACATTTAAATAGTTTATTAATCATTTAGTTACACTTTCTAAGTAATCTTATGAACCACTGACAACTCCTAAATAACTGGTTTATAAACAATGCAATACTTCATTTAGAAATGATAAATTGATCATTAATAAAGTATGAGAATACAATTATTAAACACATTATAGATATGCTTTTAAATCAAGAATAAAGCATTTATAGCTCTATTTATAAACTGCTTATTAATGTTTGTTAATGCTTTGTAAATAATGAATTAACTGTTTACTAATGTTTAAATAATGATTAATAGCGTGTAGTTATTATAAAGTGTTACCTTTATTTTGTATTAATACATAACCTCACTGTATTCATTTATAATGTATAATTATTGCATGATATTTGTGTCAATAATCGTCAAGCACAGGTGACTCCGCGTAGTGGGAGGGGGCCCCCAAATCAAATTCTGCTTAGGGCCCCCAAAAGGCTCGGGCCGGCTCAGCCGGCCGGTCGCCGATCATGGCCGATCACATCTTATAATCACGTGAAAACCGGCCGATTCCGGTCACCAGCCGATCAATCGGTGCATCTCTAATAACTATGTTTTCAGTGGTGTATAAAGAACTTAATAAACCGTAATGTTTTTATTACCTTAGAATGAGACATTTATATCTACATAACCGCGGGAATCCCCTTTTATGAAGGTCGACATATTGTGACGTCATGTTTCTACCGTAGCTGACAGCGAAAAAACAGCGCTACAGAGCGCGTTTCGTCACTACCTTGAAAGAGAAGCCGCAGAAAGCTAGAAGCTATAGCCATAAACACCGTGAGTAGTGACTTTTCCCTTGTCAGTGGTGTAAAATATGTAGTTGGATTGTTTCATGTAACTTAGTTCTTCTCCTTCGCTGTGTTATGGCTTTGCTATGTGGGGATAAATGTGCTGGTTACGTTCGTGAGACAGCTGATTAGTACTCTTGTCATTGACCGTAAAACAGTATGTTACAGGAATCACCAACCCGTCGATCACGGTCGACAAGTCGATCTTGGAAGCATTTTAAGTCGATCGCGAAGAGTTTTCAAAATCAGAGAAAAAAAGCCTATTGTGTGTAGTAAATGGGGTCTAGGGGATGTGGACCTTTGGGCTCATGCGGACGCGTCGAGTTTAAACAAGGCTTTACGCTTTAACCAGCTCAGCCACAGTAACAGCTCATATTAGCCAACTAAACTTTTACTACCCTGTAAAAAAAAATATATAGTTGCATAGTTTCATGTGGTTCTTCTCCCTCGCTGTATTATCGGTTTGCTATGTGGGGAGAAATGTGCTGGTCACGTTTGTGAGACAATCAGCTGATTACTATTATTATATTATATATTAAGACCCTTGATCCTCACCTGACTATGGCTTTGTAAACTTTATCCTTGATGTGGTTTATAATGGACTGTGGTACAGAAACAGTGAAAATTTTACACACTCTTGGCTTACTCTGGCTATTCTCTGCTGTGTCAGACGACGATATGTTTGTCCCATTTTAGCCACCGTAGCTTCTTCGAAAGGGAGGGGTGAGCAGTGGGCTGAGCCCTTAGTGCAACTCGCAACCGAACCGCTAGATGCTGCTAAAAATCACACACTGCACCTTTAATCAAACTTGTAAGTCAAACAAATATCCTCTCCGTACATCACTTTTGACCACTACTATTTTATTAGTTGGTGATTTTGACATACTAAACAAAACTTTACAATGAAGTAAGCAGATCATATGAATTCATACAAATTTGCCACCAGTTCGCTGAAACATATTTACAAATTGCCATTAGATTGTGTTACAATATGACGTTTTGTTTTGGGACACACACTGTTTATGTTATGCAACATAATCATTTTTAGAATTTATTTTTTATTTTATTTTTTTAAATACCAAAAAACCTTTGAATTAACCATTTGATCATGCACAAAACCACTGATGTGAATTGAGGCTGATAAAATTCAGAAATATCCCAATTGAACTGGAAATAAATGTTATACTATTTTTTGGCTTTCTTTCCCATAACCCCTTACAAAAATGTTTCCTGGTTACCACAGATATTAAAAAAATTCCAGAAAAATTCTGAATGTGTCTGACATGGTTTGAATTGAAGGCTTTTATGGTAGGCTTAATATCAATAATTGCAATAGTTTGCCAGAAACTATATGGTTACTATAGTAAAACAGAGCCTATAGAAACAAAACCCCTACATTGGCCTTCTAAATCAAATCTGCATTATCACATTATGAAGACGTTTTATCCAGCTGAACTCTTTCCATTACTGTTGTATGTTAATTAAATGAATCCAAGCTTGATTGAGACAATGTGGAAAAATCGATTATCCATTAGGTAATGTGTGGCTAGCTCTAGCAGAAACACTGATGACCTTTTTATCAAGTGAAAGTCATTTGTGACAATGTGCAATTAGCACAACGATGAACTTGATTAGTGTTTCTGCAGACAATCAATGATAAGAAGAAAGACAACATCAGTTCTGGGACAGGTTTTATATTGCATACATGCCCACTCTTTGGCGTCCAGAGTAATGTATGACCCAGATCATTTTCCAGGCCAGTAATGTCATCATTGTAAAGCAGTTAAACTTTTCCTCCTCTGACTGGAGTTTGTGTTTTCTTGTTTTTCTGTTTAAAGCTGTCTTCTCATTCGTTTTGACTTGACTAATAGACAAGGGCCAGGCCTGAGAGATCTTGGCTACAGTCACTGGATTGCTTTATTGTTCCATCCATATTCTCAACTGGCTTTTCACTGGATTCACACCAGATCTAATTGAAATTATAGAGAGCTGAGCGGGTGTAATCTTGCCAAAGGCAAAATACTTATTAACCTAAGAAGCTGTTTCTTTCTGTCTAATACAATCCGAGGAAGGATTAGGCTTTTTTATTTTCAGCATGCACCTAAAAGTTAAATCAAAGGAAGATTTCAAGCATTTGTTTTTCTCCATAAAGAAAGTTTTGTATATTTGGGTCAGTGGCAATACATTTTATTTTGTCCCATCTATTAAGTTAAAAAAAGGTACAATATGTAGGAATTTTCTAATAAAATATCCAAAAATCACGTGCACAGTGTGATATATTTCCTCCAGTTGTGTACTTACAATATCCCAAAAGTCTCCAAAGATTTTTTATTTCAGAGAAATTCCAATTTTAAATAAGTGGCCGTACCAGAAAAAAATGTCGCCTGTCAATGACGCAATATCCGCGCTATCCTCGGTTTCTGTTCATACTGCCATAGCCATGATGTAACCATGGCGACAGACGTGGACAACTGTGTACGTTTAGCGGCACACAGTTCTCGTTTCTTTCAAACAGACCATGGCAAGCAGACTTTGGCACAAACAAGGAGAACTAAAATGAGGATCAATATCAGCGTGGCGTTTTTGATGTGCCGAGAGCTCCACGTCCGCGACTAACTTGGACTTGACAGAGGTTCACGAGTCACGACTTGACAGCTTTATTAGACAGGTGAGCAAATGTACATAAAACAAATCAATGTTTTATAACGTTAGCTCAACATGATGAAATGTTAGAATATGGTCAGTATGTTATTCTAATGTTTATCTAGCTTAACGTTACTGCTAGTTTCATATAGCAAACAAACTAACACATAGTATACTGTATTTTAACTTTCAACACACATTTAAATGCCGTTTAGTGTGATAGTGTAACGTTAGACCAAGTGAAGCAGCGCTGCGTTACCTCACAAGTTTAATTCAGCCTTCTATCTTTACCGTTTTGACTTCTTTCCTCGCTGTTTTGCTATTATTCTCGTGCACTGACTCTTTCACTAAGCTGAACATCCAATCAGAGTTCCCTCTTTCACCGAAGGCCCGACGCTGATTCAACATGTCGAATCGGCCGGAAAAAAGTCGATGAGGACCGATTTCAGCCGACGGTGCGCAACACACTGAGAAAACTTAGTCGGCCGACGCACAAAAACAGCGCGATGGACGACCGTTGGCTTGGTGTGTTCCAGGCTTAACAATGAAACAACGGAAACAGGAACTAAACAGGAAGTAAAAACACAGGAACAATGGGAACAAATCACTTCAAAATAAAAGTCCTTAAACACAAGAGAGGAATTGGGACACCACTCCCTCTTATGGTACACGGATGGATGGAAATTGTATGATAGACAGAGAGATAGATAATAATAATAATAATAATAATAATAATTCTTCATTAAATTTATATAGCGCTTTTTCTGGGTACTCAAAGCGCTTTACATGGAAGGGGGAATCTCCTCAACCACCACCAATGTGCAGCAGCCACCTGGATGATGCGACGGCAGCCATATTGCGCCAGAACGCCCACCACACACCAGCTTATTGGTGGAGAGGAGACAGTGATGAAGCCAATCAGTATATGGGGATGATTAGGAGGCCATGATGATGGGCAGAGGCCAAGGGGCAAATTAAGCCAGGATATCGGGTTACACCCCTACTCTTTTTAAAAGGACATCCTGGGATTTAATGACCACAGAGAGTCAGGACCTCGGTTTAACGCCTCATCCAAAGGACGGTGCTTTTTGACAGTATAGTGTCCCCATCACTATACTGGGGCGTTAGGACCCACATAGACCACAGGGTGAGCGCCCTCTGCTGGCCTCACTAACACCTCTTCAAGCAGCAACCTGGTTTTCTCAGGAGGTCTCCCATCCAGGTACTAACCAGGCTCAGCCCTGCTTAGCTTCAGTGGGCAACAGGGTGATATGGCTGCTGGCTCTCTCTCTCTCTCTCTCTCTCTCTCTATATATATATATATATATATGACATCTGAAATATATTATGTAATGACTTAAACACTGAATCGACCAGTAACTATTTGCAGTTAGTCATTGCTTATGACAGTTATAAATGCATTCACCTCACAACACTGTAGAGAAACATAGGAACAAACTGTTCATAAATTGAACACAACAAAAACATCTCCTGAGTGGGTTTGGAATGACACTTCAACATGGCTTCCATGATTGTTCTCTCTTCTGTCCCCTTAGTTGTCATTATTTGTGCTGTTTGAAACACTGTAAATTGAAAACGCCTGCTCAGCTCTGCTCATTCCATGCAATATGGTTAATGTGTTCAAGACAGATCACGCTTCTGTAAAGCCAGGCAAAATGCAAAATGTTTGGCTCACCAAGCTATCACAACTCTTATTCTAAAATTGATTAATATTTTCAAAGGTCAAAGAAATTGCACCTTAAAATTATCCCATTACAGATCTCTGCCATTATGAGATTGCCTCTGGCACATTCACTGAAATAAGCCATTATCCACAGAAAGCCACAGAAAGCAGGGAGTCCGTTTTTCATCAGGATTCATCATAACTTATATTGATTCTCGACCACCCTAATTTTAAAAGTTCATTGTGTTAATTAGTCCGTAAACCCAGCAAAGAATGAATTACTTTAAATTAAATTTTACATGACTTGATGGCTCCATGTAACTTTTATTATCTAAAAAATTAAATGTGTTTTTGGACTGTGCAAAGCTTAGTCAACACCTGTAGATGGCTTGTCTTGATGTGTCTGAATCTATTTCTAATTAAGGGCACTTCTAATGCTGATTGGAAAGGAACCTATAGTATGACACTGACACACATGCATTGATTGATTATTTGATATGCAATTTACTGGGTAATAGTTCTACCAGAAAGACTTTGGAGAATAATGTCGTTACCAGTAAACAGCTCAGCAAGCATAATATGATATAAAGTTATTTGGCGTAGGCCCCGTCCGTAGTTCGCATTCCGAGGGTACAGAATCTGCATGTCCTGCCTGAAGGCGAAGGCAGTGGCGCAGCCGACCCCCCCTTATGAGACGGGACCATCCTGGTGGTGGTGTTGGGGAGGGTGGAGGAGAAGGGACATCTTGGTGGTGGAGGGGCGGATGGAGGTGAATGGAAGCGTCAGCATCTGCAAACTCAAACATGTGTAAGTTTCGACCTTTTATACTACGAGTATTTAGAGCACGATTGGATAAAGTGAAGGTAAACGGTGACATAATGATTGAGTCTTCCCGGCAGAGCTTACGCAAAAGCTGCATTTCACTGGCATGAACTGTGCTTGACACAATTCTTTTAAAACTACTTTTTAAAATCTAAAATAGAAGATTTGACCATGAGCATGAACAGACTTGACCAAATCACTCACCGACAGCAGGCATAAATCCAATACACAACAAAGTAACAGGGCAAACAAAAGGGCTTAAATACAGGACTATAGGGATCACCTGACAAAAACAACCAATGAGAACATGACACATGAAACAGGGAAAACACAATAATATGAGGGCAAGAAGATCAAATGACTATGACTAAACTTCTAAATAAAAGACATGAACACTAACAAGACCCAAAACCAACCTTGACACTTGGAACACGGTTAAAGTCATGTCTAAATTTTCCTTTACTTTCTATTAAATGCAAGTGCTTGACTCTGATGAGCAATTTATGAAATTGAACTCTGAAATGTCATCTGAAAACGTCTCAGGTTACGACTGTAACCATAGTTCTCTGAGATGAACGATGACAGTCGTAACCTGAGACGTTCCCTTTCGAGGGAACTTGCGATGCGTCGATGACGCTTTGGGAACGAGAATACCCAAAACGCCAAACTTTCAAGTACCTGAGTGTCAGCCTGTTGTCAACTAAACACTAAGCACCTGGGACCCTGGGGCAGCATCCAGGTCCAAGCTGTAGAACCTCACAAACGTGAGCGGTGAGGACCAGCCCGCCGCATCACAAACATCTTGGAGAGAAACCCCAAATAATAAGGCTTTATTATTGGGGCTTCATAATGAGGCCGCCATACCCCTCGTAGAGTGAGCTCTGACTGCCAAAGGACACGGCTGTAAGCAAGTGAAATAGCCTCGACTATCCACTTACTGACCGTCTGCTTAGAAGCAGGAATATCTTTATTGGGTGATCAAAGAAAAACGAATAGCTGGTCGGATTTTCTCCACAGAGAAGTCCGATGAACAAGTGTCTAGCTTTTCCTGGTCCGAAGAGGTAAAAGGAGGAGGACAGAAAGTAGGGGTGCAACGGATCAAAAAACTCATGGTTCGGATTGTTTCTCGGATGAGAGTCACGGATTGGATCATTTTTCGGATCAGCAAAAAAGACAAGACAAATAAACATAAGTTTTGTCTTTTTGTTTATTAACACTTTTAAATTATTAAATTAAAATATATAAAATCAACTTAAAGTGCACAAGGCATAATATCTTATTTGTAGAGATATTAGGGGGGTTGACTGGTTGACTTACCGAAACAGGCCAATCAGGATGCTCTCTGTCTTACATGCGCACACACGCAAGGTCTCTCGCTCTCTCCCTCGTGCGCGTTACATGGTTTGGAGCACAGTATGTTCTGTCTCGCATGCACGCTCTAGATTCCGGGAGATTTGAACTAATTTGCGGGCATCAGGGAGTGAAATAGCCTCAAATAGCCTCAAATAGCCAAATAGCCTCAAATAGCCTGAAATAGTGAAATAGCCTATATGCAGGAAAAATCATGCATATATCAATATGCAGGATTTTTATAAGTAAATTTTTTTAGGCCAATTCAGCGCAACTCCGGACTGTCCGGCCACAAACCGGACGTATGGCCACCCTACTACACACACCGTCACGGTTTTATCCACCAACCTCTTTCCTTCATCATTTGACAGGGAAGCCAAAATGCTCCCATACACGGGATTTAAATGACGCGGGGCGTTCAAGCTCCTCCATTCCTCCGCTCGCCATGACCACGCTGTGGAGATGTGTGGGGACTGAACATGTGTACAATTTTTTTTTTTTTTCATAAATTAATCCGCGGATCACATGTGTGCCGAATCGAAGATATTGATCTGAACGGATCACGGATCAATGATGATCCGTTGCACCACTAACAGAAAGCCTGCAGCACAATAGGCCTCGGAATCATGGTCGGCACCTGAGGGACGTATCCCTGTTTTGGATATAAGAATGCCTTGACCATCCCCGGTGCAAACTCAAGGCAAGTGGGGGAAACCAAAAGGGCCTTAAGGTCTACGACTCTTTTGAGGGACGAAATAGCTAGCAGAATGATCGTCTTAAAAGTAAGACATTTCTCTGAAACCGAATCTAAGGGCTCGAATGGAGCCCTAGACAGGCCTTCTAAAACTATTGCAAGGTCCCAAGCCGGCACCCTAGTGCGAGTTGCAGGCCTCAGCCTCAATGTGCCATGAAGGAAACATGTGATCAGGGGGTCTCGACCCAACGATGTACCACCCACCAGGGCGTGGAAAGCCGTTATGGCCGCCACGTATACCTTGAGTGTGGATGGACATAGACCTGACGTAAAGCACTCTTGCAGAAACTCAAGTACTGTGTTCACTGAACAGTTAACCGGATTCCACTGACGCTGGTGACACCAAGAAGTGAAAACTCTCCATTTTAGTGCATAAAGTTTCCTCACAGCGGGAGCTCTGGAGCTTAGAATGGTTTCCAAATACCCTGCCGGGGGTGCGATATTGCGCCCCCTGCATGAGACAGAAGGTCTCTCCTGATCGGAATCTCCAATGGAGGGCCGTCGAGGAGAAGAATTAGGTCTGCAAAACAAATTCAGCTCTGCCAGCGTGGTGCTTCTAGCAATAGACTTATTCCATCCTGGCGGATTATCTCCAGAACTCCTGGGAGCAGAGCAACAGGGGAAATTGCGTACAGACGCAGCCTCAGCCACATCTGCACCATAGCATCCAGCCCCAAGGGGGCTGGTTGAGTGAGGGAGAACCAAAGTGGGCAGCGCGTCGTGTACTGAGACGCAAAGCGATCCACTTGTGCCTGTCTCCAGTCCCCTGGCCTCAGCCCCTGCCTCGACAGAGTGTCTGCTCCCATATTCTGGCCCCCTGGAATATACACTGTCCTCAGAGAGGGTATTTTCCTGTGGGACCAAAAATAAGAGGCCACCAGCGTGTTGTCTGTCCAGAGCAACACATGATGGCCCCTCAGGTCTGGGAGGAGATGTCTCAACGCATTGAAGACGACCATCATCTCTAGGCAATTCACGTGTCAAGAGAGATGATGACTCCCCCACAAGCCCTGAGCTGAGCAGCCTTCCAATACCGCTCCCCAGCCAGTGAGGGAAGCATATGTCGAGATAGCAACTCGATGGCAAAGAGCTCCCAACACCAGTGTTTCCTCCATATAACCAAGGCGCGGGGATACTGCCGCGTGATCTTGATCGTACGGAGTGGGTTTCCCCTCTGGGAGAACCCTCTGGTCCTGAGCCACCACTGCAAAGGTCTCACGTACAGCAGGCCAAAGGTTATCACATTGGATGCTGCTGCCCTAAGGCCTAACAGTCTCTCGGACTGTTTCACAGTGCGTGACTGGCCTAGCCTTAGCTGTTTTGTGGCAGTAAGGATAACAGCTACACGAGCGGGCGACAGAACGGCTTGCATCATGACTGAATCCCAAACCACTCCAAGAAAAGTGGTCCCCTGTACTGGAGAAAGCACACTCTTCTTGGTATTGAGCCTCAACCCCAACCTTCGCATATGAGCGAGGACGGCATCTCGATGCCGAACCGCTAACTGTTCCGATTCCACTAGAATCAGCCAGTCGTCTATGCAATTCAGAATGCGTATGCACTGCAGCCTGGACGGGGCCAGAGCTGCATCTACGCACTTCGTGAATGTGTGGGATGATAGAGCAAGACCGAAAGGAAGTACCTGATACTGGTGTTCTTTGCCCCTGAATAAAAAACCTCAGGAACCTCCTGCTGAGGGAGGATATGGAAGTATGGAAGTATGTGTCTTTCAGATCTATCGTGACAGACCAGTCCTCAGATCTGGTTTGAGTCACGATCTGTTTGAGTGTCAGCAACATGGACTTGAGTTCCAGCACCGAACACTCCAACAGAAGAAGATTTAGAAAATGGCGCAGCTCTCCATTCTTTTTTGGAAAAATCAGATAATGGCTGTAAAGCTCTGACGCAATGTCGGGTGAGTACACCTGCTCTATAGCGTTCTTTGCTAGCAGGGCCTTTACCTCTTGCTCCATTACTAGAGCCTGCTCGGGATGCACTACCTTGAGCAACGTTGTAGCCTGGAGGACGAGAACCAAACTGGAATCTGCCTCTTGTTACTAACTGCAGGACCCATAGAGATATATTTGGCAGTAGCTTCTGCGCTGCCAGAAAATCTACCAAGGGAACCAGCCCCTCGAGGCTGGCCTCTGGTGTAGTTGAGACAGCCAGTTCGGGGACCTGAAGCATACTGGCAGGAACTACACGAACAGACTGTTTTCTGAGTCTGACTCAATGTCGAGTTGACACTGCGCCAAAGGCTCGCTGGAGACCGCTGCGCCCCGAAGCACCAAGGGTGGCGGGGTTGGCAGAACGGTCTCGTGAGGACACCGAGATGGAATGGGCACCGTATAATGAGGTGTACACCGTTCCACTCCGGTTGGGGCTGCCCTCACTGGTCTGACGCCGGTGGCGCCATTTCTTTTGAGCCGAAGCCTTCTCAGCGTGAAGAACGGCCCTCGGAACCGGCTTCTGCTGTGAAGGCTTTGGCTGCTGTGGTGTTATGAGAAACTAGACTGCTGGAGCTGCTCACGCCCAGCAGCCCCAGGGGGTTGGACATAGCAAGGGAGATATATTTTAACCGCCTCTGACTGTAATTTGGCCTCCTGGAGACTCCCAACGACCGAATTAACCGCGTCGCCGAAGAGACCAGAAGGATTGATGGGAGCATCAAGAAAAACAGCTGTATCTTTCTCCTTGATCTCCGTCAAATCAAAAGTCATTTTAGGCAAGTCATGCCACTCGGCTGCCATCTTGGCAACGCCTACGGGCAGCTATTTCGGACTAACAAGACCAGGCTCCTATCTAAATGAATGGGCAGAGAGTCAGAACTGCACTTTTACTGGTCACCGGGACATAAAAACTGCTTGTATAGAAACAGCAGTAAAATATGATAAAAATCGCTGAAAAAGTTTGATGACTTTGCCCCAAAATAAGGTTTAAAAGGTCTTTTTCCCCACAGGTTATACGTTTACTACGCATGCGCAAGGGTTCTCGTCTCCGCTGTCGCAAACCTCAACTGTGCGCATGCGTCAGTGGAACCAGACGATAGGCTTACATGTTTCCTGGCTTGACTGTTAAAAGCAGACGATTGGCTTTCCAGCGGGAGAGGCGGGGCATGTGCATACAACCGCCATCTTTGGCGTTACGGATTTTTTCCCTATATAGTTGTATTGAGGATTGAGGAAGTGGCATGTCTCTATATAAATTGTCTCTGGTCAAATTGAGCCAGAGATGTCTCTCAGTGGCCACAAGGGCTCCCATAGACCGCCCGATTGCTCTGGCGGTCTCCTTAATAGCCTAGAGAGATAAATCTTTGGCCCGACGAAGTTCTCGAACCTCATCGGGCTTAACTCCCTCACTTATGTCCAAATCCCCCAGCAGGTCAGCCTGATATGCTTGTAACACTGCCATAGTGTGTAAGCAGGCTCCAGCTTGACCCACTGCCATATATGCTTTTTCCCAGTAGATTAGAAGTAGTTTTCTTTATTGGTTTAGTGAGAAAAGCCGGCGCCTTCAGGGACGATGCTGAACCGGGAGACAGATAGCTCCCCAGCGTCTGTTCTACCCTGGGCATTGCCCCATATCCATACTCTCTCAACCCCCTAATATCTGAATATACATGAACTTGGGGGCTGATACAAGATGAGTAAGGTTTTTCCCATGATCTAGACAGCTCGCTGTGCAGATCAGGAAAAAATGGAAGCCGCCGTGATGGGGGTGAAACAATAGGGGTAAGGAAGCGCTCGTTTCATTTATTTTTATTTTTAGGACGAGTGCCCCTTTTATATGCTGGCCATTCAATATTTAATTTATCTACAGCCTTAGTAATCACCTCCATCAGCTCCTCATACACTGGGGAAAGAGATGGTGAATCCTCTTCCCCCATGACTGTGTCACTTTCAATGCCCAGCATATCTACCTCCTCGGAGGTAGAACAATGAAGCATTGGTCTCTCTCCCTAGGCAGAAGTAACCGTGGCGCGGGCTTCCGATACCGGAGAGAGAGCAATGGATCCCTCGGGAAAGGGAGGATAAAAGATCCTCGAACCCATCTCCACCCCCGTAAAGAGATCCATTTGTGATCCCCAGGAATGCATTCTCCGCGCTGCCTCGGCAGACGCGGGTCCTGCACCCTGAGAACCGCGAACCTGAACACTTTCCTCGTAAAGGGACAGGCGGGAGCGGAGCATGCGAAGCGAAAGCTTCTCACAATGTTGGCAATCAGCCCCCTCGAAGGCTGACACCGCATGCTCTACTCCCAAACAAATCACACAAAGCTTATGTGTGTCCCCACTCGTTAAATAACGCGATCAGGGAGAAACACAGAGTCTGTGCAATTGTTTTGCCATAGTGTTTAGATATATATATCAGACAGACAACAGTAAATATAACAGACAGATAGACACAGATCGCTTGCTGAGGCAACAGAAGCTAATGCCGGTTTGCACCGGATGCGCTTTATCTCTTCCTGGTCATGACGTCACCCACCTGTGACACTCATTCTTTCCATTGGACTAGTTGATATAGATGCTTCAGACACATTCACGCTGGAGGTGGTCCCAAAGCGTCATCGACGCATCGCGAGTTCCCGCGAAAGAGAACCAGTTTTCTCTGTCATTAGTTAGAAATTAGAGGTCAGAAAGCTAATAATGAACTCTTTCTGTTTGAGATTGTGCATGCACATTGTAATAATTGTGTTTAGAGCATTGCAAGGTCAAGCTGCTCTTTATATTAAAGAGTTGTAGCAACCTTCTAACTCCAGCAGGAATCTGAGATCCTCCAAACAGATCTTGTTAGCTGTCACTCGCTCTAGATTAAAGACTAATGGTGACTGTGCTTATGAGGTAGTTGCTCTCCATTTGGATCTAAGATCGTAGACTCTGTGGACATTTTTAAAAAGCAGCTAAAACTCACTTTTTTAAACTAGCTTTTGTCTAAATTCTGACCTTTTTATTGGTTGTTTGTTTTTTTAATGTCTGTTATTCTTATTTGTGCTTTCTCTTTTATATTTTGGATGCACAGAACCTTGTGACGCTTGCTCTGGAAAGGTGCTAGAAATAAAAAATGTCTTACTAATACAGTACATGCAATTTTTACCTGAAGGAGCTATTTCAACCTGATCTAACCTATATTTATAGTGTTTTTGCTAAATAATGCAAGGTTTATTCTGAGATTTAAATGTTTTTAATTTGAAAAAGATCAATTAATGTAGGTGTTGCCACACGAAGAATCTTTAGAGTAACACTTTTTGTTTGTCTACAAATAGAAATTCAATTAATTTGTTTTGCAATTTGAAGAATCTGAATTCATTCTGAAGCCACAATAAATGGACTGAGAATCTGTTTCATATTGCTCTTAATCAAATTTGAAACAAACCAACAACTACAAAAAAAAAGTGTACATTCTACTACACAAACAACATCCAGCAAAATGTTTGTATTTCTGCCCTGGCTAGAATGCTGAGGTTTAATTTGAGTCATCATTGCCTGAGCTGAGGAAAACAGGAATAAATAAACATATTCAAGGTGACAACTAGTTGTCATCTCACTGCGTGCAGGGAGCATGTATGGAATGAATTGTTGAGGGGAACAAATGAGATTGGTGGTGGAGAAAAGGCAGAGCCTGTGATTGGATGATAGATGAGGATGGTTCAGTGGTTTCCTGTCTGGCTTTTGGACTGTGATGGATGGTAAAACCAGGTGTCACCTGGGATTGCCTTTTCCTTACCTCCACTCACACCCTTCTGCAAATTTGCTCTGTCTCGCTCTCTTAATCTCACACAAACAACACCCCCTCCCCCCCCCCCCCCCCCCCCACTATCCATCTCTTCTTTCTCACAATCTCTTTTCCAACTTGTTTGTACTGCAAGGAAAAGCTATAAAAAAGTAATATCGCACCAAATAAGAGAAAAGATATGGAGTCTGTCCAACAATTCCCTGATATGAATGTGTTTTAATTCAAAGCATGAATCCTATTCTCCAGTGCCACAAAAACAAGTCGACAACTTGTTTAACAAGTAATAAGTATTTCTAACTTGTAAACAAGTTAGAAATACGGTGATGCTGACATTCACATGTGGACAAAAATAATATGCACCAATTTTATTAGTTCATCGCTCTGTTTATATGTAAGCAATGATGGGCATAGATGTATTTTTTCTTTACCAGTTATTCTAGGAATTATCGTTAATAGTTAATAGTTACTACTTTGTTAACATCTTGAGCCGACAAACGCTATCAAAACAAAACATTCGCCTTCGCCATGCCGGATTGCTATTTACATCGTGCAATTTGCAAGTGGAAAAACTGAACGCTTCTCCAGAGCGCAAACGGATCTGCTCGTGCGTGAGGTTAAAGCGCACCAACGGGACAAGCCGGATTCCACCATATCTTTATGTACACAATATTAATGAATTTGACATTTTAATCCTTTTATTTGTAATATTTGGCATGTTTGTGTGCTGCTGCGCATCCCAGTGTGTTTAATAAACAGAGTGTACGGGCGTTGTGGACCCGCCTGTAGGTGCACATTACTAACGCGCTCTTTAAATAACAAATAAAATAATGGCGCAGTCTATTTCAGTTGCCTCAAAATAGCAACGCACCAACAATGCGCCTGAACACACCTCGTTTTCAGACCAGCACGCCCATGGCCACAAATGCATTTGCTATTTAAACAACGTGGCGCAGGACGTGAAAATGATAACTGTGTCGGGCTGAATCTAGCAAAAAACACTTGCGTCGTGCTTGGCGCTGCATTGCACCGGGTGTATGATAGGGCCCTATAGAGCATTAAATCAAAATGGCTTAATGTTACCGAATGAAATATCAACCCAGGACGCGCTACAGGACTGTGCAAGCTTTGGGGGTGTTGATGGACTCGATCTACTTAACCTATGTTTTGATAATCGTTCTGAATCCAGACGTAGTCTTTGACAAAAACATGATTTTCTCAGCTTTTTGCTCAAAATGTAGCTTTTTTATGAAACTTACCCACGTTCAAATGTGGATAAAAAAAGAATGCATAAAGCTAGAATAAAACAAAAAAAGGGTCTGTTCTTTCTTTTGATGTATTGCATGTTCTTATATTCATACAACAAAATATTCTGGGGACCATGAAACATTTGCAAAAATGCTGGCGCTGGCTGGGAACTTTTTTCAAAAATGCTGGCAGGCAAAGAGTTAAAGGGTTAGTTCACCCAAAAATGAAAATTAAGTCATTAATTACTCACCCCCATGCTGTTCCAACCCCGTAAGGCCTTCGTTCGTCTTCGGAACACAAATGAAGATATTTATGATTAAATCTGAGAGGTTGATCACTCCTCCATAGGCTGCCTAAGGAAATTAAACTTGACGGCCCAGAAAGTCATTAAAGAAAATGTTTAAATATTCCATGTCGCAACAGTGGCTCAACTATAAGTTTATCAAGCAACGAGAATACTTTTTGTGCGAAAAAACAAACAAAAATAACGACTTTATTCGACTATTCCTTTTCTTCCTTGTAGGCCTGAAACGAGACTTCAAGAGATTTCCACGACGCATGCGCGAGAATTGCGATCTCCTTCAACTACTTCAGTTAAGTTCTCGCGCGTGCGCGTCGTGGAAATCTTTTGAAGTCTCGTTTCAGGCCTACAAGGAAGAAAAGGAATAGTCGAATAAAGTCGTTATTTTTGTTTGTTTTTTCGCACAAAAAGTATTCTCGTCGCTTGATAAACTTATATGACTTTCTGGGCCGTCAAGTTTACTTCCCTTAGGCAGCCTATGGAGGAGTGATCAACCTCTCAGATTTAATCATAAATATCTTCTTTTGTGTTACGAAGACGAACGAAGGCCTTACGGGGTTGGTACGGCATGGGGGTGAGTAATTAATGACTTAATTTTCATTTTTGGGTAAACTAACCCTTTAATAATAAAAACTATAAAAGCAACTCACTGATACTAAAATAACACGGGGCCAAGACACAATAAGAGGGCCAAACTACTCTCATCATCAGTGCTATAAAGTAATGCAGTTTAATTGGTTTGGTTAAAAACATATGCACACAGATGTGAACAAGTGAATTATTTAGATGCTAATTGTAACATTGCATTGAAAACAAAGTCATTGGCACAAATGTGTTATTCCATTGGCAACAGTATAAGTCCACATGCTGCCACCACATTCCATTTCAAAATGGATAAATATTTCAGCATCACTTTGGGGTTCCATGACTGATATGGCTTTGAGAAAAGCTCATTGTTTGCCTTATTGTTTTCCAGGTCTGTGTTTATGGAATAATAATTGTTTGCCTAAAGCTTCTGATTGCTGGGACAGCAGATACGTCTTTATAATGATACAATATGATGTGATTGACCTTTATTTTCCTGGAAATTCTTGGTGGAATAATGCTGATCTACTCGCTGTGATGAAAAATGAATATTGTCAGATTGATAATGACATCAATGCTTTTGGTTCTTAGTTAATGTAATCGCAATTTGTTTAATAGCTGGTTAGAGTAATTATTGTTTTCATTTATCAAGCATAGCCAAGAATGGAAATAAATCCTATTTTAATTTTCTACAGGCCACTAACTATTAAAGTCCCCATGAATTCAAAATTGACCATACTTACTTTGTTTGCCTAAATTGATCGTTTGGTGGTGAATAATTCATCCATGCAAGTCAATCCACACAAAAAAAATTTTTGGCTTCGTAATCTTTAATCAAAATCTGAAATTTCCCCTCCCCTCTCCATTGGAGGACATTTCCTGATGACGTAGGTTTGACGGTTTGGGTGTCTGCTTAACATCCGTAACCACGCCCCTCCAACTGACAGTAGACAGGGAGAATGAAAACACCTACTTTTCTAGATCCAATCAGGTGCTAGTTGGAAAAAAAGCCACGCCCACTATTTTGCCTCATTTAGTATTCCTTTATATGCGACTGTGACCTTTATATATAAAAGACCTCATTAGAATGATATCTCAAAGCATTCTGAGGGAAAACAGGCCTTTGACAATGTCTAATGATAAGATGAATGCATGCTATATTAAGAATTTAAAAAATGTGTGTGAATATGTTACAATCATCATGAATAGAATCCCTCCTCATTGCTGTTCCTTTCAGAATCTTTCCTTTTTATCTTCTGATAACCTTTCTTGTTCTCCTGGTGTGCCTTTAACCCTCAGAAATGATGCCGTTAGAAGAGAGATTGTGTTTGGTGTCTCTCTCAGATGATTTGTCTCATGTGTCACCTTCAGTTGGAGTGTGTGGAGAGAGTGATATTCAGCCCAAACACGAGGCACTGGGCTTGTCACACTCTGTTAGGGTTGGCTGATGTGTTAAATGCCAGGTGATGTGCGCAGACTGGCAGCTTCTCACACCCCCTCTACAATGATGATACTCTGACATCTGTTACGTTCAAAGTCATCTCACTTCTCTCATCTCTCTCCCTCTCATCTCCACCTCTCCTCTTGTCTTTTGGCTACTACATTTGCATTCAAATCCAGAAAATATTGTCAATTGCACAATGGCATATTGCACATTACTTGATTGAATTTAATAATATTTTTGACATTGTGATAGAATTTGATTTGGGAGTCCCCAAATAGCAGTGAAAATTATAATTAGGGTTGCCAACTTCAGAAAAAAAAAAGCGGGACAATCGTGGTTCTTTACAGGAAAATAGGGGACACTCAAAATATTTGTAGGCTACTGTAGCCTATCACACAGTATATGTAATTTTAGGTTCGTATGTGTTTAAAAGGTTCTCAGACATAAACACATTTGTTTTGCTTAAACTATTCATGTACAATTTAATTCTAAAACCAATTTTAAGGTCACACAAAAAGTCACATTACACACAAACAATTCAAAATAATAGCATATTATCTGAAATCGAAAGCTTTTGTAACATTATACATGCTATACATTTGAAAGTAATTAAAGAAAGTAATAGCCCACTTTTATTCAGCAAGGACGCATTAAAGTAGCCTAATCAAAATTGACAGTAAAGACATTTATAATGTTACAACAAAAGCTTTTTTTTATTTCGGATAAATCTACTTGAACCTTCTATTCATCAAAGAATCCTGAAAAAAAAAAAAACATTAATAATAATCAGAAATGTTTATTGGGCAGCAAATCACATCAGCATATTATTCCCTCAGGAAGATGATTAATGTTTTCTTGCGTGGCTGGATGTTGGACTCATGAACAATAATCTCGTTGTCTGAATTCGCCAAAACTGATTTGCCGAAATCAAAACCTGGCCGGACAGTGAAAGGGATTTGCCGTTAGCGCGAGTCCGGAACGAACCGGGAGCGACCAGACAGCAGAGGATTCTGTTCGCAAATAAAACAATGATTTGTCCCAAAAGAATAATTAATTCTCAATTTAGAGTTTGTTATTCGTATGGTCTGATGCGCATGAGTGTGGGCTGTGATTGGATGATGACCGGTGTCGTAATCATTCTCAAGTGTCGTGTTGGTGTTGTATCAGTCAGTGGTTAGATCAGCGTATCAGTCAGTGGTTAGATAAGCGTAGCAGTCTATTTAATCGGAACAAGGGAGCCCCTGTACGGCACAAATACATTAGACCCAAAATATGGGACGTCCCGGCTAATTCTGGACAGTTGGCAACCCTAATTATAATGATAAAGTTTGCTTTAAGCAGTCAGCAAGACAATACAGTATGGAAAGCCTAAAATATATAATAATTGCTATCTTTATATTGTGCAATTGTGATTTTATATGTAAGGATCCACTGTAGGCAAGTTGCAGCTGAACCCATGTGCAGTTGATTAACATAAATCTGAACCCATACAAAATAAACAAAGACTTGACTAGAAACATGAACATAAACTTGAACTAAACAAACTCGGTAACATGGAACAAAGCTAGACATGAGACAATGGGAACATGTGGGGTATATAACACAGACTAATGACTTACAAAAAACACCTGTGAACAATCAGACAATGAACCAATGAGAACATACAGATAAGACTAGGGAAGCACATGACATGATCACATGACTGGAAGGGAATCATATAACAAACAGGAACTCTGGCTTTGTCTGAAATCACCCCCTATCACTCCGCTAACATAGTCCAGTTAAAGGATTGAATGAAAACGGGTGATTGAATTCATTTGACAAGCAACTCTCACAGTGCATTATGGGTATTCTCTAGCCATTGAGCACACATTGGTTGTACACTTCTTATTGCAGTGCATTATGGGATTGAATGAGTCAAGTTTCTATTTCTATAGCGCTTTACATTACAGATTGTTTTACAAAGCAGCTTTACAGAGATAACAGGAAAATAATGCAACAAAGTTTGTTTCCAGAAGAAAATAGCATCACAATCCAGCTTAAGTAAGTTCAGTGATGTTTCATTTTTGTTGTAAAAAAGTTAGTAATTTAGTTCATTTATATATATAGCCGCTCTGGAGAAAACCGCGATGTCATCGTCCAGCTCAGTTCAGTTCTCATAATGGTGTCAATGCAGGCAGATCAATATTATTGTTGAATATTAAATTAAATGTAAAACTGAATGTCCCCAACTAAGCAAGCCAAAAGCCAATGAGTGCAGTATTACGTCCAATATGGTTTCGACACCACTACAAATGCCTGTTCCCTCTAGGGCTGGGTACTGAGTTCGGTACTTTTTAGGTACCGACCGAATTGCCTCGATTCTACCGAGTATCGAAACTGTAACATGTCTTGTTTTTCGGTACTAAATTTCGGTACCTAAGTGGTTAATCTCGTCAACGCCAGTGAAACAATAAGCATGCAGCATGAGTGGCGGAAAAACACTAGTTTACCCGGCTCCCCAGAGACGTGGCTCGTCGCGCGTGAGGCTGTAGTGTGTGTGTGTGTGTGTGTGTGTGTGTGTGTGTAAGCGTCCCAACCCAGATAGATAGAAAATATGTGGAAATGATCCAAAGTGTGCCTATGTGCCAGACTCGATGCCAGAAGCACGCGATGCAATATTTTCGACAAGATAATTGCTGCCAAGACCGGTAACACTGTAAATCTGATAAGGCACTTAGAAGCGCACAGAATACACTTGAGAGTGATGGTGTGTTCACACCGAACGCGAATAGAGCGTCAAATACGCGTTTAAATATGAAGAAAATGTTTAAATATTCCATGTCACAACAGTGGCTCAACTATAAGTTTATCAAGCGACGAGAATACTTTTTGTGCGGAAATAAAACAAAACTTTATTCGACTATTCCTTTTCTTCCTTGTAGGCCCTGAAACGGGACTTCAAGAGATTTCCACGACGCATGCTTGAGAATTGCGATCTCCTTCAACTACTTCAGTTAAGTTCTCGCGCGTGCGTCGTGGAAATCTCTTGAAGTCTCGCTTCAGGCCTACAAGGAAGAAAAGGAATAGTCGAATAAAGTTTTGTTTTATTTCCGCACAAAAAGTATTCTCGTCGCTTGATAAACTTATAGTTGAGCCACTGTTGTGACATGGAATATTTAAACATTTTCTTCATTGACTTTCTGGGCCGTCAGGATTCATTCCCTTAGGGAGCCTATGGAGGAGTGATCCAGCTGTCACATTTAATCAAAAATATCTTCATTTGTGTTCCGAAGACGAACGAAGGTCTTACGGGGTTGGTACAGCATGGGGGTGAGTAATTAATGACTTAATTTTCATTTTTGGGTGAACTAACCCTTTAATAAACAATTAAAATATCTCCTTGCTATTGTTTCCCGACACATCCATAATCATTAGCCTACTTTTGCCTGTGCTTTGCGGCAAGCTTCATGTGTGCTGTGCTGATCGCGAGGCATAGAAAGCAGCTATTAAAGCAGCTTTACAGAAAATGCATGTGTCTAAATTACAATTTAGAGTGATCTGATATCAGAGGTGACAGTGTAATGCATTTCAATTAATTTTCATTCAGTTTCATTGTTAAACAATGCATTAAGTTAAGGCAGAAATAATGAGCTCATTGAAGTAAAGAATACATGTTGTTAAATGATTAGGAAACATAAAACTTTAGCATTGGTGCTATTTTACATACTCAAAATATGAATGTAAAAAAGTCAACAAACTGAAAAAAAACAAAAATAAAAATCAGGTAATGTTATATTGTTAAAACTGGTTACATAAAATTGGTATCGAAAAAAAGTATCGTTCAGGAACCGGTATCGAAGTCAAGGTATCGGTATCGAACATTTTGTTACGATACCCAGCCCTAGTTCCCTCAAACAGTGCCCTATTTAAGGGTATAGGGGGTGATTATGGACACACCCCATGACAACTACAAAATAATGAAAACATTAACGTGAACCAAAACCAAAACTTGACATTATATATCAGAAATGCTACTTCTCATAACTGTGCCTATCACCATTGCGATTTTATTTCTCGTAATTGTGACATTATACATCACGATTGCAACTTAATTTCTCATAATTGTGACTTCATATCGCACAGTTGTTACTTTGTCACAATGTAACTTTATTTTTGTATTATATGCCTAATTTTTTACTTTTTTAATTAATACATTTGATACTTTTAATTTTGTTTAATCTAATCATTAATTTAAAGAAGGTCAACTGAAATCTGACTTGATTTAAATTAATTAATTTCATTCATTCTTTACTTGTGCTATTTATTGGTAGACCTCTCAAAAGACCCGAGTCACTTCAAGCACTGATACCAGGTATAGTTTTTGTTTTGTGATTACTTCAGTTGAATTCTGTCGTAGTATTGTTTTGAATGTTAGTTTATCTGTGACTAGAGTCTGTACACAACTGTGATTGGGCCAGATGCTCGTTTAACAAGCATCATTTGCCTCAGAAGCAGAGAGAGCTGGAGATAGGGAGGTAATTGCCATCTGGTGCAAATTACTCAACAGAATCATTTTTAAGACAGCAGCATACGCTTTTACAACTGTTTATGAGTCCAGTTGCGTGTTTGCAGTTTTACATGGAAGTTTAGTCACTGCTTTCATTCAGTAAGATTTCGGTCATTGGTCATTGTACACTTCCTATTTATTTGTTTTAAATGTGAATTGACTTTTTGGGACTTTAATAATTTAGGGAAAACTACAGGAATTAGTTAGGGAGAGTTTCCAGATTGATTTGGCTTAATTTGAAACCATTTTGTCTCAGTTTGTCATCCATTTAGACTCACAGGGCTCTCAAGTTTGTTTTGAAGATAGGCAAGAGTGCAATCTGCACCGTATCCTCCTCTGTCGTCTCCTCTAATACCCTTTTGCCACCCTCTCTGGGCCAGCATCCTCTAACCTGGCCTTTTGAGGGGGCTTTCCTCTCAGGGCGAATGAGAGGATGCATAATTGCTTTTTACCTGACATCTTTGAAAGACAGATGCAATGATTAATGCATCTACGGCCAGGATATAATAATAAAATATGATATGATTTAAAAAGTGACCTATAACATTGACTATGCAATACACTTTAATTTATTTAGTGCTAATAAAATTATTAAGCCTATTTTGGAGAGAGAGAGAGAGATGTTTATAATGTGACAATATGTCAGTCATCTTGTGATAACGAAAATATGACAAGGCCTAGACTACTTGTTCTGAGCAGGTGTTGTCAGGGAACAGGCTGTAAAACTGTTGGCCAAGTTACAGCCACTCATGAAAAACTGATGCTAATTATCTGGGAAACATTCTCTAACAGCAGTCAAGACTCAAGTTGTCATTGTTTCTGTCAAACAAGTTGTGAATTTGTTGTAACATTAAAACAGGAGATCATGACTTACTCTGTGCTCAAAGTGATGCTCGGAGCTCCAGTGGTTTCCTCTGTGGGTGAACGATGTTGTAGCAGAATCACGTGAACAGTTCCAGGATATGCTTTTTTTTCATTGGTTGTTGCATTAAATCTTACCCAGATACAATAGTGCCATTTTCTGATTGGCTCGTGTGTAGCCCCTTTCTTTTTTTTGATTGGCTGATAATTGGCAGGCTCAACTAAGAGCTCCGGGGAGACGCGCTTGATTCCTGCCGGTTCCATAGTGAGAATTAAATATAATAAACAGGCATATTAAATATATTATAAATAGTGTTTCCGCATGAGAAATACAATGTGTGGTGGGAGTGCGTGACAAAAGACCGAAATGAGTGACTCAATGCATGACACGAGAGCCCTGGACTCAGAATTCAGCTGTTCTGTTGCATTGTGCTGTCTCTTATTTTTAACCTGTTAAGCTTCAACCCCACTTTTGAAAAATCCCCAGAAATGGCATACCCAAACTGAAACAGATACAGTTCATGTAAATGTGGAATTAATTAGTCATAATGAAAAAAAATAATTAAAAATGTCTTCAAAGTTTTGTAAACTTATTAGAAATGTATTTTTATAAAACATCTTCATGAAAATAAAATTGAAGTTGGCATTGTATCAATCTAGAAATGCACTGCAACTAAAGCCACATGTCTGACCATGTTATATTTAAAATTTGAAGAAGATAAGTCTAAAACTCTGCATTTAGTTAAATGTTTTTCAAGATCATGTCATATGAATTTATTTTGATTAGACTCTACAATGCAAACTGATGTTTATTGTCATCTTCTAGCATCTATTCAGTCTATTGTCTCTATTGTTTTGTGGTGCAAACGAGCCCCATTCAGTGTCAGTCTCCCCTGCACACATTCACACCTCTCCGGCCTGGTTATGGCTCTAAATATGCTTTTCTTTTGTCTGCATTATAATCACCAATGACTGGCTATTCACACTGTTTCAATCCCTTTTTTCTTTTATCAAAGTTCTCACTTCACATTTGAAACTGTATCAAATGCCCTTTTTGAAAAAAGAAACATTTCAGTAAGCATTCCTATTTAGAAAAAATCATAAAAATAACAGCTAACGTGCTAGCAGGTGCACCTAGAACTAGCTAGAATGTTAGCTTAGCACACCATCAATACACGACAATTTATGAGATTAAAACCATGTTTGTGCTTCAAACTTACTTTATAACGCAAGTCGAGTGTTTTAAATAACCTTCTGTGATCTGATTTGGCTTCAGATGAAAAAAAAAAAGGCAAATATTTTATTTTATAGTGTTCTGCACAATGATAAAGTCGATTAGCATTACATTATAAATGTAATCTATTATTATGAAAATACCTGACATGGCTCGAAGAACACAGGTAAATCAAATATCATTGCAATCATGTGTATTGTCTTCAAAACATCTTTATCTGCATGTTACAGCGATCTCTGGAAGCTTTGTTTGTGTCAGGGACTTCCTGGAATGTCACATGGTTATGGCACTTCTTCATGTGTTCCATATCAGAGCATATGAGCGGAGTGGAGTGGTGAGAATCTCAGCTCCTCGCTCGCGGAACTGCTCACCCCTCCGCTCCGCCGCTCAAAGCCACATCAGGCCGCTCCGCTTATTATCGCTTTGCGCTCAACGCAGTTTGCTTCGCGCTCCACTCAAATCGCCCCCCCGCTCGCTCCAAAAAAGGAAAAAAATGTGCACGTAGGCTACTTAACTTTTAGCTTAGGCCACACGGCTTACCTACCTCCCAAAGAACTAAAGACCAACAACAACATTTTCCAAATAGAAATGTTTTATTTCAAATTGTAAATTAGGCCTAGCCTATGTAAGAAATATAGCCTATACAAAAAGTCCTGTAAAATTAAACGAATAAATTGACCTAATAATATGAATAAAAATGATATAAACAAAAATGTACTGTGGTAGCCAGAAGGAAACATGGCCCTCACAACACAGCACAATCACCTGCAGCACCATGGAGAGCACCATCAGAGGAAGACACAAGGTTGAGGCTACACAATGAGGTTCAGGACCAAGGATAGCTCCACACAGGTGTGCACAGTTTCCCCCTCTGACAGGGAACCTCAGCTGCAAGCTGTTGGGCCAATTAGCGGCCACATAAGAGAAAGCTAAGCAGCCACAGTAGGGGAGAGAACAAAGGAGGTGAACACACACTGAGTGCAGACTTGACCCACTGGAAGATAGAGGCCTAGGGAGGATGTGAGTAGCCTGAATGACATCTGCTAACGCTACACTTCTTCTGCCTCCCCTTTAGATATAAATTTGATGCCAAAAGGAGCTACCGAAGAAAGAAGGAAAACCTGAGCTACAGTTTTGTCCCCTTCCCCCTCCCACATTATTGAAGAATAAAAGTTAAGTTTGTTGCATTGAAACTCTGCCTGGTGAATTGTTTTGAGTTAAACCCTCCAATTCTGGCCCGTGAAGGCTACATATGGTGGAGAATGCGGGCAAGTTGAACCTCGCACTGGATTCCGACTGGGCAGACGAAAAACTATAAGAAAATGGAGGAGGCCCTGACCGCCATTCTGCAGGCTCAGACCACACTGAACGCTGCAGTCACCGAGCTCTGCCGAAGGACTGAGGCACACGGTAGGAGACCCCAAGATTACCTGACCAAAATGACTAGAGAAGATGATGTTGAAACCTACCTCGATATCTTTGAAAAAACGGCCCAAAGAGAGAGATGGCCCCGGGCAGACTGGGCGAACCTGATACTCCCTCTGCTGACCGGGGAAGCACAAAAGGCCTGCCGCGACCTCACCATTCTTGAGGCAACCAATTATGACGTGGTCAAGAGAGCAATTCTCGCCCAATATGGACTCAGCCTGCCTGCCAAGGCTCAGCGTGTCCATAGCTGGGAATACCAGGCATCTCTTCCAGCACGCGCACAAGTGACCACGCTATCCCGCATGGTGAGAAGCTGGCTAGAGGAAGGGGATGGACCACCTGCTGTGGAAAGAATAGTGATTGATCGGTGCACACATGGCCTGCCTGCCGATGCAAAAAAATATGTGGCTCAACAAGGACCACAAAATGTGGAGGCTTTAATTGCACTCCTAGAAAACCACCAGGTGACTGTGAACTTGTTGAAAACAGAAACAAATAAAAACCCCTCTTGGAAACCCAGGCAAGAGCCTCCTAAGAAGTACCCCGAAGCGGTCCGGGCAAGGCCACCAAAAGCCCAAGGAAACTGGAGAGATGAGAGGCCTCCACGAGATCCTGTACCGTTCCGATGTTTCACATGTGGAAGGGAAGGACACCTGGCTCGGGACTGCCCAGGCAGAGAGGAACTCATGCCCACGGCCAGTACCTCAGAATCATCAAGGCTCCAATGCCATTTCCTCACAACCTGCTGGGCCCATGAGGGCGTAGCGGCCCCTAGGGTCCCTGTTAAGATTGGGGGCAGGGACACGGAAGCCCTTATAGACTCGGGGAGCATGGTGACACTGATTCAACCAAGGTTTGCAGGGCCCTTCAGGGGAAGAGAGATCTGTGTCCTGCATTCATGGGGACTCCAGAAACTACCCCACTGCAGAAGTAAGCATGGTTACCCCCCGAGGGCAGTTTAAAATACGAGCAGGGGTTGTGGATCACTTGCCAGTCCCTGTCCTGCTCGGCCGAGACTGTCAAGCGTTTTCGGCCTACTGGACAGATCGAACTGCAGAAGGAAAAAGACCTACCCGACGCAGACGAAGAGACCGTCTATCCAATCACCGCCCATCGCTAACCACTGCAGGGGCCACAGACACAGAAGCAACCAGCCCTGAAGAGCCCACCAGTTATGATCAAGGTATGGAAGATGGTTCCAACCCCACTGCCACTGCATCAGAAGATCCTGAAGGTGTACAGATACTTGACGACATAGAATCCCATGAAGTATTTTCTGAATTTCCCCCAGCAGAAACCCTCCAGGGAGGAAGGCTAGGACGGTTCGGCACTGCTCAACTACAAGACCCGGCACTGAGCCAAGCCTGGGGGACTGTGCAGGTAGTTGAGGCGCAGCTACAAGACGGGGTGAGTAGACTCACGTACCCACATTTCATGATCAAGAATAAATTGTTGTATAGAGTGGATCAGCGAAGGGGTGAAATTGTAGAGCAGTTGTTGGTCCCCAAGCCGTATGCCTCTAAAGTGTTGTATTTAGCCCACACTCACCTGCTGGGAGGCCATTTGGGGGTGGAAAAAACCTACGAAAGAATCCTCACCCGTTTCTATTGGTCCGGCGTCAAGAAGGCGGTTGAAGACTATTGTCGTCACTGTGCTAAATGCCAGCTCCACAGCCCCAAGGTAACATATCGAAATCCCCTTATTCCTTTACCGATTAATGAGACCCCGTTCAGCAGGATTGCGCTGGACATTGTGGGACCCTTGCCAAAATCCAACCGGGGACACAGATATATTCTAGTCATCCTTGACTACGCTACCCGGTTCCCAGAAGCGATACCTCTCCGGTCAGCCACCTCAAAGGCTGTGGCCAGAGAACTGGTCCAACTCTTCAGCTGGGTGGGGATAGCAGACGAAATCCTTACGGACCAAGGCTCGTGCTTCATGTCTACCGTGATGAAAGAGACCTGCCGACAAATGAATGTAAAGCAACTCAGAACCTCCATATTCCACCCCCAGACTGATGGGCTGGTAGAAAGGTTTAACAAAACCCTTAAACAAATGTTAAAGAAAGTAATTGATGTTGATGGGAAAAATTGGGATCAGCTCTTACCGTATGTCTTGTTCTCTGTTTGAGAAGTCCCACAGAGTTCCACTGGTTTCTCACCCTTTGAACTCCTCTATGGACGACCAGTGTCCTCTCCCCTGTAACCCCAGACGTGAAGACGGGTAACCAGCTCTCCCCTAGACAAAAGCAGGAGTTACGAGAGCTTTTGTGGCGGAACTGTGATGTCTTCTCTGATCTCCCGGGACAGACCTCTCTTATAGCCCATGATATAGTAACAGAACCTGGGAAGGTTGTTAGAATTCGACCTTACAGGATTCCAGAAGCTAAAAGGGAAGCCATCCAGAAGGAGGTAAAGAAAATGCTTGAGTTAGGAGTGATCGAAGAGTCCCAAAGTGCTTGGGCAAGTCCCATCGTCTTAGTCCCAAAACCAGATGGAAGCACACGATTCTGCAATGATTACAGAAAATTGAATGAGATTTCACAATTTGACATTTACCCTATGCCAAGAATAGATGAGCTGATTGAACGGTTGGGCCCCGCACGATTCATCACAACCCTGGACTTGACAAAAGGGTACTGGCAAGTACCTCTAACCCCTCAAGCAAAACCAAAAACCGCCTTCTCCACTCCTGAGGGAGCCTTTCAATACCGAGTTCTTCCTTTTGGGGTCCATGGGGCACCAGCCACATTTCAAAGACTCATGGATAGAGTCCTCCGTCCCCACCAGCAATACGCTGCCGCCTATCTGGACGACATCGTTGTCCATGACAAGACTTGGGAAGAACATCTCCACCACTTAGAGGCTGTCTTACAGGCATTAAGGTCAGCGGCTCTCACGGCAAACCCCAGCAAGTGTTCACTCGCCCAGGAAGAGGCCAACTATCTGGGGTACACTGTTGGGAGGGGAAATGTGAAGCCCCAACCTAAGAAAATTGATTCCATACTCACCTGGCCCTGGCCTCAAACCAAGAAACAGTTAAGAACCTTTCTCGGGCTAGTTGGCTACTACCGAACATTCATCCCTGGCTTTGCCACAAAAGCAGCCCCCCTAACTGAATTGACTCGCAAATACCTCCCAAATCAGGTAAAGTGGACAAGAGAAGCAGAACAGGCCTTCGCCGCACTAAAGCAATCCCTCTGTTGCGAGCCCATCCTGCAAGCCCCAAACTTCAACAAACCCTTTGTTCTACAAACAGACGCCTCGGAGGTAGGGATTGGAGCCGTCCTATCTCAGTTGCAGGATGGTATGGAGCACCCAGTCATGTTTATTAGTCGTAAGCTACTGCCCCCTGAGAAGAATTATGCCACAATTGAAAAGGAATGTTTGGCGGTCAAATGGGCTATTGAGAAATTGAGGTATTACCTGTTGGGCCGAAAATTTGTCTTAGTAACCGATCATGCCCCGCTGAAATGGATGTCTCAAAACAAAGGGAAAAATGCACGAATCACTCGCTGGTTTCTTCACTTGCAGGACTTCCAGTTTACAGTGGAACACCGGGCTGGGAACTCTCATGCAAATGCAGATGCCATGTCTAGGAGGCATGACTCCTCTGGGACGTACACTCCAAGCGGAAGCTTGGAGCTGGAAAAGGGGGTATGTGGTAGCCAGAAGGAAACATGGCCCTCACAACACAGCACAATCACCTGCAGCACCATGGAGAGCACCATCAGAGGAAGACACAAGGTTGAGGCTACACAATGAGGTTCAGGACCAAGGATAGCTCCACACAGGTGTGCACAGTTTCCCCCTCTGACAGGGAACCTCAGCTGCAAGCTGTTGGGCCAATTAGCGGCCACATAAGAGAAAGCTAAGCAGCCACAGTAGGGGAGAGAACAAAGGAGGTGAACACACACTGAGTGCAGACCTGACCCAACCACGAACTGGAAGATAGAGGCCTAGGGAGGATGTGAGTAGCCTGAATGACATCTGCTAACGCTACACTTCTTCTGCCTCCCCTTTAGATATAAATTTGATGCCAAAAGGAGCTACCGAAGAAAGAAGGAAAACCTGAGTTACAGTTTTGTCCCCTTCCCCCTCCCACATTATTGAAGAATAAAAGTTAAGTTTGTTGCACTGAAACTCTGCCTGGTGAATTGTTTTGAGTTAAACCCTCCAATTCTGGCCCGTGAAGGCTACAGTAAATAAAAGTTTTAAAAGTAAATGAACTATTAGGCCAGAATTTTGATAGCTGAATTTTTGCGCAACGCGCACAATTTAAATTTTAATTATAGCCTATCCATTGTACACACAAACTGCTGTAAAATTAAACGAATAAATGGGCCTAATAATATAAATAAAAATTATATAAACAAAAATATAAAAAAAATATTGGCCTACATAAATGTTTTAAAAGTAAATTAACTATTAGGCCAACATTTTGATAACTAAACTTTTGCACAGAACGCACGATTAATTTAAATTGGCTTATATAAATTGTACAAACAAATTGCTGCAAAATTAAATGAATCAATGGGCCTAATTATACAAATAAAATATACAGGCTATAGGCCTACTGTAGGCTAGCCTACATCGAAGTTTTAAAAGTAGGCTAAATGAACTATTAGGCCAAAATTCGTATAACTGAACTTTTGCGCAGAGTGCACGTGGATTGCGATTTAAATTGGCTTTTGTTGTCAAACTTAAAAAAAAAGAAAAAAAGAAAATGAATTGCTTTCCTTATCTACAGTTCTTTTGAGTTCACCTTCAAGAACACAAGTTTGGAAAATGTCTAGGCTTCTTCAGACTCATGCGGTGGTTGCGGAGAAAACCCTCTCTGCGCTCAGAGACCCGCTTGGGATGCTGAACACAATGCGAGCTTCTTTAGCCAGGCTGGGAAAAGACGTGGAGTCAGACTCGTGGTGTGAGCGGAACGGAGCGAAATTGGAGCGGGAAATAGGGCGACGCTCCGTCCTTTTAAAAATGCCGCTCTGCGCTCCGTCCAAGATTCGCCCGCTCGCGCTCCCCGCTCGCTTCCGCTCCACTCCGCTCACATGCTCTGTTCCATATATGGACAATATACTGTGCATAGAGCGCCGGCGCCCTCAGGCTGCCAGTATGGATTGAAAACACAGTACATCTGAGTATCCAGCGCTCATAATGTTTACATCGACACATTTGGGTATAAATTCAATAAACATTATTCCTGTCTATAGAAATGATGTAAACCTATGAGACTCTATCAATATTTCTCCACATCTGCACATTGTTGAGCTAAAAGCCCTGAGGGACGTTGTTTTGTCAAGCGCTGTCATGACGACACCACAGGAGGTTTTTTTTCTGAATGGAAGCGGCTGATGCTCATAGTTCATATTAAAGGGTTAGTTCACCCAAAAATGAAAATTAAGTCATTAATTACTCACCCACATGCTGTACCAACCCCGTAAGACCTTCGTTCGTCTTCGGAACACAAATGAAGATATTTTTGATTAAATGTGACAGCTGGATCACTCCTCCATAGGCTCCCTAAGGGAATGAATCCTGACGGCCCAGAAAGTCAATGAAGAAAATGTTTTAATATTCCATGTCACAACAGTGGCTCAACTATAAGTTTATCAAGCGACGAGAATACTTTTTGTGCGGAAATAAAACAAAAATAACGACTTTATTCGACTATTCCTTTTCTTCCTTGTAGGCCTGAAACGAGACTTCAAGAGATTTCGACGACGCATGCGCGAGAATTGCGATCTCCTTCAACTACTTCAGTTAAGTTCTCGCGCGTGCGCGTCGTGGAAATCTCTTGAAGTCTCGTTTCAGGCCTACAAGGAAGAAAAGGAATAGTCGAATAAAGTCATTATTTTTGTTTGTTTTTTTCGCACAAAAAGTATTCTCGTCGCTTGATAAACTTATAGTTGAGCCACTGTTGTGACATGGAATATTTAAACATTTTCTTCATTGACTTTCTGGGCCGTCAGGATTCATTCCCTTAGGGAGCCTATGGAGGAGTGATCCAGCTGTCACATTTAATCAAAAATATCTTCATTTGTGTTCCGAAGACGAACAAAGGTCTTACGGGGTTGGTACAGCATGGGGGTGAGTAATTAATGACTTAATTTTCATTTTTGGATGAACTAACTCTTTAAAGGTATCGACTCATTTTTTTAATTACATAACTCCTGGCACAAATTAAGACATAACTGTCATTACAAATTCCTCAGAATACAATAGTGGTCAAATACTGAAACTTGAGTCGTATATCTTTTTAATGATGTATAGTTTGTCAAGGTAATAACATTAAATATGATAGTAACTTTGAACTATTTAAAAAAAAAAACGCTTCAGTGCGCCGGCGCTCTGGCAACGGTTGTGTTTAATGTCTCATAACGCATTGGGAATTATGAATGACGACATTTGCATGACTTTGACAAAGGATTCTTAGCATATTACCCACTATAGCTGTGCCATTATAAATCACATTTAGTTATTAGATTTCAGAACATCTAACATCACATATTAAGCATATCTTTAACATACTTCTGTATTTAGTGTTGCTTTTAGGAATAATCCCTTTTGATTGGTCATTCATTTGATGATATTATATTCTACAGCTAGCAATTAATTTAGCAAGAACATGTTCTTTGATGTTTCAATGTGTCATTAACACAATCATTGTGCAGTTAAACGACACGGTTAAAAGACAAAGTCAGAATCCTAAAGGAAGATTAACATCATGTGCTCACCCCCATGATGTTACAAGGCTGTATGACTGTGTTTCTTCTGTAAAACACAAAAGGTGTTATTTAAAAAAATTACTGGTCACCCGTTTCTATGTGCAGTTGCAATGAATGGGACTTCAGGCTTAAAAAAAGATGCAAAGCACAACAGGGTATTCATATGACTTATGAAGCCATATCATGTGAGAAACAGACTGAAATTTAGACTACCATTATAACCTTCCAGTGAGATGTTAACTGCTGCGACCAATGTGTTGGTTGCTGCGACCAGTGATTGGTTGCATAAACTGCTTAGACTAGTCTTACAAGTTAAACATCTAATTTTTTATTTAAGACTGGTCATAACTTATGTCACTTATATAAAAAGTAAATTGGAATAATTTGAATACGAAGAGTAAAACTGGTTACCCTTTGACTAACTGCCAATTGGTCAGACTAGTTCTTAAATGGCTATGTGTTAATGCAACTGGCCACAGATCATTTTGTCAGTGAGTTGAACTTGAGAATCAAATCAGTCTGAATTATGAATGAATATGGCAGACCTTTTTTGTGAAGCAGATCAAACGAAAAGATTCAAGAAGATTCAACCGAACCGTTCATTAATAGGGCATTGCTTGCTAATGAAAGATTTTTTTTCATTTCGTGTTCTAAGAAAGGGTTTGAAGCAAGTCGAGACTCACTTCACACCATATACACTCACCTAAGGGATTATTAGGAACACCATACTAATACTGTGTTTGACCCCCTTTCGCCTTCAGAACTGCCTTAATTCTACGTGGCGTTGATTCAACAAGGTGCTGAAAGCATTCTTTAGAAATGTTGTCCCATATTGATAGGATAGCATCTTGCAGTTTATGGAGATTTGTGGGATGCACATCCAGGGCACGAAGCTCCCGTTCCACCACATCCCAAAGATGCTCTATTGGGTTGAGATCTGGTAACTGTGGGGGCCATTTTAGTACAGTGAACTCATTGTCATGTTCAAGAAACCAATTTGAAATGATTCGAGCTTTGTGACATGGTGCATTATCCTGCTGGAAGTAGCCATCAGAGGATGGGTACATGGTGGCCATAAAGGGATGGACATGGTCCGAAACAATGCTCAGGTAGGCCGTGGCATTTAAACGATGCCCAATTGGCACTAAGGGGCCTAAAGTGTGCCAAGAAAACATCCCCCACACCATTACACCACCACCACCAGCCTGCACAGTGGTAACAAGGCATGATGGATCCATGTTCTCATTCTGTTTACGCCAAATTCTGACTCTACCATCTGAATGTCTCAACAGAAATCGAGACTCATCAGACCAGGCAACATTTTATGTCCAATTTTGGTGAGCTCTTGCAAATTGTAGCCTCTTTTTCCTATTTGTAGTGGAGATGAGTGCTACCCAGTGGGGTCTTCTGCTGTTGTAGCCCATCCGCCTCAAGGTTGTGCGTGTTGTGGCTTCACAAATGCTTTGCTGCATACCTCGGTTGTAACAAGTGGTTATTTCAGTCAAAGTTGCTCTTCTATCAGCTTGAATCAGTCGGCCCATTCTCCTCTGACCTCTAGCATCAACAAGGCATTTTCGCCCACAGGACTGCCGCATACTGGATGTTTTTCCCTTTTCACACCATTCTTTGTAAATCTTAGAAATGGTTGTGCGTGAAAATCCCAGTAACTGAGAAGATTGTGAAATACTCAGACCGGCCCGTCTGGCACCAACAACCATGCCACGCTCAAAATTGCTTAAATCACCTTTCTTTCCCATTCTGACATTCAGTTTGGAGTTCGGTAGATTGTCTTGACCAGGATCACACCCCTAAATGCATTGAAGCAACTGCCATGTGATTGGTTGATTAGATAATTGCATTAATGAGAAATTGAACAGGTGTTCCTAATAATCCTTTAGGTGAGTGTAGGTAACCAGTTAAATGTAACAAATTAAAATTAGATATTGATTCTTCATTAAAAAAATACACACCTCCACTACACATTTTACAAATATAAATATAAATCAAATAGAGCCTAAGCAAAAAAGTTATTCTTGATGCATTGCCAACTTATATTGAATGCTTGCCTTGATATTAAAGGGTTAGTTCACCCAAAAATGAAAATTATGTCATTAATGACTCACCCTTACGTCGTTCCAAGCCTGTAAGACCTGTTGTCAAAGCCGCGTTCAAGTGATGCTGATGACATAAGACGCTGCTGACGCGTTATCTGGTGCGCCCGAGCTTCGTTTACAGTCTGAGGGAGACGCACGCTGTAAACAAAACAATCTTCGCAAACATGTCTAAGGATTTCAACACTGAGGAAGACTTGCATTTTTTTGCCCAGTCGTATTTATTTGAACCCGAATACACGGACACACCAGATACACGTCAGCAGCGTCTTAAATCATCAGCGTCACTGCGGACTCGTGAACGCGGCTTGACAACAGAACCGGAAGAGAATACAATGCTAAATAAAGTCGTAGTTTTGTTATTTTTGGACCAAAATGTATTTTCGATGCTTCAAAAAATTCTAAATTGAGCGTCAGCGTCAGTTCTGGCAGGCCAGGTAGTCAAGACGCTGCTAATGCTATTTGCTATCAACACTGTCCCGTCAGCTGATCTGCTCCAGCTGAGCTGCATTAGCTGGTTAACTCCCCTCGCTGCTCAATGGCCAAAGCTCAAACAAGGCGCCCTATTTAAAGCTCATTCACCTTGCTCATACATGCTTGCTGCTCGCTCTGCTGGCTCGCTGCTCGCTTCTGCTGGCTTGCTGCTCGCTTCCGCTGCCCGCCACCTCCCCAGCTCCTCCTTATGCATAACGTGGCATTTGCTTATGTCATGTTGCCTGCTCTGTTCACAGGGGGATATTTTAGCTCTCACAGTCCTAAACTGTGTGAGCGTTCCCTAATGCTGCTGCTGCTGTCCGACTCTCTGCTATTTCATGGTGCTCATGAAAGGTCGGAGGACTCCCTGAACAGAGCCATACCGCCAAATTTTAATTCAGGAACATCAACTTGTTTGCAATCTATTCAATAAAAATTCTTAAATTTTTTTTTTTTGTCTGTGTGTTCTTGACTTAATGGACCTGACAGAACTGATGTCACATGGACTACTTTGATGATGTCTTTATTTCCTTTCAGGACAAGGACAGTATACCGTACATACATTTTCAATGGAGGGACAGAAAACTCTCAGACTAAATCTAAAATATCTTAAACTGTGTTCCGAAGATGAACGGTTGTTCTGATGGAGGGCTTGTAAATCTGACACTTGGGTGACAATTCTATGTCCATTCTGGTTACATTGGGGTCTGATGGGACAAAATCAGGACATATAGGGGAAGATGGGGAAAGATGCTCCCTTAAGAGCAAGGTGTATTTACTGACAGACAAAGCAGAATACCAATAAAACATATTCCTCTGAAAGGTAAAATTTATACAGACTTATGAATATGTACATATTTAATAGCCCATATTTTAATTGAATATGTTAAAATATCAACACTATGAATTTACTTTAATTTATATTGAATATGTCTGAAATGTACATCTATCTCATATAATTATTGAATAATAACCCAATGAATTATATGAAGTATAAAATTAAAAAAACAACACTGTGCCTTCTGTCCCAGTTCTGGTGGGCAATCTTATCCCAAGAGTATAATTTTATAGCCTGGTTAAAACCAGACCATTCTCAGTTGTAACTGAGTTATAGTCTGGCAAAGCTTTATAGACAAATCATTTCCAAAGGGGCGTCACCAACAGATGTAGTAGCTCAAATGCCTCTGGGCGCAATTGGATAGACCTAAAACCAATCAGAGCGATGAAGGAGATGACGTATGCAGAGCGACGTTCGTCTGTTATAGAGCAGACTCTGATTAACTACTTGCTCTACGTTTATTTAAAATTAACAGCAAGACAACTAGAAGTGAATGTGCTTTCCATTAAATAAATCACACACAGTAAACAAAACCTTAACAAAAAAAACTTTGCAATGAACTTTGCAATTAGGCACGCAATCTAGGTGCCGGTGCAGTGAGACGTACATGCTGAGGCAGATTCGGCTTGAAGTCGTTCATCCTCGGACATGGCGCCGCGCGCTGTTACAAAAAAAGCCGTGCGCACAGCCAAGCGAAATGGGGTCTTGCGCACCGAACGTGTCATTTTTGCCGCACGCACCTTCGCACTCGTGCGGACGCGTCGAGTATAAACAAGGCTTTACTGCGTGTCATCGCGTGCTCTGATCGGTAAAGGGGCAGAGATTTATTAAAGAGATTTATTAAAGAGATCTCCCAGATTTCTCTTCTGGGGAGGGGGGGGGGCTGCACAGACCTCTCCCGAATCATCTCCAGCAGTAGCAGCCTCCAGAGCACCACAAACTCCGCCTCCGTTTCCCTCGTAAGCTGATTTTAGTATTTAAACATTTTCTATGATAAAATTTTTTTGTGAAATATTTTTTTTTATAACATGGTTTTGGCGGTTATAAAGTTCTAATGACGGTGTTCAACTATAACCATCAAACCCCTAGTTCCACGGCTGCATCCATCTTGGTAAATGTACGAAATCTGCTTCACCGTCGCTGTGCTGTCGTCATCGTGTAAAGCCCGCCCCAACGTTTCTGATTGGTGCCACGATTTCGACGGATTAGAAATGGGCTTGAATGAGCTCTTTGCCAGACTAATTTACTTAATCTAAATTTAACAAATCTAAATTTGCCGGAAGTTGTCTGGGTTTTCCCAGGCTACTAATTTGATCTTTTCACTTCAAAATAAAAACAACATTTTGTTGTCATCTCATGTTTTGCTCTCGTTTTGTTCAGGTGTCTCATTATATTCAAGTGTCTCTTTTTTTTACTATATCTTTAAAACTAGTTGTTCTCTTTCATAGGTTCACTCAACGCTGCGTAGCTTAAGACGCAGTGGGAACAACAGTGGCTCAACTATAAGTTTATCAAGCGACGAGAATACTTTTTGTGCGAAAAAACAAACAAAAATAACGACTTTATTCGACTATTCCTTTTCTTCCTTGTAGGCCTGAAACGAGACTTCAAGAGATTTCCACGACGCGCACGCACGAGAACTTAACTGAAGTAGTTGAATGAGATCGCAATTCTCGCGCATGCGTCGTGGAAATCTCTTGAAGTCTCGTTTCAGGCCTACAAGGAAGAAAAGGAATAGTCGAATAAAGTCGTTATTTTTGTTTGTTTTTTCGCACAAAATGTATTCTCGTCGCTTGATAAACTTATAGTTGAGCCACTGTTGTGACATGGAATATTTAAACATTTTCTTCATTGACTTTCTGGGCCGTCAGGATTCATTCCCTTAGGGAGCCTATGGAGGAGTGATCCAGCTGTCACATTTAATCAAAAATATCTTCATTTGTGTTCCGAAGACGAACGAAGGTCTTACGGGGTTGGTACAACATGGGGGTGAGTAATTAATGACTTAATTTTCATTTTTGGGTGAACTAACCCTTTAAGAGCCACCAAGCACACCGCACGCGCTATAGGTCATTCTATGGCGGGGGCGATTGCTGCAGAGCGCCACCTATGGCTCAATCTCACGGAGATCCGTGACAAAGAGAAGGTTTTCCTCTTGGACGCCCCAGTTTCTCAATCCGGACTGTTTGGGGAGGCGGTCAACACTGTGGTTGACAAGTTTCGGGCCGCAAAATTCCAGTCAGCTGCCCTCAGGCAGTTTATGCCCAGGAGGGCTAGGGAATCCTCTAACCCCTCCCCGGCTCAACCCAGAGAACGTTCGTCTCATAGACCGGATTTTGCTGCTAGGAGAAGTGACTCGGTTCATCCCCCACCTGTTACGGTTTGGGGAGCCCGCGGTCGCCTGTTTCCCCACCAGCGACCTCATAAGTGTCTGGAGCTGAAGCGGTCTAACAAACCTTTCGCTCCAGCCTCCTCGAATCGTTCCTGACCCGCAGGTCAGAAAAAGGAGAGCTTCCCCCGATTTACGAGGTTGGGACAGACCGCGAAAGCGTTTCTGCCCACCTCTCACTTCCTGTCCTTCTCTAAACCTGTCACTTTCGCCACCCAGCGTGTTTCGAAGTGCAGTTCCTACTCGACCTCGTTCAAACCGTCTGGCGCAGGAGGACGGAGACGCGTTCAGCTCTCTCCCCTTGCCTCCGACGCGTTTGATACCTGCCGCTCGCATCCTCGGAGACACTTTCGGTTTTCCTCAGGAGCAGGCAGATCCTATGATCTTGATCAAACAGGCAGTGGTAACTCCCACAACGTGTCAGGACGTCAATTGCTCTCCTTCACGTTGGACCACGCCACCCCACAGGAGTCAGCACGTCACCCAAACACAGGTATGTCCGCCGCATTGCAACACTATCTCATTTCTTTCAAGAATGGAGGCGTCTGCCAGGGGTATTGCCTTGGATCCTCCACACGGTTCGGCTCGGCTACACACTTCAGTTCTGTCGCCCGCCCCCTTGCTTCAACGGAGTCTTTCCAACTGTAGTCAACAGCGCCTCAGAGGCTTCTGTACTACAGCAGGAGATTTCGTCCCTTCTCCTCAAGGGAGCAATAGAAGAGGTTCCTCCGAAGGAAGTCGAGCAAGGCTTCTTCAGCCGTTACTTCTTGGTCCCGAAAAAGGGCGGAGGTCTGCGACCAATACTAGACCTGCGCCGGCTAAATTTCTCCCTTTACAAAGGGAAATTCAAGATGTTGACGCTGAAAGCTATCATATCTCAAATTCGAGCAGGGGACTGGTTCGTGACAGTAGACCTGAAGGATGCATATTTTCATATTCAGGTCGTACGGCGACACAGGAGGTTCCTCAGGTTTGCCTTTGGAGAGAGGGCGTTCCAGTACAGGGTCCTTCCCTTTGGTCTCGCTCTAGCGCCGAGAACGTTCACAAAGTGTATGGATGCTGCTCTGGCCCCGTTGCGGCTCCAGGGTGTTGGCGCTGCCATCTCAATTAGAGCTAGGTAACCGGTAACACATGACGAAGGATTTAGTAAGGACTTACAACTCAGACATTATCTGGCGTTTTGCCTGCACACCCACACAAGAGAGCAGCGGCCATTTTATTAATGATCGCACACCTGTTACTCCACCCACATCATGATCACAGTCAATTAGAGAACATATAATCACATAGATCAACACCCCCACTTGTTCTTAAATTGACAGAATATAACACAATGCGTCACATACATACATCTCCGAACTACATTTAATTCACACTCCAAACAAAAAACACATAAATTTATCCATTTTAGCTTTAGACTGCCACCATATCAACTGTAGGACAATAATAAAGAATTATTTTGCCATCATTCAGTACAGATCGAACAAAATGATACCTTATGTCAATATGCTTAGACCTTTGTCGACACACCGGATTCTTTGAAAGTGCAATAGCACCCTGATTATCCCCAAAAATAGTCACTGGTGCATATTCAAGTCCATTATCCATTCCATTGATTAGATTGGTCAGATACAAGCTTTCTTGTGCAGTAGCTGATAAAGCCATATATTCGGCTTCACATGTGGATAAAGCAACAGTTTCTTGTTTCTTAGACTTCCAAGAGACAACAGGCCCATTCTTAGACAAACTGAAACAGCAGCCAGTAATACTATGCCTGTCATTTAAGTCTGCTGCCCAGTCTGCATCGCTATAAGCCAAAAGTTTCAGATTTACATCACTTTTCTTATAACATAATTCCAAGTCTGCTGTACCTTTCAAATACCTCAACACATGTTTAGCGGCCACCCAATGTTGTTCTTTTGGTGCCCTTAGATATTGTGACAATTTACTAACAATGAAGCTTAAATCTGGGCGAGTACTTGTCATCATATAGATTAAACTGCCAATCACTTCACGATACCTTTTTAAGTCAACAGGTTCACCATCATTGTCAAATTTTACTTTGATTTCATATGGGGTTGATCTTGGTTTGCAGTGAGTCATATCAAATCTCTCCAAAATTTTTAAAATGTATCTTTCCTGATTCATTTTTACTTTACCATGTTCTTGTGTAAAGTCAATGCCTAAGAAATGTCGAAGTTTTCCCAGATCTTTAACTTTGAATTTAATTCCCAACATTTCCTTCACATCTCTGAGTATTTGATCATTACTCGCTGCAATAATAAGATCATCAACCCAAATAATCAGTATGATTCTGTCTTCATCAATTTGTTTACTATAAACACAATGATCTGTTGAGTTTTGAACAAAATCATTTTCAATTAAGAAATCATTCAACATCTTGTTCCAATTTCGTCCAGATTGTTTCAGACCATACAGTGATTTATTGAGCTTGCAAACTAATTCTTCTCCTGTTTTTGACTTAACTTCAAATCCTTCAGGTTGCTTCATATAAATTTCACAATCTATAGGAGCATGTAGATATGCAGTTTTAACATCCATCTGATGTAACTCTAAATCATATTGTGCTGCAAGCTGCATTAAAACACGCACTGAAGTAATATCGGCAGTAGGTGAAAAGGTCTCATTATAATCAATACCTGCCACTTGACTATAACCCTTTGCCACATACCTGGCTTTATATAATTCCCCATCAGGATTTTCCTTTACAGCATAAACCCATCTTCCCCCTACTGCCTGTTTACCTTCTGGTAGTGTTGTTAATGTGAATGTATTATTCTCTTCTAGAGAGTTCATCTCATCCTCCATAGCTTCAACCCACTGCTCTGATTTTAAAGAGCCTAAGGGCTTCCTTCAGTGTCTGCGGTACATCACATGCAACACGATAACAATAGTCTATAGTCAATGGCTGATCTGCATCATCCTTAACCTCATAATCATAGTCTGCAAGGTGCTGGGGGGGCCTTCTTTCTCTTTTTGGATATCTATCTAACCTATGAAAGAGAACGTCTCTGGTTACTGGTGTAACCTATGTTCTCTGAATAGGGAACGCGACGCTGCGTTAGCTGCCAAGCTCCTTGCGCTGCCGACAAGCTTCCTTTTTCGGCAGAGAAATCTGAGGGGCAGATGGCGCGTGCACGCTAATATAATATGACGATGCAAGAGCGTCGGGGCGGCGCCCGCGCCATCAGCCAATGAATTGGCATGATTCTATAAGGGCTTCAGACAATCGGCACACCCAGAGGGCGTTCCCACTGCGTCTTAAGCTATGCAGCGTCTCGTTCCCTATTCAGAGAACATAGGTTACACCAGTAACCAGAGACGTTTTCAGGCTGTTGAAGGATAAAAAACATTGACAGCCAATCAGAATCCACCTGAGTTTAAAGAACTCAATCATTTAAAGTGGTAGATGACGTAACTGCAATGCATACTTACAATAAAGAGAACATTATCATGCTTTGGTGTGGATGGTAGTATAGTTATTGTTATAGTTATCATACTTGATGTGAACGGCACTTAACTGTCTTCAAGTTTAGCAATTTTTCCAACAAGTAGTGTAACTGATTTATGTTTCATTCTATTGTCTTTTATTTTGACATTCTGTTCTTGTGTCTTTAGTTTTCCAGCCTTGTTTAGTTTACGGATTATGTCCTCGTTGGTTTCAATAGTTACACATTGCTGCACCTGTGTCTAGTTTAGTTCCCTTGTTTGCTCTTTGTATTGACCCCAGTTTAGTTCAGTCCCTTGTCGGTTATGGTTAGTACTTTGTGTTGTTTATGATAGATATATTACTCCTATGATCTCCTCCTTGGTTGGATTATTAATAAAGAGTGTTTGATTTTGGATACCCCTGGTCTAGTTTGTGTGTGCTGACAACAGTGATGCGCGGGTCAATGTATAAAGAACCCGCACCCGACCGACGTTTTCAACCAACCCGCCCGCAACTCGGACCGCAAAAAAAAGTATGAAAATATTGTACCCGACCCGCTTCCTGACCACATTTTTTAAAAGTAGTAAATGCTCATCGTAGCGTCATTGGGCCATAGACGTGTAACAACACAGCATCGCAAGAAGACGTACACATTACAAAGCCAGCACTTTGGTCATCATCTTTCATTATTTTGGAGCTTCCACTCCCCAGTCTTCACCTTTTCTCTTGTCGCCTCCATCTCTCTGCAGACTAGTGATCCTAGACATGGCCGGTTCGTGAACGAATCGTTCTTTTGAACCGGTTCTTTTTAGTGAACCGGTCGAACCAGTACACTAAATCGAACTGAATCGTTCGAAACAGTTCGCGTCTTGAGTCAGTGCTGATCCACAAGTTACTAAAGTTACTCACTTTCAGACATGCCTGACAGTCCCTCTGAATCGAAATAAACCAATATCCCGAAGTATATTTTACTCCAGGAACAGTTCACTGAACTGAGACATGTTGGTGCCACTGCTGAGAGAAGTGATGAGCACGAGCAGCTGATACTGCGCATCCGCGTACTACCGAACGCACAGGTACAGTGGTTCTCGGATCACCAGTACAGAACCGAGAACTGTTGACTGAGCTTGTGTGTCATCTTCGTACCAATTATTCAGCCAATAAAGTGTAGGCCTATATATTTCATAGAAAATTATGTCTAGTACTATATAAATACAAAGGTTTAATTTGCATCTTTTTTCAAACGACCCGACCGACCGCGACCCGAATATAATTAAAAATATTTTTGGATGACTCGTAACTGCGGGTAACCGCGGGTGACCGCAGGCACCCGCTCATTTTGGATCAACCCGCGCATCACTGGCTGACAACACACTGACAGAAACAAACTGATACACTCGCATATGCAGTGTTGGAAAGTCAGATTCATTGGTTAGTTTGAATGGTTTATGTAAATGAATAAATTCTAGGAACAATCCACTGATTTGATTCCATCCATGAGTGATTCCCTGCATAGAAGTGTATGCACTGCATTTTAGATGTTTTTAACAGAAAAATATTTTGTTACATGCGGTTTTGATTTAAACAAATGAGTGCATGTTGTGTTCTAGTATTGTTGTTGCATTTGTATTCAATGCTGTAAGTGATTAATTATTGATTAATTATACATTTTATATTCTAAAAGATTATGACCCCTTAAGTAACTTTGCAGCTTCAAATGCAGCTTCAAATGGCTCTACAAGAACCCAGCCAAGGAATAAGGGTCTTATCTAGCGAAACGTGAACGTGGACATCGTGGACGTGCATCGCAGAGCTAGTGCAAGACGAGCATTTGTGGTTTAAACGTTTTTTTTTTCTTTTTTTTTTTTTTAGAAAATGACTGATCGTTTCGTTAGAAAAGACCCTTATTCCTCAGCTGGGATTGAAGCTGCATTGAAACTACAATTTGGACCTTCAACCCGTTGGTCCCCGTTGAAGTCCACTAAATGCAGAAAAATCTTGGAATGTTTTCCTCAAAAACCTTAATTTCTTTTCGACTGAAGAAAGAAAGACATGAACATCTTGGATGACATGGGGGTGATTAAATTATCAGGAAATTTTATTTCTGTAGTGAACTAATCCTTTAAGGATGTCTTCTCTGAGCTTCATGGTCACACCACCATCCTCACTCATCAGAGACAGACCCCTCCCCAGGTCCTTGTCCGGCAGGGGCCCTATAGAGTATGTTGTCGGCAAGCCAAGAAGAGGAGGTGAAAAGTATTATCCAACTACAAGTGATTGAACCGTCCAATAGCCCCTGGTCCAGCCCGATCGCCATGGTCCCTAAGCCTGATGGCACTTTCCATTTTTGTAACGATTTCAGGAAGCTAAACAAAGTCTTGCAGTTCGACAGCAACCCCCATGTCCAGAGTGGATGAGCTCATCGAGAGGCTAGGAAGGGCCCGTTTCATCTCCACACTGGACCTCACCAAGGGCTATTGGTAAGTACTACTGAGCCCCTAGGACAAGTAAAAAACAGCCTTCAGGCCACTGGCATTATCAGGTCCTTCCTTTTGACCTGCATGGGGCTCCAGCCACCTTGCAATGGCTCATTGATATTGTCCTGTGGCCCCACCTTCTGTATCTTGATGATGTTGTGGTCCACTCTGAGAGGTGGGAGGACCATTTAACCAGGTTACAGGAAGTCTGCGTTACGTCGGGCTGGACTAACCGTTAATCCCCGTAAGTGCCACCTGGAACTCGATGAAGCACACTACCTGGACTACAACATAGGCCGATGCCTTATCCTTCCCCAAAACGAGAAAGTGGCCAACCACAAAAAATCAGGTACGGGCTTTCCTGGGCTTAGCAGGCTACTATCGATGTTTCATCCCATCCTTCACCTCTCTGGCTTGTGCCCTTACAGACTTTACCAAGAAGGGCCAACCAGACAAAATACAGTGTAGCCCTGCAGCCAAAGAGGCATTCCAGCATTCTACACACCCCTGACTATTCCTGGCCCTTCACCCTCCAGACAGATGCCTCAGACACTGGCCTGGGAGCAGTCCTGTCACAAACCAACGGAGGAAGAACATCCGGTGACATTCATTAGTAGGAAGTTCACCCCACCGGAAACCCTGTATGCCGCGATTGAGAAGGAATAATTTGATTGCCCACCATAATGTAGCGTATCTGGACAGCGTCAGGGTGGGAAAACGGGCCTTTGATTTTATTTTCCTCTAAACCACTGGATGGCACAAAAACGTGCCCCAGTACTTTCCAAAACTTCCGTTTTTCAAGATGCACGTAGAAATTTGGCTGATCCTTGATGTGATCCCGGACAGCAACTCAAAGTTGATTTTGCAAAATTTGATCTAATATTTGATGTTTTTTTTAAAATGTTGTAGATTTAAGTAACAAATGAGAATCTATAAAATTAATGTTTATATTTTGATAACAGTTTTCTTAATGATTGTTTTTAACAAGTATTAACTTAGACATTATTAAAACCATATTATTTTAGCTAAAGTATTTGTATCAATACTGTGTGCCTTTTGCCCCGTGCTGGTGAGCCTTTTACCCCGTGTGTGGCCTTTTACCCCCATCGCCACCTTGTACATTTATACGATTTTTAAACAAAATGAGATTTTAAGATTTATTTTCACACAAAATGTGTTGCTCCATCAATGTTTAATACAAACATTTTTCTTTCAGCAGTCATGCACTTTGGGAGGAGTGAAAAGCACATTTTTTCCACACACACACACATACAGTATAAAGAAGCTATTACATTGCTTATGTAGGCATGAGTTTGGCAAAACGCTGGAGATTTATTCACTACTTATAAGCATTGCGGCATAATGACAGCAGCTGACTTGGCAAATTCTTCTCAGAAACATTTATTACTCACTATGGAATGGATGGCACCAAAAAAACAATGGATTCTTATTTGACAGTTTAGAATGAAATACATTGCCTTAAAATTCACTGATAGTACAGTTTTCATTCCTCTAATGGAGACTCTGGATTGTTGGACTCACTCATGCATTTTTTTAATGCCTAAAAGTCCTCAAATTTGTTTCATCCACCTTCTCCTTTGACATATCCATGACTGTCATTTTTATTTCAGTAGAGTATACTTGTTCATGACTGAAGTCTTTCAAAGGCTCACATAGAGTAATAGTCAAGGAAGGTTCACTTTGAGTCATAGCCATACCTGGACAATGAATTAAAATGATGTGAATAGTGGGGACATGCCCTTTGTGAGTGCACATTAACAAGGTTCTCCAATGAGGCAGATGTGAAAGTATAGTCTTTGTATCAGAGCTGGAACACTACTCTTCAGTACTGTAGCATATCCCACACTTCATTAGATATCATCTTGAGCAATTTATTATGCCAGGCAAGGCAAAAATGTGTCAAAAGAAGAAAAATGAACACAGTACAGCACAGGCAAGCTTGCAACTCATTTATCTATTGTTAAAGAGAGCCTGAATAGAGCTGATATGTCTGCATTCACATACATACACATATATCATACAAATACAAGAAGCTCCCATCCATACATTAGTTTTGCAGGGTTGCCAACTTTGGGACTTTGGCAGGAGTGAGACTGTAAAATTTCAGTGCACGCGCGGAGAAATTTTTTGGTAACCCTAATTTAAAAAATGTCACCTTGTAAATAACAAATAACAAATAACAAACATGTAAATCAACAACATCTAAACAATAAGAAATCTCAAAACAAAAGGGACACAATAGTTACTCCACCTCCCCAGAAAACAACACACAAGTTTCACAAATTAGGCCTGTTATATGCCACAGTGGCAGTTTGGCCTGCTTCACTGCCTCTGAAAGAGGTTTGTATCTGAAGCGGGTTCAATACGTTCATGAACAATCCGTTTATTGGGTCTCATTCATGAAACATTCGTAAATATACGAGTAAATATGCGAGTGATTTGCGCGTAAAGATACCTTCCCGAAAACTCTTCTCCTGATTCACAAATACTTCGTAAACATCAAATGTGATAGTGAAATGTGTGTGTGTGTGTGTTAATGAATTCCAATCAGTCGTAAATGGGATGCGCGTGCACTTTCATTCTCAATGACCATAATCCTGCCCATTAAATCCGACTGACAACTATATATGGGTATCATATTATGACATGAATGCGAATGAAAAAAAAAAAATCTCAGATGCAGAAATTGAAGTTTTATTATCAGAAGTTCATTCAAAACGCTACATTTTATTTTCAAGCGTACATAGTGGCGTATCGGGTCCTAAAAAAAAGGAAGCTTGGCAGCATATTACAGATGCAGTTAATGGAGTTTCATCTGTTAATCGAACATTCCCAGAAGTGAGAAGAAAATGGTTCGACATTAAGCTTGAGAGCAAAAAACAAATTAGTTCACTTCGGAAAAATCGTATTCAAACTGGAGAAGGACCACCATCGCAGATGCTATTACTGGCTCTCATAATAAGAAAAACCGTATGTAATTACTATATATAATATTTTTTCAAAATGCTGTGTAAATATGTAGCTACCTTATTAATAAGCAAAACGTTCGGGTGTTAAGCGCACTATTTACGCGTGGCTGGGAGCAGGTGTAGATTTCTAGCGTACCAACTAACATTTGGAAAATACGAACATTTTAATGAATCCGAAAATTTACGCCAGAACCACTTTACACACGATTTACACAAAAATTCGTTCTGCTCGTGTTTCATGAATGAGACCCATTGCGTCTGTCACGTGAAAAATGAACAAAAGACTCGGAAGGTAAAGTAATTATTTATGTTCTGGGATTAGCTCTATTACAGGGAATATAATTTTAATAACTAATCATGAAACATGATCGGGAATCACCTACAGATTATAAAATTACCGTAAGGGAATAAGTTGCCAATGCTCTGTATGAACGATTGAATGCAACGAACAATTGTAGCCTACTATCAATAATCAAATCACAAGAATTATAATTAAATATTAATATGTCAATTGTCTAAAATAGATCAATTGTCAGGATAATCTTTAAGGGGATTGATTTATGATCGAATCATCTGCTGGTCCAGCAAACCTGATCATTCGATCTCCATCAAACCTCACAAAATTATCCTCCTTTATAGACTTTCAAGAGAAGCTATTCCTCTGGCCACGAGGATTAACTTTCCTGTTCTATAACAATACCTTTTTAAGTATCAACAAATTTGTAAAGCACGTAGCTTTGATCACAACATTAAAGGGACTTTTAAATGTGTACAAGACAGTCAATCCAATGAATATAATGTGTTTAATAAAATGAAAACTACAGATACATGGAATAAATGTATATACAAACAATAAAACAGCAAAAAGACACTGAAAGAAACTGAAAGTGAAATAAACAGGGAGAGAGTGAGAGAGAGATCCCGAGAGTGGCAAATTACAGACCGTAAACCCTTGAGACAGAGACACCAAGATATCGAATCATAAACGCATTAAAGCTCGATAACACGAATACTTGCATATGGTTCTTTGTGGTGCTGACTCGAGAAAGCGCATGTGTGTGGTGTGTCGTTCCGTCGGAGCGTCACGTGGTCTGTGGATGGTCCGGATCGTGCACTTTCAACGAAGGTTTAAAGGTCCTGGACGTAAAGTTACCAAAGAAATAATACAGGCTAATTTCATTCCTCGTCTGTGGAAATTAACAAAGTAGAATACGAAAAGGAAAAACAAAACTTAACAAAATAAAACAAAAGACTAAGACTAAGAGGAAAGGACAAACTGGAGACGTCCAACACAGGAAGAAGCCGAAGAAGAGAGGTCCAAAGAAGAGAGAGCGAGCAGTTGCTTGGACCGTCACCTTTAAGGAAAACAGTCCACACCTCTTTCGGAGCAACCTGCCCAATGACATTCAACAAAACCTTCGCGGGAAGAATTCCTTTGTCTCTTTCTGACCACCTAATTTGCATGTTTTATGACAGTGACAGAAACGTATTCAGTCTCACTTCAGAGATGGTAAAACATAGTAAAATACATTTTATCACAATCTACTACATAGATTCAGCTAAGACCAACCGAGGGGTTTACATCAATACCAAATAAAACATGAAAAAGAAGTTTTCTTGCCGGAAATTGGGAAGGTTTTGAGATGATAACGTCTGTGTGAAGCTGGCTCATCGCTGGTTTTAGGGGTGTTTTGTTTTAACTCACGTTCACCAGGAAAGTGTCAATGAACGCCGACTTTCTGGCACTCGCTGGTGAAGTACTAGATGCGAGTTAGAGCTGGGCGATATATCGAATATAGTCGATTTATCGCGGCTTGTAGTCCGTGCGATGTAGAAAATGACTATATCCTGAAACTCGCAGACATTTTTTTTTCCTTTGTTTTTTCCCCCTCTTGTCCAGCATCGAAGCGCAAGCATAATGATTAACTTGATAACCTAAGTTAAGAAGCTTTTTTTATTTTATTTTTGATGCTTGTTTGTAGATTAAAAGGTTAGTTCACCCAAAAATGAAAATTAAGTCATTAATTACTCACCCCCAGGGCCGTAGCTAGAGGATTCGGGGCCCCCTGAAAAAATATTGATGTGGGCCCCCACCACCCTCCACCAATATCATATAATGTACAATAGATGAACATGGAGGCCCACATAACAGAAGATGGTGATGTTGTTGTGAAACCTTTATTTTAAAAGTTAAATGTTTATATAAAAATTACACCTAATAAAAACTAACAAAAAGCAAGAAATTGTTAAATAATAATAAAACCAATTTTTAAAAAGTAATCTTTTTTTTCCCCCATCAGTCTGTTATAATTCATAAATCAAAAAGTAAACATTTAGAAATTGACAAGAATGCAGTCTAATTAAAAAAATAAAACCATTCATTGTCTTATTTTTTAATAAAGATAATATGGAACTGGTAATATTATTAAATAAAGCGAATACATTTATTCATCCAAGTGCAGTGTGTTGTATTCGTGTTTTCTCGATGTTTTAAATATCATCAGCCGGCAGGTCAGATGCATAATGCAATGCGTCGTGACTCGTGTATTTTTTTTAAAACTCTATTTACAATAGTGTAAAAAGACAGGAATTTAGACCACGTAATCATTCGGTCGATTGTGGCGCGCACCGATAATAAAAAATGACTGTAGACGGAGGTTTTCTAATTCCCAGCGAAATAACAATATATAACTGGTCTTTAAGAACGTCTTGATCGACTGGGATACAACCACTCTCCTTGCCTCCCTCTCCGTCTTTTCCTGGCATTTCTGGTTCCCTGATTTATGTTTTCTTTTCCCCGACATTTTTCAGTCAGTCAGTCTCCTGCTCTTCCACCAAGTTCATCGTTAACTGCAGGCTGCCGCAACTCTGATTGGTTCTGTTCACGAGCTGGGGTGGGACTTACAATTTTATTGGGTCCATCTGATGTTTGTCACTGACTCTGACTGAATAATTAATAAATACTTTAGGTCGGACTAAACCATTTTTATGGAGGTAAGAGAAGCAGATATTTGGAAAAATATTTACCCAAATTGCACGCTTTTGTGGTTTTCATTTAAATCTCAGGCGTACAACTAATGTAAATATTAAAATTATTCATACAACAGGGCCTAAATAGTATAACTGCTGGATTTTGTGGGGCCCACTGGGCAGCGGGGGCCCCTATAATTGTCACCACCTTTCACCCCACTAGCGACGGCCCTGCTCACCCCCATGCTGTACCAACCCCGTAAGACCTTCGTTCATCTTCGGAACACAAATGAAGATATTTTTGATTAAATGTGACAGCTGGATCACTCCTCCATAGGCTCCCTAAGGGAATGAATCCTGACGGCCCAGAAAGTCAATGAAGAAAATGTTTAAATATTCCATGTCACAACAGTGGCTCAACTATAAGTTTATCAAGCGACGAGAATACTTTTTGTGCGTAAATAAAACAAAAATAATGACTTTATTCGACTATTCCTTTTCTTCCTTGTAGGCCTGAAACGAGACTTCAAGAGATTTCCACGACGCATGCGCGAGAATTGCGATCTCCTTCAACTACTTCAGTTAAGTTCTCGCGCGTGCGCGTCGTGGAAATCTCTTGAAGTCTCGTTTCAGGCCTACAAGGAAGAAAAGGAATAGTCGAATAAAGTCGTTATTTTTGTTTGTTTTTTCGCACAAAATGTATTCTCGTCGCTTGATAAACTTATAGTTGAGCCACTGTTGTGACATGGAATATTTAAACATTTTCTTCATTGACTTTCTGGGCCGTCAGGATTCATTCCCTTAGGGAGCCTCTGTAGCAGTGATCCAGCTGTCACATTTAATCAAAAATATCTTCATTTGTGTTCCGAAGACGAACGAAGGTCTTACAGGGTTGGTACAGCATGGGGGTGAGTAATTAATGACTTAATTTTCATTTTTGGGTGAACTAACCCTTTAACTTTTACATACTCGCGGACATTTAACTCCAGGCTTCTCACACTCTTTTTCGTCTTTCCCTCTCACAGAGAGACAAAACAAACGCACATAGTTACAAACATCAGTCTGTCGCGCATGCAATGTTATACTCCCTCGACCAGCAGAAAGATAGCGGCAGCAGGTGCTAACGGTTACACATGGAGGACGAATTAATAAAAAAAAGAAACAGCACAGGATGTATGGCGTTATATGTGTGACTTAATCCTGAGCGAGTAATTGTACATTTTGAGCACAGAGAACTATATTTTGCAAGCATCTTGCATTATATTTTGAACAGAAATTAACAAATCGCAACAAAAAAAATCGTTTGAGCAAAGAAAAAATGATTCCGTGCTCAATAAATGTATTTGCTATTATCCATATTAACGTGCAATAATAACCCATCTCACACAGTTTACTCAGGTGCTCTCTCACAAACTTATTCTTGCGCTCTGTCAAGTCCCTCTCTCTCTCTCAACCTCTTAATTCTGTGCGCGCTCAACTCTTGACACACACGCTCGCTCAACTTGCAACAGCGTTACAAGTGTGCCACAAAATCAACAAATCGAAAAATTAAAGGTCAATTGTGATTGGCTGTTGGTCTCCAATCAAATCGCTAGTAGAACCAAAGCCCGTCTGGTAGAACTTTTTTTTTTTTTTTAATTGACAGCAGTTTATTTTATTTTTTTTCAAATACTTGGGTATTAGTGACTAAAGACAAAACAATTTCTGATAAACAAAACATAAAAGACAATGTTGATAACTGCAAATCATTTCTAAATAGATGGCTACTAAGAGATCTTTCCATTTTTGGCAGAATATTGTTAACTAAAATGGACAGTTTCTAGATTAATATATCCTTCCAATAGCACTCCAAATAGTTAAAACTATCAACAAATTAAATTTTGATTTCATATGGCGGAATAAATGTCATATATAGCCAAGCAGGATTTAATTAGAACTTACGAGGATGGAGGTGGTAATGCAATAGATTTTGATTGTATGAATGGTATGTTGAAAATTAGATGGTTGAAAAACTATATTCAAAATCAAAATTCATTGTGGTCTTATATCCCCAATCGGATTTTTGAAAAAGTAGGCGGAATTAGAATTAGTTTTGATTTTAAGAAATTTCCTGTGAAACTTTCAGATTTCCACCAACAGGTTCTTCTGTATTGGAAATTAATATTCAAGCATAATTTCACTCCACACAATACACCAATTTGGAATAATAGGTATATATTGGTAAATAGAAAATCTTTTTTTATAATTTTTTAATTTTATCACAATTTTTAATCTTTTTTTTTTATCTTTTTTTATTCCAGAATTGTTCTCTAAAGGTGTCTGGGCTATTGCCCACTTCATGGATGTGGAAGGAATTGCTTTACAACATGTTGAATTCTGTGACAAATTTCAAATTAGATGTACCCTAAAGAAGTTTAAACAGATTGTGAAAGCTCTCCCAGTATCACTTGTAGCTATGATTAAGCAGGATATAATATATTAAAAAGTCACGCCTACCTTAAGACAACTTTACATTAATGGTATTAATTTTCTGAATTACAAATGAAACAACAAGTTTATAAGGAACTGTTTACTTAACTGCCAAACAAGCTCTCAACCCGAAGATTTGAATCATCTTTTCTGTTCGTGTGAAGTTGTACAAAGGTTTTGGCTGGACCTTCAACAATTGTTCATCTCCAAAGGAATTCAGATGATGAATCTAACAATTAATGATCACAATGATTTTGGCATTAACAATGTAATTTTGTTAAGTAAACATTTCATACATAAATGTCGTTTTTTCAAGACAAACCAGTCCTCGGATCTGATTTGTGACACGATCTGCTTGAGAGTGAGCATCTTGAATTTGAGCTTCCCTACAGTGCGATTTAAGAGACGCAGATCTAGAATGGGACGCAGCCCTCCATCTTTTTTCGGAACGATGAAGTACCGGCTGTAGTATCCTAACTCCCTGCTGGGTGGAGGAACCCGTTCTATAGCCCCTTTTTGACTTTTTCGACGCGGCCTTCCTGGCGACGATGACTGTCCTCAGATCAGTCCTGCCCCGAGAAGGCCGCGCCGGAGAGCGCCCCGCCTCGTCCCTCCAGTTTGTCTGCGGGGGGGCACGAGACGCGACACTCCGCTTCTGCTGTGTTCTTTTAGATGACGAACTCAACGGCTGGGACTGCCCTCGCTCAGCAGCCCCAGTCACGCGCACTTTGAGAGGGATAAACTTATGAAACGCAGCCGCCTGTTTATTCTCTTCCTGGAACCTCTCAGTGACAGAGTGAAGAGCGTCACCGAAGAGGCCCACAGGTGAAACGGGAGCATTTAAAAGGAGAGATTTATCTTTTTCTTTCATAGAAGTTTGACTCAACCATAAATGCCTTTCTGTGGCCACCATGGCTGCCATAGACCGGCCGATAGATTTAGCTGTCTCCCTGGTGGCCCGGAGAGTGAGATCAGCAGTCTGCCTGAGCTCATAAATCGTATCTGCCGAAATTTCTCCCCCCTCACACACATCTTTAAGCAGGTCGGCCTGATAAGCCTGCATAATGGCCATTGTATGCAAACATGCAGGCCCAGCTGCCGAGTAAGCCTTCCCCACCAGCAAAAAAGTATTTTTTAGTGGTCTAGAAGGAAGAGCCGGTGCTTTAAGCGGAGATGCCGAGGCAGGAGAGAGATAGCTCGCGAGTGTCTCCTCCGCCTTCGGCATCGTCACATATCCAGCAGACTTTGCACCAAAAATATTACCATATGCATTGGATTGATTAGTATATATTCTGCTCGAAACCGGTCTAACCCAGGTCTTTGAAACCTCAGCATGAAGATCTGGGAAGAACGGTAAGCACCGGTGAGAAGGCTGAGGACGTGCAGACAGAAATCTATCATCTAGTTTGCTTTTATTTCTAGATTCCTGTCTATCAGTTGGCCATTCAATACTGAGTTTTTCAACAGCCCGAGATAACATATCCATTAAACCTTCTTCAGCAGTATAATGAAGTGAGCTAGTTTCCTCTGATGCCAAACTTTCGACATCCAGCTCCTCAGAACTGGATAATCTAAGTTCCACATCATCATGGGCAGAAGTAACCGCCGCAGCGCGTGCTTCCAGAGCCGGGTGAGAGGCACTGGATCCCGCCGGAGAAAGCTGAGATAGGGCGGGGCCCGTCTCAGCGTCGCCGGTGAGATCCATCTACGAACCCCAAGACAAGCGCCGCCGCTTTGCCTCAACAGAAGCGGGACCCGAGCCCTGGGGAGCTCGCAGCAAACCGCTCTCCTCGAAGAGCGATCGCCGCGAGCGCAGAGTTCTCAAAGGAAAGCGCTCGCAATGCTCACAATCGACTCCCTCGAGAGCCGACTGGGCATGCTGGACTCCCAAACAAGCCACACATAGCTCGTGTGAATCCCCACCCGTGATGTAACGTGTACAGGGGGGAACACACTTTCTATGCTCGCTCATTTTTATTTTTTATATATATATATATATATATATATATATATATATATATATATATATATATATATATATATATATATATATATAGTGAAAAACTCCTGACAGAATGGACAAACACAATCGAAAGATTTCACACACAGAGCGCTGCTGAAGTAACAGAAGCTGGTGGCTTGTGTATTCAGGGGATATTTATAGCTTCCTGGTCGGTGACGTCACTCGCTGTGACGCTCCATTGACTGATTTCATTCATGCTTCAGACGCGTTACGCTGGGGGGCGTTCCCACTGCGATTACACCCAGCGGTAGTCCCTGAAGGGGAACCTAACATTAGGCTACTCATTGGAGGAATTAGCTGAAACGTTTTTATAACTCTTTGTTATTGATTAATAACAAGAATGCTGAGAAACTGGCTTCTTTTGTAAACAATCTTATTGAATAATTGCCCTTTTGATTTATTTTCTTTTGAATATGTAAATGCCATTTTTGCCATTTGAAAATTAAGTCATTGCCATCTGGCCTCTTCTTTTTCCAGATCAACGCCGTACGACAAAAACAGTCAAAAACAGAAGGAGATAACGTGTGCAGTAACCCACCACATCACGAAAGACATGCCCCCGGTTAATGTTGTTGAAAAGCCCGGGTTCAGAAAGCTCATCAACACACTTGACCCAAGATATAATCTAGCCCGGGTTCAGAAAGCTCATCAACACACTTGACCCAAGATATAATCTGCCGGGTCGGAAATATTTTGCAGAGAAAGCGCTGCCTGAGTTGTACATTAAAGAGCTGGCCAGTCAGCTTGTAAATGTGACACACTTCTCAACAACTGCCGACATATGGAGCAGCCGAACGTGAGCCATACCTCAGTTTGACGGTCCACTATATAGACAATTGGGAGTTGAAAAGCAAGTGCCTTCAGACGAGCTTTCTTCCAGAGGATCACACTGGCGGGATCATCGCACAAGGCCTGCAAGATGCTCTCATGTCATGGAATTTAAATGAAGCTCGTCAGGTGTGCATCACCACTGATAATGGCGCTAACATCGTCAAAGCTGTGAGCCTGAACCGCTGGACACGTCTACAGTGTTTTGGCCATCGCCTGCATCTTGCAATTGGTGAGTGTTTTTTACCACTGTGATAAAATAGTAATTATCTTTATTGATATATGAGAATAATGCTCAATCATCACTAAATTAATCACTTAATTATCTCATTAACTTTAACACTCTTGAGTGTTAACAATATCTGTGATATATCGCCCAGCCCTATGAGCAATGTTTTAGCCTACTGCATGGTCATAACACAGAATTTAATGTTAACATATGTTTCCCATGCCGATAAAGCTGTATTGAATATTAGAGAGAGAGAGAGAGAGAGAGAGAGAGAGAGAATGAATGCGAGTGATTTTTCAAAAAAGTACATACTGTACTATACTAGCTTAGGCACCTTAGAGTTACATGTTCTTTCTTTTTCTGCATTAGTGTGTCAGTAGACTGCTCTTTATTGTGCATTTTTTTATATTTTGAAACTTATATTTTTTGATAGCATCTTCACTTTTACATAATACTATATAAATAAATAATTACCAAGAATTAGTTAAGTGTTTGGCTGAGTGGATTTCTTCACAATTACTATACCCTTTTAAATTATTATAACATTTTAAATGTTTGTTTTCATTCTCAGAGAGAAGCATGAAGGACCCCCGTATTGACCGTGCTGTTGCTGTGTGCAAGAAGGTAGTGAGCAGCTTCTTTTTCAGTTGGAAGAGGAGGAGAGACCTGGCCACAGCGCAGCAAGAGCTAACTTTCCCCGCACACCAGCTCATCAGTGAGTATCCTACCAGGTGGGGATCCCGAGAGAAGATGATTGAGCGGGTACTGGAGCAGGAGCAAGCTATTTCTCAAGTCTTGGCTGCAGACAAGAAAACCCGGCATCTCGTTCTCACCTGGCAAGACCTGGAAGTTCTAGAGTCAGTGCACAAGGCTCTAAAACCTCTCCTGGAATTCACCGACGCTCTATCCAGTGAGAGCTGTGTCACAGTGTCCTATGTCAAGCCTGTTCTCCATCTCTTCCAGTCCAGCCTCTTGGCACGTCAGGAGAATGACACCCCACTGACCCAGTCTATCAAAGCCTCCATCCTGGATTACCTGAGGGAGAAGTATTCTGATCCTTCCACTAACGACCTGCTGGACATGGCAGGCTTAGTGGATCCCAGGTTCAAGATAACATACTGCACAGAAAATAAGGTGGAGGCCATCAAGAGCAGAGCCATAACCGAGATGGAGGCAATGCTCTATGAGACTGACCAGGTCACAGCTGAGTTGGCTGCTTCACTGGCTCAAGATGCAACAACGGTATCACAGCCAGAAGAGCCACTAAGGAAGAAATCCCTGGGCAGCTTCTTTAAAACTGCAGCAACATCTTCCGCCACACTGTCGCAGAGAGAGCTTATTGAAAAAGAGTTGTCTGCCTACTTGCAGTCTGTTCATGTTGACAGTGAAGCAAATCCATTGCAGTGGTGGAACAACCATGAGGAAATGTTCCCAAACCTGAAAAATGTGGCAAAAAATTATCTGTGTGTGCCCGCCACCAGTTCCCCATTGGAAAGGGTATTTAGAACCAGTGGTAATATAGTTACATGCCATCGAGCATCTCTCAAACCAGACGCCGTTGATAAGCTTGTGTTTTTGGCACAAAACCTCTAAACAACCTGGTTGTTGTTACAAAGGGACAACATAGTATGAACGAAATACAACTACATATTTTTTTACCTTTTTTTTGTGCCATATATTTCATGCAGAAGAAACCAAAACTAAAGCTGCAAACTTTTCCATAATGGACCAGATTCACCTTTTGTGAATTGTTTTATATTTAGGTATTGTGTTTGTAACCATAGGATTGTTTATTAAAAAACTAAAAGGATGGTCCTTTTTATAAATACACTTTCTTTTCCAACATTTGATTTCCTATTATGCAGCTATTTTTTATTTTACTGATTTTGAAATTACCTGTGACATCCTGCACAAAAGTGCATTATATAGCCCTTCTGACATCACAAAATATTTCAAATACTCAGATGACACAGCCATAGTCGCCCTCCTCACTGGCATGGAATAAGTCACAGCATATCACCAATCTGTTGCCCATTTCATCCAATGGTGTACAGACAGTCATCTTCTTCTTAATACCACTAAAACAAAGGAACTTATCTTGGACACACGTCAAAAATTCTCCACTGCTCATTGCTATATCTCCATCAGTGGCCAGTCAGTAGACATTGTTGACAGCTTCAGGTATCTTGGCATTATTCTGGACAATAAACTGAATTTTCGCCATCAAACCATAGACATTCACAGGCGCTGCCAACAGAGACGGTTTGTCATACGAAAACTCAGGAATCTCTCAGTAAAACCACATTTTCTTCTCCTTTTGTACCGTAGTATCATTGAACCCGTTCTTCTGTACTGTGCCACCTGCTATTTCACCATGCTTTCACTCACTGATAGAAACAAGCTTCTTAAAATCACTAACATTTCCTCAAAAATAATAGGCCTTCCCACACCCAATTTGCCGGCTCTCATTGACGCTGCTATCATTCGCAGAGCAAACACCATCATAAAAAATCAGAGCCACCCGCTTAACTCATGTTTCACCCTTCTTCCCTCAGGTCGTAGATATAGACAGCTATCCCATAAAAAAATCACGGCTAGGGAGGAGCTTTGTAATTTCAGCAATAAGAGCGGTGAATTCACAGAAAGCCTAATTTATGTGTACAATGTGTACATGTGCATGTTATGAGTGTTGAATGTTGCTCCTGTGGAACTGTGGAAACAAATTTCCTCTATTGAGGACAATAAAGAATGAATATGAATATGAATATATATTTGTTTTAAAATTAAATATCCTAGTGGCATTATGCACAACAGGTGCACTTAAATTTAGTGTTGTTTTGAAATGTCATCTTAATGACAACATGCACAAAAGGGCACTTTATTTGTTTTAAATGATTGTAGAGGCATTATGTACAAGAAGTGCACTTTAATTTTGTGTTTTGAAATGCCAGGTGAGTTACAGCATGCAAGCGTGCCCTAATGTCTTGTTTTGAAATGTTGTCTCTGACTTTCTGCACTTTCTGTTGACAATTTTATGTTTGTGCCACTCACTGTTTAATAAATACAATTATGTTAACTTTGACTTAGTTGTGATATCCCCTTTTTTGCATGAAAGTTTAAAATTAGCATATATTAATGCAGTTTGAACAAAAATGTTTTAATGTAGACATATAGAATCATCATACTGGTGTGATTGTATGCAAAGTTTTAATTCAAGGCTAAGGCAAAATATCGGGATATCGCGTATCGTGACATGGCCTAAAAATATCACGGTATTTATAAAAGGCCATATCGCCCAGCCCTAATGCGAGTCAAATGTTAAAAGCTTTTCTACATGTAGAATTGAATGAGTCCCAACTGACACAGTCCAGATACCCTACAGTTCCCAGTAAATTATTTTGGACTGCATTATAATGATTTCTTAATTCAAAATATGATAAAGACTGCATAGGTGGATGTGTTCGGGGAATTTGTCTGTTAAAAGTAAGTATAAATGTTAAAAGTTATGCCCTTTAAATGAACGAAATGACTCGAAAAAAGATTTGTTCATTTTAATGAACGAGATCGAACAAGCGAGTCAGTAAAATGATCCGAACTTCCCATCACAGGGTGCAATCAAGTGACAGTCTGTGGTGTCAGTCTTGTTTAGGCCAATAAATGAAAAGGTTCGCTCAGCATCTGCATTTGAGTGTGGCAGGCTCAACACAATCTGGACAACCTTTGATAATTTGAGGAATTTTAAAATGCCACTTGCCCGATTTGCCAAAACGTAATTTGTACCATGAGCCTATTTTTATTGAGCAATAAGCTAGCCCACATAACGCACGTCAGACAAAGTTTGCAACTATAGTTGAAGTATGTACTAGAGGTCTTCACGGGTCCACTTGGATCCGAAAACCCGAGGTCCGACCCAAGACCCAAGCGAGTTCGGGTCCAAAACTCCGACGAGTGTCTAGGACACGGGTCGGGTTCGGTATTAGTGGCCTCGGGTCTCGGGTAATTTAAAATAAATATGCCTTTTCCAAATGGACCCGAGAAGACCCGAATTCTTTTAAACTATGTTGGGCATTTAAGAAAATTGCAGTATTTTAAACAACTCTATGACACCGTTCTCTCACTTTTTCTAAGTGAGAGAGCGAATCCGCGCTTCTACGTGCAAATGGGCTATAAGTGTGACGACCTCTGCTGTTGGTCTTGAGCATTGCAGTTTGGTATCTGAGCCCACTAATTGCCTCAATTGACAGTCTTCTGGAAACACCTGTTACCGTGCCTTAGACGCTTCTTAAGAGATCACCAACTGAGCCAAAGGGAGAGGGAACTTTGGTGTTGGACTTTTGCCTTTTGCTTGCGTTGTATTTTGTTACTTTTTGCATTTACATTTCAACTTCAACATTACACTTTCAACCATGCATCTTGCTTTACACACTGATCTTACTGATGAATACAGAAACACTCTTATTTTCTTTAATTGTTTTCATTCTTTTATGTAATCTTGTCTTATTTTTGTAGCTAAATAAACATTACTTTTGAGCTTACAATTTGGTTTACGTGTGTCCCTTGTTTTTGTTGCTTCCCTTGAGCCAAGGGTCGTAACAAATTGGGGGCTCGTCTGGGCTTAGGTTATTTGATTGCGTTAAATTTTTGGACAATTAGTTCGATAATTGATTATTTTTTGGACACATGAAAATGTTTTGTGCCAAAGTCAATTTGTTCACCGTGTGAAATCACCAGTTGGTAAGTAAATGTGCAATATTGAGTTTTGAACGTGAGTTTTCTCTGATAGGTATAGCGGCATGTTTCTTTTGAGACGTGTCGGATTTGTTATTTTTGGGTAGTGTTGCGGTGAAAGTGGGTAGTAGTAATTATCTCGGGAGCACATCCGTGGTGTTGAAGGCGTCACTGGTTTGACCAATTGCGTTTTTCACCCAACGGGCTACAGTGCATAAATACCCCCCACCGGTAATTGCATGAAGACTAGGGTTGAGTTAGGTAGAGAAGTACTGGGAAGGTAGGTAGGTAGAGGGAAAACTCTCGTTATTTGATTGTACTGTGTTGATTAAACTTGTTCTGGTGATTTTAGCATGGCTGATATTTATAAGTTTGTTAGTTCACCTTCTCATGAGTTTTTGAATAGGTGTACTAAAGAGCAATTTTTAAGCATTGCTGAACGTTATGAAATTGTGATTTAAAGATAAAAGCCTCAAAGAAAATGTTAAAGTAGCTTTGAAAATTGAGTTGATTGAAAAATGTTTCTTAGACACCGAGATGGAGTATGTACCAGTTGCATCTGAATTAAAAAGTCATTTGTCTTTTGAACAGCAAAAAGAGCAGCTACTTTTACAGATGAATCACGAGAAGTTGAAGCACCGTTCTGAACAAGGTAAAATGGAATTAGAGAAGGCAAAATTGGATTTGGAGTTTCTCAAGCTCAACCTGATGAAAGAAGGTAAGCTTTCTAGTTCTGGTCAAGAACAGAGTGTGTTGTTTTCAATCAATTCAAACCTAAAACTTATTCCCAAATGCAACGAAGAAGATCCTGATATTTTCTTTACTCTATTTGAACGCATGGCAGAATTAAGAAATTGGTCAGATGATAATCGTGTTGCACTGCTACAGTGTGTGTTAACTGGGAAAGCACAAGTAGCTTTTTCTTCATTGTCGGTTGACGATTGTAAAGATTATGATAAAGTTAAATCTCTAATCTTAAAAGCCTATGAATGTGTACCCGAAGCATACAGACAGCGTTTTCGACTGCAGAAAAAAAGACCAGTTACAAACAAACTTAGAATTTGTGCGTGATCTGAGAAAACACTTTAATCATTGGTGTTCAGCATTAGACATTGAAACATTGGAGGATTTAATTCATTTGATGGTGTTGGAACAATAAAAAAATTCAGTCCCGAGCCGTATAGCTATGTATATTAGTGAGCATAATGTTAAAACGCCAGAGGAAGCGGCTATGTTGGCCGATGATTTTGTACTGACGCATAAAAACACTTTTGTTGATTGGCATGCTCGTGATGTTCAGTATGTAAAGTCTCCGTCTAACTCTAACCGTGTTTTCACAGGAAATTTTGACCCAAGCAAGATTTGCAATTACTGTCACGAGAAAGGACATTGGAAAGCAGATCCTTAAAAAGAAATCCAAACATAATACACAAAGTTCACATGCTAAGCCTTCTGCTCTTGCGGCACCAGTCCTGTCTTCAGGGAGTGAAATTGTTGAAAAAATAAAACTTGATGTTGATTTCTCGTCGTACTCGCCTTTTGAGGGGCGTGTATCCCTGGTTGGAGAGAAAGAGGAAATCCCTGTTAAAATCTTGCGGGATACTGGCGCAATGGATTCATTTATCTTGGAGTCAGTATTGCCTTTTTCCTCGCAGTCTCATACTGGTAAGAGTGTGTTAATTCGTGGAATAGGACTGAATACTCAGACTGATCTCATAAAATTGCGTGTGTATGACACGCCAATTCGTATTTCCATTTTTGGCGTGCTATTAACACGCACAATCGCTTTTCAGCGTGTTTATGAACGCAGTTGACTTAATGTTATTACTGTATATATAAATATATGACCTACCTCCACCCCGTCCCTAAACCTACCCGTCACTGGGGTTAATAGCATTTATGAGTCTTCCCCTACCATCCTAGGAAAAAAAATATCGCTCCCCAGATATAGATCTACATTTTGCTTCGTTTCGCTCGGAAATTTAATGGCGTGTACATATACGCGGAATCACTTGGACATTAATGGCGTAGACATACACGCATACACGCGGATATCTCAAAATGCGTATAGATAACACGCAACTTGACTTGAAAGTGGCGTGTCTGTTTACGCAAAAGTCATGATGTCATGTTGGAATACTCTGTCTGTGCCTCTTCATAAGGTAAGGCTTCAGTCCGATTTGATTCAAGGTGAGGTTATAGTGGGAGTACGACCAGCCTTGCCAGTTGAGGGTGTCCATATTATTTTAGGAAATGGACTGGTAGGTGAACGTGTGTGGGCTGATACTTCATACTTCATACTGATAATGATACTGCTGTGTTTACCATAGTGATCACTGATAATAAAATTGAAACTGAGCCGAGTTCTTTGTGTCAGGATTCAGCGTGTGTCGTGACTCGTGCAATGAAATGTGCCAATAAGGATGAAGTATGTGATCAAAAAAAGATTAAATCTGATAAAGTATGCACGAAGTTGTTTATGCCTGATTTGTCTTCCTTGTCTTTTCCTGTTTCTGCAGAGGAATTAGGAAAAGAACAGCAGACTGACTCCTCTTTGGATGAACTCTTCCAGAGTGTAACATTTCCCGTGGATATTTCACTCACAATGGAGTATTGTTGAGAAAATGGAGTCCTCACAAAAATTTTGTTGGGGATCCTGTTTTCCAGGTTGTTGTTCCTGCTAAATTTCAACAAATGATGATCGAAATTGCGCATGATCAATCAGGTCACCAGGGGGTGCGTAAGACTTATGATCGCCTGTTGCGATATTTTTTTTGGCCACGTTTAAAACGAGACATCTCTGCTTATATTAAGAGATGCAAAACATGCCAATTAACGAGTAAACGGAACCAGGTGTTGAAACCTGCTCCGCTGAAACCAATTCAGGCTACTGTTGAACCTTTCGAGCATCTTATTGTCGATTGTGTAGGGCCACTTCCCTGTTCGAAGTCTGGTAGCAGTTATCTATTCACTGTGATGTGTTTGAACACACGTTTTCCTTCGGCATATCCACTGCGTACCATTACGTCTCGTTCTTTTGTGAAAGCGTTAACCCAGTTTATATCTGTTTTTGGGATTCCAAAAATCATCCAAAGTGATCAAGGTTCGAATCTCACTTCGCATGTCTTCCAGCAGGTATTAAAACAGCTCCACATTAAGCATAATCAATCTACGGCGTATCACGCACAAAGTCAGGGTGCATTGGAGAGATTCCACCAGACGTTAAAGTCACTTCTCCGTGCGTACTGTGTGCAGCTGGATAGAGATTGGGAAGAGGGTTTGCCATGGATGATGTTCGCTGCACGTAAAGTAGTGCAGGAGAGTATGGGTTTCAGCCCTAACGACTTGGTCTTTGGCCATAATGTTCGTGGACTGTTGTCTGTATTTCAGCAGGTTGGTAAAGCTGTAGAGCCTCCTAAAAACTTGGCGTCATATGTTTTAGGGTTTAAAAACCGACTCATCCAGGCTAGAGAACTAGCTAAATTAAATCTGGGAAAACGTCAGGAAAACATGAAGCAATTGTATGACCGTACGGTTGAACATCGAGTGTTTGTACTAGGCGATCAAGTTCTTGTCTTACGGCCTATGGTATCTTTTCCTTTTGAAGCCAAATTTGATGGCCCATTTGTTGTACAACGAAAATTGACTGATGAAAATTATGACGTCTCAATGCCATCACGGAAAAAGTCAGTTAAACGGTGCCATGTAAATCTATTAAAACCCTATTATGAAAAGGAAACCAAACCTGTAGAAAATGTTACCTCTTTCCACCCAGCACTTCCGGCCGTTTCTATCGGTGGGGGTAATGTTGTGAGTTTGGTGGGTGAGGAAGAGGAGACCCTTTCGCCCGATGATTGTGTTTTTCACGGCCGTTTGAATAATTCTGAGTCCTTGCACAACTTGGAATTTACTCTCCGTCATACATACATCTCCTGTAAGATGCCAGGAGTTATGTGACGTATTGCGTAGTTTTCCCGAATTATTTGATGATGTGCCATCGCGTACTGATTGGGTTGAACATGATATTGATGTTGGGGACGCAAAGCCTATTAAACAGCGTTTTTATCGTGTTGCACCTGAGAAACGGGAATTGATGGAGAGGGAAATTAAGTATATGCAGGATCACGATATTGCAGTGCCTTCTTTTTCTGATTGGGCTTCCCCGTGTATTTTATTTGGAAAGTCAGATGGTACTGTAAGATTTTGTACGGATTTCCGTAAAGTTAACGCCTTAACAAAACCAGACTGTTTTTCTTTGCCCCGCGTCGAGGATTGTGTGGACCAGGTTGGTTCAGCCATGTTCGTCAGCAAGTTTGACTTGCTGAAGGGCTATTGGCAAGTGCTTTTAACCAAGAGAGCACAAGAAATTTCATCTTTTGTCACCCCGTCAGGATTACACTCTTACCGGTTCATGAGTTTTGGCCTGCGAAATGCTCCGGCGACTTTTCAACGCCTCATGAACCGTGTAATTTGTGGTCTTGAGGGTTGTGCCGTCTATTTGGACGATTTAGTCGTTTTTAGTGACAGTTGGGAATCTCATTTAAAACGGTTGCATTTGGTGTTGAGACGTTTGTCTGATGCTCGACTTACCGTGAATTTGGCCAAATGCGAGTTTGCAAAGGCGACCGTGACGGATCTCGGGAAGGTGGTGGGGAATGGAGAAGTGCGTCCGATACAGGCTAAAGTGCAAGCCATCCAGAATTTTCCTTCCCCAACGACAAAGAAAGAGCTCGTGAGGTTTTTAGGGTTGGTAGGATATTATCGATCTTTTTGTCGCAATTTCTCTACTGTGGTAGCACCACTGACAGACTTGTTAAAGGGGTCATGACATGTTTTTTTTTTTGTTTCATTATGTTCCCTTAGGTGCAATTATAGTATTACTATAGTTTTTTGTACAAAAAATTTAAAAAATGTAGTGATTTATGACCTTTTTCCCCCCTGTTTCTCCCCCTCTGATTCAAACAGTCTGTTTTGGAGGTGTTTCCCCTTTAAGAGTTCAGTGTTAACGCCCACTGTTTTGATTGCCTAACGTCAGTGCTGCTTATGCATAAATTATTAACGTTAATCATTTTGTATCACATGTAGGCTACACAATGCTCCGCCACGTGAAACTTCGGTCTTCGATCTTTTACCATCGTGTCAATTCTCAATTGATTTTGATTCATATGCGCGAGAGAGAGACAGAGACAGAGACAGAGACAGAGACAGAGACAGAGAGAGAGAGAGAGAGAGAGAGAGAGAGAGAGAGAGAGAGAGAGAGAGAGAGAGAGAGAGAGAGCAGGACAGTTTGAAGGCGCGCGCGCGGCCGGGGCTCGCTCTCTCTCTCTCTTGTCGTTCTTTCAGTAACATGCGCCCTGTCACACTCATCTAAATCACTCACCGAACAAATAAGGCTTTGGCGGGCTGCATATGCTGCAAATAAACTGCGTCCAACTGCTTTCCCTGATGTCTGGATCGTTCGGCAGCGTATTCAAACATGTTGCTTGTCCACAGCAGGAACAGCACATCTGCGTGGCATCCAGTCACAGTCACAGTAGTTGTCTTGCGCTGGAGGCGGTCATATGCAAACGACTGGTACGTCACTTCGTACCGTGACGTCACTAAGAACAAAGGATCTAGAACGAGCTGTATTTTGAGCTTGATTAAATAAATGCTTCGTTTATAATGGGGAGGACGTCTTAAGCTATGAAACTTGCAGCAGGTTTTAATGGTACAAAGACCTCTTAAATACCAAAAGATCAAGGCAAATTTGGTTTCTCATGTCATGACCCCTTTAAAGGGTAAGACAAAGTTTTTATGGTCTTACAGTTGCGAATTGGTTTTTGAGAATGTAAAATCCCTGCTGTGTTCAGCGCCCGTGCTTATGGCTCCGTGCTTTGACAAACCTTTCACGTTGCACGTTGATGCCAGTAATGTTGGAGCTGGAGCTGTCCTTCAGCAATCTGATGTGGACGGAGTAGACCATCCAGTTAGTTTCTTTTCGAGAAAGTTTAACACATACCAACGTAACTATTCTGTGGTTGAAAAGGAAGCGTTAGCCCTGATTTGGGCCTTGCAACATTTTGCCGTTTACCTCAATTCCTGCGCACCTATTGTGATATATACGGATCATGATCCATTAACCTTTCTCAATTCTTCGCAGTGTCCTAATCAGAGGTTGGTTCGGTGGTCCTTGTTTTTGCAATCCTTCTGTCTGGATATTCGACACATGCGAGGATCGGAAAATGTGGTAGCTGATGCGCTGTCACGCTCCTGATGCGTTTTAATTTATTGTATTCAAATTTATTATTCCCTTTGGCGGTTTTGGGAGCTGTCTTTGGTCCTGAACTTGGGTGTATACTATGCCTGTTTATTGAGATTTGTTTGTTTTGTTACAGGGATCTTTGTGGGAGTCCCTGTCTTATGGGGAGGGGTGTGACGACTTCTGCTGTTGGTCTTGAGCATTGCAGTTTGGTATCTGAGCCCACTAATTGCCTCAATTGGCAGTCAACTGGAAACACCTGTGACCGTGCCTTAGACGCTTCTTAAGAGATCACCAACTGAGCCAAAGGGAGAGGGAACTTTGGTGTTGGACTTTGCCTTTTGCTTGCGCTGTATTTTGTTACTTTTTGCATTTACATTTCAACTTCAACATTACACTTTCAACCATGCATCTTGCTTTACACACTGATCTTACTGATGAATACAGAAACACTTATTTTCTTTAATTGTTTTCATTCTATTATGTAATCTTGTCTTATTTTTGTAGTTATATAAACATTACTTTTGAGCTTACAATTTGGTTTACATGTGTCCCTTGTTTTTGTTGCTTCCCTTGAGCCAAGGGTCGTAACAATAAGCATAAGCACGGTTGCCTCCGCATTTATTTACTCAGTTGCTCACTCCACATAAACCAACTCCTCCCTTTGCCAAGAAGAACTAGTGCGCCATCATGTGGATGGATGTTTGACTAAATGCAAGTATTTGAATTGTCAAGCCAGGCCTGTCAATCAATTTAAAAAATACGCGACACTGTCAGAAAAGCATGGAGGCGATAACAGAAATTGCGAAAAATGTGACAAATTTTATAGTACGTAATGGGTTTACAGTGATGTGTGATTGACATTTTAGCACTTCAGCACGCTTACACTTGCGCGTCTATGTTAAGTGCATTTTTGAGAAACGCAGGGCTGCAGGCTGTGCACAATGTAAATGCCGTTTACGTTCGGGTCCAGTCGGGTTCTAAAGGAAATGGCCTTTGGCCAGGTCGGGTCGGACTCGGGTCTAATTTTATCGGGTCTGTCTCGGGTCAGGTTTTTCTTTAAAAAAAAAATAATTTATGCACGTCGGGTTCGGGTAAGTAGTGATTCGGGTCGATTCTGGTCGGGTACAGTTTTTAGGACCCGAGAAGACCTCTAGTCTGTACTCTCGGCACACAGATTGATAAGGCAAGGCTACGTCACTAGTGAAAAGGCACACCATTTTATTATCTGCTTACCTTGATTGTCATCCAAACTTTCAAACGTGCATCAGTGGGCTCCGACTCCGAACCTATGCTCTGAACTCTCTGAACTTTTCACATGCAACTGACGTATCAGGTGCAAGGTTTTCAGCGAATCAACGATCAGAGAATACTGCCGTGAGGACATTGTAGGCAGATATTACAGCTGTGGGCCTTAAACTCCTCTTCTGTCATTAATACGCTGTGGTCTAGTCATCAACAGAAAATTAACGGATTGAGAAGGGAGAAAAATGGATTTTGGCGTGACATTTCTTGCGTGTGCGTGAGATTGATGCTGAAAGCATGAGTGTCACGCCAGATGCGTGAGAGTTGGCAACCCTGGTTTTGCAGGAACACAGCTGCTGCATGGAATGAACAATTTAGCTTAGGTTATTAAATATAAAAGGGTCATTATTTTGTGCAATTCATAGTGATAAGAGGATTCTCTATTAACAATACTTCAACAATACACTCTATTAACGCACCTCAATTAAAATTTTTATGCATCCTGTTATCGTTGTCATATACGTGTAACCCTTTTCTTAACCCTAGTGGTTAATTTAAATGTTTCCCAACCAAGAAACCCTGGATTCCCGGCAGTTGAATGGTGAATTGGCGGAGTTTTTTTTTCTTTAAATGAAATTTACGTAAATTATCTTTTGTTTCCCTATAACATACCAATTACACAATACTAAAATCCTAAATTAAACAATTATTATTTATATTTCCCAGAAATCAGTACCTTGTTGATTGAATTAACTTGCCAAACTCCAAAGAAACACCAGAATACAAATGTTAAGGATAAAAAGAAATAATAAATATTTTTTTTACATTAATGTAATAACCTAGCCTGACTTCGTCATACTCATATTCTAGTCAGAATGTGAGTCTGATACTACTCCATAGGGCTTTGATTATGAGGCGTCTCTAAACCGAACCAGGAAAAAACAACAACTCTGCACTCAATTGGATAGACCTACAACCAATCAGAGCAAATTTTTATGAGCTACGCAAAATTGTCAACAGAACTCACCTACACGCAGGCTGGAAATAGTAAAATAATGAGTGTTGCTTCTTTTACTTGGTCCTCCATGAGTGCGACCAAAGGAGAAACCACAACGACCACATCCCATCTTCTTAGCGACCATCGGAGCCAGCTGATAAAATAAACTTTTTCGTCTTTTAAAATGAATGCGCAGTCGATTTCTTTTACAACAGACGCGATAGCGGAATCAATACATCTCAATTCTCCAGCTGCAGTCATCTTTGAGGGAAACTAGTTCAACCCAAGCACTCTGATAACATGATGATTGTAACTGCAGATCATCTGTCCATCATCGTATAAAGCCCGCCCAGGCAATTTGATTGGCCCGACTAATTCTGAACCGATCACAATTACTCCTCAATGGATCGAGTCCAGACCGAACTTCCCGACCAAAAAATGTTGTGGGCGGGGTTCGGGCTGGCATCCTGGGGTGCGTTTTTTCCTTTCAGTAGGCCTATGCAAATTAGTTGCGAGTCAGGGACGCAGTCAAATATACGGTCGTTCGTTATCGTTGGGGCACATTTACAGCTGACGAAATTTTTGTAGGCCTACTCACATTCAACAGTCCCGCAAATTAGTTCACTTACTTCCATCCGACGAAAGAAGCAATGGTGAAGTCACTTACAATGAACAGTTTCACACGAGCAGTCCTGGACACGCAATGAATGCAGATGATCCACGTCCCACGACGACGAACCACACAATCTTTCCAGTCAATTCCAACACGAACGTCTAATAACTCCTACATAGTTATTGACCAAGAATTTGAATGTCACTAGCTCTTAAGCCCTCATTACACCCGTCTCCACTCAGCGCGTTGACTCAAAGATCACAAAGAAGATAACAGAATTTTTTTTTAAAAACACCTCAAATAGCAAAAATAAAATAAACCAAGCGTCGTTTCTCTACACTTTGGGCCTTATATCACATAGAATATAATGAAGTCTCCAAAATTACGTACTTCTAAAACAAGCAGTCAAATTTGCCTCCCGTCTTCTCATGCTATGTGCGATGCTCCTCCCCCTTCACGTAACTCACGTTATGACGCAAACTAATAATGCTCAACAGTCACTGGCCAACAACAGTACATTTATATTCAACACTATCCCATTGGATATGAAACAGAAACATGTAGTTGTATCACATTGAAATAAACAAAAAAATGAAAAGCACAAATTTCAATGTTTTAAAAATACTTCAAAACAAAACAAAACAAAAGGCATATTTATTTTAGGGGTCCCTACACACTCCCCCCACCAAAAGTCCAGTATGCCCCCATGCTGGTCATAGAAAACACCCACACCATCTAAGGGAGTGACCGTGTTTTTAGACAGGGCTAAGACTAATTGGTACAAGTGTGGGCATAGTTACCAGGGTTCATACACCTTTTCCAAGGTCAAATTCAAGCACTTTTCAAGCACTTTCAAGGTCCATTTTAAAGCTTTTTCCAGCAGCTAATCCACCATAAATTACATACCAATACATAGTAAAAATGATTATTTAGCGTTTTTTCCACATTAAAAGAGATCTGCAATAAACAGACAAAATTGTGTCTCGTAATAGCATAAGGATCAGAAATTGAAGCAAAACACAGGTTTTATTTTTCAAAATTTTGTTGGAGGATTTGATCCAAATGACATGCAGTAGGGGTGGGCGGTATGACCAAAATTCTGTTTCACGGTATGACTAATTTTATTTCACGGTAACGATATATTTCACGATATAGTTATTTATGCATGTAGTTATTCTAGAAAAATCGTCATAAAGGGCTTTTTATACTAAATAAACCCAAATCTTCTCCTTGTTTGACTTTTATTTGGCAAATAATTTATTTGGTAAACTATTTTGATAGCTAAATATAGTGAACAAAACACACTCATCAACTTTTAGAAGAACTTCCCCCAACTGACTGATATTAAATAGCAGTTATATTTTTTGTAGTGTGTGGTGTGGTCAGGTGCACGATTGTGACTGTTACTATAGACCTAGGACAGTCCTCCTCACCTTTTGCAGTTAAAAAAAATCACTTAATTTTCAAAGAATTGTATTATTATTATAGTTTTATGTATTTTCGATGTTTTTTCGTTGTTTTTTTATAAATGCTCTATGACAATTGTTAAAAAATGTTCAATCAAAACATTGCGTTGTTTTTTTAGTCGACTAATCGTTGTGCAGGACAAGACTTTGGTCGACTAAGGATTTCTTTGGTTGACTACAGCATTGAAGACTCTTCAGACTCTCTGCCTTCACTGTTGGTGTGACGGCACGATCAGCAAGGGGCCGCGAACTTAAAGCTCAACAACAGCTGTTTTCACAGCATTCAAATTTCTGTGTCGGTTTCGGTGGGCATTTCCTGAGAGTGTTTACAGCACTGCTCTACACTGCGGCCATTCCCTGGGTGCCTCAGCACTGTGTGAGAGTTCACAAAGAACTTTTTTTTTCTTCACAAAAGAGCAACATAAGCGTGACCCTGCGTCCTTTTCAGGATGTCATTCCGCTTGTGCGTTTCTGGATGTGGTTCTTCTCTGGCTCCAGCAGACGGACACAATAGTTGCCTCTCGTGTTTGGGCATTCAGCACGCTGAGGCAGCTTTTGTGAATAGCTCATGTTCCCATTGTGGGAATATGACTATAGCAGCGTTGAGATCGAGACTCGCTTACCTCAAGGGAGGTGCAGTCCCCTCGCCTATGCCCCAATCTAGTGCTTATTCTGGACCTCAGAATAGGCCTACTTCGGTGCTTAGCCTGGGTGATCTGAGGGTTACCATGAGGGATTCCCCGCCGAGGCAATCTCCTTGGGCCCCTCACGCCTCACAAACGCTGCTGCCGTTGAAGCCTTCAAAGGAGCGTGCTGGTCCTTCTAATGGACGATCAGTCTTCTCCTTTGGAGCTCCACCTGACGACCAGATATCGGTTGCAGGATTTGGCTGTGTTACCCCCTTCAGGGAGTGTAGCGTTGCCCGAGTCCGATCCAGAATGTGCATCTATGCTTTCCCGGGCCGCCGAGAAGGTCGGGCTTGCGTGGAATCCTCCACCACGTCCCGAACCTTCCCGGTTGGACGATTGGTTTCAGCGCGCCACCCTGGTGCGGTCCTAGTGGCTCCTCCCTCCTCACCACCCTCGATGGCGGAGCAGCTAAGGGGTATGTGGATTAGAGGTCGACCGATTCATCGGTTTTGCCGATTAAGCGGCACCGATAGTTGATTGGTGGAACTATCGTTATGGGCAAAAATCCACACCGATAGTTTTTCCGGGTTGCGTCCGTTGCTGGAGCGGCTGAGAAGTGTGCGCTGTCATTACACAGCACGAGAGCGCTGGGAAGAGACTGCTGGCATTATACAGAGCGAGAGCGGCCTCTAGAGGACAAATAACAAACTATCACTGGCTGAGTTGTTTATGTTAACACGTGAGGCAGCGTGCAGCACGGAGAGAACACGCAGCACAGAGAGCGCTGACACTTCAGACGCGCATTTAAAACACCAACAGCGAAACAGTATGAATACAGAACACTAAAGTACATATTGCCATATCATTATAAAGTAATTCATTTGTTGACTAGATGCTGCATCAGCAGAGAAAGAACAGTAGTTTGCCGTCGAGGCTGTGAGGACTGTAACATTATACCTCAGTCAAGCGGTTTAAACAATTGTGACAAAAACACACGCAGACCTGACCCAAATGTTTTATGGCGCAATTGTTACCATCTATTTGCATTATTTTATCTCCGGCTGGTCACTTTTATGCATTCATTAGCCGACGAAATTGCATATTTAAAATTAGTGACGTGATTGCTTTCTCAACATTGATATGTTCATGCAGCCAACAGAAACAAACAAATCAGAAACGCGTTCGATTTAAGATCTTTTTAATCACTACAATGCATCTTGTTATTTTGATTAGATAATCATCAAGTGTTCTAAAATAGAAGCAAATAAAGTGAGAGACTATAGGCTATATTACGTATACGTAAAACAGGTCTTTATTACATTTTAATGGCCATCTTTAAGCACGACTCTTTATAATTATATGAAATGGTAACACTTTACAATAGAGTGCTGAAGTGATGACGTCACTTTGTAGGACAACTCGTAAGCTAGCGGCGCATGGGTTCCCTCAATCGAAAAGCTATGCATTTTCCCCATAGACTTTTGGAAAATCGCAAAAAATAAGATCTGTGTTTAACAAAGAGTTGTGACCCTTACACGTTTTGTCTATCAAGATAATCTTTACAAGTTAATCCAAAATTTATACATTTTGAAGCCTATATAAAGTTTTTAAAAAACACAAGCAGACACAATAAAGTTTAAAAAACCACAAGCAGGTTATAACTGTACGTGTTTTATGTCATAGATCAAAACGTGAAAATATTTAGAGGCTTTGTTCACCACAGACCTTATTTCAGGCGATTTAGCAAAAACCCATTCAAAAATCCCATAGACTTTAGAGCGAAGGAACCGGGAGTGCTAAAATGCTACCTCACTTCCGCGTTTTGGCCTACAGAGTGACGTCGTAACTTCGGCACTCTATAAGATTCCCTTTTTAGCATTAACTAAGATTAATACAAGTTGTAGAAGTATTATTCATTGTTTGTTTGTTAATTTCAACATTTACTAATGCATTTGAAATGGAGTTTTAATTCTTATTTGATCTGTTATTACCTTAGTTAATGTACTATGAACTAACATGAATGATAAAGGTACAATTGTATTGCTCATATTAATACATGCAGTAAAACTGTATATTGCATAATGCATAGTTCATGAAATCTAGATAATACATCCTTGTTTACAAATGGGACTTGCAAAGTGTTACCTATGAAATTTATGTATGTTTCTAGGTTATAGCTAACGAAACCTGTAATATTTTAATGTTTAAATTATTTTCTGTATGGAGTTTTAATATATTCATATTTATATATTTATTTAATTTAGCACATTTCAGTTCAGCACTGTTTTATTGTGAGTGTTATGTTTGTTTTTAATCCAGTGTCCATTTAAAAAAATATCGGTTGAATTATCGGTTATCGGCATGTACGGTCAAACCTAAATATCGGTATCGGTAAAATCCACTATCGGTCGACCTCTAATGTGGATGTCCCGCCGGTGGAGCGTGCCATTGCGATGCAACTGTGTCCAGCGTCCGCTTCCTCCTGGCGGGGTAATCCACACCTCCCGTCCAAGGCTTGTATTACAGCAAGGCTTGTAGCAGCCTTTCCACAGGCTCTGTAAGCCTTTGCCGTAAGATCGGATGAAAACTTACAAGCCTTGTAAGTTTTCATCCGATCTTACGGCAAAGGCTTACAGAGCCTGTGGAAAGGCTGCTTCCGCCCCAGGCCCAGGTGCTCATGGACATGCACAAGGGTGGTTCTGACCCAGAGCTCCTCTGGGAGCTCCGTGCGGCAACTGACCTCTCCCTCCGGGCAATGAAAGAAACCGCACGTTCCGTCGGTCAGGCGATGTCCACCTTAGTGGTCCAGGAATGCCACCTTTGGCACCTTCGGTTCCTGGATGCCCCTCTTTCCCAAGTTGGGTTATTCGGCGATGCGGTCGAGAGCTTTGCCCAGCAGTTCTCGGCCGCCCAGAAGCAGACGGAGGCCATCCGGCACATTCTGCCCCGGCGGACCGCTGATGCCTCCAGCCGGCCGCAGACCCTCCGTCTGCTCGGTGCCGAGGTCGACCTCCTGCGGCGTCCTCCGCTACCGCTAAGCCACCCCAGCAGCCATCACCCAGGCCTCAGTGTGGAGCAAGCTGCAGGAAGTCGGCCCCGCCCGTTCAGGCCGCTGCCAAACCAGGAGGCAAGTGGAGGTGCAAACGAACCCTGAGACGGGCGACCCAGAGGGGGATCAGACTGCTCTTCAGGAGATGGTGAACGCGCCGCTCCTCCCCTGGGCGGAGAATCTTTTGTTTCCTTTTCTTTCTGTTCCGCCACTGGCCCCCTGGCGACGACACTATGCCTTGTCACTCTCAAGCCCCTCTTTCATCGCCAGCGCAGAGAGCGAACGGGACAGATAAAAGCTAGGGCTGGGTATGTCTCCTCCGAAGGCAGCGCTTGCAGGTTCACCACCTGATCCCGGAAGGGAGTGGTTGGAACCTTGGGCACGTATCTAGGCCGGGGTCTCAGGATCACGTGAGAGTTAGCCGGGCCGAATTCCAGGCACGATTCGCCGACTGAAAATGCATGCAGGTCCTTGATGGAGGCCAATGCAACCAGGAGTACTGTTTTACAGGACAGAATTTTTAACTCAGCTGATTGCAAAGGCTCAAAGGGTGGTCTCTGGAGTGCCAAAAGGACCAGAGACGAATCCCAACAGGGTATTAGGGGTGGGGGAACATTTTGATTCTTAGATGCATCGCGATGCGGACGATTCTGAATTGATTCACTAATGTCAAAAATCGATTTTCAAAAAACAATGTTTTCTTTCTAGTAACGTAATATTGACAGAATGCAAAAGGTGGAACTCTGAAGCGCAGAAGTGCAGTGCCCGGCCAGTCTGTGGCGTGCGTATAACAGAGACGCATGATGGCTGAGCGCGAAATCCGAAAACAGCACCCTCTTCGTTAAAATCTAGCATGGAAAATTTGCATAATTTCATTGTGGCTTTTTTTCTAGTTTTGAATGAGAGCTGCTTTCTGTATTGTTTTGTTTTTACATCAATATGCTGTAAACAGATCTGTTATACGTACGTTATACGTAGGTTTACTGTACTGCTCTCCACAGTCACAGTGTGTATCAGTGCAATGCCAGTCACAAAAAGTTACATTTTGACTGTGCTCTCTGCAGATGTTCATTTACTTTTTTTTTATAAGCTGTTTTTTATTGTGGTATACAGCAACAATTTCAAATCATACGTCTTAGACTCTTTATTACTTATTTGTGTATAAGAGCAGCTTTGTATGTTACTAATTATTCAGAATATGCATAAGTCCACAAGCATGGTTTTTGTATGAGAGCTGCTGGTACATAATTCTATATTTTATTGCTCATTTATTTTATTTATATTATATTGCTCATTGCACATAACAAGAGGATGTTGGTTAGAATCCCCAGGTGGTCCAGCTGATATAGGCGCTTCGGGACCGCACAGGTAGATCTGTTTGCCTTAAATCTTGATGTACTCGCTACATCATAAGAAGAATGGCATCTACGCTAATATTAGTGTCTTTGTTTATCCCGAGGTTTTCCCGCAGCCTGCCGGATCCAGGCCGTGTCCAGATCTGACGAAGGAGATCCGCCTGGACCCGATGACAATGCAGTGCTGAAGTATCCACTATCCTCTCCCTATGGAGGATCCCTTTCCCACTCTACAGATAAAGCGTTGTGAATTCCGGCTCGCGTACCCCGAAGTGATAAAATAAAACAAAATTCTGTATCAAAATTTATAGGCAAGAAAAGTAGTTTGTTTAGGCTGGGTTGTATGAATTCTAAACCTGCGCACATATTTTAAAAAGCACATAACTATAGAATCAATTCTGAATGAGCATGTGAACGCCGTCCGCGTTAATCACAGGTTCGCGTTTAAAAGTCTGATCATTTCGACGGAGGTGAATCAATCAAAGTTAACTTTAGCTGGAAATAACATTATTCAAGAACCGCTATAATGCCAAAACAATCTGTTACCTTAAATTATATGTTTATCTCTGTAAAGCTGCTTTGAAACAATCCATTGTTAAAAGCGCTATATAAATGAAGATGACTTGACTTGACTTTGCCGCCCCGGACACGTCCCACTGCCAGTTGTTCTTCTCCCTGACCGAAGGCACCCTCGGCACCCACTGCCAGTTGTTCTTCTCCCTGACCGAGGGCACCCTCAAGGCGTTTATAGTCGACGCGCTCGCCGTTGTACTATTCTGTGAAACGACGGGGCGACTCGAGTACTTGTCCTCTTAACCATCTCAACAGTGAGAAGAAGAAAGGTCCACACGTGACAATGTTTATTTTAGTAGGCTACATCACCACCAATAACACTACAAAAAGAATCGTGTACGTAAAATATATACGAAAATATACGTAAATATATACTATAGAACTAAATCAACGATCTCTTAAATATTTTCTAATTTCACTAAACATTTCATTAGTTTTGTAGACATTTTATAAAACATGGATCTTTTTATTAAAAAAGGCTCATTATGCTATTGTAGGCTCATTTTGTAAACATAAGCAGCTGATTTAGAAGCGCAAACTGTGTGCCGGTGCGGTGAGACGCTCAGACGCACATGCTCGGGCAGATTCGGCGTCTTGAAGTCGTTCATCCTCGGATTCGGCGCCGCGCGCGCTGTTACAAAAACTTTTCTCAAGTCTTGGAGCACAGCAGGTAACACAAAACGAAATGAACAGGCTTGTTGCAGGGTTCATTGTAGAAGACATGCTTCCCCTGCCGACCATTGAATCGCCAAGAAAAATGCATTTTAAATTAAGATAAAAAATTTAAAAGTGACCTTAATTTTATCATTTTTCATTGACCACTTAATTTTTTGTTTTTATTGCCATGAGTCGAATAAAAAGCTGGTTTTGTTCTCAGGAGAAGAGTTTTATTCTCATGTTTCCCAAAGCCTATGTTTTAAAACTTGTGTGTTGACCCCATTTTAAAATGACCGCACCATAGCCTCCTTTATCCTGTTGTTTGTGGATTTTACAGTGAGATATATTTCTTTGTGCAGACAGGGATATTGTTCTTTCATATGGTTTTACATGCCATTTTGTATAGATTTATACAATAAACACTATGCAGACAGGCTAAGTGATGATAGGGCTATGATATTTGACCATGTATCTACACGGTAAATTAAGAAACGGGAAAGTAAAGTAATAAGTAGTGAAGTTACTTTTCAAACGGAGTAACTAGTAAAGTAATCTCATTACAATTTACAGAAGTAACTAGTAACTAGTAACTAATTACTTTTTTTGAGTAACTACCCCAGCACTGTCCGTAACGTCCCTCTCCCCTAGAAAGGCACGCTTTCCCAGTGTTATCGGTTATACCCCATAGTTCCATTGTGTGGGGTATAACCGAACAGCAGTTTGAACTCCCTGTACGCAGGCCTTCTGCCCCAGTCAGTTGGGGGTCTGAGAGTCTTGCGTAGGGCGCTGGATGTGGCAGCAACAGTGGCGTTTTCCATAGGGATCCCAATTACGTTGTCATGTCGACGTAACTTTGAACGTGAGCGACTGATAGGGAACGCCTCGGTTACTAATGTAACCCTCGTTCCCTGAAGGAGGGAACGGGAGACATTATGTCCCGTCGCCACGGTTGCTGACCATCGCTGTAACGGCCATCACGATCTCGGCTCCTCAGCGAAAAACAATGAGTGCGTGCGCCCGCTTCCTGTTTATACCCGCGCTGCAGGGTGCGTGACGCGATTCACGCTTGCCAACGTTCCTTGGCTCGTTCTGTAGACACTCGAAGATGATAGGGCTCCTTGAAGTGATCCCAATTACGTCATCAATTACGTCATCACGTCGACATAACGTCTCCCGTTCCCTCCTTCAGGGAACGAGGGTTACATTAGTAACCGAGACGTTTCCTGAGATAACGGGAATGAGTACTGCGTCGCTAGACGCGATGGGAAAACTCCCTTTTCTCCAATAACTGAAGATTATAGAATAACATAATACAGTGAAACTGCACAAGCCTATGGTTGATTAGCAGAGCTACATAAACCTATGGTGAGAAAGCCCACCAGAGCCCACCTATCCCTCTATATAAGTGGGCATTCTGCCATAGGGAATCAGGTCATTTCAACTGAAGCAACGAAGGGCAAGTCGTGCAGCATGAAAGCATGGACGGTGATGCAGTACTCATTCCAGTTATCTCAGGGATTGGATGAAGCGACGCAATACGAAACATACTCGGTTACTAACGTAACCTGGGTTGTATGTTCCCTATCGATACAGTTCACTCATATTGCGTCGCTAGACCCAATCGCTGTGGGCAGGCAGAGGTGTGCGACTACAGCTTCATCCAGCGGCGGTAACTTCTTATAGCCCTTTTCCTCAGCACCGTCAATTGGGGTGAGGGCGGTGGAGGTAGAAGTACCCAGGCGCGCCGCGACTTGGTGAGGTCGTCATGGACCTCCAGAAAGAACGCTGCTGCTCTTTGACGAGGGGCCTGAGAGCGCCCCATCAGGAACCATTCGTCCAAGCGGCTGCATGGGGGCTCCTCAGGGGTAGGCCACTTTAATCCGAGCTCCCCAACTGCTTTTGAGAGGACGCAGATCAATCCCAGCTCTAGCGTCGCTTGAATCCTTAGACGGCAAGGGGGTGTGGGGTGGGAGTGTCTAAAGCTGCTAATGCTGCTAAATCAGGAAGATCCTCTTCAGACTAGGCCACTTGCACCAGACTAGGCCACTTGCACCAGAAGAGGGGCGCTGGTCAGCGTGCAGAAAGAGCACAGGAGAAACCTCTCTTTGTGGGGAGAGTGATCTGTCCGGCGTGAGCTCACTCGTGCCTGACTGCTCAGTCCTATTAGCTCCACCTCCAAGGAACCTTGGAGGAAGAGAACAGGAGAGCGTGAGAGGCGAAGCCTCTCTGAAAAGAAAGCGATTTGCGATTGCTTGCAGAGCACCGTGCTGTCAGCTGGAAGCAGGTCGCCGGCGCGCTGAGTCAGCTGGATCGGCTGCTGGGCTTCTTCAGATGGCGAGAAGGCTTTCTTCAGTCTCGGAGTGTCAACGAGGAGAGGATGATCGCCGCTGAAGGAGAATTGATCTGATTCTCAATGGCAGAATGCCCGTTTATATAGAGGGATAGCCCTGCCCATTTCGGCAGGCTCTGGCGGGCTTTCTCACCATAGGTTCGTGCAGCTCCACTGCCCAGCCATTTGTTCATGCAGTTTCACTGCATTATTCTATAATCTTCAGTAATCTGAGAAAAAGGAGTTTCCCCATTGCACCTAGCAACGTATCAATAGGGAACGTGCCTCCACCTACATTTTTGCAAAAACTTACCTATACATACAATGAAATCTGAAAACACTAGTAACAGTTAAAACACCAACAACTTTTAATCCTTTTATGCAATTATGATACTTTTCTGATGAAATAAACTTGTTCTGGTACAGCATTGTACGTGAAACAAATTCAAAGAGCTCAGAAACTTTTTAAACTAAAATAGCATGGTTGCTTAAGCTAATGCATTTTTGTCTCACATTTGCTTTTTATTCAGTATCGGTTATGATTAATTTGAGTAGGGTGGTTAATTTCAAACACAATAGAGCATTATCCTTTTAGGACCACTCTTGTGCAATTCATATGTCGCAACTAGTGTTATATAAAGTGCATGAAGAAAAAGGTTCAGAGCTCAAATAGTGTTTAATAGTATCCACAGGTAAATCCAAGGGAACGAAGTAACACGGAATAACATTGACAATACCGGACATTAAACTGAAGCAGAACCGAACATACAGGTGATAATGATGGTGATAGATGAGAGCACAGCTGAACATAATTAGTGTCCATGACAACAAATGAATGATTAAGGCAGACGATGACAAAACACAAAGAGTCCAAGCAAATGTGATTGTGACAACAAAAACAACCATGCAATACAACGTTACCAGATTCACATTTATTTTGCATAAGTGTCGCCATAGGCATATTTTTCCATTGAGCCTGGGTTGGATTTACCTGCTGATGTATATGGAAGCCTGGGTCTCCCTTTAAAGAATATATTTATTGGGAAAACTAATGATAAAACTAATAAATTACTCATTTGGTAGAAAAATTGATACAGAAATCTCATCTTACCTCAAAATATCCCGTCCTTCCAAATTAATATGCTTGAGTTGTCAAAGGTCAAGGGAAACCATCCCTCACAAATTGAAGATTGCCAATCCCGGCCTCATAAATATATAATTTTCCCCCCACAGATGGCTATGGAAGAAACGTTGCATAAATCGATATGCACTGTAAATTCAGTGTAGCAAAATATTTAGCATTTGCTGCGAAGCAATAAAAAATAAAAATAAAAAATTTAAATGTGTCTCTGCATGAAACACTTGAAGGCCAATGTAAAACTTGAATTTTTTTAAAAACTTTTGATACATTTCCACAAAGTTTCTTGTAGTTCTTCAAGTGTCTTATGAAATGAAAATAATTAAATTGTTATTCATGCATTTGAAAAAGAATGATTTATAGGCCACAGTTTTTCCATTATTATTGTCTGTATAAGCCTGAAATCCTATTACTGGCACATCACATATTTCGGAGGCGCAGTGTTTGGAATCTGGTCCTGCCATACTTCCCATATATCTCAAGGGCAGAATATGAAACAGCTCATGCCCAGCAGATAAAGTGGAGAAAAAATGGTCTACTGGCTTTTGATCAAAAATCTGAGGAGTTTGGATCAGCTTTAAAATACTCTTCTGTTGACATTGAGGAATTAGTTGTTATTTTGGCCAGTTTTAACCCCATTTTGAGGGTCAGAGCTCTTATTTTGAAGCATTTAGCAGCTATGGCTTTGAATTGGAGGTCCCTTCTTCTCAATGGGGATTATGTCACTACAAAGCTTTTACTAAACACTGAATCCTCTCCATGTGTTTCTAGGCTCTTACAGTGATACAGGTTCTTGCTTTTCTCAACAAAAAAAGAAAATATTTTGATCATCGAAAACCAGGACACTCGGCACAATTTAGTTTTCTTCTTCCTCTTTATCCTGTTTTTATTTCTTAATGGCCCAATGAAAAATAATTTAAAAAAGGACATTTTCATCACTTTATAAAAAACAGCCAGGACGGCCAGGACAGCACGTGAAAACAGGATATGTCCTGGGAAAACAGGACGTTTGGTCACCCTATCCTTACATGATAATATCCCTAAAGGAATTTCACAAAACAGTCGTGTTCATTCTGTTTATTTATTCTGAAAGTTTGCATTTAGCTTACAGCTACATTTGAAATTAATTTATTACCATTAACCCAAATTCCCTTATTAAGCCTCTGCAACGCCAAAGGGGTGAGTTTTGAAAGGGCAAGCACTGTTTACTTTAGAAAATTTTCTTTGAAAAATGTAAAAATCAAATTGTATATATTATTTGGAATAATAGTTTTGGTATTTCAGTATGTTTTCGATTAAGGTGCGTTATACTAAATGATGTTTCATTAACAAAGTTCGGAAAGACATCTACTGTCTCCAATCAACTCGTCATCAGCAATTATCTCGTCTAAACCTATCAGCATGAGAGGAAGCCTATACACAGTTGACTCACCTTCCTCAACAGTTTTTAGCATTTGGCCCACCCATTTGTTACAATGTCTGAGATTGAATTGTTCCCGTCTGATGACGAATCCCTCGTTTCCCAGAATCCTTCACCACATCTCACCGATCTTATTCCACTCTCTTTGTCTTTTTTTCAAGCCCAAGCACATCTCTTGTCTAAGTAAATTCGTTTTATTATAGATTGCACCCCGTTCACAAAACTCAGCAACTTTTGTCTGGCACAATTTGTTGTGCTATTACTGCTTGTGGAAAGCAGGTGGTAAACAGATTTTTTTTTTTTTTTTATTGATCATAGCAGCGGTAATTCATTGACTGATGATGAATTGATGGAGAAGAGCATTTAACCCAATCTCTTGCATTGCATTCAACATCTTGGATTCAAATCCAATTTAAACCTTCAGTAGAAATAAACAAAAAGTTTTAGAATTTTGAACTGTGAAACAAAGAAACATTATAACAAAATAAATCTGCACCAATAGCCCTAATTAAAGCACATTTGTACAGATAGTCAGATGTTCTTGCTTCCATTGAAACTGAAGAATGCTCTTTGGATCTGATCAAATGATGCTTGGGAACATGATCATCAGGTTTTACAGAAATTTGTGGAGGTCATTCAAATGGAGTGTTACGGTCAATAAAGCAAAAGAGGGACAAATCGAAGACATTATGAAATTCATATTAATGATCTTTTCTCTTTTCTTTTATTTATTTATTTATTTGCTGGGATGGGCTTCTGTGTCCCTACAACCCACAAAGGACACTACAGTTTGGAAAATGGATGGAGTGCCATAGAGACCAATGCTTTTTTCCGTTTCATTAACAATCCAACTCACCTCAGCAGCGCTGTCAGGGTATAAATAAATGTCTAAAGAATCAGACAGACCTGTGTGGCATGACTTTGCCAGGCTCACAGCCATCTTCTGGATCAGGGTTATGCATGGTTGTTTCCATTATGAAGGTGGTCATGGACCTATTCACCAGCTGTTGCCAATCGCAAAGTCTGTAGCAGCTGTCTAGAGAGAGAGGAGAGGAAGGACATGAAAGGACTAACCTCGCTTTGGGCTCTTTGTATGCTCATTTTAAACTTCTTAAGAAGCCTCATGCAGAGTCTTCCCAAAGGAACACATAAAGACAATAGATTGAGCTAATCTATGTGTTCACTGAAAATACACGAGAAAACACCAAATAGAAATAAAATGGTAATTAAAAAATAGATTATTTAGGATTTTAGAGAAAAATAGTTAGGTCTGTAAACATTTTGTTTCTGCCTATCCGGAAATATATTTATTTGCATATCGTTGCCACCTCCGGTGTTACCACCTGCCATCTTTAATTTCCGTCTCGTGTTGCGACATGGAAAATAGTCAGTTGGCGAGTCGCTTGTACATGCGAAATCAGAGTGCACTGTGTGCAAAAAAAGAATGAACGAATCTGGGGAAGGATGTCCCAGAATTCAGACACCACTACGAAATGGCGGACACCCAATACAGTGCACTATATAGGAAATAGGCAGCGGTTTCGGACAGAGCATATGAGAGAAAGTTCACTGTGCAATATGGTGGAATATGTACCAACTTCTAAATAAAAAAGTCAATCACCGTTTGCTAAAGTCATTGCACATTTTTTGAGATTTCAGGATTCCCCCAATTAAGAAGATAGGACTTCGTCTTGGATGCCTGAAATAGCTGCCTTGAGGCATTGCAAATATGGCCGCCGAGTGAACACACTAATTAATGTCTACGTTACATAAATAAGAGAACATTTCTTTGATTCAGAGATAATTTTGCATGAATCTGAGTTGCGGTTTTGGATTAAAAGTCCATGTTCGAATCAACTACTGGCCTGCTCCTGAGCATCACACAGCTCAGTGTGACTTATTTCGTTTTCCTTCTGAATAGGTTCATTGCATGTGTTACACAGGGGACATGTTCAAAGGCACCCGTCCAAACTATCACCCCGCATTACTCTCGCCATCGATTGCATTGATCCGCAGGACTGATAAAATAGGTAGAGTGTTGCATAATTTTTCAGTCACGGTCTAACTCAACCTGATTAACCTCTGTAAAGGCCCGTACACACCGGGACGAATATCGGCGCGCGTTATTCGCCAGCGTTTTTCAACGCGTTTTTTGTGTTCACACCCAAGCGATTTTCGCTGACGATGAGCCGAGTGAACATGCAAATTCATTCCCTGACATTAGATGGCGCCCATTTGCTCTGCAATACCACGCCATAACAGTTCTCTTTTATCAAGATTTTTGTAGTCGCTGTCGCGTTTGTCATGTAGTTCTTTATGTTCCGACACCAACGAGACCAGCAGCTCTACATTCATCTTGCCTTGCATCTTCCTCGTCTTATTTATTCCCGGCAGTGTAGACGCTACTTGGCGTATATCTTCTTCGCCGTTACGTGTGTGTGCTCGGCAAGACCGTTTTGTGTTTGAGCGCCCCCAAGTTGTGTTTTACTGTAACTTCAGAAGCTCCAGACACGTGAGCAAAAGCGCCAATCTCATTGGTCGGATAGTTTTTGACGCGGCACGTCAAACTAAAAAAAACGAACCAGAGGCGTTTTTAAAAAAATGACGCTTTTACGCGTGGCGTTTATCGCGTCGGTGTGCACACTCACATTGGCGCCCTTTGTTTAGTCACGAGGCGTCAAATGTCGGCGAATATCGCGCGCGAAATTCGTCCCGGTGTGAACAGGCCTTAAGTGTATGTTAAGATGAATTACACTCCACAGCACAGCAGTCCATAGCCACCATCAATGCAGAGCCTTCTAGATACAAGAGTTAAGCAGAGGTCAACACATCTCTCCAGATGTATCATGCATGTCAGCCATTTACAAGAGTCAGCTATATGCAAAATTATAGCCAGTGTCTGAAAGCTAAATTTTTTGGCTGCTTTATGTTTATATTTGGGGGCCAAGCACTGAAAGTGCGCAGGCACCTCTTGAAATCGCTGGCGTTCTTCTTATTATTATTATTCCGTTTCTTCTTCTGTATGGAAGTCTATGGCAGCCCATATACCCGCTTGCGGGAAAGTTATGAAATTTGGCACACTGATAGAGGACAGTCTGAACAGTCACCATAGCAAATTTGGAGTCTCTAACTCAATCCCTCTAGCGCCACCAACTGTCCAAAGTTGCACTCATGTTTATGCTAATAACTTTTGAACCAAAATATTTTTTCCCTCGATTGCCTGGCTCAAGTTGATTTGATTGCACTATGACGTCATTTTCCGTCATGAAAATTTTTCCGCCATTTTTGAATCTTTTGCAAAACCTACTTTTTCGAACTTGTCCTAGACGGTTGCTCCGATTTTCACGAAAATTGAACCAAATCCTCTTCAGACCATGCCGACAAAAGTTATGGAATTCAAGTTGATTCATCTAACCGTTCTTGAATACCGCGCAAACTAATTTTACGTAGAGCTTGCGAAAACAGACTTAAGGCTTTATCTCCGCAACGCTTTATCGCATTCAAACCAAACTTGCTACATGTAATCACAAGCATGACCTGAGGCGACATGCTGCGTTTCAGCACAGCGCCACCTATTGGTCAGGAGGTACGAAAAATGGATATTTTTGGTTATAACTTCTGAATGGTTTGTCCAAAAATCAAAAGTGGTCTTGTTAAATTCAGGGCGTCATGCCGAGTCGACTGATATCCAATTTTCCCATATCGACCATTTTAGGCGTCGGCCATTTAGAATTTTGTACCAAAATGCTGTATTTTATGAACGCATGAATGTATTTTTACAAAACTTGGTATGGGTCATCGGCACGATGCTCTGAAAGAGTCTGATAAGTTTCGGACCAGTATAATAAACAAATTATTTACATGCTTATAACTTTGTATTTGGTTGACTTATTCTCACGGGAGTCATCTCCTTACATTCCTGAATCCTTGCCAAGTCTAACGATACCAAACATTCTATAGGGTTTGCTTTATGGTCACCGGCGCAATGTTGTAAATTAGCACTCAAAAAACATTAGCCAATATCTTCGAAACAGTTAGAACGATCGAGACAAAACCACCGTAGGAAGTTTGGAAACATAGGTCGTTGGCCACCTGTTGGTGCCTAAATGTCAAAAATTTGATTGTAAGTGGCAAAATAATCCAATCAAAGTCACCCATGGGTAATTTTTTATGCTCTCATACATATAAATGTCTATAACTCCAAAACAAAATTTGACACACACATTTATGGGCTCACTCTGAGAACACATAAAAAAAGCAGTGGAACTGCGCCACTTGGTGGCACTATAATAGAACAAAACAAGGACGTTACCATTAATTACAATATAATATCACGATATTAAATGCAACACTTTACGAATGCATTGGTGTATCATTACAAAACTCGGTATGTATCTTGATAATCCATTGAATCATACTTTTAGTATATGATTTTTCAGCCATTTTGCCTAAAATCATCTTTAAATGTCTTTAATTTCTCATTGTTGCAGTTGGTCTGACACTCCCAGCCATGTTGGCATGTCTTATAGTCTTCTTTGTGCTTGGCCCCGATAATTGCTGCTTGCAGCTATATTTTTTATATATCTCCACTGTTTTGTCTACTTGCTATATTAATTAATTGCATATGTGGATCCAACAGAGAGGAATTGATTGTCTTGAAATTAAAAACATTTAATTTTATACTGTCAGCTTTAAAATCTTTTTCTTCTGGGGTCCTGATCATCACACTTCACCTCCCGGAGATGCAGAAAATTAGCTTGCTAAGGTGATTAATGGCTAGAGGAAAAGCCTTTGTGTTGATCTCTGGATCAATGTTGAAGAAAACTTAGTTTTTCTTTGATTTAGTCTTGATCAAGCTCAATATTTTGTGACGCATATCACATTGCTGGTTTCATGATTTTACACTGCATTAGTAAACGATACTCGGTTACTGACGTAACCTCGGTTCTCTCTAGAGAGGGAACGAGTATTGCGTAAGTTTAGCTTACGCTACGGGAAAGATTCATCTTCTCGAGATATTGAAGCCAAAAAATTATCCTTAATTTTGTATTCATTGTCAACACAGTGCAGCAGCTAGCAGACCTAGAGCAGGCCATCTCGCGTGCTTATTGGCTGCCCTGCATACATCTGCTGCAGCCTACCAGTGAGCCTCGCGTGACGTCACGCCCAATTGGAGGCGCTCGCGCCTTCATAGCGTCACAGCCCGCTAGGATGGGCGTGGCTTAGCGTATATAAGAAGGGGCTCGTAGGCTGAATCCCTGGTTTTTCGACCACTGAAGCGAAGTCGCTCGTGGCGCGAGCACGGCCGGTTACGCAATACTCGTTCCCTCTCTAGAGAGAACCGAGATTACGTCAGTAACCGAGTATCGTTCTCTTACGAGAGGTTCTCTCGTATTATGTAAGTTTAGCTTACGCTACGGGAACACTTTGTCAACGCCGTGCGCGCCAAGCATCCACCATGAAGCCCCGAACTTTCAGGGAACCCTTATAAGGTGGAGAATAAGGTGGCCAGCCAAGCGGGCCATCACTTGTACATAAGCACACATAGGGAATACAGAGCAGCGCGCCGGTCTGTATAGGCACATGGCACATACCCTACTTAGTGCAGCTCAACCAGGAGAGCTGGGTCGTGTAAGAGTGATCTGAGCAGGAGGCCTGGGCAGAATACACCTCTCCATTAAACCGACAACAGTTTAGCCTGCAAGGCAGGAACTTCCAGGTTATAAAACCTGATAAAGGTAGACGGGGAGCTCCAGCCCGCCGCCACACATATGTCATGGATAGAAATTCCACTGGACAATGCCCACGAAGAGGCCACGCCTCTCGTGGAATGAGCCTTGCATTGCAGACCTTTTGACGCATAAGCGGCTGCTATAGTGTCCACTATCCATCTGGACAGACTCTGTTTCGAGGAGGCGAGACCTTTGGCGCGCCCACCGAACGAAACAAACAGCTGATCCGAACGCCTGAATGAGGCGGAGCGCGTAATGTAAAACCTCAGCGCTCTGACAGGGCAGAGGCGGCTCACATCACTTTCGCTGTCAGATGCTGGGAGCGCTGACAGCGAGATAACCTGCGCTCTGAACGGAGTGCCCATCACTTTCGGAACATAGCCATGTCTAGGTCTGAGGATGACTTTAGAGTCATTCGGCCCGAACTCAAGACACGACGCGCTGACAGACAGCGCATGTAGGTCCCCCACCCGCTTTACTGACGACAGTGCGGTCAGAAAGACGGTTTTCAGTGATAGATATTTCAACTCCACGGAATCCAGTGGTTCAAAAGGAAAGGCTTTCAGGGCCTCCAGGACCAGAGATAGATCCCACATGGGAACCGACGGGGGGCGCGGCGGGTTCAACCTCCTAGCTCCCCTAAGGAAGCGGATGACCAACTCATGCCTTCCCAATGACTGGCCGTGCGTCGACTCTGCGAACGCTGCCACGGCCGCCACATATACTTTGAGCGTGGATGGGGACCTCCCCTTTTCCAACAGCTCTTGTAGGAAGGAGAGCAGTTGCGCCACCCCGCATGTCCGCGGGTCCAGACCTCTGTCAGTGCACCATTCCGAGAACACCGACCATTTAGACGCGTAGAGCCTTCTCGTGGAAGGGGCTCTAGACTGCGTGATCGTGTTCATTACTCCTTCTGGCAGGGCAACGAGTACCCGTTGATCACCCATGCGTGCAGAGATGCTCTGGATGGGGATGCCAGATCGTGCCGCGAGCCTGAGAGAGGAGATCTGCCCGCACCGGAATCGGCCACGGAGCTGTGTGTGACAGCCGTGCCAGCTCCGGGAACCAAATCTGATTCTCCCAACGCGGGGCTATGAGGAGCACCGAGTGGCGCGTTTCCCTGATTCTCTTGATTACCTGTGGTAACAGAGAGACCGGAGGGAAAGCATATAGCCGGAGGCTGGGCCAGACTTGGGCCAGCGCGTCCTCGTCCTTCGAGAAGAACGTCGGGCATTGAGCGTTGTCTTTTGACGCAAATAGGTCGACTTCCGCCCTGCCGAACAGGCGCCACAGTTTCTGGACCGTTTGGGGGTGCAGGGACCATTCCCCTGGGGGAACGTTGCCCCTGGGGGAACGTTGCCCCTGGACAGTTTGTCTGGGCCGTCGTTCAAATGGCCCGGCACATGCGCTGCCCTCAGCGAGCGCAGGTGCAACTGGGACCAAATAAGGAGGCGCTCCGCCAGATTGCAGAGATTTCTGGATCTGACACCGCCATGACGGTTTACATAGGATACCACAGACATGTTGTCCGAGCGGACGAGAACATGTTGGTCCTGTATGAACGGGAGAAAGCACTTCAGCGCATACTTGACCGCTATCATCTCCAGACAGTTTATGTGAAAACCCCTCTCTTGGTCTGACCACTGGCCGAAGACCGGTCTGCCCTCGAACAGCGCGCCCCAACCCCAGTTGGACGCGTCTGTCGAAACAACTTTCCGGTAAGAGACGGTTCCCATCGTCACTCCCAGCTGGTACCAGTCGGTCACTAACCAGGGCTGCAGAGCCGCTATGCAGGTCTGAGTCACTCTGATTTTCTGACCGCCAGAAACCCAAGCTCGGCGGGGCACGCGAGCATTCAGCCAGCGCTGGAGCGGGCGCATGCGCAGTAGGCCCAGCTGAAGCACCGCTGCAGCTGAAGCCATACAGCCCAACATCCTCTGAAAAGTTTTCAAAGGGAGAAAGCTGCCCTTTTGGAAAACCGCGGCTAAGTGGCGAACCCGGAACGCGCGCTGCGCCGATAGACGGGCCGACATGGTCACCGAGTCCAGTTCTATTCCTAAAAAGAAGATTGACTGGCTGGGTAGTAATGAGCTCTTGGTCCAGTTGACCGTGAGACCCAAACTTTCCAGGTGACTGAGAAGCACTGTTCTGTGAGACAGCAGCTCCGCCTCTGACTGTGCCAAAATCAGCCAATCGTCCAGATAGTTCATTATCCGCAGCCCCTGACTTCTCAGGGGGGCGAGCGCTGCGTCCATGCACTTCGTAAATGTACGGGGTGCCAGAGACAGGCCGAACGGCAGGACGGTGTATTGATATGCCTGACCGTCGAAGGCGAATCTCAAAAATCGCCTGTGACGGGGTATTATCTGTATCTGGAAATAGGTATCCTTCAGATCTAGAGAAATAAACCAGTCCCTCGGGCGAACGTGCGCGAGGATTTTCCTGGTCGTAAGCATTTTGAACGGTCTTTTCGCAAGCACCTTGTTCAAATGTCTCAGATCTAGGATCGGTCTGAAGGCTCCGTCCTTCTTGGCCACGAGAAAATAACGGCTGTAAAAGCCTGACTCGCTCAGAGAAGGCGGCACCTTTTCTATAGCCCCTTTGCACAGCAGCTTTGCTATTTCTGCGTGAAGTAGGTGTGCTACTTCCGCATTCACTATCGTCGCGGTCCGGGCTCGAAAGCGCGGGGGACGGCGAATGAATTGAAGTGTATAGCCCTGCTTTATTGTGCTCAGCACCCATTCTGAAACCCCCGGGATAGATTCCCACGCAGCTATGTGAGCCGCTAGGGGGCGAATGGCCTCCGGGTTCAGATCGCCGCCATTTGCGGCGCGCGCTCTCTGTTCTGGGCAACGGCTGCTCGCTGAAAACCGAAACCGGCTGCTTTGTGTGAGATGTCCCAATCATAAGGGATGGGGAACCTTTTTTCCTCACTTTTTGAAGCACTAGCGGCGCTTTGGGCAGAAAAGCGTTCTGTAAGCGTGAGCGCGTTTGCGCGGGCACGAGACTTACACATGCATGTGACGCCCCGATCAAAATGGATGGGGAGCGTTTTATAATCGCCCTGCGTTTCATGATAACACTTAAACTTGCGGGCGGCGCCCGGGGGGAGGTTTGTGATAGCAAGCGTGAACGCTCTCCGGCGGGCACGGGACTTACATTCATAGCCTGCTGTTTTGACCGTGCAACAGAGCGGGCAGATAGTGGGCACAACACTGTGGACACATTTCTTACATTCAACACTCGAGCGGCTTTTCTGCGCTTTATGAGAGTGTGCTCTGTGGGTGACACGATATTTGATGTGCTTGTGTGTAGGGGTGAACACTGGGGCGTGGGCACTTTCACTACACTTAAAACACTGACGGCGGGAGCCGGACCAGACATAATGCTCTTTTTGAGATTTCTCTGGGTCGCCGTAAAAACGGCGTTTGTGTGCAGGCGAGAGGGTGAACAAACCGGCTCGTTGGCTGCTAAATGAACCACTGCAGTAGCCAGACTGAAGGGGACTGACAGGGAGATGAGCTTTGACGGCGGTCCGGCCGTGGCGGGACACGCGCGTCTTTTTTCTCTCTTTGTTAGGAGGATTTCGCATGCTCAGACTTCAGCGTAATCTTCTGCCGAGGCCCCCTGGGGGGCGGCGGTCTGTGACGGCTGTCCGAGCGCGACCTAGGGCGGCCGCCCTGACGTCGCTGCGAAGGCTGGGGTTGTGCTGGACGCTGGGTGTTAGCTCGTACAGGAGGCTGGCTTTGTTTCTCGCGAGAGCGGCCTGTAGCGGAGCTCGAGCGTCGCGGCAGGAAGAGATTCATGGCCTGCGTGGTCTTTTGTACCTCAGAGAAACGGTCAACGATCCCGTTAACCACTGGGCCGAAGAGACCAGTGGGGGAGAGCGGCGCGTTCAGAAAAGTGGCTCGCTCAGCTTCCCTCATATCCGCGAGCGTCAACCAGAGATGCCTCTCTGTCACGGTTAACGCGGCCATGGCTCGTCCGATAGCCTGAGCTGCGGTCTTGGTGGCGCGGAGAGAGAGATCCGTCGCACTTCTCAGATCTGTAACCGCAGCCGGATCCCGGCCCTTCTCGTCCCATTCACGGAGGAGGTCGGCTTGCAAGATCTGCAACACAGCCATGGAGTGGAGAGCAGACGCGGCCTGGCCGGAGGCGGCATATGCGCGGCCGACCAAGGCGGACGTGGCTCGGCAGGCTTTAGACGGGAGGGCTGACCGAGACCGCCATCTCGCGGAGGGCGGGCAAAGGTGCGCTGCGACCGTCTCTTCCACGGGGGGAATAGCCGTGTATCCCTTCTCGGCGGCGCCGTCCACCTGGGAGAGCGACGCGGAGGCCTGGGACTGAAGTCTCGAGGAGAATGGTGCATTCCAGGACTTCGTCAGCTCCGTGTGAAGTTCCGGCAGGAATGGAGCGGGCCTGCTCGTTGAAGCTGCACGGCGGCGACTCTGAAGGAAACAGCCGTCGAGCCTGTTCGGCGCGGGTTCCTTCGGTAGCGACCACTCGAGCCCCAGGCGGTCGACGGCCTGCGTCAGCAGGCGCATAAGTTCCGCGTCAGCTCCAACGCGGGAACGGCTGGATTCCTGGATCGACGAGGAGCCGGAATGAAGCGACCATTCCTCGCTGTCTGATGCCAGGATAGAGCAGCAGTCTCTCGTGGCGTGTTCCTCTGCCTCCCCCTCCGATGCGACGGCAGTGAGGCTCGTGAGCGGCAGCTGCGCGTCGGGGAGGGGAGGCGGGGAGGGCGAAAGCGAGGCTCAAGGGAGATCCTCCGGCGAGCGCGTCGCTGTGGCCACGGGCTCCGGCTGCCTCAGGGAACGGCGCTTCTTCCTGCGCGGTCCCCCGGGGGGCGGAGCGGCTGCATCCGGGTTGAAAGCCTCGAGTCGAGCCCGTAGGGTCGACAGCGGAAGCGCTTCGCAGAGCTCGCAGCCGCCGGACGCGAGGGCGAGCTCTGCATGTTCCTGGCCCAGGCAGAGAGCGCAGATAACGTGGCGGTCTCCAACGCTGAGCGGGGCTCTGCACGAGCCACAGGAAGTGCGAGGCATCTTTAGAAAGACGCTCGCGCTCTTTTAGAAATTCCTGTAAAAGCAATGTAAAAAGGATACGTCGCCGGATAGCGTAGCTTGCACGGCGGCTGAAGGTGGCGAAGACGGCCGGCTTCCTCAGCACTGTCCTGAGCTGGCTGTTCGCTGTTCGACGGCGGCGGTGGCTTCTCTCTGATTCAGCGATGCGGAGAGCTCGCTGAAGAGTCGAAAAATCAGGGATTCAGCCTACGAGCCCCTTCTTATATACGCTAAGCCATGCCCATCCTAGCGGGCTGTGACGCTATGAAGGCGCGAGCGCCTCCAATTGGGCGTGACGTCACGCGAGGCTCACTGGTAGGCTGCAGCAGATGCATGCAGGGCAGCCAATAAGCACGCGAGATGGCCTGCTCTAGGTCTGCTAGCTGCTGCACTGCGTTGACAATGAATACAAAATTAAGGATAATTTTTTGGCTTCAATATCTCGAGAAGATGAATCTTTCCCGTAGCGTAAGCTAAACTTACGCAATACGAGAGAACCTCTCGTAAGAGAACTCTGTACAATAACATTGATTCGGCAAATACTTCTTATGACGGACACACAATCTGTTTTAATAACTGCTTGGACATCTGTAAACATGACAGAACATAAGTCTACTCTGGCTGAAATGTTAAAATAAAACAAGTAACAGTCTCTTTTCATTGCATTAACATGCTTGCCGTTGTCGTGCAAATTATGTGCCTGACTAGAAATGATAGAAAACCATTAGACAATATGTGAAAGTTTCTATGGCTGCTTCTCGAACAGAAGGCTGCATCCAAGAGAGGCAGTGTCCTTCCTAGTCCAGTCCTTTGGAGGCTTAAATCCTCCTCAGCATTAAACACTAGAATGAGACGGTATAGGAAGTGCCCATGGCTACGTCATGTTTCCGCCCAGCGGTCACCACACGAAAATACTATAAACTTAATTTTGTAAAAATACTTTACAAGTACAGTGAATGACAACCGTACATGGTATCCCAGTGGCTTACGTTTATTAGCATTTTAGTGTTAAAGGGTTAGTTCACCCAAAAATGAAAATTAAGTCATTAATTACTCACCCCCATGCTGTACCAACCCCGTAAGACCTTCGTTCGTCTTCGGAACACAAATGAAGATATTTATGATTAAATCTGAGAGGTTGATCACTCCTCCATAGGCTCCCTAAGAGAATGAATCCTGACGGCCCAGAAAGTCAATGAAGAAAATGTTTAAATATTCCATGTCACAACAGTGGCTCAACTATAAGTTTATCAAGCGACGAGAATACTTTTTGTTGCGAAAAAACAAACAAAAATAACAACTTTATTCGACTATTCCTTTTCTTCCTTGTAGGCCTGAAACGAGACTTCAAGAGATTTCCACGACGCGCACGCGCGAGAACTTAACTGAAGTAGTTGAAGGAGATCGCAATTCTCACGCATGCGTCGTGGAAATCTCTTGAAGTCTCGTTTCAGGCCTACAAGGAAGAAAAGGAATAGTCGAATAAAGTCGTTATTTTTGTTTTATTTCCGCACAAAAAGTATTCTCGTCGCTTGATAAACTTATAGTTGAGCCACTGTTGTGACATGGAATATTTAAACATTTTCTTCATTGACTTTCTGGGCCGTCAGGATTCATTCCCTTAGGGAGCCTATGGAGGAGTGATCCAGCTGTCACATTTAATCAAAAATATCTTCATTTGTGTTCCGAAGACGAACGAAGGTCTTACGGGGCTGGTACAGCATGGGGGTGAGTAATTAATGACTTAATTTTCATTTTTGGGTGAACTAACCCTTTAAGGTATTAATTTACAGAGAAACAAAAGATGACAACATCTGCTATCATGTCCGAAAACATTATTTTTGTCTTACATTTCATAATAAATTGAGACAAGCTCAATACCACTCATTTTTGGTCAGTTTCTTTTCGTGAATTTGAATATGTGCAAAGGATTGTGGGTTATTTAAGGCCGCGAAGGATACATCAAATGCCTCCTTCAAAACAGGCCGAATGAAGGACACGAAACGAAGGCTGCCTTTCAAGGATCCTTCAAATTGAGATGGCCTTCAGCAATGTTTGATGACGTGGCAGTCGAGATTTGCAGCCTTTGTAGGATCCAGCCTTCTGAGTGTATAAAGACCATGAATATTTAATGAGGAAAGCAATGACAAATCTCATGATTTGTTGACTATTAAAAACTCACTGTAAGATTCCACTCACCCCTCCCCCCTTTAAAAATTATTAGCTTTTTTTATAGTGATCTATTTTTATGACCTTACCTCAGGGTTTAAATAACCCAGGGAAAAGCTTGTGGGCTGGATGGCTTTTGCCTTTTTATTTAGACCTTTACAGCACTGCACTGGTCATTATAAAGACTCGTGGCCATTTTATAACCACTCGTGCATGAATTGTGATTTCTCGTCACAGTAGATTTTATTCAGCTCAAGCCATTAAAACTGAATGTTGACTCAGTAGGCCTGAGCCCTTCAGTTAATGACCATCCTATTAGATTATTTCTGACTAGTACCATAATGATTTTTTTAACTAGATTTTTAATAAACAAATTAAGTCTGGATTTAGGGTATGCTAGACTTCTCAGCATGACTCATGGCAACAGGGTAACTCATCCTGAGGTGTAATTACACAGAGCCTTAGTAAGCTTTGATTTGATAACCATTACTTCAACAGCAGGACCGGCATTACGCAGACCCATGACGCATGGCTGTGTTTTTATTTTATTATTGTTTCCAGAGGCTCATCAACAAAGAATCGTTTATTTTAACCACATACGGGTCAGTTAAAAGTGCAGTTAGTAACAAATCAGTTTTTCGGTTGGTGTTTTAAGTTTTTGCTAAATCTCTTAGTTTGAAATGGCAGAATTTCTTTTTTTATGTGTGAATTATGAAAGTCTATGGAACATGGATGGTCAAATTAGAGAGAGAGAGAGAGAGCGAGAGAGAGAGAGAGAGAGAGAGAGAGAGAGAGAGAGAGAGAGAGAGAGAGAGATGATGGAACAGCTAGTAACAAGCACATAAATTAATAACAGACTTTTTCTTTTCACTTAGAATGTGGATTGCAGGCGTTTGCTATTAGTGTGTCTGAAATGCTCATTCAATTAACTTGAGGCACAATTTATAACTTCAAAAGTAATTTCAAGCAAGAATCTAAAAGAGACTGCTCAAATGTTAATGTCTGTGCAAGAGAGCAAATTGTGATGAGACTACAAATATTGTACAATATCACAGGCTCATTTCATGTAAAGTTATTGTGCAAGTATTCGAATGGCTTTTTTTTTTATAAAAAGATACAGAAAAAAATATTGTTCATCTATGGGGGCGTTTTTCTTCCAATCAATGGAAACCTCAGAAAAGTGTTTGTCTCACTCATTTCCACACGATTTTTGTTTAGAATTATAAGTATGCTTACTTTTTCTGTCAGTCCAACAGGTAGCCATGATTTATGTGCACTCTGGATCTGTGCTTTTTAGGCGCTAACTCAGTGCAGCTCCCTGTCCATTGGCAGACTCGGCGAGCTCCATTAATCTAAAGCCATTAAGATGGAAGCATTCCACTGCCTGATAACAGATAGTGGTTTGGACGGATTTCCTCACTGGACTATAAACACCAAGTGCAGTGTGCGTCAGCTGAAAAAGGTTTCGTGATGCTGTAACCAGCAAGATAGTTTATCACTATGAAGTCCCAAGATGCATTTCGGAGGTCCAGTCTTACAGTTCTTTAGTTACGTTCATTGTCTTTATCTTTTACATTTACATTCTAACCAACATATTTTTACTACATTTTCTTAAACTTGTCGGCAATGTTTTCTTTGTGTGCTGTGACTGGCAATGAACAAAAGAAATATAGTCAAAAGAATTGCCAATGATTTATGTACAATGTACACGAATGCACTGAATGCATTTAATTAAACAATTTAAAATAACAGTTTTCTATTTTATAATATTTTAAAATGTAATTCATTCCTGAATTTTCAGCATCCTTACTCCAATCTTCAGTGTCACATGATCCTTCAGAAACCATTAATGGTTTGATGCTCAAGAAACATTTATTATCATTATCAATGTTGAAAACAGTTGTGCTGCTAACTATGTTTGTGTACTCCAAACTTGCAAACTTCCATTAAACAAAAAAAAAAAGCCGGAGACTGGAAATTGTATTAGTCAAGTCAAGTTCTCCTCTAGCCAACAAACAAAGTGTGTATGATTATGATTAAGGTAGCATTAAAGGTCAGAAGTCAGATTGGATCAGAACATTCAGAATAGTTATCCAGTTCCACATTAGCATGTTACCATAAACTACTAGCACTAGCACCGCATTAGCTCATACTTGAAATTATGTGCTAGTGGCCAGCCATGTCTAATTACTGAAATTTAAAATGTGTTACAGTGATAATTGGCTGCTTTGTGTAGTTAAGGATTTTAACTTAATTAACTGTGGAATTAAAACTCACCCTTTTTCATAACAGAATTACGAATGAAAGATCACAATGATCATGTTCATTTAATTAATACTTTAATTCAGACAGACACAAAAAAGTTAAATGATTGCACTTGGTTACACACATAGCAACCTCATTAATTGTATATATGTGTAGCTAGATAACAGTCCAAAACTAGCTCTGGATGATTTATCTTTGACCCATTTACGTTCCACACATGGAAGCAGAATAAGAGAATTGAGTTCTGCATTGAGTTCAATAGAAGCGCTACGTCTGGCACTTTAGAGGCTCTAAATCTACAGATGATAAATAATGTCCATTTAGAATCTGCCTTTAAAAACACATAAATCAGTCTGAACAATCTTGCCACCAGACACATTTATTCACATACGGCACATTGATGCCTCAATTTCAACCCTGTATCACATGAAATACGTTCTGAGGAAATTATTTTGCAAATCGCAATTACGTTACATGCCAAATAAGCAGTGCTATTACGTTGGTCCTTAAAGGGTTAGTTCACCCAAAAATGAAAATTAAGTCATTAATTACTCACCCCCATGCTGTACCAACCCCGTAAGACCTTCGTTCGTCTTCGGAACACAAATGAAGATATTTATGATTAAATCTGAGAGCTTTATGACTGCTACATAGGCTGCCTAAGGGACTGACACCGGACGGCCCAGAAAGTCATTAAAGAAAATGTTTAAATATTCCATGTCGCAACAGTGGCTCAACTATAAGTTTATCAAGCGACGAGAATACTTTTTGTGCGAAAAAACAAACAAAAATAACGACTTTATTCGACTATTCCTTTTCTTCCTTGTAGGCCTGAAACGAGACTTCAAGAGATTTCCACGACGCGCACGCGCGAGAACTTAACTGAAGTAGTTGAAGGAGATCGCAATTCTCGCGCAAGCGTCGTGGAAATAGTCGAATAAAGTCGTTATTTTTGTTTGTTTTTTCGCACAAAAAATATTCTCGTCGCTTGATAAACTTATAGTTGAGCCACTGTTGCGACATGGAATATTTAAACATTTTCTTCATTGACTTTCTGGGCCGTCAAGTTTCATTCCCTTAGGCAGCCTATGGAGGAGTGATCAACCTCTCAGATTTAATCATAAATATCTTCATTTGTGTTCCGAAGACGAACGAAGGTCTTACGGGGTTGGTACAGCATGGGGGTGAGTAATTAATGACTTAATTTTCATTTTTGGGTGAACTAACCCTTTAATGTGGTTTGCTGGATAAATAATTTTAAGGTTTCCTTGCATTTTTACGATGATTTGATCCCTTCTAACACAGATATCATCGTATAAATGCAAGGAAACCTTAAAATTATTTATCCAGCAACCCACATTAACGTTAACAGCTTTACTGCTGTTGTTATTTTCTCTGTCGTTATGGCCTCCTCAGGATGTCAACAGTCTCTCTCTGTCAAACACACAGCGCGCTGCTCTCTGTTCACTAATTTCAGCCATGTACATAACACTAATGGTAATGGCACATGGCAGCTAATATTTTACTCATGAATGTAGATTTTTACTCGCATTTGTAGGTGTATAAGACCCTGTAACTTCGCTATCAACGCAAAATCGACCAACCTCAGACTATCCCTAACGTTAGGGTGTGGCGCCGACGACAAGATAACAGAAGCAAGAAAATTACAAATGGTAAATATTACTATTAAATAAGTTAACATTAGCGTTATATTATATCAAAACGATAATAAACAATAAACAAACAAAATAATCTTACCTGGAGCTAAACACTTCGTGGTCCCGCTGGAAGACGTTGAATTTGAATTCCGTAATTCCCGCATGGACGTTGAAGTTGGCGCATGCGCAATTTGTGACCACTGAACTAATATATTGGGGTATGTTTTACTCATTCTTTTAATGTTGCAAATAATACTTTTAATAAATAGGTAGTGTAGTAAAAATTTACTCATTTTTATATGTTTTACTTGCTAACTAATATACTTAAAGGAACACTCCGACTTTTTGGGACTTTAGCCTATTCACCTTATCCCCCAGAGTTAGATAAGTCCATACATACCTTTTTCATCTTCGTGCGTGCTATAAGTCTGTTTGACGCACCCACCGCTAGCCTAGCTTAGCACAAAGATGTAAATGGTTGCAGCTAGCATACTAATCCAAATAAGTGACAAAATAGCGCAAACATTTTCCTATTTACATGTTGGGATTTGTATAGTCACAGAGTGTACAAAAAAACAAAGTTACATGAGACACAGACATATTTTAACCGTATAAATACTGGGAACTATATTCTCTGAAGGCGAAGCACTGCTACTTGGGCGGAGTGATAACCGCAGCACCTGAGACGCGCCGTGGTGAGGAGCAGAGAGTTCGTTCAGAGTTTGGGTACGGTAGGCTACGTCTCAGGTGCTGCGGTTATCACTCCGCCCAAGTAACAGTGCTTCGCCTTCAGAGAATATAGTTCCCAGTATTTATACGGTTAAAATATGTCTGTGTCTCATGTGACTTTGTTTTTTGTACACTCTGTGACTATACAAATCCCAACATGTAAATAGGAAAATGTTTGCGCTATTTTGTCACTTATTTGGATTAGTATGCTAGCTGCAACCATTTACATCTAGTCTTTGTGCTAAGCTAGGCTAGCGGTGGGTGCGTCAAACAGACTTATAGCACGCACGGAGATAAAAAAAGGTATGTATGGACTTATCTAACTCTGAGGGATAAGGTGAATAGGCTAAAGTCCCAAAAAGTCGGAGTGTTCCTTTAAGTAAAATATAACTGATTTGCACAGGTTGTATTTAACACCCCCCTGCAAAATTTTTTACAGTGAATAGGATGTGAGTAAAGACAGGTTCTTGATGATCAACTTGCTTATTGTTGCTAATCAACACCTGAAAAAATTAGTGGAAAATTTGTGTAGACTTTGAAATTCCTTTCATTAAAAAATAAATACAGACTTTTTCATGAGCATGAATCTAATGTTTTGTAGGTAATATTTTGTCATACTTATAACGGTTTAGACTGATTGAGTTCTATGTTCAACAAGTCACAAACATCTTTTTACCCCCTTGCAACTAATGTCACTTCTACTTTTGGTGTTCAGTCACATTCATTACCATCTCTATTTACTGTCTGAATCTAAATATTCAGCCCATTTAGATGACAAATTAGATCTATGTTTCTTTCCCTCTATTTAGGTACCACGGTACATTTGCTGCAAGCGTTTGTAAATATGTTTAGCATGAACTTGTCACATTTCAGTCACAGCAATCACATTTAGAAATATGATATATATATATATATATATATATATATATATATATATATATATATATATATATATATATATATATAGGCCTATATAAATATATTCAAAGTGTAAATAACCCATGCATATTTACTATTTGCGCTTGGAACATGACACACATATCTGTAGGCTGTTTATACTTGCTGCCATAAGGCACTAGCCTTACATATTACCTCATTTGCATTCCTCTTTTCACTCCTCTCATTTTCTCTGTCCATTTAACAAATTTTGGCGCTGGCAGTCATTAGGGGACCATTACACATTATTTTCAAAGAAGCAGTGAACAGGAAGAAAAATCCGTCCTCAAGAGCACTTTTGAAACTCTTCAGCGTTGGGTATAGAAGTTTAAATGTTGTTTATAACTAACATTTAGAAAACGGATTACTTTAATCACTGTGTGCCCATAAGTGAGCAGAGGTGCTCTTTCACTCTCCCTTGCATAAATGAAGGTCGTTTGTACATGGCCTTGCTGTAATCAAGGCCAAAGTCCTGCAAGATGGTTTCAGAAGCCATGACTGCATAATATCCATGACATTAATATTATCATGCTGAGCTTAATAAATAAACTATATTTATCCCATTAGATGTATTAGGGGAAAATATTTGATACATTTTGGCACCTTTTATGCTAATGAGAGTGTGTGGGAGAGAAATGTCAAAAGTCAGATTCTCATTAACAGCATATTAAACTGAGCTTACGTTGTGATTGTAAATCTGAGGTTGATTAAATTTGTGAAAACCTATAACTAGAAATGATGTTAGGTACGTTATTAATTTCTGCCTTTTCATTCCATACAATATATCTCACAAGTACATGGGAAAAATGCCTTTGAAACAATTCTCATCAATGAGACAAATGATTACAAAGAAATGGCAAGTAACACACTGCATTAAATGTGAAATTTTGAAACAGAAACACTGAAATAGTATTTTCCTGTAAAACATAGTCTAATGTTCTTTTTGTTTACTTTACAAAATGTCTTATATGAATGTAGAATGAACTACAAAATGTATGATCTGGACAGCAAGAGAATTGCATTGCTCATTAAAAGCAAGAAGATATGTTATAGTTTTTTCCCCTACTTGTGAAAATAAGGAAATTAATGTTTAATAAGACTGTAGATGCATTATGCAGTAAGTAGAACTGATTAAACTGAGGGGTCGGTCGAACACTGTTCACTGTCTACAAAATGTGTTACTGTTGCCACCAAGTGGCATGCATTTGAAAAAGAGGTAACTTCATTTGACATGGTTATTCTGTGCCAACGTACAAAATTAGTCCAAGCTTTCTTGAGGACTGTGTGATTTATTCATTTTGAATTATTATTACATGTCTCCCTAGAATTCTTGATTCTAATTGGTCAGTCACAGTTCTCTCTACAAAAACACATTTGTTTGTATCCCAGGAAGCAGATTTACAGTCTCTTTCTGACACAATAAAGTCCATTCATTTATTTATTTATTTGTTTGTTTGTTTATTTGTTTATTTATTTAACAGCCATTTTATTATGCATGATAATATGCAGTAAATGAACAGTCTCCATAATATAAAAATGTTTCCATCTGGGCATAGCTGTATTCTTTTCTCCTTACTTCAAAATGTATTCTAATAATAATAATAATAATAAATTATCTTTTTTGTCTCTTCTTCTGATGAAGCTCTTTGTGCTAATCAGATCTGATGCCTTTTGACATGAAATCTCCCTAATCCCAATCCCAAATGTTCCTGTTTCCTGCATTTTATTTTTCCCAAGAGAAACGTCTCGGGTTACGACTGTAACCCTTGTTCCCCGAGAAGGGAACGAGACACTGCGTCATCGTTATGACACTTTGGGGAACGCCCCCAGCGTAGCGCATCTGAAGCATGAATGAAATCTGTCCAATCCTGATTGGTGCTGCGTCATGACGTAGTAGATGACGGCATAACCGGAAGATACAAAGGTACGCTGGCATAGACAAACACTAGCTCTTTCGCGATGAAGCTAGCGCTCTGAGCGTGATAGGTGTGGCGACGAGACGCAGTGTCTCTTTCCCTTCTCGGGGAACAAGGGTTACAGTCGTAACCCGAGACGTTCCCATTCGAGGGAACTCGAACTGCGTCATCGTTATGACACTTTGGGGAACGAAATACCCACTATGCCACACCGTAGTGCCCGCCCTAGTGTGAAGCTGGAGACCAGGCACACTTAGGACGCGAGCACTCTGCCGCCAGGTGTCACAGGGAGTTGCAGACTGTAAAAACGTATGAAGGTATGCGGGGTGGCCCACCCGGCCGCCTTGCAGATCTCCTGGAGCGAGACGCCAGAAAGGAGGGCCACCGAGGAGGCCATGCTCCTGGTGGAATGTGCCCTCACGGCCATAGGTGAAGGCAAATTGCGCACCTGATAAGCCGTGGCTATAGCCTGGACAATCCAATTACTGATTGTCTGTTTAGATGCAGGCAGCCCTTTCTTGGGTGAACCAAAGCACACCAACAACTGGTCTGACTTCCTCCACTGGGAAGACTTCTCCAAGTAAACCCTTAGGGCTCTGACTGGGCAGAGCAGGTGAAGTCTCCCCTCTTCCGCCGTCCCATGAGGTGGAGGATGGAAGGCCTGAAGAACCACTGACCGTGCCGCACTAGATGGCACCTTGGGCACATAGCCCGGTCTAGGATGTAAAATGGCCTTAACTCCGCCAGGGGCAAACTCCAGGCAAGTTGGCGATATCGCCAAGGCCTGGAGATCCCCCACTCTCCTCAGAGAAGTGATGGCAAGGAGAAAGGCCACCTTGAAGGTCAGGTTCTTTGCCTCAGCCAACTCCAGTGGTTCAAAGGGGGCCTCAGCCAACCCTTCAAGAACCTCCGCCAGGTCCCAAGTTGGGACTCTGGAACGAGCCGCAGGCCTAATCCTCCGAGCCCCATGGAGGAAACGTACAACCATATGGTGCCTTCCCAAAGGCCCAGCACCTATCGGTGAGTGGAAAGCCGCAATGGCAGCCACATACACCTTAAGTGTGGATGGGGAAAGACCGGCGGAGAAACGATCTTGGAGGAACTCCAGTACTGAAGCCACTGGGCAGTTAACTGGGTCCACCTCACGCTCTCTACACCAAGTGGAAAACACATTCCACTTTAGGCTGTACAGTCTCCTAGTGGAAGGAGCCCTGGAGCTAAGTAGGGTCTCGACAACACCTGCTGACAGGCCAGCCTCTAAGTACCGAGCCCCCTCAGGGGCCAGACCCAGAGGTTCCACAGCTCTGGCCGGGGGTGAAATATTGTGCCCCCTGCCTGAGACAGCAGATCCCTCCTCAGAGGGATCTGCAACAGGAGGCCGTCTAGCAGTGCTACAATGTCCGAGAACCATATCCGGGTCGGCCAGCGGGGTGCTACTAAAAGTAGGCTGATCCCTTCGCGGCGAACCCGCTCCAAGACTCCCGGGAGCAGAGCGATCGGGGGAAATGCGTACAGACGCAGCCTCGGCCACGTCTGTGTCATAGCATCCAGCCCCAACGGAGCTGGATACCTGAGAGAGAACCACAGTGGACAGTGGGACGTCTCTCGAGACGCGAACAGATCCACTTCCACTGGGCCGAATCTCACGCACATGGCCTCCACCACCTCGGGGTGGAGTCGCCACTCCCCGGGCCTCAGCCCCTGCCTCGACAGGACGTCTGCTCCCTGATTTTGGTCCCCGGGGACATACATCGCTCTGAGAGACGACAGTTTCCCCTGGGACCACAGAAGGATCTGGTGTGCCAGTCTGCATAGAGGGCGCGACCTCAGACCCCCCTGGTGATTCAGATACGCGACCACGGACATGTTGTCTGAGCGTATCAGGACATGGTGGCCGCGGAGGTCCGGGAAAAAACTCCTCAGAGCTTTGTAGACCGACAGCATTTCCAGGCAATTGATGTGCCAGGAAAAATGCCGGGTCTCCCACAGACCTCTCGCAAAGCGGCCGTCCATGACCGCGCCCCAACCAGTGAGGGAGGCATCTGTTGAAACGGTTTTCCGGCAACATGATGCTCCCAGCACCGGTCCCTGGGACAGGAACCAAGGCTTCCTCCATATGACGAGGGAACGAAGGCATCTGCGCGTTACCCTGATCATACGGAATGGATTTCCCCTCGGGGAAAATCCCTTGGTTCTCAACCACCACTGTAGGGGTCTCATGTGTAGCAGGCCAAAGGGTATAACACTGGACGCTGCTGCCATGAGCCCCAGCAGTCTCTGGAACTGCTTCACAGTGAGGTTGTGGCCTAGCTTCGCTCTGGAGACCATCGCCCGTATGTACTCCACGCGAGCGGGAGACATTTGTGCCCGCATCGTCGTGGAATCCCATACAACTCCCAGGAACGTAGTCCTCTGGGAGCGCGTCAACACACTCTTTTTTGTGTTGAGTCTCAACCCCAGCCTCTGGATGTGGGCGAGGACGACATCTCGATGCCGAATCGCCAGCTCTTGCGACTGGGCCAGTATCAGCCAGTCGTCGATGTAGTTGAGCACCCTGATGCCCTCGAGCCTCAGGGGTGCTAGAGCTGCATCCATGCACTTTGTAAAAGTGCGAGGGGAGAGAGCTAGGCCGAACGGAAGAACCCGATATTGGTACGCTTCGCCCCCGAAAGCGAACCTCAGGAACCTCCTGTGACATGGAAGGATGGAAATATGGAAGTATGCGTCCTTCAGATCTATCGTGACGAACCAGTCCTCGAACTGGATCTGACTCACGATGGCTGGAATTGTGAGCATCTTGAACCTGAATCTCCTCAGAGACCGATTCAAGTGCCTGAGATCTATTATTGGACGCAACCCCCCATCCTTCTTGGGAACTATGAAGTACCGGCTGTAGAACCCGGACTCCCTGTCTGGCAGAGGAACACGTTCTATGGCCTCCTTGACCAACAGGGATTGAACTTCCTGTTCCATAACCCGAATCTGCTCTGGGCCAACCACAGTCCAGACCACCCCGTTGAACTTCGGGGGAGGGGAGCTGAACTGCAGCCTGTAACCCAGCTCTACAGTACGCAGGGCCCACGCAGATATATTCGGAAGGCATGACCATGCGCCGAGATAATCTACTAAGGGAACCAGCCTCTCGAGGCTGGCCTCGGGTGTTATTCGAGACTCGTTCTCGACCCCCTGAAGCGGCTGGCCGGCAGGGAGCGGTCGACAACGGTTCTCGATGGGCGGACGCGTTCGCTGCCCAGCCGCAGGTCTTAGTAGAGGCGGCTGGAGCGGCGTGCATACGCGGGAAATCAGTGTGGCCCGAAGCGTACTGGACGGCGGGAACACAGCACTGATTCCCCGAGAGCTCCAGGATGGAGCCAACCTCGATCGCTCCACCCCGGGGGGGACAGCTCTCAGCGGTCCAGCATCTAGGACCGCTTGGAGGAAGCCTTCTTTGCCTGAAGGACGGTCCTCAGATCGGCCTTAGGCTCAGAAGGCTTACCTCGAGAGCGCCGCCTCCGTTGCCAAGCTCCCTCGGGAGGGGCGCGGGAGGCGACACTCTGTCTTTGCACCTGACGGTGAGAGGAGCTAGCAGGCGGCTGAGGCTGCCTTTTCGAGGCAGCCTTCCCTGAGGAGCCAGAGCGGCGAGGAAGATATTGATGAAAAGCCGCCGATTGCTTTTTCACCTCCTGAAACCTCTCGACTACTGAACCAACAGCACCGCCGAAGAGGCCAGAGGGTGCAATCGGGGAGTCTAGAAGAAAATTTTTCTCCTCTCTCATCCCCGACAGATTCAGCCAGAGGTGTCTCTCCACACACACCATACCAGCCATGGAGCGGCCGATGGCACGAGCCGTCTCCTTGGTGATGCGGAGAGACAGGTCGGTGGCTTTCCTCAGCTCCAGAATATCCTCAGGAGAGGGACCCTCACCCTCATCCAGCTCCTTAAGGAGGTCAGCTTGATAGGCTTGCAAGACCGCCATAGTGTGCAAGCAACTACCAGCCACTCCAGCCGCCATATAAGCCCTGCCCACCAGCGAGGAGGTATCTCGACATGGCTTGGTGGGCAGTACCGGGGCCTTAAGGGAAGAAGCAGCCTCGGGGGAAAGATAGCTCGCGAGAGCCTCCTCCACCCGAGGCATTTTCCCATAGCCACGCTCAGCCGCCCCCAGCACATTAGAAAAATCGAGCACTGGGGGGTTGGAGAGCCTGGCTGAAAACGGTTTTTCCCACGACTTGCATAACTCATTATGCAAGTCAGGGAAAAACGGAAGGCCCCGGCGTGGAGGTTGAGACCGGCGCTTATAAAACCGTTCATCCAGCTTACTAGGCGGCTGAATTTCTGGTTTTCCTGTGGCCAGTCTATTTTTAATTTGGCCACAGCGCGGGTCAGAACCTCCACCAGCTCCTCCTGAGCGGGTGCGTGAAGCGGTTCTGAACTAAGCTCCACATCACCCGCCCCGATGCTCAACTGATCTGATTCCTCAGAACCAGACAAATGAAGCATCTGTTTATCCACCTCGCGGGAAGAAACCGCATCGCGGGCTTCCTCACGGGGCGGGAGAACATCTGAATCTTCAGACGAGGATCGGGAAGATGCCGAAGCAGTCCTGTGTCCCGCTGAAAGATCCATCTGTGAGCCCCACGATCTGCGGCGCCGCGCTGCCTCGGCAACCGCGGGCCCAGAACCGCGAGGCTCGCGAGCCTGGCCGGTTGACTCATCAAACACGGCCAGCCGCGAGCGCAAAGCCCTGAGCGGCAGCTTCTCACACTCGCTACAAGCGGCTCCCTCGAGAGCCGCTCTAGCGTGCTGCACGCCCAGACAATGCACACACAGCTGGTGTGTGTCCATGCCCGTAATATAGCGCGGACACGGATGCACACACCGTCTAAACTGCTCGCTAGACATACTGATTGATGTATAAGGACAGACAACAGTAAATAGGACGGACAGTCACACAGAGCGCTTCAGCTGAAGAGCGAAAAAGCTAGTGTTTGTCTATGCCAGCGTACCTTTGTATCTTCCGGTTATGCCGTCATCTACTACGTCATGACGCAGCACCAATCAGGATTGGACAGATTTCATTCATGCTTCAGATGCGCTACGCTGGGGGCGTTCCCCAAAAGTGTCATAACGATGACGCAGTTCGAGTTCCCTCGAAGGGGAACTGAAAACATCTTGTCCAGACCTGCTGTCTTAAGTCTCAACAAATCTCCTCCAGAAGTAGAAATTCCCACAAGGCCTGCAAAGCTTCAGCTGGAAAGTAATTACCGTTTTGGAAAGTTCTTCCCAAAGACAAGCACAATGTCAGCTAAACTAGAAACATTTGTACCTCAAGCAGTAAGAATACAAATAACAAGAATGTAAGGCTGCAAAGAAAACTACAATGAATCAGGAGAGAATATAGAAGGTAGAACAATATAATTTCCACATTTCCATTTTATAAAAAACACCTAAAAGACTCATTGTTTTAAATATTGCTTTGCAATGGCAGGCTGCTGAAATGGAGGGCATCCAATCATATGTCTCACCGAGTTACTTACAGGCTGTATATTAAATGGCAGCGCTGCACTTCAGGATGTCTAAATGGACTGTTGCGCTCTGTTTTATACCTCGTCGTCATTGGCTGACTAAGAGTGACGTTTCCTGGAAATCAACTTTGTTTATGGTTTATGAGCTGAGCGCATATTCAGTTATTTATGCGCAATGTTGGAATAAGTACAATGCAGTGTTGTAATGTAACGGAGTACAAATACTTCGTTACTGTACTTAAGTAGAAATTTCACGTATCTATACTTTACTTCGCTATTTAAATTTATGTCAACTTTCACTTTTACTCCACTACATTTCCTAGATAAAATGTATACTTTTACTCCGTTATATTTCCACGAAGAATCTTCGTCACTCGTTACTATACAATAAAAATAAGAAGAAATGTGTGCGACTGCAATAAGGGAGGTTTGGCGAATCACTGCTCCTAGATTGCATTACGCACGCTCTGCACGCTCTATTTCAGCGTAATGCTTGTTTGTTGCCAAAGGAGGAGGAAGCACAACTGAAACCGCCATGGAAGCACCTACTGGAGGACCGGGGGGAAACTCCTTTTCCTTGATTTACTGAAGCCTATGTGTGAAACGCATTTGCAGCTGCACAGCTAGCACATTGAGCATCTAGCTCGCTCATCGGCTGTGCTACGGCAACTGCATATCCAATGGCGCGGGCGCCTCTGACGTGCGACCAATGAGCTAGCCCCACGTTATTACACGTCAGAGCCTGCCAAGGGGGCGTGGCCTTATTCTATAATAGTCCCCTGAATTCGCCATTATAGCAGGTTTAACCTATGGGTTTAACGACTGAAGCGACAACTCGCCAGGTTAGTGCGGCCGGCTACGCAATACTCGTTCCCTCTCTCCTTTCGAACGGCCACAATAAAAGTTCACAATCAAAGTTCTAACCGCTTGCTTTAAAAAAAAAAAAAAAAACTTTTTACTTTTACTTCAAATACTTAAGTACATTAAATATCAGAAAATTACTTTTGATACTTAAGTACAGTATATATTAGATACTTTAAGACTTTTACTTAAGTAATATTCTAAAAGGTAACTTTCACTTCTACCAAAGTCTTTTTCTAGGACGATACTTGTACTTTTACTCAAGTATTGCTTTCTAGTACTTTATACAACACTGGTACAATGCTGACCAAGTCTGGACTGCATAAGCACACCATCCGTTCTCTTGAACATAAAGGAAAAATGGATAAAGAAGCAGGACATGTTGTTTTGTATTGATTTTCGTGCTATCGTGCCATGTCCAGTATTGTTTTATGACTAGAATTTCAGATTCAAATGAGTGATGCAGTAATTCAGCAGAGTATGAATAAGACACAACTAAAAGTTAATCTGTTCTTTCCATTTCTTCAAAGGGCAACACATTTTCAAAAGGATATGACACTGTTTTGCAATCCCAACATCTGCATTTCTATTCTGTGTGTGGTTTAAAGCTTGAGACCCTGAAATGTCACACAAATGTAATACACTTTGGTGCATATGCAGTCATATTCATGCAACAGCACATACCAGGCCAAAAATATTTCTTTCTTTTTCAGAAATGCATGTGTTTCTTGTTTTACTTGTCTCCAAGTCTGGTCATTTGTATGAGAGAAAAAAAAAAGCAAGAAATGATTTTTCACCATTTGTCTTTTTTTATTTTATTTATGTTTTTTATTTAACAGACAGGCATACAGACCAAAATAGTGCAGTAACGAACAATCTAGTAATTCCATAATTCCAGAAGTGAAATAAAAGTGTGTAAATGTATAGGTGTGTGTGGGTGGGTGTGAGTGTGTGTGCATAAGCAAAGTAACCATTTATTATTTATTACTATCATCATTACCATCACCACCACCACTCATCACTACCATCATACTGCCAACATTGTATTAGTCAATTTTTATTTTTATTCTTATTTCCATCTTTCCTCCTATGTAACAAATGCCATTGACAGCACTCTCCAAAAATAAAAGATTTGTCTATTTGACCATTTGTCTTTTTTATGTCCCAGGGATTAATTTCTATCAAAACTAACAAATTAACATTTTTAATTTGAATTGTTATTTTGGTACTTTTCAAATATCTTTTATGCAAAAAAAAGTTCAAAATGTAATTTCCAACCTCTGTCATATGCATCACAGTGTGCTAGAACGAGTGAAACTATGATGACACAGTTCTCCTGTATATTATATCATTTGTAGATAAATTAAACAAGTGAGAGTGTGAAAGGTGTATTAACTTTAAGATTTTATTTCGAGTGATTTTGTCACTAGATTTCTTCTCTTCCTATATCTAAAAGCAGAGAACTGTAGATTCCAACTTTCCCATAAATCAGCACTGACTTGAACTAAACTTGTAGTAAACTCTCAGGCTGAGATGATAAAGGGCAAATAGAAGACAAGTTCCACCAATGTCCTCATGAGCATTAAATCATCTCTGTCTGTCAGATCTCACTGATGACCCTGCATATCAAGTTTAGTGAGGATCATTCACCCGTCAGCCATGGTCGACTCATCAGAGAATGGACTTACCCTTCTTTACTGGATCATCACACTCGCTCTCTTTTCTTTCATTTTCAGTCTCTCCCTCTATCACTATCTGTACCTATTTTTTATTGTACGCAAAACGTCATCCATGGATGCAAATCCAATAACGTACAACATTTTCTAAAGTTTGCAGCCAAAACAAGATGAAAAAAAGCTTGTGCTAAAGCTATTGTGGAGGAGGAGGTTAGTTAACTGGAGTGCTGCTGTCGTCAGCTTGCCTGTCTGTTCTAGTTTGGTCAAGCATTTATCAGCAAAATAGTCACCATGTTGGCAAAACACCTGAAGAGCTCAGTGAAACAAACAATACTCTCTCTCTTAAATACTTTTGCTTGAAAATGTGGATTTAAAAGAATAGTTTATCTAAAAATGCAAATACTGTAATTTACTTAAAGGGTTAGTTCACCCAAAAATTAAAATTAAGTCATTAATTACTCACCCCCATGCTGTACCAACCCGTATCATGCTGTACCTTCGTATCATAAATATCTTCATTTGTGTTCCAAAGACGAATGAAGGACTTACGGGGTTGGTACAGCATGGGGGTGAGTAATTAACGACTTAATTTTCATTTTTGGGTGAACTAACCCTTTAATCTCATCTAAACATGATTTTCGTTTTTAAAAAACAGGGTTTTTTTAATAAGAAGAAGAATGTTTCAGGTCCATAATATGAAAGTCATTGAGGTCCAAATTAGTTGAGCTCTTTATATATATCTTGATCAATGATTTGATTTGATCTGAAAGTGAATATTTCACTTAAGATGTATAGATTACCTTTACTAAATTGTTATGTCCATTTATTTTAACCTTGACATTTTTGGACCCCATTGACATTCATTGTATGGATGTAAAAAAAAAAATCCACAGATGAAATGTGTGACATAATATTCTGGTAAAAGTTAAAGAAACCACTTACATCATACCCAACCTCTTTAAGAAAGTTTGAGAGCTAAACTTATTATAGCAATTAAATATCTGTTCATGTTTTAGTTTTGTGCACCCAAGACAATGCAATGCTTTGTTTTTACTTGGATAGTTTCATTAAGTGCACATATTTATCACCAGAGGATACACATAAAAAACTTTGGGTAAAATAGAGCTTCAACACCACTAAAACATAATGATGATTTCCATTACACGAGAGTAGATGTTAAAACTTCATGCTGATTTGTACTCGGCTTTCGCCAAGATAAGCAAAACTAAGACGTAGTTTTACAATAAACTATGCTTCTCCATCCATTTACGCTTCTTTCCATATGGTGGTGTGACTCCCCTTCTGTCCGGAGTCAACGACTGCAGTGTACTTGGGACATCTCTAGGGTCTTCAAGTGGACACCTTCCGTCCTCAGTGTTTCGTCGACTAGCCCACGACACCTCAAGAGGGCTCGACAGTGACTCTGGCGTCCCAGAGTCACCCCCCTCCATCCCCCACTCAACTCAGCCCAGCTTACTGACCTCTACATCCCTCCTGCTGCTGAGACCTAACCACAATCTCACAATCTCTCCACAACCCAACCATACGCGCCAACCCGTTTGACTAAGGCTGTTGAGCCCCACTGGTGCGTTAATGCAGTTTCAGTGGCAACGGTTCCATATGGCATACCACCAACCGCAAAAACACAATATCTGTCCAACCACCCGTCATTCACGCAATATCCACAGGAACGTATACAAATAAACCAAAAGACTCTTCAAGTTTTCAAGAATTCTACGAATCCGTAGCGTGGCGGCCTGTACACAGCCAGCTAGAATCTTTCCGTCTCAACCACAGCCAGTTGCTGCTCCTTTCTGCTGCTTCAGATAAGTTCTTTACTGTGCGACGCAACTCTTGGCCACTGAATCCGACGTCTCTGAGGAACCGGGTTGTAGAGTGTGCCACAAAACCGCGACAACCCACTTCCACTGGATAAACCTGGACTCTCCATCCTCGCTGTTCTGCTTCAGTGGCCAGATGAGCATACCGCAGTTTCTTCCTCTCATATGCCTCATCTACCGCATCCTCCCATGGCACTGTTAACTCTATCAGTTGAACAATGCGTGCTGATCCAGACCACAAAACAATATCTGGTCGTAGGTTAGTGGTGGCAATCTCAGGTGGAAAAATAAGCCGTTGATCAAGATCAGCCAGCGTCTTCCAGTCCCTAGCAGCTTCCAGTTGTCCTGGGCGAGAATTGGTGTTAGCACCTTTTCTTGGTGGTTGCTCGCCTGGGTGGAGGAATATTGTCTTCTGCGTGTAATGTTTTGCTAGAACAGGCGGCAACTTATTGGTCATACTACGCTTGCCTTCCAATGCTAAAGCCAAACATCGCAGTACTTGGTCATGGCGCCAAGTAAACCGACCTTACATCGTGTCAAAATGTGCCGTAATGTGCCAGGTGATGAACACAAAGGACAAGAGGGATCCTCTCCTACCCAGAGGTTTAGGTTCTGCGGTGATGGGAGAACATCATATGTTGACCTAATAAGGAAACTGATCCTACTCTCTTCCATTGACCAAAGGTCTTGCCAGCCCATCTTACGTTGTTCCACACTCTCCCATCTCATCCACTCTCCCTGCTTTGGCCTGGGAAATGGCCTTTATACACCTCATCTTCTCCTCCTGCTTTTGCACCTCGTTGACTACCAGCTTCCTCCTTTGAGCTGGGCCTGCCTTGTGCCATTTAGGGAGCTAAACTGAGCCCAAAACCCCCTCTTCCATGCTGTACCTGTCCCACAATATCCCCAATTTGAAGGGCAGCCTTTGCTTCTTCTACAGATTTATTTGCTGACCACTTTCTACCAGTTTTTAACACAGGGGCTGCCTCCCTTACAGATTTGTCGCGTGACTCTACTAAGGTAATTTCCAGTCTGACCTTGGCACACTTAAAATCCTCGGTTAAAGCAGAGAATGGCAGCTGCAATATTCCTTTACTATAAAGTCCCACTCTGCTGAGGCAGCGTGGAACTCCCAACCATTTCCTGATGTATGAACTTATCAACGCTTCCAGCTTATCCACTGTTGGCAAAGAAACGTTGTACACGGTCAGTGGCCACAGCAACCTCGGCAGTAGACCAAACTGAAAGCACCAGAGTTTTAGTTTGCCAGGTAGAGCACAGCTGTTTATGCTCTTCAACCCTTCCACTGCTTGTCGTCTAACTTCTCCCACCCGAACTGTGTCCTTTAGATCCCCATCGTACCATCTCCCAAGACTCTTCACTGGCTTCTCAGAAACTGTTGGTATTGCCTCACCATTAATGAAGAATGTTTTATCTACTACCTTTCCTTTAACTATCGAGATGCTCCTTGATTTAGAGGGCTTAAATTGCATTCGTGCCCATTCAATATTATCTGTTAACTTCCCCAATAACCGATTAGTGCAGGCTACCGTTGTAGTCATGGTTGTCATGTCATCCATGTATGCTCTGATTGGTGGTAGTCGCATCCCAGAAGCCAAGCGCTCTCCTTCTACTACCCATCTTGATGCCCTAATGATTACTTCCATTGCCATGGTAAAAGCCAGTGGAGAAATGGTGCATCCTGCCATTATTCCAACCTCTAGGCATTGCCATGCAGTGCTGAATTTTGGAGTTGAGAAACTGAATTGCAAATCTCCAAAATAGGCTTTCACTAAATTTGTTATTGACATTGCTACTCTGAAAAAATCAAATGCTGCCCAAAGAAGCTCATGTGGCACTGAACCATATGCATTAGCCAAATCCAGGAATGTCACATGGAGCTCATTCCTCTCCTAAAAAAAAGACCTGAAATTGAAATATTAAACATGTACCAATTTCACTTTGGCTCTCAGGACAACAACTTTTTCCACGACCTTGTAATTAAAATTACAGCAACACCTGCAGTTTTGCAAGAGTACAGTTTTCAGCTTATTCCCAAAACCTACCTTTCTGAATTCAGGTAGGCTACAACATCTGGTTGAATAGGATCCCCTGCAGGGAAAAAAAGTAAAAGAAAATTTTAAATAGTCTAAAGAACATGATGAATGAGTTGTCATTCAGGATGCTGTGCTGTCCATTAAGGACTAAAATGTGTTAGCTGCTACTCTTCTCCATTTATCCAGCATGATGTGAATGCCCTGCAGCAGACTACTTGTAGGCATGCATTTTACTCTGTTTAATTCACACATGCTTTAATAATGCAATACATTCAGTGCACCTGACATGCTTTAGAAAGATTGATTTCAAGCTGTAGGACATTATACTGTCATTTATTCTAGGTTAATTTATCATACAAAGGAGAGATCTTATAAAAAAAAATTCTGCTCATCACACTGAATGAACACATTTGTCACTGCTGATTCCAGGTTTCATCTCCCAGTACTAGAGTCTTCTATACAACAAAATAGGCCCAAAAACATACAAAAATTATGTGACTATGTCAGGGGGGAAAGAATGTGCTTCATTATAGTCTTTACCGAACAACTCTTACATGCTATAAGACACAACATGCTATTGCAGACTCATTTTAACTGTGCATCTAAGCATTATATGCTTCTCGCAAAAGCACAAAGAGAGCTAAACCAATACTGTCATGACAAGGACCTCATGCCATGACAAATCTGCAAGCACATTTATTCAGTGAACTACTGTGCATCGCTTTCATGAAATGGAAGGCTTTGTCTGGCCTTTTGTTTATAAGTTTTGTTTCCTCGAATGAAGCAAATGGAAACAGACTTCCTTTCCTCGTTGCCTAACAAGCTATTGATAATGCTCAATCTGGAACATTCCTGGACTCTGAACCGTTCACTATCTCGTCTGTTAGAGAATGAAGCGGCAGAAAGCAGATAATCCAAAAGCCAAAAAACGTTATGCCTGTCGAACAAAAAATCTGAATGTTCCAGAAATATCAGGAAGGGCCAGCTGGCTAGTTGACATACACAGGCTGCTTCCTTCTGTCAACATGTGAGCTCTTATTATGCAAATATACTTGAGCTCTTTAAGTTAAACATTACTTTTTATGCCAAGTCCTTTTATTCTGCTCAAATCCTTAGTCAGCGCAGAGGTCAGCATTTTTAAATAAGCTGCCACATTTCATTTACTGTAGTAAAATGAAACAGACGAAAGGTCCATCAACAAGAGGCCATCAAGGTTTAATGAATTCCATTGATTCGTCTTCCCTAGTTAAAGACTCTGACTGGAATATAACCACATAGCCTACTGATGCTTCAGAGGACTGCTGATTTACATGTGCTGAAAGGTACAAAGCACATCTATTCATTTGTCATGTGCCCAAATGAATAGTGAAAAATAAGTTCACCTTTTGTCAAAATAAAGTACCACGTTTTTGCACCTTGTTTTTTGTAATTAAGTAATAATGTTAGGGAGGCAATTCTGGCCGATATCTGATTAGGGAAACAAGGCACAGCTGGGACAAATTAACTAGAAACAGGTGAAGGAACTGAACACAAACGAGGAGAGGGAAAACTGAGATACAGGACTGAACCAAAACACAATGCAGGGGGAAACACAGGATAACAGCACAGGACACACATGTAACAATATCGATAAGCCAATAATTATTGATAACCGACAAATCAACTGATGAATAGATTTAAACATTCTAACTATGCTATAAATAAAATTAAAATAATACACTGAAAAAAATTAATCAATAAATACACTAAAATTAATTATTAATTATTAACTACATTTAAACATTTATTTAAACATATTTAAACATTTAAAAGTTAATTTAGCATCAAAACACTGATTAATATTAGTGTACATTAAATATTGTGTTTTAAAATATTGTGTTTTAAATAGTGTTTTAAAATATTGACTTTAGATGATGGTCAAAATAATCTAAAATGTAAGTAGAGAAAATGAGTGTTCACAATTAAATATTTAATATCTACCAATACTAATACATAAAAAAAAAATCTAAAAAAAAATCAGCCAAGGACTGATATTGACCGATATCGCTAAAGATTGTTCACATCTAATCCTGTTTTAGGGCCATGAGATAATTTAGTTTGGTTCCTCCTCATATATCTTATATGTGTGTGTGTGCCGACTGCCGACCGCATCAGGTCTGGCTGTGATGGATGAGGTGGATTTAACTCCCAGCGTTGTGTGGACTGAGCTTGGCTCGACTGAGCGAAAAATTGTGGGATCAGAAGAGTGGAGTATATTCTGCCAGGAGACGTTAGTCTTGATGGGAATCTTAGCTGACACGGGGACCTTGACAAAGCAAAATATTTAAGTAACTAAACTAAAGTTACTCTCACTCCATATAAAGTGGGTAACTGTTATTGTGAGAACAGTAACCGTTCTGGCCAGATGAAAAAAAGAGAGAGCTTGTTTAAAATGCCATGTTTGCTCTTTCGTTTAGCAAGAAGTTTCCTTTTATTCATTTCAAAGTCAACTGCACCACTGCACTGCAATGAAAGTGCTTTGAAAAGAGGGGGCTGCATTTGGAGGGATAACAACAAGCAAAAAACAAGTCAGAAAAATGCAATACAAGAAGTCTGTGGAAGTAGATATGAGCTTGATTAATGATTTTCTGCTATTAAAGACCCCATTACACCAAAATGAGAGTTTAGTGGCTTGTATGTGTGTAGTGCACTTCTAAACTTTGGGGGGAAAAAGTAGAAAAAAAGTAGCTATGGATATTTACAATTCAGTCTTTTTCTTAGTGGTTCTCAACGGGGGCGTTTAGAGAACAACGGGGGGCGTTAGACGCAAGAGTCTTGAAAGGGGGGCGTTCAGGTGTTAATGGGGGCGTTCACTAGTTTAAATATATAACGCAAATTTGTGTTCATTTACTTTGATTCATTTTAAGCATTTAGTAATGTTTTTGTAATAAACAAAAGTGGGCTATTTAAAAAGTGTTAGGGCCATATATGTTAAATTATGTTGTAAAACATATGCGTAGATTGTGATGCCATATTGTGTGTGCCCGCGCGTCTATGGTACGCGTGAAAGAAAACGAATCGGTTACCTAACGTAACCTCGGTTCTCTCTAGAAGAGGGAACGAGTATTGCGTAAGCTAGCTTACGCTACGGGAAAGATTCATCTTTGCTGAGATATTGAAGCCAAAAATTATTTCATAATTTGTATCCATACACAACGCAGTTCCTCTGCGGCAGACCTAGAGCGGGCTAGCTAGCAGCTCATTGGTTCGCTCAGAGAGAACTGCTTAGGCCTATGGGAGAGCGGGACTGAACCCGCTTCCAATGAGAGGCGCCCGCGCGCTCATTGCGTCATGGCCCGCCAGAGTGGGCGTGGCCATGGGGTATATAACAGTCTCTCCCAGGCTTATATGTTGATTTATTTCAGCGTGAAGCGAAACGCTAGTAGCGCAAGCACGGCCGGGAACGCAATACTCGTTCCCTCTTCTAGAGAGAACCGAGGTTACGTTAGGTAACCGATTCGTTCTCTTACGAGCGGGCACATGAAATGTACACATAAGCATGTATGGGGCCAGCAGAGCGGGCACATGAAGTGTAAAAGCATTTAAGGAGAGCACAAGGGGCGAACCGGTTGTGAGGGACTCTCAGAAATGCAGCTTCTTAGAGAGCTGGTCGTTAGACAGCTAGTAATTTTGCCTGCAAGGCGGGGACTTCCAAGTTGTAAAATCTGACAAAAGTGGACGGGGAGGCCCATCCCGCGGCCACACAGATGTCATGAATGGAAATTCCACAGGACCATGCCCACGATGAGGCCATGCCTCTAGTGGAGTGCGCCCTGATGCCCAGAGGGCAGGGCAGGCATTTAGATGTGTAAGCAGAGGCAATCGCGTCCACTATCCATCTAGACAGTGTCTGTTTAGAGGCGGCCAGACCTTTGGTGCGCCCCCCAAACGACACGAAAAGCTGCTCAGCGCGTCTGAACGCGGCAGCGCGCGTAGTGTACAATCTCAGAGCCCGCACCGGGCAGAGGAGATTGGCGTCGCGCTCGCTATCGGATGCAGGCAGAGCCGATAGGGAAATAATCTGCGCCCTGAACGGGGTACCAATCGCTTTCGGGACATAGCCATGCCTAGGTTTGAGAATGACAACCGAGTCATTCGGCCCAAACTCAAGACACGCGGCGCTGGATGAGAGCGCGTGAAGATCCCCTACGCGTTTTACTGAGGACAGAGCCGTCAGGAAAACGGTTTTGAGCGAGAGGTATTTTAGGTCCACAGACTCGAGCGGTTCGAACGGGGGTGCTTTCATAGCTTCGAGGACTATAGAAAGATCCCAAATAGGAACCGACGGGGGCCGCGGAGGGTTCATCCTCTTAGCTCCCCTGAGGAAGCGGATGACTAACTCGTCTTTGCCCAGGGACTGAGCGCGTCGGGGTTCAGCGAACGCTGCGACGGCTGCCACGTAAACCTTGAGAGTGGAGGGGGACCTGCCCTTGTCCAGCATCTCTTGAAGGAACATTAGCAAAGACGGCACCTCGCATGACCGTGGGTCCAGCTGTTTTTCGGTGCACCATTTTGAGAACACAGACCATTTAGACGCATAGAGCCTTCTCGTGGAAGGTGCTCTAGCCTGTATGATAGTGTTTCTTACTCCCTCTGGCAAATCGACGAATAGTCGTTGATCACCCATGCATGTAGCGCCCAGCGCCGTGGATGGGGGTGCCAGATCGTGCCGCGAGCCTGAGAGAGGAGATCTGCTCTGACTGGGATGGGCCACGGGGCTGTCTGTGACAGCTGCGTGAGCTCCGGAACCCAATTCTGACTCTCCCAACGCGGGGCTATGAGGAGCACCGAGTGGCGTGCGTCCCTGATCCTCTGAATTACCTGTGGTAACAGAGCGATCGGAGGGAATGCATAGAGCGGGCGGCGAGGCCATTCCTGGGCTAGCGCGTCCTCGCTCCTCGAAAAATATATTGGGCAGTGAGCGTTCTCTTCTGACGCGAAGAGGTCTACTTCTGCTCTGCCGAATAGCCGCCACAGTGATTGGACCGTTTGTGCGTTCAGGGACCATTCTCCTGTGGAGATGAGGTTCCTGGACAGTATGTCTGGACCGTCGTTCAGATGGCCCGGCACGTGCGTCGCTCTGAGCGAGAGCAGGCGGCTCTGAGACCAAACTAGAATGCGGTGTGTCAGTAGACAGAGGTTTCTGGATCTGACACCGCCCTGACGGTTGAGATAGGAGACCACCGCCCTGTTGTCCGAACGGATCAGGACTTGGTGTCCCCGAATGAGCGAGAGAAAGCGCGAGAGCGCGTTCTCGACCGCAAGCATTTCCAGACAGTTTATGTGTAAGGGGCTTTCCTGAGTCGACCAATGGCCGAAGGCCGGTGAGCCCTCGCAGACTGCACCCCAACCCGTGTTGGATGTGTTGGATGCATCTGTCGAGATGACTTTTCGGCAGGAAAAGGTCCCCATCGTGACGCCCTGGCGAAACCATTCTGCTACTGTCCATGGCTGCAGCGCCGTGAGACATGTCTGCGTAACCTTGATCAGCTGGCGGCCCGTGTTCCACGCGCGGTGGGGTACACGGCTGTTTAACCAGAGCTGAAGCGGGGGCATGTGCAGAAGGCCCAGCTGAAGTACAGCGGAGGCTGAGGCCATGTAACCCAGCATCCTCTGAAAAGCTTTCAGAGGAGTGCGGGCGTCCATCTGAAACGAGGCGGCTAGACGCTGAACACTGCGCACGCGCTGTGTAGACAGGCGAGCCGTCATCGTGACCGAGTTCAAATCTATTCCTAGGAAGGAAATCGATTGACTGGGAAGAAGGGAGCTCTTTGACCAGTTGACAGAGAGATCCAGCGCTTCCAGATGGTTGAGGAGAACTGCGCGGTGCGACAGAAGCTCCGTCTGTGATTGGGCCAAAATCAGCCAGTCGTCCAGATAATTCAGAATGCGCAGCCCCTGGCTTCGCAGGGGGGCGAGCGCCGCGTCCATGCACTTCGTGAATGTACGGGGCGCCAGAGATAAGCCGAACGGGAGAACGGCATATTGATAAACAAGACCCTCGAAGGCGAAACGTAAGAATGGCCTGTGACGGGGATTTATCTGGATCTGAAAATAGGCGTCTTTCAGGTCTATAGAGATGAACCAGTCCCCCTGGCGCACCTGCGCGAGGAGTTTCCTGGTAGTGAGCATCTTGAACGGTCTCTTCATGAGCGCTTTGTTCAAAGACCTGAGATCTAAAATCGGTCTGAGGCCGCCGTCTTTCTTGGGAACCAGAAAATAACGGCCGTAAAACCCCGACTCGGTCATAGATGGCGGGACTCTCTCTATAGCGCCCTTTTGCAACAGCGTCGCAATTTCTGAGCGGAGCGTGCCGGCGGCCAGCGGGCTGACAGTAGATTCGAGCTGCGCGCGCGCACGAGGCGGGCGGCGGCGAAACTGTAGCAGATAGCCGTTCTTTATAATGCTTAACACCCACGGGGAAATGCCTGGAATGGCTTCCCACGCTTTGGAGCATGCGGCTAGTGGCCGAATGGCTATATTGCCCTGATTGCTGCACATAGCGGGCTGGACACAGTGTGTGGGCGCGCTTTGAATGTGTGTGGCAACGGGATTTGCACTCAGAGAGGGGTCTATGGGCCGTGCAACAGAGCGAGCAGAGAGGGGACACGCGCACGACCTCGTGGGCGTGTTTATGTTCTCTGAATCTAGAGCGGGCTCTGCCCGTTTCATGTGATGGGGCTCTGATAGAGACACGGGATATGTTATGCTTGTGTGTATCGGTGAGCACATGATTGTGGGCACTTTTTGTACACAACTGGCAAATTTTCTCTTTTTGAGATTTCTCTGGGTAGCCATAAAAACGGCTTTTTGACGCTCGCAAGCGGGCTGGGACACCGGCTTGTTTGTGGCGGTCAACACTACAGCAGTCGGTGAAATAACGGGGACTGGCAGAGGGCGAAGCTTTGACGGCGGTCCGGCCGCAGCGGGAGAGCACCGTCGCTTTCTTGACTTTGCTAGGCAGACTTCTGATGATCAGGCTTCAGCGTGATCTTAGTTCGCGGGCCTCGTGGGGGCGGCGGTCTGCGGCGGCTGTCAGAGCGAGAGCGAGGGCGGGCGCCCTGTCTGCGCTGGGCTGTTTGAGTCTGCGGAGGGGGACGCTGTGGCGGAGCTCTGGCGGGAGGCTCGCGAGAGCGGCCCGCGGAAGAGCTAGCGCGGCGTGGCAGAAACAACTTCATCGCCTGAGTAGCTTTCTGTACCTCAGAGAAGCGATCGACGATTCCCGTGACAGCAGATCCAAACAGGCCCGTCGGGGAGAGGGGCGCGTTGAGAAACGCGGCGCGCTCAGAGTCTCCCATGTCGGCGAGCGTGAGCCATAAGTGTCTCTCGGCAACACACAGGCTGGCCATGCATCTCCCCAGAGCTTGTGCGGCGGCTTTAGTGGCGCGAAGGGCGAGGTCCGTAGCACTTCTCAGATCCGTGACAGCGGGGGTGGGGTTCCTACCGCCTTCGGCACATTCACGGAGAATATCGCTCTGCAGTACTTGGAGGACAGACATAGAATGAAGCGCGGCGGCGGCCTGACCGGCGGCGGCGTATGCGCGAGCATGAAAGCTCGAGGTCGCTCTGCAAGCTTTTGAAGGAAGCGTGGGTGAAGAACGGCATCAAGCAGAGGGCGGGCAGAGGTGCGCGGCGACCAAGTCCTCGACGGGCGGCATGGCTGAGTAGCCTTTCTCGGCGGCTCCGTCCACCGAGCGCAGCGAGGCGGATATATCGGAGCGGTTTCTGGCCGAGAGCGGGGCATTCCAGGACTTAGTTAGCTCTGCGTGAAGCTCAGGCAGGAATGGAGCGGCCCGGTTGCACGCGGGGGTCGAGCGCCGATGAAAAAAGCTGCCGTCCATCCGGTTCGGGGCCTGCTCGGGTGGAGGAGACCACTCGAGACCGAGGCGTTCGACGGCCTGTGAGAGGAGGCGCATTAGCTCTTCCTCTATCCCGGCGCGGGTCCCCGTCGACTCTCTCGTGGAACCGAGAGATGACCAGTCTTCACTGTCCGAAGCGAGCAGTGAGCAGGAGTCCTTCTCCTCCGCGGCGTCATCGGAAGCAACAGAGCGGCCACTCGGCGGCAACTGTATGTCCGGCAGGGGCGGGGAGGGAGAGCGGGAAGCGGGAGGCGGCGGCGGCGGCCCGCATGTTTCCGCTGGTGGCTCCGGCGGCCTTTGTGAGGCGAAGAGACAGGCGGCGCGGGAGCGGATTTCACTGCCAGAAGTCGTGCCCGCAGGGACGATAACGGCAGGCTTTCACAGAAGTCGCAACCTCCATCCGCGAGGGCGAGTTCTGCATGCTCGAGTCCCAGGCAGAGAGCGCAGATGACATGGCGGTCTCCGTCCTCGAGACGAGCGCGGCAGGAGCCGCAGGAAAAACGAGGCATCTTTAGAAAGACGCTCGGCTCTTTCAGATATATTATTGAGAAAAAGGATACAGTCGTCGGATGGCTTAGCTTGCAGGGCGGCTGAAGGTGGCGAAGACGGCCGGCTTCTTCAGGGTCCGTGAGCTCGCTAGAGGTGCCTTCTCGACGGCGACGGCTTTTCCCAGAAAACAGCAGAAGCGTGCAGCTTGCTGAAGATGAAATGAATCAACATATAAGCCTGGGAGAGACTGTTATATACCCCATGGCCACGCCCACTCTGGCGGGCCATGACGCAATGAGCGCGCGGGCGCCTCTCATTGGAAGCGGGTTCAGTCCCGCTCTCCCATAGGCTTAAGCAGTTCTCTCTGAGCGAACCAATGAGCTGCTAGCTAGCCCGCTCTAGGTCTGCCGCAGAGGAACTGCGTTGTGTATGGATACAAATTATGAAATAATTTTTGGCTTCAATATCTCAGCAAAGATGAATCTTTCCCGTAGCGTAAGCTAGCTTACGCAATACGAGAGAACCTCTCGTAAGAGAACGTCAGCAGCGTTCAAATAGAAAAAAAGAAAATCATTCGTCCGCGGCCGTTCTAGCCTACTCCTGTCCTGACCGCAAGTCCACCGTCAGAACTAGCAAGTTTTTGTGTTCATTTCTATTGCATTACGATTGAAAGCAGTATCAATAATGTCAAAAATATAATGTGCAGTCAAGTTCGGGTGTGAATGCAGTTTAAATGAGTGTTCTCACCGACGACGCGCTTGTTGTGATTCTTCTTCCAGTTTAATGCACATAGCCTATGCTATGTATCGTTACTTTTGCAACGACTCTATTATTTTTCCAGTTATAGACCAGCGCTCTGACTAGAATCCAGCGCTGACAAGAATCAGCATTCACGCGCTCAAACATGTGTTTCGCGCTGCCAACAATCCAGCGCTGGCTAGAATCACGCAGCGAAGGAATGGAAAGTTGACAAACCATTAAAAAGTATTGACTTAAGAAACACTTCTATTTTTTCAAATATTTTCAATAAATCACGTTCCCATTTACTCCGGCGACAAATTTCAAAATTAAACTTAATTCTATTCATATTAAAGGTAAAACTTTACAAATTTTAGGAATTAACTAATTCCAATGCCTAATCCCAAAATGTTTTCTTTGTTCACCAAGTAATTTACTGGTCAGGGGTTATTGTTAACTTAATTTGAAAATGACAATTTGATGGATAATTTTTATATTATATTAATATTTAAATATATTCTGCAATCACATTTGATTTTGGTAATGTAGGCTATTCATTCCGCCATGCATCTGAGCGCGAAACGCTGCTTGGGTAACATTAGTTTCAAGATATAAAAACAATTAATAATACAATAATAATTTAATTGTTCATATGTGTTTATTCTTGTTAGAAGATTTTTCTTTTTACTGATTATGAAAACAAATTAATCACGACAAACCAAAGTAATTGCAATTGTATTAATTATACCTGATACCAAGGTATTTTAGGCCTACAATTCTAACATAATTTGCCCCCGAACCCCCCTAAGGCTCGAGGTCCACCCACCACAGATTTATCAAAAATCATGTGAGAAACACTGCTATTGCTATTCAATGCATAGCTTGTTTTTTGGATTAATCACTGTGGAGTAGTTCGATTGTTTTCATAAATGACCATTTTGTACTTATTTCATCAGTTACTCGTTCTGCTCGCTCAGTTTGGGGGTGGGGGGCGGTCGGGGACCTATGATATTGGATAGGGGGCGCTGGCCCCAAAAAGGTTGAGAACCACTGTTCTAGGTAATCAATCCAACAATATTGATGACTCATTCTGCACTACACAGAATTTCGTCCAATCAAATGCTTTCTAGAATTAGAATACCCCTCCCCCTACGACATCAACTAACAAGTAGCAAATCTTGTTCATGGCTTTTGACATGAGTCAGTAGCAGTACGTTTTTTTGTTTTTTAAGAATTCATACTTTTAATCAATGAGCATTAAATTGGTCAAAAATCAGTAAAGACTTGTTACCAAACATATGTCTATTTCTAATTATGTTCTTTTAAATGTTCTATTCAAAGAATCCTGAAAACAATGCATCACAATTGTAACAAAAATAAGAAGCACCACTGTTTTCAACATAATATATAAGAAATGTTACTTGAGCAAAATAAAATAACAATAGAGAACTTAATATTTGGATCTCATAACAATGTCTGCACTGCCCCCATCTGGTGAAAAAAGCCTAATATAACCAGGACTCATAACTGCTATGCTCACTTAGCCTTTTACTGGCTGTGTGGTTAATTTTAAAACCCAATTAAATTGCTTCCCATCAGCATTTTATGGCATATTTTAGTGTTGCAGGTTATAATGATTAATAAATGGTTTACAACATTTTGCCCTTTATTATTCACAGATGTCTAGGTCAGTGTTCAAGCATTCAATAATTTGTTTTTTTCCAGAACAGAACAAACTCATAAAAGAGCTGAGATATGCATGTAATATACTTTCAGACAGATGTTTGATGACAATAACACTGTAGCTAATTTTTTCCTTTAGTTTTCTACTTTACACAATCTTTTCTCTTTGGCTACTGATGGAAAACACTGTCAGTTGCCAAATTTCTTTCTTATTTCTTATTTACTTACTATAAATGTCTTAGTTTCTTTCCCTCATTTTTGTCAAGTGCGGGCGAAGGAAGATGAAGGAGCTGGGAGAAGTGGATCTTGATATCAGCCGTTTTATTATTAGTCTCATAAAAGGGGGCGTGGAAAAAAAAGGTCCATTGGAGGAGGGACAGGAGGAAAAGTCTATGGAGGAGTGGGAAAAAGAGTCCTTGGGGGAACAGGAGAAAGAGCCCACGGGGGAGTCGGCAGAGGGAGGGACCACAGAGTAACCCAGATAAGGAGACCCAGCGGAAATGGAGGCAGGGAGCAACCCACATCTGAGCCATGGGGCAGAAAGTCCACGGTGGAACCAGCAGAGGGAGGAGCCTCTGGTGTGTGTCTCTGTGGAACCAAGGGGACTTCCAACAGAGGTGGAGCCGTGAGAGCTGGAGACCTGGGCTGAGCCGAGGGGCCGAAAACACAGGGTGACACCGCAGGTCTGGAGGGCCAAGGCAGAGCTGTCGGCAAATGGGACCGAGGCAGAGAGGAAGACCGTGGTGGAGCTATAGCGGTAGATGACAATGGTGGAGCCAGGGGGAAATTGGAGCCCGATTGCGCCAAAGGGGTGGAAAGCTGAGGCGTAGCCAGAGGCCTGGAAGGGACGAGGGACGAGCCAGAGGGATCAGGGAGCCCGGCGGAGCCAGTGGGATGACTGTCCACGGTGGAAACGAAGGAACATGGAGCCAAGGTGGATCCAATGGATCAAAAGGCTGAAGTCCCAGACAGCAACGTGTGGAATTCACGTGTACCAGATGTGGGCTGGATCTGGGCCGACATTATGTTGCTGTCTGGGGTGGAGTCATGTGTTCAGAGGCCTGAGGTGGGGCCAGGGGGTCCTTACACCAACGTGGGGCTAAAGACCGGGAAGCCAGTTGCCAGATTTCTATTGCAGCATTCAAATATCTGTCTTCATTTTCTCTCCCTCATTTTTTTCACATGTAGGCAAAAGAAGATGGAGCAGGTAGAGGTAGATCTTAATATCAGTCATTTTAACAAACGAGTGGCATGAAACATAGGAAACATGGAAAAGCAAACTAAAAGTCCATGGATACAAACATATAACTTACAATTTTGTTTATTGGATAACACACATGAAGTTAGCAGGCGACTCTCTGGATACCAGATTGTTATGGTGAAACTGGCATGTGAGTGACAGGTCTTTTCTGTTGCAGGTTGAGATGAGAAATGACTGCAAGTCAGGACTGAAGGAAAAAGGACTGAAGTCAGGCAGGCGAGGATACACAGAAGATGAAGGATGGGACAATTCGATGCACGAGTAGGTAACCCTAAGTAGTCAGGTTGAAGTTCAGTGTTGAACGACGAGACAAGACAACTGTGATGAGGAGCGTGACTGATTATGTTGGGAGATAATGATCCAGTGCATGGGTGATGAGTGATTATCTGTGGCAGGTGTGATGATGGCTGACTGAGTGCAGGTGGGGACCAGAAAGGATGCTGTGCAGATGTAGTTCTGGTGACTGGGCTGGTGACTTATGATTGTGACACCTATATGACACAAAAGAAGATATTCTAAACCAAACAGTTTCGGTTCCCATTGACTCCTATTGTCTGAATGAACAAAAAAACAAACAAAAAAACATTTAAAATATTCCGCCCCACAGAAGAAAGTAAGTCGTACAGATTTGGAACATGAGACTATTTTAGTTTTGGGTGAACTATCATGCTAATGTGCTGGTTTAATCTAATAACCTAAATGATTTAATCATATTGTTATAATAATTGAATATTTTAAATATTTAATGGCCAAAAATGTTGATATTTTCATGATGGGTATGTCATATTTTGATCACTTTATTATTTTATTGAAAGAGATAGGGCATGCCTTAATGTACTTTTTTCTTTACCTTTCTTTCTAAATAGCAAAGCTCCAGTGTTTATACAGTCATGCCAATTATTCATCTAAATAGCATTAGGAATGCATTTGCCATTATCAAAAAGGCAGATCCTTTAGGAATAGAATCAAATGTTCATTCACCGATAAATTCTCCTGTAAATGTCATTAATTCATATGGAATGGACCTCATGCTGCACATTAACAGCAGCAAATAACAAACAGCTGCTTGCAAAGGAAAGGAGAAAACCCATGGCGCAAATGTGCAATTTTCTTCTCGATTTTAGAAGTGTAAACTGTAAAAGTGCTCAACTATTTTGTCTTCAATAACAAACATACCACTGTATATCTGAAGAGAGGAAGGAATATCACAAGTGTAACGTTTCAGCTGCACGGGCCAACGGGTGGATTTTTAAGTGGCATGAAAAATGTCCAAAATCCCCTCGTTAATCTTAACCAAAAGATGGGTCAGCATCATTCACATCAGGGGGGAGAGAGAGAGAGAGAGAGAGAGAGAGAGAGAGAGAGAGAGAGAGAGAGAGAGAGAGAGAGAGATGGGGGAGTGTCATCATCATTCAGTGTTTGGGTTTTTTTCCGTCGCGGTAGACCTCCTCTACGAATTTTGGAAATTTTGTTTTAAAAAGAGTAATAAATTCTGTGAACGGATACCGAAGAAAACTATTCGACTCTTGACTCTGATTCCTCTGTCGACTTAAGGTAATATCAAAAATCTGTGTCGCGTGAAAGACCACAAGCAAGGCGTTCAGCACATTTGAAGGACTGAATACATTTTTGCCTACCGCATACAAGGAAAATGCATGTTTCTGCACATTATTATGTTCTCCGTATGAGCGGAGCACGCCGTCCCCACAGTAAATACGACACAATGACAGGCTTCTCGTATAATAAATTATCAATCGATTAATGATTGCATGACAGGGGAAACTAACTGTAGCCTACATTGCTTAAATTAAATTAAGAATCTATTCTGAATATAGTTTATTGATTTCTTTATTATTTGGACCAGAGGCAATTTAAACTCGTCTCTGTTTACATCATGTGCGTATTGCGAGGGGTGAACTAAATTTGGATACGGGTTAATACATCTTATTTCCTATTCAAATATCACTCATTAAGGTTATATGACGTGTTATGCGAAATTTCTGAAGCCAATAATATAATTAAGAAAAAAGGTTACCATTTATTTTAAGGTGTCATTGTTAGCTAATTAAGTACTGAGTAATATTAATTAACAACAAGTAGCTACTTAGGCCTACTACAGGGTTAGGGTAGGATTGGGTTTGGTTGAGGGTTAGTTGCATGCAATTATGCATAATTTACTGTTATTTTGTAGCCTAGATGTAACATATGTAACAAAGACACTGTAAACTAAAGTGTTACCAAACTATTTTTTATTCTATTACTTTAACATTGAAATACTACTTTAAAGGATTAGGATCACAACAGCTAGCCTATCTTTTTTCTTCCACAGAATTAGTCCCAGATCTCCATGTTTGCATGACCTGTCACCGGACCAGCGGAAGACTACTGATTTTTGCAACAAAATGATGGTGAAATAGGTGGTTGATGCTAAATGACGTAACATTTATGGCTTGAAAGAAGATACCAATGACTTGTGCAATGAACACCATTTTTCCATTTGCCATTCGGGAGGTATTCTAATGGACCTAGAATCCAAGGCTGTGTAGGTGTGGATTTGTCTTTGACATAATGGGTTGTGGAGGCTCCAGGACAGATGTGTTGGAGCCAAGATATATGGAGAGCTGGACCAAAGAGACAGAGTCCACTTGGGTGGCAAGCACAGACACAGACATCCCCCTGTCCTCCATCCAGAGCATCCCCTCAGAAAACTCTTCAGAGGCAAGCTTCCCATCAGAGAAAACTGCCAACCTTGGTGAGAATGGACTGAGATCATACTTCGAGGCGATTTTAAAAGGTTTTGAAAATACACAAATCTGCATTAGGCCTATCATGTCTTCATATTTAAGTTAAATATCTAATTTGACCTTAGACACCCCAGTTTAACACGTCAAAACCTTCATATGATATTTCCTTCCCAAAAGGACAGGAAAGTGTTGCGAGTCTGCTGTTGGTGTGCAATTCATTCATGTAGGTCTCTTGTTGCCATGGCGACTGTTGAATCCCTTTAGTACTTCAGTACAACAGCATGAGCAAGGATGAACACAATAAGCACTCCTTATCTCTTTGTGCAGAATGGTTACACTTGGGGCAGCTACAGTAATTCAATTATAATATTAAAATGAACTGATTGCAGATTATTAAAATAGACAACATGGCATTGACTGTCTATGACCATTGACTATGACTACTAGAATAAATTACTAGAGTAATTCATCTAGGTCTTCTTTTGTTTCAAGATTCTTAGCAATCTTTAGCAACAGTTTCAATATTGATAATAATAGTTATGTTTCTTGAGCATTAAATCATCAGAATGATTTCTGAAGGATCGTGTGACACTGAAGACTGGAGTAATGATGCTGAAAATTCAGCAAAGTAATAACTTACATGGATGGATGGATGGATAGATCTATATGATTGTGAAATATTTCTGATATGATGATCACTATTACAGTGATTTTGTTAACAAAAGAATGAACAACTTCCATATTTGTATCTGATTCATTAGATCTATCTGATGATGGTCTGCCTGCTCCGGGTCAGGCATATCTGAAAGTGTGTTCTGCCATGTCTGAGGTGGGACTGAATGACAGGAAAACTGGCACCACCCCTGTAATACTCTCTTCTCAAGAGCAGGAAGTGCTGTCTTCTTCTGCGACCACAGTGCAGAAGAGAAGTGTGTTGCGAACTGAGGAAATTGTAAGTATTTTTATCCTAAGTAATGGTTTAGTACAATCTTCTGCACCTAGCATTCGTGAACAAGACACTGTAATATAAATCAGTGTTTCCAACTTTTTCAGTTTTATGTACCCTTTCAACCTGAAATTATCATTCATTTGGTTTAAGCAGCCTTTATTACAGTATTTCACTTTTAAACAACAAACAATTTATTAAAACATTAAAATAGACTTGTAGCTTCCTTTCACATTAATTTGAGCTTGTTTGGCTTTCACATTTTTTGACAGTTCAGGGGGACATTTTAGAGAAACCATCTCTGAAATAAAATGTGTTTATATGACCTTTTGTTTATTTATCTGAGAAATGACTGGTTCTTTATTGGCTTCTATGGTTCCACAAAGAAGTTAGCTCCATCAATTGAACCTTTCCTTGGCACAAAGGGTTCTTTAAAGTTGAAATATTCTTCACACCAAGAAAAATGTGGTTCTTTTAAGGACTGTTCTCTGAAAGGTTCTTTAGGGATAGTGTAGGTTTCAGGAATTGTGTAAGCAACTGAGGGGAAACTGTAGTAAAATGTTAAAAAGATTTGGTAACTGTCATGTCTGATAATCTTTCTATGTCATCTTCATTAGACAAAATGGCAGGACAACAGGATGTCCACCAAGCAAGTGACCATCACTGTGACTCAAAGTATACGGCAAGTGGACAAGAGAGGGAAGATCAAGGAGACATCGCAAACCACCTATGAGGTCATGAAACCGGTGGATTGTATGAAGGCAGTTGACTCAGTGCCTCAATGAGGTGGATACGCAAGACCTCGTGAAGATTGTATCTTGGATTTCTTGAGAGCTTTGGTGAAGATGTCATGGACCAAAGAAGTAAAAAGCAGGGATGACCTAAATGAACAAGTTCATCTGTGCTTAATCAGTGATTACAGGTTTCATTCAAGGGTCATTTGATTGTTTGTTTCATCATTCAGTCACATTCTTCTTTAATAATGTTTATTTTTATGTACATTTTTCCCCTGTAATGTCTATGTCATAATGATCTTTTTTTTTTTCATTTTCTGATGCCAACAAAAAGAATCTTAGTAAACGCATTTGCTGTACATACACTGAAAGCACAGGATAGATCAGGGAGGGTAATCGAGAGGTGGACACTTGACTCGGCTTACTGAATGATTTCGAAAAATATTTATATATTTACATCGTTTAAAAACATAGGAACAACACAAGTGTATTTTTAAGTAGTTTGTTTTTTTGAAGTTGATGCATTGCTTCAATGTTGATTTTAGATTTGAAAATCAGGGCTTTTTTGTATATCCTGTACCCTTACTACCACACAATTGTTGCCTTCAAACAGTTTTTATTTTTTACAAGAGCAAACATTTGTTCAAAACCTAATTACAGTTTCTGTAGCAAGTTAGCACTATACTGTATAAAGGGTAGTGTGCAAAATTAAGAACCTCTGTTCCATTGTTCCAATACTGTTTGATTGCTTTACTGGCTGGAAGATGCTGTTTTTTGAGTTATTAAATATTTATTGCGGTACTTTGAAAGCGCATAATAACTTCTACTGTATCCTAACCTTTCTCTTGGTCCAGTCTCAGAATGAATTGATAACACTTTACAATACAAAGGTTCTATGTATTAACATTAATGCATTAGGTAATATGAACTTACAATGAATACAATACTATTACAGCATTTATTATTATAGGTTCATGTTAATTTCTAAATATACTAATATATTTAAATAGTAACATTAGGTACCCTTTTGACATAGTTTATTATTAAGTATTCAAAACTATTTGTTTTTATTTAATCAAATTTTCAAAATGTATTTATTCAAATTCCTTAGAATCCGAATTAATTCAGTTAATTTTGAACAAATTTGTATTTAATCAGTTAAAAGGTATGTACAGTTGGTTATTGTGTATTTAAAACATATTTGGTTTATTTTATTAGTAACGTTATCAACTGATTCTTTCTTGTTTTGTTTATGTAGAACTGTCAAATATGCATCACATTAAGTTAAATATTAAAACAGCTTAATCAAAATGTTTGGAAATTGTATATGCATTTAAATGTTTAGGCCTAAATATTGTTTGAATTATTTATTATGATGAACCTAAACTATCAATGAATATTTACAAACTAACATTTGCTTAAAAAAATGCATTGTTTATTGAGTTCTTAATACTTATAACTTATATTAATGAATTGAACCTTACTGTAAAGTATTAGCAGGTAATCTATAGAATAATGTAGTTGTCAGTATATTTATTTATTTATTTTGGGGGTGAACATAAAAAGGAATCTCAAAACCACCCACTATAAAAGGGAATATTTAGAGTGTCTACTGAGCATTGAACAATCATTACAGAATTTTATAGCTCTTGTTTGGATTCAAATGTTCTTTTTTCTTTAATTACATTTTTGAAAGGAATGTTTTAAAACCTTTTATTTTGTTTATTTTATTGTTACCTGAATAGTCCATAGAATTGAGCTTAGACTTTGCTATGCTGATGAAAATATTTATTGACCTTTACTGCAAAGCTTACATATATAAAACACATACAAATTAAGGTAATGTTGGCAGAGGTGAAGTACAGATATTTAGTAGTCACAAAAGAGTAACATCAAAATAAATAATAAAATGCAGCAGAAGAGAAACATTAGGTGAAAGTCATATTCATGTAGCACTGCAGAAGTACCATCAGCCTAGAGATCATCACGTGTTCTGGAGAGTATGGATTTGTCTCTCCTCATTATATTCAATAAGTCCAACCCTAAAACGTGGTTCCTCCATAACCATCCATTCATCTGCATTGAATTCTGGAAAGAAAAATGAAATCTCCCTCTTGGCTGATTCAATGGAATCTGAAAGAAAGAATATAAGGCAATGCTGAATTATTAGTATTTAGAATTGTTAAGAAATTAGTCTTTATTTTATAAAAATGGAGATATAATTTAGGACAGGGACATTGCAGAGTAATCCAGCTTTTAGTTTATCTAGTCTAGGGGTGCCCAATCGTGTTCCTGGATTTCTACCTACCTGCAGAGTTCAGATCAAACCCTGATCCAACACACCTGTCTGTAATTTCCCAAAGATCTTAGTAAGCTGGTTCAGTTGTGTTTGCTTTTCAGGAAGGTAGATCTCCAGGAACAGGACTGGTTACCCCTGATCTGGTCTATTCACCCAGTTAACTGTTCAGTCTTGAAAATCTTCTACTCTACCTGAACCATGAGTGGTGTTTCTGGTGTCAGTCAGCCCGTACTGGCCTCGAAGGGTGTCTGGTGAAGTGAAACGAGCTCTAAACACTTTTGTAGGACCCATCATCCCCCTCCAGTGAGTGATAGCGTCTTCCCTGGCTAGGACATACGCTCTCATTGGGCCACTATTGTGGGAATAAGAGTTCATGTTAATAGCAGGATTAAACCGAGAGCTGTGACAACCTTGTCTTTGCCTAGATGGATATAGAATTGAATTCAAGCAGAAAAGTGTGATAATTTCTTCTATGACGTCAATAGTACCATACATACAGGCCTAGTCAATAAAGAGTGGTACTGACTTAGTGGCACTAAGTCGGCACACAAATGGAACAAAAAAATGAAGGAGTAATCAGTGGCTTATTTTTAAATTACTCTGCCGTAGACTAAAATATGTGTGCGGCACTAATGTTTTATCTTCCACAGACAAAGACGTACTGAGGACAGGGTGCCATGGTAACATTGGTCTCGTCTCACTGTCCAAAGTAGATTAACCATTACATTAACAACGAGCATTGATGTCCTTCTCCACAGATCATATATCTGCATTAATTGTTCCCTTCAAAAGAAAGAGGGGTAGTACAGAATACAGCGTCAGTAGTATGGGGTTGGTAAGAATTTTTGTGAAAGAATGTTTTAGAGATAATATCTGTAATATTGGTGTGATATATTATTACAATTTAAAATAACTGTTCTCTATTTTAATATATTTTAAAATTTATATTTATTTCTGTGATGGCAAAGCTGAAATTTCAGCATCATTACTCCAGTCTTCAGTGTCACATAATCCTTTAGAAATCATTCTAATATGCTGATTTGCTGCTCAAGAAACATTTATTATTATTATCAATATTGAAATATAAGTTGTGTTGCTTAAATTTGTTAGGAGTTCAAACGAATACTATTTATTTGAATTTGAAATTCAAGTATGTTCTAACATTATAAATGTTTATTGTCATTTGTCACTTGAAAGTAGTAATTTCTTTAAATGAACAGACCCCAAATTTTGTATTGTAGTATATGTGGTAATATTCAGGAAGAACAAAAAGCTATCTAAATATATATTTCTTTCCATTCTTTCTAAATGCAGTAATTTAAATGCCAATGTCTTTGATGAAAAATGTCTGTGAACCTGTAGGATAATCCACTCAAAGGGTAATTTGATGAAATTGATTTCTGAAGGTTCGAGACTCTTGAAGCTAGTTGTTATTAGGTTAACCTTTGACCTCCATAAATCATGTTCAGTCAAATAACATACAATTCAAAGAATTTCAGTTGTTCCTTTTCCCAGTATTGTAAACAGGTGTAACCATGAACTTATTCACAAAATAGCTTAAATGTTAACAATTTATACACATAAAGTCTCAGTTGATGTATCCCTTGTTCCCTGATGGTGGGAATGGAGACGTTATGTTGCCATTATGTCGAAGACTGACAAATGAGGTCTCACTTGGGAGAAAAACGACCAATGGAATTAGCGAGTAGAATACTCTCATTCAGCTTTATGCTGATGACCGAAGTTGAGGGCCGGGCCATTCAACGGGGTGGTTCAGGGTTGTGGCAGAAGGGACATAACATCTCCGTTCCCTCCATCAGGGAACGAGGGTTACATCAGTAACCAAGAAGTTCCCTATCTGTCAGTCACGTTAAACGTAATGTCGAAGACTGACAAATGGGGTCCCTATGAAAAGTGCCACAGCCACTGAACTGTTAAGAGTGTTGGAGACGCAAATGCTAGCAATTTGTAGCATGCCCTTTTGGCAACTGCTTTCATATAACTTACCCAGTGGCCCATGTAAGCCCAAAGAATAATAGACCTCCATGCCAATGAGAAGGAAGGGACAAGGTTCATCATGGATATGGTAGTAGTAACCAAAGAGGCATTGCGCACCAATGCCCAGGAGGAGGCAACACTCAGAGTAGAGGCACGGAGATTTTATAATATTGTGTGTAATTATCTGGATGATCCACAACTGTTTTTTTTGTTTGTTTTTTATAATGGTTGTTCATGAGTCCCTTGTTTATCTCGAACAGTTAAACTGCCCAATGGTCTTCAGAAAAATCCTCCAGCTCCTGCACATTCTTTGCCTTTCCATGATCTTCTGCATATTTGACTCTTTACTAGCAGTGATAGTATGATTTTGAGATCCATCTTTTCACACTGGTGACAACTGAGGGACTCATACACAACTTTAGCTAAAATGCTAAAAATGTATTCATTTAGTACTGCCCTTCAGAGGCTAAATGAGATATTAACATGTAAATCTAGGCCTACACATCACCATCATCTTGCTCAAAATTTACATTGTGTTGCATTCTTGAGGATTACCTTGCAGATTCTGAAAGATGTACAATAGGTAAACGTATGACTGCAACTATACATTGCAATCCTTTTGTAAAAGTTAAAATATTAATTTAAGAGTGTTCTCAGTGTTGAGATCTTTCGCCGGAGTTTGATTGACAGGCGATCTGACCAATCATAATGGAGATATCCACCATTTTTGTCTGACAAACAAACCAAATCAGTCAGTGGATTTGAACTTAAAAAATGGTTGACGTCTTTTTGCAGTTCTGATGTTCATTCATGTTTAATTTGTGCTATAACTAGAAAAAATTATCAGTTCACATGCTGCTTAAACTGAGACGTTACACATTAAAGCACCACAAAATGGTATTTATTGTTTGAATTTAACAAAAATTACTAAATTTGAAAGCTGAGAATTTATTTCAGAAACAAAAGCAACCTTCTCTGTCTTTTCTGTTTCCGCATTGTCAGTGTCCTCTTTGCTCTGCAATGTATTTTTTACTGTGTGAGAACATGATGTGTTGACTGGAGTGAGAGCAGAATGGCTTGTCGGACGTAGCAAAGAGGGGCGGGAATTTATGAAAGCTCAATTTCAAATAATTTAAATCTTTGTGGACTCGGCCGGACTCGGATATTAACCCTTTCACCCGCACGATCACACCGGTGTGATCAGTCTTGGCTGGTCCCTGGAGCGTACGATCACACCGGTGTGATTAGAACGGTCAGTGCATCACGTGATCAACTGCTAAATTCAAACGTGCTTTCGCGCGTTGGCTAGCGCTGAGCCAGAGACGGGCGCACTCACTGCTGTCATATATCACAACTATTGAATGTTTTCAACCACATAATGTTTATTTTAGGTATTAGACATTTAAATACACATAAGTACTAGCAAAACAATGATTTTGAGTTTGTAAAATACACACTGATGTCTATGGAAGCGGCAATAATATTCCTTTCCATTATAATAAGACGACACGTTTTATTCATATCAGATACACATTGTGTAAGTAGCTTTACATTTGACCCTATTCTTCTCCCAGTTCACCGGCCACTTACTTTCATGTATTTCGTGAGAAGTGGAGGAATTGACGTGTTGTAAATCCAACAGATCCGATTCTCTGAACTGTAAAACAAACTAAAATGGCGCCGCCCATTGTGCATACAGCTCAACTAACGCGATCGTTATAAAGATGTTTAAACAACAAAACCCATCCACTCCACTTGCACATATTTGACAATCGGAATATCAGTGTTTCATGCTATAGATAATACATTTGTGTACATGATACATATGTGTACATAAAAATACATATTTTTAATAAAAAAGGAAAAATGACATAAAAGCAGATCATCATTCATTCAGCGCTGTGTTGTGGTTGCGCTGTGTCACGTGACAAGCAATGACGCGTCCCAGAGTTCAAAAAGTGCAGCACGCACATCCAAAAACAATAAAACTGGGTGCTGGGCAGACAGGTAGTTGCAAAGGTAAACAATGAGTCCGCACAACAGAAAATGCTCCTAAGTGGGTTTAATAGTTGCTCACCACATGTGACGTTTCGGGCCCAAGCCCTTCATCAGACATAAACAAGTGGGGAGACACACCTCCATATATACAGCCATACATGGTCACATGATCAATGATAAGACCAATCAAGTGAAAAAAGCAATTACATCAGAAAAGCAGATAAAAACATGTAAGAATTATAAGCCAACATTTATAATACAAAAGAATCTATTAGAACTATATTAAATAGCTAAGAAATGGCCTGCAATGCTTAAAGCACAGCCTAAAAGCTTTTATTGAAAAAGTATCTCTACCACTGTAAACAATAATGATAGATGAGCAAGAATATAAATATATATAGGGGATACCACAATGGTGTGTTACATATATCATATATCAAGTCAGCAAAACATTTACAAAAAAATTTAAAAAAAAAAATGTTTTCATTGACGAGTTATTTACAGGAATGGCCTCAAATCAAAGTCTTCATTCAACCCTTTTGGAGCTAAAGTGTCCAGGGTATAAATCGTCTCCGGTTACTTATGTAACCTCGGTTCCCTGAGAGGCAAGGAACGAGACATTACGAAAGTCGTATATTGGAACTCCTCTCATCCTTCACTTCCGCTAAAATCTTATAGGCTAACGCCAGCAGAGCTGGCCAATTGACGCGAATATGCAAATACTGACACCTCGTATCAGTTTTAAAGCAAGTGTAGCGTCAATTCCCTTCAGAATCGAACAAAACGCTAAAACTAATAGCGAACACGGCGGCTAGCGTAATGTCTCGTTCCTTGCCTCTCAGGGAACCGAGGTTACATAAGAGACGTTCCCTATCAAGGCTACGGAACTTCGACATTACGAAAGTCATATATGGGAACAGTATAGAATCCCGCCGTGGCAGCCAAAACAAACCACTGACACAGATCCAAACCCAAGACCCCCCCCCCCCCCCCCCCCCCCCAACCCCCAGTATGCAAGCCTCCAATAGGCTGAGATTGGCCAATAGCGAACCTCTAACCTCTGATAGGTCCAAAGGGACCTATCACACGCTTACAAACACTGCCAGAATTTGCATATCCCGAGCAGTATAACCAGGGAAAGTTTGCACTGACAATCAACAGGGCAACATCAACAGTAAGAGAAGGCCAACGCATAGCGGTGGCAACAGTAAAAACACACAAAAGCACAGAACAACTCATGAGCAAAGCGCAGAGCAGCCCTCTCAATGCTGTGTACACAATCAACTCACCGAAAGCACTCGAGACGCTACAGAGGGCAAATCCAACTTATAAAACCTGGCAAACGTGTTTTGAGAAGACCAGCCAGCCGCAAGACATAAATCCTGAATAGACATCCCTTTAGTCCAGGCCCACGAGGAGGCAATCGCTCTAGTCGAATGAGCCTTGACGTTTAGGGGACATTCCTGCCCCAGGCAATCATAAGCCAAAACAATAGCGTCCACAATCCAGTGAGCAAACCTCTGTTTAGAGACTCCCCATCCCTTGTTGCACCCGCCAAAGCACACAAACAGCTTGTCCGATACCCGAAAAGCAGCCGAGCGAGAAATGTATTCCCGAAGTGCTCTGCCTGGGCAAATAGCACTCTGAGCGTCCGAACCCTGAGAGGTTGATGGCTCAGCAGACAGTGCCGGCAGTTACATTACAGTTTCCCGGCCCAAAGCGCATACAGTCTTCACTCACAGAGAAAGCCTGTAAATCCCCCACCCGCTTCGCCGACGCGAGAGCGAGAATCAGCGCCGTTTTAACCGAAAGCTCCTTAATGGCAATAGAAGCTAAGGGCTCAAAAGGCGGTCGTGACAATGCCTCCAAGACCAAAGCTAAATCCCACGGCGGCACCGAAGGCGGCCGTGTAGGGCGTAATCTCCTAGCTCCCTTGAGGAACCGTGGCACCGATGCATGCCTGCCGATAGACTGTCCGTCAACATGGGGGTGAAACGCTGCAATAGCGGCCACATAAACCTTCAGAGTGGATGGAAGGCTCCCTTCATCCATCCTGTGCTGAAGGAAGCGCAGAATAACCGACACAGAGCCGTTCGCTGGGTCTACACCGTCATCCTGACACCATTTTGAGAAAACACCCCACTTCAGAGCGTCCAGGCGCCTGGTGGACGGGGCTCTTGCTTCCGCGATGGTATTCAAAACTCGCGAGTGTAGCGCATCCCGCCCGCTCAGCGACCCTGCAGCGGCCACATATGAAGGCTCCACAGTCCGGGGCTGTGATGCCAGATCGTTCCGCTGGCCTGAGACAGCAGGTCCTTCCTGAGCGGAATCTCCCATGGTTGCCCTGCCAGCAACTCCACCAAATCCGCGAAACAAGTCTGATTCGGCCAGTTCGGGGCTACCAGAGTCACCACCGCCTTCTCCTCCCTGATTTTGCACAACACCATGGGCAAGATTTTCACCGGAGGAAAAGCATAGAGACAGCTTTTCGGTCACCGCGCACTGGCGCGCAGTTAGTGTGTCCATCTCCCGAGGGGAACTGGACAGCGAAAAGAACATCTGACAATGCGTGTTCTCGCTCGTCGCAATGAGGTCGACCGCCGCCCTGCCGAAACGATTCCATATCAGCTGAACTGTCCCGGGGTGAAGCATATCCGCCCCGCATAAGCATATCCGCCCCGCGATTTAGAACACCGGGGATGTGCCCCGCTCTCAGCGAGAGGAAAAAACGGTCCGCCCACAGCAGAAGGGATTCCGCCTGCTTGAATAGGGCTCTGGAATGTACACCGCCTTGACGATTTATGTACGAGACCACGGAAGTGTTGTCGGTCCGAATCAACACATGCTGCTGCTCCAGCCGAGACCGGAAAGCTTTGAGAGCTAGAGAGACCGCTTATAGCTCCAAGCGATTTATGTGCCACTCCATCTGCCTCTCTGACCACCGACCCGAGGCGGGCTTGCCCAAGCAGACCGCTCCCCATCCGGTGGACGAAGCGTCCGTCAGGATCTCCATGCGCCGCGTCACTAAACCCATTGGGACGCCTGAACTTAAGAGATCTGGGTTCTTCTACGGGGCCAGGGCGCGGGCGCATCCGCGGGTGACCATAATGCGCTTGCGGCCGGAATACCACGCACTCGGGGGAACGCGCGTTTTCAGCCAGTGTTGAAGGGGTCTCATATGCAGCAGCCCCAGATGACACACTGAAGAAGCCGCTGCCATCCGTCCTAATAGCCTCTGAAATTCCTTCAGTGGGACGAGCCTGCCCGGTCTGAAGAGACCGAGAGAAGAACTCAGAGCCTCTGCTCGCTCGGGGGAGAGGCCCGCTCTCATTGTCACCGAATCCAAGCATACTTCCAGGAAAGTCGCTTTGGATAAAAGCGTCAGCTAAATTAATAAATGTAAAATGTAAATGTAAAGTTTACCCTCAAACCGAGCATCTCCAAGTGACGAAGGAGGACTTCCACATGGCTGACCAGCATTTCTTTCGAGAACCAGCCAGTCGTCCAGATAATTCGAAACGTGCATCCCGCTCGATCTGAGGGGTGAAAGTGGCGCGTCTATGCATTTTGAAAACGTTCGAGGAGCGAGGGCTAGCGCAAACGGAAGCACCGTGTATTGGTACACCGAATTCTCGAACGCAAACCTCAGGAATCCCCCGTGACGCTTTACTATCTGGATATGAAAGTAAGCGTCCTTTAAATCCACCGAAGCGAACCAATCCCCGGGGCGAATTTAAGCCAGGATTTGCTTCAGAGTAGTCATCCTGAAGGCGCGCTAGTGAAGTGCTCTGTTGACGGGTCTCAGATCCAGTATAGGGCGGAGACCCCCTCCTTTCTTCGGCACTACGTAGTAGTGGCTGTAGAACCCGCTCTCCCGCTCGCTCGGGGGAACCGGTTCTATCGCTTCTTTCTCGAGCAGGCTGCACACTTCCTGCCTCAGTACGTGAGCGCTTTGGGGCAAAGTTAATGACTGAATTACGCCGCGAAAGCGGGGTGGTCTGCGTTTGAACTGAAGTGTGTACCCGTGCCTAATTACATTCAACACTCACGGCGAAATGCCCGGAATAGCTTCCCACGCTGTCAGGGAATGACTGAGGGTGGGCCGAACTAAACCGGTCATCGCCGCTGTGTGACGGCTGGGAATGGACACCTTGCGCTTCCCGTGAGGTGCCTTTATAGTTAATGACCGTGACTCTGCGCTGCTCGAAGGCAGGGTGGGTAACACAGTGTGTGGTGCAAGAGGAGAAAAAAGCTCTGTTTGTGAAGTAATTTGCTTTATTTTTGAACAACATTCACAACATAACTGCACGTGTCGCTCGCAGAACGCTGAGGGACCATGTGCGCGTCGCTTGGACGCGGGGCCATCCTGGCGCTCTCCTCTTGCCCAAGCGGTCAGGACGACTGCTTGGGCCTCGCCGGGGACACGGTGGGCTTCCTGCGCCGGCTCCTCTGAGCCGGCCTCTTGTTTCCCGCTCCATGCCACTGTCCGCTTCGGCCCTTACAGGCATCTGGTCCCGGGTGGGGCGCTGACTGACGCCTGGCCGCAGCTTGAGGTTGGCGACCCGAGGCGGAAGACGAGCGAGAGCGGGGCTGCGGCGGTGGCATCGGCGCCCTCCGAGGAATCCCGTGGCTCATCGCCTTCTCCTTCTTCTGCGTCTCAGAGTCCTCAGTTACCTTCTCCACGGCGTCTCCGAACAGGCCTGCAGGGGAGATCGGTGCATTTAACAGCGTCTTCCTGTCTGCCTCCTGCACGTCCGACAGGGTGAGCCACAGGTGTCTGTGGAGGACCACCAGATACCCCATCTAACGGCCAATCGCCTGGGCCGAGCGCTTCTTGGCCAGGAGCGTGAGGTCCGTGGCCGAACGGAGATCCCGGATGGCGTCAGCGTCGACAAAGGCGGTGCCATCCAGAGACTTCAACTGCCTCGCCTGTAGCACCTGAAGAACAGCCATGGCGTGTAGTGCAGAAACCGCCTCCCCCGCGGCGCCATAGGCCTTGTTAGCCTGGTGATCCGTAAACCTGCAAGCTCGGGACGGCAGGCTGCGGTCCGAGCCCAGGGCGGGAGCTGACGGGCAGAGATGTCCGGCGACGGTCTCCTCGACAGGGGGGGTGCGGAGGTAGCCATGGTCCCCCGCATCGTCCACGGGGGCAAACATGGCCTGGGTTGAAGTGAGGGTGCGCGCCGATTGCGGGGCCGCCCACGACTTCACCACGTGCTCATGCACGTCAGGAAAGAACGGTGTTCCCCTCTTCGAAGCGGCCTGACGGCGGCTCGATCGGAGGAACCACGTGTCCAGTTTGCTCTTAGATGGCTCATCGGGAGCTTTCCACGATAAATCCAGTTCCTTGACGGCCTTCGAGAGGATACGGAAGAGCTCTTCCTGCAGGTCCGCCGGGGTCTCTTGCTCCGTGGTTGCCAGCGGAGCGGCCTGCTCCGCACCCCAGTCGTTCTCGGAGGCCGACAAGGACATAGAGTCTTCCTCCTCACTCGCCCCGAAGGAGACGAAGTCAGCGACCTCGCGAGGGGGTTGGAAGGAGGGGTCGGGGAAACTCACCTGGGGTCGAACCTCGACTCCGCGGTTGGGGGGCCCTGCCAGCAGCTCGGTGGCGGCAGCAGGCCCAATCCCCGCAGCAGCACGAGCTTCGTCCCGTCTGGCCTTGAGGGCTCGGCACAGAAGGCACATGGGCACTCGGCACATGTCCGCACAGAAGTCGCAGGACCCTCCATCCCTGAGGGCTGACTCAGCATGGGCCAGCCCCATGCACGCGACACAAAACAGGTGCATGTCGGGGGGCACTATGGGGCCTGAGCACAGGTTGCAAACGGTCGCCATCGGATGCTGGAGACAGTTCAGGTATCTCCGGCGCACCTTCAACGACAGCGAATAATCCAATTTTGTAGAGTTGTATCAGCTTTCTAGCACACGATTTGAGCGTGAAGAGAGAGATTCTGAAGGGAATTGACGCTACACTTGCTTTAATACTGCTACGAGGTGTCAGTATTTGCATATTCGCGTCAATTGGCCAGCTCTGCTGGCGTTAGCCTATAAGATTTCAGCGGAAGTGAAGGATGAGAGGAGTTCCCATATTCGACTTTCGTAATGTCGAAGTTCCGTAGCCTTGATAGGGAACCAGAATGCTTCTCTTTTAAGTAACATACGATTAACGTCTCCTCCACGGGAGGGCTGTTTCACAAGTTCAATGCCACAATATCTGAGAGAAGAAATGTTATGAGAGGCTTGTAAAAAGTGCACCGCTAATGGACTTTTGGTGTCATGATTACGAATATTTGATCTGTGTTCAAATGATCACCATCTGTGATCACCAAAAGTCCAGTAGCGGTGCACTTTTTACAAGCCTCTCATAACATTTCTTCTCTCAGATATTGTGGCATTGAACTTGTGAAACAGCCCTCCCGTGGAGGAGACGTTAATCGTCTGTTACTTAAAAGAGAAGCATTCTGGATTTATACCCTGGACACTTTAGCTCCAAAAGAGTTGAATGAAGACTTTGATTTGAGGCCATTCCTGTAAATAACTTGTCAATGAAAAAAAAATGTTTGTAAATTTTTTTGTAAATGTTGTGCGATTGTTTTGCTGACTTGATATATGATATATGTAACACACCATTGTGGTATCCCCTATATATATTTATATTCTTGCTCATCTATCATAATTGTTTACAGTGGTAGAGATACTTTTTCAATAAAAGCTTTTAGGCTGTGCTTTAAGCATTGTAGGCCATTTCTTAGCTACTTAATATAGTTCTAATAGATTCTTTTGTATTATAAATGTTGGCTTATAATTCTTACATGTTTTTATCTGCTTTTCTGATCTAATTGCTTTTTTCACTTGATTGGTCCTATCATTGATCATGTGACCATGTATGGCTGTTTACATGGAGGTGTGTCTCCCCACTTGTTTATGTCTGATGAAGAGCTTGGGCCCGAAACGTCACATGTGGGGAGCAACTATTAAACTCACTTAGGAGCATTTTCTGGTGTGCAGACTCATTGTTTACCTAAGCAATGATGCGTCACCATGGAAACATTAAAAGTGACAAGTTCTAAATAACGGTCACCTTGAAAAACTCACACTGGGGGGTCAGTTGGAATATTTTAAACTTACGTGTGAAAGGGTTAAGGACTCAGACTCAAGTCCGACCCGGCCCTCTTTGGACTCGGACTTGGACTCGGACTTGATTGGTAAGGACTTGCACTCGACAAAGAGTGTTAAGTTTCTTAAGTAACTGAAACTTGGTGTTGGTCTCTTATAATTCTGTTAAGATTCTAAAGTAATTGAATCAACCCGAAGTAGTGTGGTGGCAGAATTATATTAGATCAGTTGTTTCTAAAGTAACCGAAACAAAAGTGTATGCAGCCTATTTGAAACAGATTGTGAAGTTGTAATAATTCTGAGGAAATTTTAAAGTAATTGAATAAGACCCGACACAGTGTGGTCACAGAATTATCTTCACAGAATCGTGTAGATTAGTGAGTCTGACACCGTGGCTCTGTGAAATTTAAAACAAGAACCCGAAGCAGTGTGGTTTTGCCCGACGTACTGTGGCAGTGTTTTAAATTTGATAAATATTGTTTAAGCCCGAAGTACTGTGGATAAGTAAAATGTTTTAAGAAAATAACATACATCCTGATGTAGTGTGGTTTTGTCCAACGTACTGTGACAGTGTTTTTTTTTTTTTATTGTTTTGCGTAATGAAATTTAAGCCCCAATGGATTGTGGCCATGGTTAAGTTTAAAAGCCTCAGGTAGGGTGGCTATTTTGTTAATTTGCGTCCGAAGTATACTGAAGCTGTGAATAATTAGACTAACGGATATCTTAAAGGAACTAGATAACGTGTAGTTATTTAAATCAGACTTTGTGAATAACTATTAGATCACTAGATAATCTAAAGCCAATAAGACTTTTGAAAATGGAAGAAATTATTGTTAAATACATCGCTAAACACGGTTCTCAGGGAATGTTTGACGGAATTGAGAATATTGTTGATAAACCGTACAAGTGGGCTATCTCTAAGTTTGAAAATAGTCCCAAAATACCTAAGAACAAAAATGGGAAAATTGCTAATGCGCTTCAAGCACTTTTTGCTTCATACAAAGTAACTAGGAGGAGAGTAGATGAGTTAGAGGCTGAAAAGGAGCGACTCAGTGTTGGGGTAATTTCTACAAAAAATTACCTGGCTAGTGAAACGATATGGAAAGAAGAAAAGGTCAAGATGCAGAATGAGATCGCACTTCTTAGAACTAACAATAGTATGCTTAAATCATCTGTGGAAACATTGTCCAACAATTTGGAGGAAGCGAAGGCGGCTTGTCAGTTTATGAAGAATGGCACAACTGAGAAAAACAGTAGTAAGACATTGTTATGTGTCACATTGTGTAACCCAGTTCCAGAAATGCCAGATTTGCAGGAAGACAGCACTGAGGGTTGGGAAAAAGATTCTCAGTCATTCAGTAGCCAATACTCTGACTGTAGAGTCAGATTTCCCATGGCACCAGTCCATACTACCACGACTATGCCTGCTAGTGAAGGAATGGAAGGACCAATGACCTCTACCATAGTCCGAGGATTTTATCCGACTGAACTAGAAACTGTGATCAAGAAGATTGGCCAATTTGATCCTACCAAACAAGATCCATTAGATTTTCTGAAAAACTTGGAGGAATATGCTGAAGTGTACAATTTAACAGATGGTGATGTGTGCGTTTTGTTAAGAATGTGCTTGCCTGACACTTTGTCTGGAGCCTTAACTCAGAAAATAAAGGACAGAAAGACTACTAAGCTTGGTTTTCCACTGTGTAAAAGTTGTACCTGTACCTGCTTTTGGGTACTTTTTTTCGTACCACCTCCGGCGAGGCTCTGAGCGAGCTGAGGCGATACTAAAATGTGACGTAATACAATGCCGACTGCTGATTGGTCAGAGAGAATCGTCACTATTCACTGCGTCATCATTGCACGCGGCAGACGGAGTATCCTGAATAACCAGAGAATAACCCCGCCATTTTTAAATAGTTTGTCTTCTTGCTGTGAGAAACAGCCACATCCCGAGGATCAAAAACAGCATACACTCGATTTCCTCTATTGTCCTGTGTGTGTGGGTAGCGGATGTGTGTCGCGTATAAGATTACGTCACGGCAGTTTCCTGCGGCGTCGCTATGACGACCGGGTACTATTTGTGGCGGTACTATCTGCAATGGAAAACGCGAGCCGAGCCGAGGCGAGGCGAGCCGAGTCGAGCTGGTACTGGTAATGGAAAAGCGCCATAAGTCAGAGTGGAAAAAGGCACTGCTTGAAATCTTAGGTGTGATGTCAGTTAATTGGGATAAAATATCTGAGATGCACATGAGGAAAGGGGAGCATCCAGCAGCATTTTCAGAACGATTATTGGAGATGTTTAAAACTTTCAGTGGCAATCCTGCTATTACTAAGAATGATGTCAGTTTCAGGTCTGCCTTGATTAACAAATGTGACCCACTCACCCGGTCTGCTGTGCCAATGCTTGTGACACCACTCTCTGAATGTAATGACATTATTGGTAAAATGAGACAGTTTTAAAACGGCTGTATGTATGTATCTTATTATTTGCCAATGCATTATGTTATGTGTTCTATGTTTAAATGTCGACTTGCAGATAACTTATTGATCGCTTTAGGACACTCCTACTGGCTGTGAAGGTTCTTGAATGTCTTCTCACCCACAACCAAGAAAATGTTTGTATATGATATTGCCAAATTTTAGAAGAGTCTCTTTGATAATTCTGCCCAATTGACCCTTCGCTAAGTCCCGCCCTCCTTAGTTACTGTTGCTACGCCTGTCAAGCTTTCGCGACTGCCACGTCTATTACAGTGTGAATGCACCGGTGTCAGACATTCCCAAGGAGATAATTAGTCATTTTTGGCGAACAGGTGAAATATCTGAGAGAGCAAGACAAAAGGGACTGCAGTATGCATTCGAGGGATATATCCACGACATAATATGCAACCGATAAATTTAATAATTTAATCAAAATTGAAGCTAAAGCCTATAACGTTAGGTCCCAGCGCAAGCAGCAGCCGCCTCCTTAGCAGACCATTCACATGGGAAATGCACAAATGGAGGAACAGCTATGTTCATGCACAGCAGGGTAAGTGAAATGTGAAAATAATCTAATAATTACAAATCAAACAGCTTATCCATCAATCTAACACCGGATTGGGGTAAAGTTACTCAGGGGTAGGCCGTCGATTAACAAAATGCTGAAATATATTTTAAAGTATGTCAGTGAGCCTCAGTCTTGCCATTAATCGTCTTATTTTACGTTCAAATATATGCATTATGAACAAAGAACCGCCATTATTTCCAAGCAATAGGGTTTTTTTTGTTAATCCTGTCGACATTTAGTTGTGAATGGGTCTCCCACACTGCTTGATCCACGCCCGGCATTTCTCCCCTTTGGCTTTTAGGTTTCGGGAAGGGAAAAAATGCCACCCCACCATCCAAACTTTTAGGATGCCGGGTATCAGATTTGCACAATCCATACGCACAACGCGACGGCATGTAACCCTCTGACGAAAGCTTGACAGACCTCCCGCGCCTAGTTACGGTTGCTAAGCCACGATTGGCCAGTGGCGGTTTTCGGGCGTGGCTTAGCGAAGGGTCAATTGGATGGAGCTGTAACCAGTGTGCATGAGGTGTCGACCCAAAGACAGGTAAGATTCTCAGATGGCCATAGGGGGACAACCTAAGCCAGGGCTTCACCGCCACTGAGCCAAAAGCATCAGAGAGGGGACTGTAAGAAATTGTAGTCTGCCTCGACCCAGATTCCACTCCAAAATATATTTTAGAATGAGCTCATCCCCAAAATGGCTTAATCATCATGGAGATGATGGAAGTGAAGTTATATTGTTTCTTCACCATTTGGGTTGACCACATCATGAGCAAATGGTCATCATCAATTGTAGAATGGGAATGAGTGTGGGACACAGAGAACCTTCTCAGACAATGGGGTGTCTCATCTTTGGTGTGTGTCACAATGTGTGTCCTAATGTGACTTGAGTTTTTTTTTATGATTAGTTAAAAGTTTGTGGGTAATGTAGGGTGGAGGATACCCAGAATTTTTCTCCTGTTTAAAGGTTAGTTAGGGAGTGAGGGAAGTTATCTGTTCTTTTGTTTTTGTTTTCTGTTTTGTATAGGTAAGTTAGTGTTATTCCCCTTTTAGGTAGAGGTTATTTTGTTTTCTTTTGAATTGGGCCCTCCTCCCGAGGTAATACTTGTTGTTTTGGATTTTTTTAATGTGTCCCCCATTTAATATTAATTATTTTCTAGCTTCGGCAAGAGTGCAGAAATAAAAGGCAGACATGCCATTTCAAAGTGAATGTCGTTTGACTATTTTTTGTGAATCTGGGACTGGAGAGCTGGAGATCCTCAAAGTCTCTCCACTGTTTGTTCGTCGTTCCCTATTTTACCCCTAGACCAAAAGGGGAAGACGTAACAACTGTAACAGTATAATAGGTTTGAGATTTGGATGTTCTGGGTTCATTCTGACGCCGGTGAACCCAAGGTGCTTCGTGTACCTTGCCACTGCTATGCTGTAATAAACTTCATTTTTGAGATCTTCGACGTCCACATCATTTTTTCTTACATAAGTCATAACTTTTAATAAAAACTATATAGAATAAAATTTATTTTAAAAAATATATAGACATACTAAAAAACAATAACTTATAAAAATGATAAAAAAAACAACAATAAAATTACTAAAACTTTAACTAAAATTAAAGTGAAAACAGAAAATACATAAATAAAAAACAATTTAAAACATATTAAAAAACTATAATAGTATCTAAATGTTAATACTGAGAAGTAGTTTTTTAAAAGAGGCCTGGGCCAAAAAATCCTCCTAATTGATGTACTGTGTTGATACAGATACAGAAATATTTTTGGCAGAAGTCATTTGTAATTGCCACAGAGGAACAACCGCCAAATAATAAGCCCAAATATACTATATTAAATGCTGGATCCATGTATTATATAAACAAGAAATACAACTACAATACAATACAAATTTTATTTCTGTAGCACATTTAAAACAACTGTCGTTGACCAAAGTGCTTTCCAGCATAATAAATACAATATAAGCAATTAAAGTAAATCTAAAAGAAAGATTTGTTTTTCTATTATTTAATGATCATTTGTGGTCTTTATTACTATCCCTTACAGTTTTAATTTAATTAATCAATATATACAAATATGTCCACAAACCTGTAAATTATTGTGTAAAATACTTGCTAATGGCTCCTTCGCAGATCTAGCATATCAAATAATTGTTAATTTTTTTTTTTCACAAAATTATTATTAGCCAAGAACTTTAAGTTGCAATGTAGGCACTTTTATTGTTAGAGAGAAAATGATAATAACCGTTTACCTTGACATGAATTCAACCAGTCTTTGATAGAAAAATCGTCCTGTAAAATAAAAAAAGGGATGATAACAAAAAAACCTGATATATCTTTTATCAGTTTATCCACTAGGACTGAACCAACAAGGGTGATGTGGTTTATGCAGCAGATTTTGCTGCAATCTGTTAACATGGTGTAGGCAAGCTTTTAAACAGATAATACAGACATCTAAATGCAAGACAGCTGATTTTCTTTGGATGCAGGATATGATAAGCTGAGACTGAGTAACATGTTCTCTCTCCACAGGTTGTCTCAACATTATATCTCCAGGTTGTGCGAAGCCTTTACTATGACTCACCCTGTTTAAAATCACATAGACACCCACCTACACATGTACTTGACCATTCAATCTGTTACAAACACAGACCATTTTCATTCATGCAGTGCATTTCATAGAAAGAAAGATATTTTTCTACCTGCATGTTCAGCATAAAACTTTTCTGAATCCTTTGTCCTCCACATCAGATCTTTCTTTCTGATTATAATGAAGTTATCGAGAATCTTCTGATGAAGAGCCTGAAATTAAAATAAATAATATATTAAAATGTTTCTGTGCTCCAATGGCCATCTGCCTTTCTTTAAACCAAAACTCATTCTTGGTGGTTAAAAAAATGCTGCTATGTTAATAGAGCCTCAGCCCTGTTGCAGTTTTGCTGTAGGCTTTTCATTTCATCTTTTCCCTCAACAACATGACAAAGGATTTCAGCAAAAAATAAAAAAATAGGGTTAATTTAGAGTTGTAATCTCCCAAAAGAACAAGGGTAAAGGCTGAGTGATGAAAGTATATCTCAGACTAATGAAAACACAAACATTTAATTTAGAATCCGCTGGTGTAAATTAAAGCAGTCTGGGCTTCAGCTTTCAAACCATGTTGCATGAGGAAATTGTTGCTAATTAACGGCACCTTTATCTCTTTGAAGCGACAGACAGAGGAAATTAAATCGAGTTTTACATTTACAAAATGTTTTAATAGTAAAGACAAATTATTACGTAGCCTTAAGCCTCTACATGCTATCTTTCTTCATTAAAAGAGTAACATTCCACAGGATGTGGAGACCAGGGCTAGTTATCACACTTGTTGTTCGGGATATATACCGTATAGTTATTAATAAGTTATTACTTAAAGTACCACCTAAGATTTATAGATTTAAAAATATTATATAATATATTTAAATAAGTTAACAAAACATTTGCATGACCACAGTTCTCTGATGTTAATTGTTCACATGGCATGCAGGTGAACAAAATATTTAATCTTTTTTATTGTTTCATGTTAATTGTTTTTATTTTAATTTTAAATATTTTTTATTTATTTAAATGTGTATTATTTAATTCATCATTAGCTTTTTGTCCCAAGAACCCCAGTTTGGGAAACACTATCATGTTAGAACAGCCCAAATGAGGGCTTTTCAAGAAATTTAAAACAGTGAAACACAACATGAAACATAGGCCTATGGTAACAGTCCTGAACTATCAAACAACCCTTTAGTTAATGCAAAGGGTTGTTATTTTGGGATAGTTTACCCCAAATAAAAAATGAATGACAATCATTATTTCGTGGTGGAACATAAAAGAAGATATTTTGTTAGTGCTTTTTGCTCATGTCACCAGAAGTCAATGATCACCAAAACTGTTTTGGATACAAACATTCTTCAAAATATATTTTTTCGTTTCCCAGAAGAAAGAAAGTTATGTTTGGAACCACATGACTGTAATTAATGACACCATTTTAATTACCAAAAACTCAGCAACCTCCTCTTACATTCAACTGCATTTTTTCCAACAAATTGCTTAACATGTGTACATTTTTGTATTGAACATAAAAAGATCAACATCTGAAAAATAACCTGAACATGTTTCACAGACATTTAATGAACAGAAATGGAACAATGAGTCCCTGAACAAAGTTTAAATCTAAAAAGTAGCAGTCAGTATTTGGCGTAGCACAAGCTGCTTTAAGTACTAGAGTGAATCCTCAAGGACTGCAGCAGATTTACCAGTTCTTACTCTCAGATGTTATCCGACTCTTCTACCATGGCAGTGAAGGCAATTCTCAAACTCGTCTGGGCGGAAATCTGGTTATGTGTGGTTTGTTTGGCACTGCAAAAATGATCAGGTGTCCTTCCTGTCTCCCTCTTAGACGTCTTACATTATGGACATTGCCGTTTATTTTTCCTGGTGTTTTTCAGAGTCGGTAGAAAGGTCTCTTTAGTGTCCTAAGTTATTGTGACTTTATTTGTCTACCACCTAAAAAACTGTAAGTGTCTTAATGACTGTTCCACAGACGCATGTACAAACAATGTTTATGGTTCATTCAACAAGCATGAAAAACATTGTTTAAACCTTTTCCAATAAAAATCTGTAAAGCTTATTTGAATTTTACAAAATTATCTTTAAAATCAGGTAGCCTATCCTGAAAAGGGACGTTTGTTTGTTGGCAATGCCATTTTTTTTTTTATTATTATTAATATAATCGGACAGGTGTTCATTAAACAGCTGCAATGTCATCATTATCTCACCTCCAGAATGAGCGGATGGGCCACAGCATCTGGTTTGACGACGGCGAGGGTGAGCTGCAGTGCCTTCACACACCGCATGCTTGCGATGGCTTCAATTTCCTGATTTCACATCTACTAAAAGGCATTAATGGGCTTATATCTTCCCCGTGTTTGGTCTACGGATCGATCTATGGTGTAACGTTATAGTTACACGCTAACCAGCTGATCTAAACATACATGAGTGCTCGTGAACACTTCACTGCGCAGTTCAGACCAATAATATATGGTACAACAAGATAAATGAACTTATACAACGTACACGATCCACCAAAAAACGTTCGATATATCAGTTAGAGGTAAATTTGTTTTCAAAGTAAACACAGTTCGAAAAACACAGCTCGATTTAAAAACTGTACGAGCTCCGTGCTGTGGGTTGTATGGGCGCCGCCATCTTGCCCTGTAGTAAACATAGGAAGGCTAGGAAGTAACAGAGCGTGCAGCTGCTCAGGAAAATTCCAACTGTCTGATATTCAAATACTTGTTGTCAATAAATCTACAAAGAAAAAACAACATCAACACAATAGCTAATATTCTATTTTTAACAAAACAAACACGACCTCGAATAAAAAGTTTGTTATCTATGCTTGTTTAAAGACATCTTAAGATCAATGCTGTCCCATGCCTTTTCTTGTTTCCGTCAATATTATTAGATTTGGAGCCAGCTTATAGGTGTTGAAAAGTCTTATATGGCAGCATCATTATTTTATTTGTACATCATGCACAACAAAATCTGTTGACTTTGGCAATGTTTGAACTATTTGCCAATGGTTCAAAAATGGGAAAAAGCACTTCTTATGTTTTTTTGCCTGAAGTTTGCATGCCTGTAACTATTATTAACGAGATCTTAATATCCTTTTAGATTTTGGTTCTTAACAAACTTTTCTTTTGGAATCCATAATCAAATCCAGGAAATATTGGGATCTCAAAAAGCTCTAACAGTACATTGTTAAATTATGCACATTTTCACTGATTAAAAACCAAATATGGTTTACTTTATAGCTGACTCTTTTTTTTATAGCTGACTCTTCGTGTAATGATGCCAGTTTTGACCTATTTACCCCAACTTTACCCTGACCACCACCATGGCTCACACACGTTCATTCAGTTTTGAATGAGTTTGCTGACACCAGTTGGACCAACACATATTCCATTTTGACACCTTGTCTGTTTCATGTAGGTCTTTTAAGGAGTGACAGGATGGGGTCAGAGGTGCATTTCCTGCCATATGACCATTTGGTCTGCTGTTTAATAATATCTAGCCTTCAATTACTGAAATTGCAGCCTACTTTTGATTGGAAAAATGCAAGTTCAAAAGCTATAGAGTTTATACATATCACAGCAGGGACAGAAATGCTTCTCACAGGAAAAGTGAGAAAAGTCAATTTGAAATTACCCATATAGATAAATATCATATGTTTTTCATAATGTATTTATCTTTACCCAAAGAGTCATTTTGAGCATCTTTGTGGGACAGGGAATAAGCTGTTTACCTCTCAATTGCTAGCACCTGTTTTGACATCTACTGAAATGCGAGTGTCCTTTGACCTTTTCTATTCCCATGCTTCACAGAGCAGCACCAGACTCTCACAGACAGCTGTGTCAACCTCAGCGGGAGCAACTGTCATACCTAAGGAAGGACAACACTTTTAAAGCTGAAGAATTATGGCGTGCCTTGACCAACTCCACTTTTAAATCTGCATTGATGTCGTTCACATCAGACAAGATGGCCTACCCTGGAATCACATGTATCATAAAACAATGTATTTCTGTCATCATTTACATACATTCATTCCAAAATGACTTTCTTTATTTTGTGGAAGAAGATATTTATTTAAATGATTAATAAATTAAGTGTTTTGTCCATCATGAAATAAAAAAAGCCAGAGGTAATTCAAAACAACATTTGACCCTATTGACTTTCATATACAAAAACAAAAAACAGACATTTATGCAAAATAGAACATTAACTATATACTAACATTTAAATGAATAATTTTGTACAATGTATTTGTTATACTGTACATGTTCCTACATTATACGTATATTTAATAAAAAAATAAAATACCTATCCGTCCTTATGAAAACATCAGTAAGCACATTGCACCTAACAATTAATTTAACATTTTTAATTAAAGTACATAGTAGTTAAAGACATCTCATATAAAGTGGGACCATTTAGCGCCCTATGAAATCTATTTTATTTTACCCCAAATTCCATGTTTTCCTTTTTAATTTAATTTGACCAAAAATAGTACCCTAAGAAGTGTTGTCAGTTTACATTTTTCTAGATTCTGTTAAAAATTAGTATCCAAAATGGTGGTAATCAAATGAATGCATAATATTTTAACAATTTAAATAATCTCTTAAAATCAAATTAAAATCAAATTTGAATAATTGCTTTCATATTTTGGCAAACAATTGTACTGCACAACAGTGGTTTAAATTAAAGGTTTAAACTAAAACATATAAATAGATATTCCTTAAAAATAGTGTTATTTTTATTGCTTCACGAGGTACATTCTGTGCAATAGTAATATATATCTATTAAAAAATTTAGTTAAACCAAGTTACATGGGACGAGCATGAGTTCAAAACCTAGCCTTCATCTGCCAAAAACACTCTTCTGAGAGAAGGGAATTATTTGTCAACAGTAGTAAGGACTCATTTAGGGGAAAACGTGGATGTTCATACTGTAAAAACTGTGGTTAGATGTTTAATAAGCTCCAATATCATGCTATTTAATTTGAGGAGAAATGTAACCCAAAAAGATTATGGCTATCTGCTTCAAGTCCTGTGCTGTGCATCTGTGTCCTGAGAATCAGCTGTTTAAACTGCACTGCCTGAAAAATTATATGTCAGCCTCCGGAAAAAGAGAGAGCTAAATGACCTCTTAGAATAAACTTGGATGCTGCTGCTCTAGTGACAGAGAGGAACAAAGTTATTAGCACTGTGGGGCCCAGCTTGACTGCCAGTGGTAAAAATAAATCGAGCGGTCAGATTTGGAGCTTACGTTATACTCGAACACTGAGCATTCTCCCTCTCTCGTTCTCTTTTTTTCCCGTTGACCCAAGTGAACACTTGCTTTGTATTGTTTCCGTATGCATTATACACACCCTTACAATTGTTTCACAGCCTTCATGGGATTAGCTACTGAAAATGACAACCAACCAGTTTCAATTCTTATATTTCTTGAATGAAATCTAACGCATGAAACAGCAAATCATTCAGGATAATGGGGAATGACAGCAGATTTGTAGCTTTAGAAGCAAAAATATCTTCACTGACAGGTGTACAATGACCTGACGGCATATGTTGTAATCCTCAGTAAGGGTGTAGATGGAAATGTCTAATTTGTTACTGTCATGTGCAGCCACAGGAAACAGTAATTGTTGAGCATGCATGGTGCTATTCCTGCAAGAGCAATGCTGTTGGCTATTTGTGGTGGTTTAATGCTGTTAAAAGGGTGCAGAGTGTTGGGTTTCAGAGTAAGCCTCATCTCTGGCCTGAGGTCTCTGTGAATAGGGCTGGGTCTCCTGTTGCCTGGGCTTGTTTTAGAACACAGGTGCTGACTTCAGGGGGACTGGCATGCTTGTTGCGGGGGAAAATGTACCAGATCTCTCCCATTTCCTCCATAGAACTAGGTCGGGGTTCGTGATGTGGACGGATCAGTCGTGAAATCGTGTGGTCATCAAGGCACTGTTAGTTATTTCATCTACAAAATCCATACTTATAAGTAGATATGAATATTTATATGTCTATTGTAGAAGTATATGGCTATAATATTGGTTTAAACAAATATGTAGTACATAGAGAATTCAAAATGAAAATCTTACAAATTACTAAGTGAAATATACAGTATATACAAATAATTGTATTTATCAAGGATGCGTTAAATTGATCACAAGTGACAGTGAAGACATAATGTTACAAAAGATTTATATTTATTAAATTATTTAAAAAAAGTAATAAATAAATTTAAGAAATGCTAATTAATTCTGTTTATTGAACTTTCTATTAATATATTTTCTCTCTATTCATTTGTATTTTAAACTCTATATTCATATGTGTTACAGTATATGTTGCAAAGTATTTCTTTTGCAAATAAATGCTGTTCTTTTAAACTTTTTTTCATCAAAGAATTCTGGTATCATTTCACAAAAAAAAAATATCAAGCAGCACAGCTGTTTTCAACATTGATAATAATAATAAATGTTTCTTGAGCACAAAATCAACATAGAGTGATTTCTGAAGCATCACGTGACACCGAAGACTGGAGTAATGATGCTGAAAATTCAGCTTTGCCATCACAGGAGTCAATTAAAATATATTATGTAAATTTTGTATTTTAAATTGTAATAATATGTCACAATTACTATATTACATGAATATATAAATTAACATTTAATTAATAAACTGTTTAAATCATCATCTTGCTAGATAACATGATAATTAGAAATACAGACATTTTTTATTGAACTTTTCACTTAAATTGTTATTTGTACAAATAAAAAAGTTTGAATCACCGTTTTTTAGCAGGTTTAAAACTGTTCCCAGCGTAAAGGCTATATTTTATTCAGTTAGAAGACCTTGAGTGCCCTTTATCTAGACATTATTTATGTGTAAAATACTACAAAATAATGTTGATTGTCGACATTACTGTCGATGCTCAGAAAAACAGTTTGTTGTGCATCATTTATCAAAATAAACTGAAGCATCTTGATCACAAATCGTTCAAGCCTTGAGCCTAAAGCCCGCTGGCTTACCAAATCTCAGACAGGAATAACACTAGCTTGTTTCAGCTGTGACTAACCCACTACTGTACAGAAGTCACTCGCCCACAGTTGTTTCCTGGTCCCCCTCACCCCCTCTCTGTTTCTCTCTCTCTCTCTCTAAAGGAGCCATTGAGATTGGGTGTAAAAAGGGGAGCAGTAGGTGTAGGGTGTCCCGAGGCGAGTGTGAACAGCTGAGAGGTGCGATTTCACAGGCTCGCTCTCCGCTGACACGGCCCTGATTGGGTTGGACAGAAGGCATAGGAGAGGCCCTGGCTCCTAAAGGACACCAACAGGTGGGGGACCGCAAGGGGCAGAGGGGGGAGTTTAAGGGAGGCTGAGCGCTTGAAAAGGCCGGGAGCATGTGGCCATGTCTGGGCAGAATCCACCGGTCATGCAAAGAGGACGATACACTGTAGCACTCAGGAGAAGAGGGAAAGATGGGAACAGAAAGGTGTGGGGAGAGTGTTCATTTATTGGTAGATTGGGTTGGTTTTGTTCCGGATTTGGAATAGTTTTACATGATGTCAATTACAACATCTCGAACTTTTGTTATTTTGCAACAACAACAAAAATCATTGAAAGTCATTTCTCATTCTTTAATTGGCGAAGCAGTCTAGATTAAATATCTCCAAATTATTTCAGATTAAATTAGGGGAGCCAAACTCTCGTCCATTCCACGTCTGGGATGAACAACCTACGATTTATAAAAATTAAAAGGATATCTTCTTTGAAATTTTCCATTTCTTTCTTAGCAGAAATGAATGAAGATATGTGTATATAGCTCCAATTTGATTTGGACTGAGATTCTGGGTGACATCTCTCTGTTTTACGAGGCAGCAAATGGAAGATTTGACACCTCTTCCACTGGAAATGGTGCTGTTAAAGGAAATGGAGGTATGAGCGTGTCACTGGGTTTTCACCTGAGGTGTCGTAGCGCATCTTTGATCCACCGTAAATCAAGCTACTATATCAAGAAGGAGTAAAAAAAAAAAGGTCAGTTTGTGCAAATTGGACTTGAGAAACCTTGGAATGAGAAACCTTCTGGTCTATTTAAATGTGAGAAAGATGTCCGAGTGCTAGATGTGCTAGTCCTCTTCTGCTTGGCTGCTTTCCTCCTTGTCCAGATACGTGTCAACACAAAGAATGATTCTGGAAAGGACAGGATAACTACAGGTAAATTCAGTTTTTCTGTAATATTACTCATTCAACTGAGTATGCCATGTTTTGTTTGTTGCTTTAGTGAAGGACAAATGTTTGTTGCAAAAGAGCACTTAAACATTGCATTTTTGGATCATTCTGGCCAATATATTTGAAGTTGCGTCTAACCTTTTTATATAACAATAGTTATGAAGCAGAATAAAAATTATAATGAATTGTAAAGATAAATAAATAAACAAACAAACAGTAATGTTATCTCTTCTCTCTGTATGTGCATTTTTCCTGACAGCTTTGTCTATTCTGTGAGGGAAACTGAAATGTGCCCCTTGTGACGACATGCTTCCTTATATGCCCATATGAATACTCAAGTTATGGAATGTAAGGAAGTGTGTGGTTTCAGGGGGAATCCATCACCACGGAATAGAGCATGCAAATAAAACACAGTGTGATGGATACAAACCTGATGAATTAAACCTAAATCGAACAGTTTAAAGTTTGACACACATTTGTGTAATTGTTTTATTCTGAGATTAATACTTCATTTCAGCTGCATGCACATTCTTAAAAATAAAAGTTCTTTATTGGCATCTGTGGTTCCATGGAACCTGTTTGTTGCACAAAAGGTTCCTTATAGTGGTAAAGGGCTCTTTAGATTATTAAAATGTTCTTCACACAAAGAAAAAAAAATGGTTCTTTTCAGATGTGTTCACTGAAAGGTTCTTTGGGGAACCAAAATTAGTTCTTCTATGGCATTTTTGTTAAAAGCCCCTTTTGGGACCTTTATTTCTAAGACTGTATAGTGGATGAGGTGGTAAAGCTGTTGTTTCTGCGAGTTGGCTGGCCGTAGGCCTCCACACCCTGATCATGTCTCACTGACCCAGCTACTGAAGATCAGGGCAGATTGACAGAGTACAGCTGTCCCTTACTTAATCCATGTGAGAGGGGTTTCCTAAAGAAGATGCTATGCTGAATTCTTTCCGCAGCTATCAGCACATTAAATAAAAAAACAGTAATTAACAATGCTAAACTCATGTTAGTAGCAATGTTCATCCATTGAATAGCAGAGGAAATAAAAAACTCTTATTGAAGAAACAATTTGTAAATTATGCAAACTATTGATTCAATTTTATTTTTAGGCCTATCATTTATTTATTTATTTTTCCTTTGTCTTCACAACAGGTAAGCACCAAGAAGGATTTTCTGAACTGAAGAATGTCAACATAAGCTCTGTTAGTCTGCCTGGCCGTTCTCTCTTCCTGAAGCACGCCTTGCTGTGGCTGGTCAAATGGAACCAAGTCAGGTGTTTCTGCGAGGTTTGGTCCCCTTCAACCAGCTACTGCGTCGTGAATACAGCCAACATAGACCAAAGATTATAAGAGAGTTATTCACTAAAGTGTGCTTTTTTGTGATATAAAATGTACTACTAACCCTTACGTTTTAAAAAAAATATTTATTTATTTATTTTTTTGAAAGTTCAATAAACTATTTTACTGTCGCAATGTTCTGTTCATTTTCTCCTTTCTTAATTATAATAGAAATTATTTTTTCATTCAATAATATTTGAATGAAATAGTGATCATGTGAAAAAGCATTGTATTGAATGGGCACTTGTAGTGTACTTCAAATCTTTAAAAAAAATTATTGCAGATAATTTTAATGAAATAAAAGACAATTTAAGTGTACTTATAGAGTGACACTTTCTTAAGCACACTTTTTTTTTAAAGTTCACTTTGTAATACTGTCAAATTAAAAGTTTTTTTAAAGTAAATTTGAAATCATTGTGTTTTATCTGATACATTCTCATGCTTTCAGTTAGATTAGAAAATGTCTCAGGAACTTTTAGGGGGATTGAGTTTCTGCTTATTCTTTATCATGGGTGCTCAATGATAGCAGGTCAGGCAGCTATGCCATCACAAACACTTCACAGGTATTACCAGGTTACCAGATTTACTATAAGGTGGTTGTGATAAGCAGGGGTGCCATATCAGGTAATCAGTCCCAGCCGTGCTGATGAGCCATATCGCACGACTTGACTGCCAATGTGATATGGTTTGTATACAACAGTTTGATGGAACAACAAGTACAACAAACAGCCTACTAAAAACTAGGTGACTGCAAACCAAGTAGCATATAAAATATTTTTTACACAGCTCACTACTTTATTCATATTTGTCAATCTCAGCATTCAACCATCAATTATTTATTTTTGAATAAATATTATTAATGAATACATTTATGAAAACTATCTTCTGTGGTGGCTACAGTCTCTGTGGCAATTATGGTGTAGCCTATTTCACCGGAATATAGTTAGATATTATAGCCTAGAATCCTAAATGTTAGTAGGCCTATACATTCGAATATTACAAATTATGTATAATATAACCCTTGTATAAAAAAACACAAAATGAATGAGACTAGTAATTTAAAGTAATTTCAAAACATTTGTGTCTAGCTGATTTGTCGTAGTCACTTTTTAGCATTATGTTTACATTCCTTTGACCACCAGAGGGCTCTGGAGTGCTTCGAAACGAACATGCATTCTCGTAGTGACTGTGTCACCAGATGAGTTAATGCACCGCAAATTATCCCAATTCCTTTTCAAAATCAGTTTACTAGCAAGAAGTCGCGAAGAAATAAACTACATAATCGGGTATAGGAGCTAGGTTGACAGCATCAATTATGCTACAGGTCAAATTTACAAATGTAAACGTTTAAATAGGCTACGTGCTGTTTCTGAATAGAGCTACTGTAAATTATTATTCCCTATGTTGCACACGGCTTGTTTTTCATATTATTAATCTGGTATTTTTTATATAGGCTACAATTCAAAACCCATTTAAATGGGCCAAACAGTGTTGTTGTGTTTAATGTATTTAAATGAGTTCAGTAGGCCTACTATATTAGAAAATATCAGGTTATTCATTCATTTAAATGCAATTTGTTTAATAAGGTAGTTTAATGTATTTAAAAGAGGCTATGCCTATAAAAAAATACCAGATAAAAAATCTGAGAAACAATCCTTGTGCAACATGGGGAATAATAATCATAGTGATTTACAGTTGATTTGATATGACATTTGTCTTACGAATGTCAAACGGCAAACTAACTCTATTTAACACAACGCCTGCATGCGTTTATAGTCAAACAGAAGAGTTTGTTTTGCCTTTGTTAAGTCGGTGAACTTCACGTTTAGTCGTTTCTAGTAATGTTTAATTCATTGAAATAGTGTTGTTTGTGATTGTTTTTCATTAAATAAGAATGTTTATTTAAGTTACTATGAAATATTCACAAGTTATTGATCATTTAAAATCTTTACAAATTATTGATAACTTGTAAATATTTTACAACAATATTTTAAAGCTTAAACCGTTACTAAAAACGACAAAACCTGTAGAAAGAAAAACAAAAACAAAAACAAAAAAAAAAACACACATAAGCGTTATTACTATTTAACGTAATGGCGTAAGCGTGTGGTACGTCAGGATGGCGCTGCGGTCAGGTCGCAGTTTCCCCTGGAGGTACGGGTTCGAATCCCACTTCTGACAACAACTGTTATTTCCAACATGATGAAAACTTGTTGCGTCTATTTAATTAAAGAAACGTATAGACGTTTTTTAGCTTGGGCATTTGGGTACGTTGTCACTGTGTTCATATTATTATGCATTTAAAAAAAAAAAGTTCAGCTCACTCGTTTCAATCGCTAGAGGGCGACGGAATTCCTCACGACTGCTTTTCACATCAGATTACCAGCGAGAAGTCACGAAGAAGTGAAACATGGCGGATTCGGATGGGAGACAGATTGACAGCATCAACCATGCTGCAGGTTAAATATACAGATATTTAAACTTTTTACACGTGCTGTTACTGAATTAAACGCGTACATAAGCAGTCGTTTAAAGTATTAAGAGAGAGCTTGTGTTACCGCTTGTTACGCCGTTGATCACCACTCTGCCATGTCACAGCTGACTTTACAAATGCACAGTGGAAATTACATCATGCAGTGTTTGACATTTTGAACATATATTAAAATCTAACTATAGACAGGATCACGATGTTCCCTATTGTTTGCACGTGTAACACGAAGTGTCTCTGTAAAATTAACGGAATCTTTATGCAACATTCATTAGTTTGGTCATGACGAGTGTGAAGTAGTATGATGAAATAACACTGAAAAGTCAGTGTCGGTGTTTCCCTGTCGCCACAGACATCAATTTAACATCATTAATTCAAACTTATACTCTAGCCAATTTTTTTTATATTCTACCAATATTGTTTGTGCAAATATAGAGCAATTTTAACTTTGCATACGTTTTAAATCATTATGTGACATAGATGGAGATGGCAAGGTGCACGAAATTGTTCGAGCGAAGGTAGGTCTTTTTTATATATAATTTTTCAACAATCATAGTTTATTTCTTTGTCTTTTAATTTACTCCCCCCCCCCCCACAATTTACTAAATATCACAAACACAATGGCTGTGTCTCAAAACCTAGTGAGGTTACCTGGACAGCGTTTTGGGCATCATAGCCACATTCTCAGCATAGAATCAACATGCTAAGATGCCCAAAATGCAGACTAGGTTTAAGAAAAAAAGAGCCAATTTTAAGCCAAATCAGTTTACAGAGACAGCGAATTATTTAAAGACGTGCAAACTGTGATTCCCTTCTTTTTAATCTATAGACTGAAGGTAAGGAATTGACCAAAGAAGAAAAGCAGCGTCTTAGGAAAGAGAAGAAGCAGCATAAAAAGAATAAAAAAGATGACAAGGTTCCTACAGAGAAGGAGAAAGAGAAAGCATCTGTTCAAGCTCCATCAAAACCTGTCACACAGAGCCCAACACATAAAGGTACTTCAGTCCACTGTGCAGTTGCTTAAAAACTATTCTCCTGCAACCTAAGGTTTATTAAAAGTAAGTTCATTTTGATTTAAAATAGGATAATTTTAGGATAATTATTTATTTACGTTTATTTGTTTGTTAATGTAAGGGTACTTTTCTCTCTTATTGAGACTAGATTCATATTTAGTTTCAGAGTTGGCTATTTTGAAGTAGGAAGTTCACCCGAAATAAAAATTCTAGCGATAATTACTCACCCTCATGTCGTTCCGTAAGACATTCGTTCATCCTTGAAACACAAATGAAGATATTTTTGATGAAATCTGTGAGCTTGTGCCTCTATAGACAGTCTACGCAACTGCCACTTTGAAAAAAGTTCATAGAGAGATTGTAAAAGTAATCCATGTGAATCGAGTGGTTTTGTTGTCCAAAATTTTCTTAAGAGACACAATCTCTTTATTTGATGAACACATTGAATTTAGGCTTTTATTCACATAAACATTCATCAACGCACACATCAGGGCTGCGTTCAGCGCCGACAAAACGTTGCAGAACGTTTTTTAAACAGAAACGGTGACGCGTTGAACGCACTGTTGTGATGACGCAAGAGTTGCAACTACGGCAGCTGAGAAGGCTTTTTGTGTTCTTTGTGAAGAATTTTCGGAGCCTGATGAAGTCGGTATAAATATGTTTAATACTACAAAATATGCCCGATGTTACAGTTACTGCACTTGCCGCCCAGAACACAAGAGAACATCCCAATCGAGTGAAGGGATTTGTGGAAACTGAAATGGAAGCACATCTTACCTAATAAAGACTAAAACACATCTATTTAGCCTCACATAGGCCTACTGACTTTATTTGTGGTTCATACTGTTTTATTAATACCCTGTATTTTCTTTCTCATTTTTAGAAAAAAAGCACTTTACATGCATTGTTTATTTCTATGCCAAATGTCACACACTTGCAATGAAACTAAAAATATAAACAACTACATCATTATGTTGATATCCTATATTTTTACAATAATACTTACGACAAACATGTCTTCTAATATCCTCAGTTGTTGCGTATCGAACACATTTGTAAATTACTTCCATTGTGCGAGTTCACTTTAATACCGCATGCTTTATATACATGTTGCTGCTGATTGGACTGCAGTTCTGACACGCCCACCAAACAAGAGAAAACGCATCTCAAACCCCGTTGCAAACCGGTGCACGCCGTTTCCAGAAAACATGACGTTCAACCCGGAAACCGTAGCAAAACGTTGCGCACCGTTGTGATCTTGAACGTGCCCCAGTTGTGGTAAACCAACTGAAGCTCCTGTTCGCTTGATGTGCGAGAACCAATGAGGTTCATTCTCGTGTGTTACGCAGCACGTTTGAGCTTCCTCAGGAACCAATGAGATTCATTCCTGTGCACCTGCAGCGCTACCATTGGGCCCACCCATTTTGGGTCCGGGCCCGCCCATTTTGACCCTAAAAAGTCTTAAAATTATATTTTTAAAATTTAAGGCCATGAAGTCTGTACAAGTCTTATTTTTACGTATAAAAGGTCTTACATTTTCGATGGCAATTTGACTTAGACTAAATGTTTTCCAAATTAAAATTATCTAGCGTACTTTTTTATTTATTATTTTTTCTTTGTGGATTTGCTTGTTCACGTGAAATTTCGCGTCACATTCGCGGCAGCATTGCGTCTATCTCCTGCACGCGAGACAGGAGGAGAGAAGCAAGTTGGTAAATGTCCGTTCAGTTTTAAGTTCATTCTTTATGTGCGTAGTGGTGTGCGATGTGTATTGTCTATTATGCTATTGTAATCATTGTTTTAGCGATGTACGAGGCACTGTGAGGTGACATCGCCTTTATCTCTGGTGCTTTCACTGCATGATGTGTTCAGTTATAGGTAGCCTTTGTAAGGGGTATACAGTTAAAGACCCAGAACCAGATATGAAGAATGAAGACCCGGAGTCAGAATTATAAAAAATTAAAGAAAAGTTTTACTGAAGATAGTTTGCAGTTTCATCAGCAGAAGTCAGCTTCAAGACTCACACAGGAGTTCGTAGGCCGCCTCGCTTACAGTTACAAAGATCACAGCAGTTATACCATTTCCAAGGTCTAAGCTACGTCATTGCTTACAGGTTGAATGATTCTCATTGGCTAAGAAACATTAAGAGCCTAAACAATTTAACACATGTGAGGAGATAGGGGTGCCTATCGCCATTAGTAAAGATAGTTGTCGTCCACTCAATAGATTTAGGTCTGTGGTGGCCTCGCAGGTTAGAGCAGGGCGCCGGGTTGTCTGGTCCGAACGTCCAGAACCTACATAGAATGTCATACGCACACACACAAATAACAGACACTAGCAAATAACAGCTCCCATCAAGGCTGAAGAGAGTCTGAGCTCCTTATTATCAGTTAAGTATACCAAAACATAATGCTAAAACATTCACTCGTTTGGGAGAAAAACAGATAACTGGCATTTACTCCCAAGGAAGGAAATATACTGGAAAGAATACATTTTAATACAACAATTAAAGTTCGATAGTACGCTCAATATAGCTTGACCATCTGTCCAGCGAAGGATCATCTGTGTCCACGCTGCCTTTAGGACCCTATATCAACCTTTCTACTGATCCCAGAGAAAGAGACAAACGGCCTTGTGGGTTGCATGGCCTTCGTGTCCTGCGTGTACTACGTGCAATCTCAAAGTAAGATTGGAATGCACCTAAAAGAAACTGGTTACTTCCATCACATGCATTTAAGAAAATATAATTTCACAAGCACAAAGAATATAAAAATGAGTATGTGATAATGAATATATTTGATTATTGATTTTTTATAAGGAAGTATATAAGCATCCAAAAGGATTTATGATTATAGATGTATTTGAAGAGGCAAGGGATTTTGACCAACCCTTCAGTCCCCCGTTTTAGACCAATGTGGGGTCCAATACCGCCACGTCTGGTCTAACCAGTGAGGTCACTACGGAAGGGAGGAGTGGTGACGCATGCTCCCCTGACGGGTCACACTTGTCTCTTCACCTCGTCACGGACATGCTGGTTACTAAAAATTCCAGTCCCCATTAAGAGGCTCTCCCACCTTCCACTCACAACAGGACATCAATGTAATTCTTCCTCAGTTTATCAGTCAGGTTAAAATTTTTATAAAACACATAACTGATTACGAAACAAGTACATATTTATTCTCTGGAAGCCAGGCTAAATAAGCAAGCACTGTTGCTGTATTCCTAGCATGGCCTAGATCCACAGTCACTACTCAGATCCTAAATGAAGACATTGTCTATAATCATGAATACCAGAATATATGCACTAGGTTTTTATTTTTATAAAACTATGATTTCCAAATCCTTTTATTATAAACAAAGTTGGATGGTGAATCCATTATTTTCACTACCCCTTTTATAGACCCTTTAGGTTCAAAACACAATGGTTATCTAACTAAAAATATTAATAATTAAGACCCATAATAATCGATGTAAGAACTGTAAGTCTTTACTGAAATCATCTTTCAGTTTACGGTCACATAGCATGTACCATTTTAATTGTATAACATCTTATACCCTTTTTTGTTTGTTTCAAAAATAGAAATAAAATAAAACAAATTCACATCATCATTTCAGTCATTATTTTACCACTAAAATATAGAAGTGTTTCCCATTCTGCTTAATAAAGCTTTTGTTCATTCCTTATCTTTATATCACATTAATCCCTGTTAATCATACAATGCCTTAATTATTTTTATTTTGAAACTCACTTTTCATACCATTTAAACTTAATTTGACTTCCATACAGTATTTGTCTATCAAATAGTTAGTCTAAAGATTATTAGAACATTGTAAGTATATTACAAAAAAAAAAAAATAATAATATTAGCAGTATTGTCTCAGTCCCACTTATCTTTACAGTTTCACAGAAAACAAAATATTATGTTACTCAGATCCCAACCCCTAAGACAGCCATATAGCTGTTTTCTTAGACATCTAATGTCATACATCCATTTAATGGATTGAGAAATAAAACCTTTTCTTTTTAGAAGTTATATTCACTCCTCCTTTGTTCGCCCTCCGGCCTTTCAATAAGAATGAGGGAGCTCACTCTGGATAATTTGGATAGTGACTTAGCCAATGTGTCACTTTGTCTCTCTGCCGTCAAGTCTATATATATATATGTATGTTTTTTTTTCCTACGTTTATGATCCCGCCTAGTTGTCTATTTAAATTTAGACCCTCAGTTGAATTTAGACAAGAGTTTTACCCCATAATGGACGGCAATCTTCTTTACAATTCCAATTTATATAAAATACTAATCCAGAGAGTAATTCAGATCAATATCATAAATGACAAAAGCATTCATAATTACCAATACCAGACAGAGCTGGAAAACCACTCCAATTAAAGCTCGTCCCATGTTATGCATTGTCTTTTCATCAGATTGACTTAGAATTATCAACTTTTTCTAAAGTTTGTCATTTCACTTAACCCATCTGTAATGATAAAACACTAATTCTAGAGGTTAATGACACAATACCCTCAAAATCAGGAAATAATAGTACCCCAAACTAACACATACAAGACATGACGCACAGTCACCAACACCTTCATACCTGACTATGAACTGCTCATATTCTCATATTCATATATTTTATATTGTTGCTAAAAGATTTAAATTTTAAATAAGATTTTAACCTTTCCATTTTCCTGTAGCTTCTATCTAATTTTACATGGTCCCTAAACCAGTTTCAAAGCATGCCTGTTCATTATTCATTTGATTTTTTTTTTAACAAGGTCAGCTGGGTTGTTTTGGTTCATTAACATTATTTTGTTTAAGCTTTCTTTTGCAGGCCAATGACAGAAAGACCGACACAGTTACCATCCCTTCCTTGACTCAAGCAGTCTCTCTCACTATGAACCTTTGACCATTCACCTTTGTTAGCCAGACTTTTCTTGAATCTACAAAAACTGTCTTCATCTTTAGTCACCACCATGTCTAACGACCTTCAGAAGTTAAAACTATGTTAGACATACTAGTTCAAACTCAACACTATAATTTTCCTTGCCCATAAGGCAACCGACATCAAAAAGTTTTATTACTGTCTCCACAACAACTAATGGGAATCACTTCATGGCCCCGACTGAACCCCGAAAGCCCATTCCTGTTAGCTCTTTATCTATAACCTCCATCAGGGTGTTTTTTTTCCCCTGGCATATTTGCAGACGCTTGTCACAATGAAAAACAAGCCATACAACTAATGCGGTTTCTTCTGGTGAGTGGTATAGAGGAGCTTGCATTATGGGGCAGACTGCCGGGACTCGTCACCGCGTCATCTCCCCCTAACGGCATAAGGACGCTGCTGGCCTCACAGCTCCTGCTCAACTCTCATACCTGTCTCACATAAAACATCTCCATTCAGGAAATGCCCAATGACTTTGCGTGATCCACTCTGGCTTAGGTTGCCCCCTGTCTGGCCAAAGAAGGTCTTACCCGTCATAGAGATGGTCACTCGTGCCCACTGGTGACCGCTTTTTTCCCATCACAGAATCTTTGACCGTTTTCTTCAACAAAATCTGTTGTTCTCTGGAGCTTAGGAAAGACACAATCAAGAGTCACCAGGGCCATTCGGACTGCCTAATAGTTGTAACACAGGGAGACAGGTTAATAACAACAGTATTTAATCACTTAAATCCATTAACCATCTTAAAAGCAGCAACCTAGCTACTCAGTGGATTTAGATCACAACCGTACATTCAGTGTACAGTTTCTGTAGCCGAAGGCGTCGGCCCACCCCCGTTTCATGGTGGGGACTAAGATCAGACAAAGAAGTTACTGGTCCTAAAATAACCTAATCAAAGATGTCACTTCACTGTGTTTTAATTCAAATAGCTTATTATCACTAATGACAGGCTCAGATAACAGCTTTTAGCTGACATTGAATGAGAGAGACTCTGAGACATTCAGGACTGGCACACTGCACTCTCATAAACTTCTAACATCAAACTTTTATCTACCATCCTATAACTCTATCCCAGCTTAAGGCATATTTGCCAGAAATTACATGTGTTTCCAAATAAACATAATTTTTATAGTTGTCTTTATTTAGACATTACAAATTTCCACTCAGATTGAGTCTCTGTTGCACTGGCAGTTTCAGCCACAGTACACATCAGATCCAGATAAGCAAACTGTTTCATTACAGCCAATAATAAACTTATCTTTTGAAAGCAAAACATCAGCTTCTAGTTCTTTCATGGCCAACTTTTCAAGCTGTTTGTTTAATCAGCATTCAGCAACTGTTAATCCAGTCCTGCTTCTGCTTATTTGATCTTCAATAAAAATAATTATTTTAGTTCTAAATAATGTTTCACATTTCTCAATCTTGATTTTAGTGTCAAGTTCTCAACCATAGTTTAATATTTGACTTAAGTTTTCTCTTGGAGTTTATGCATCTCCAATTAGGATTCACACTAACTTTGACGAGGCTAGACCTATCTGCTTGTGATACTTTTGCAGTTATTGTAAATCATCTGTGAGATAAGTCTCTCTATATCATCTAAAACCTTTTTAAAATGTTTAATTATAACACAATCATCCTTTTAGTTACTTTGATATATTTTGCAACTCACATTTGTTGGAGTCATTAATTTTACATCAACTAGTGTTCATCAATTCACTTATAAAATTACTATTATAGATCTTTTCTTCAACAAGATTCACTTTAAGACTTCAATCTTTTGACCTTGTTTTTTTATCTCTTATTTTTCAGACGAAAAATGTTAATGTCGTCATTTAAACACTGATCAACTTTCAAACCCACATTAATACCAGGAATTTGTCACTATCACATTTTTAAACACCTTCTGTCGGCTCCACTTACTGCACACTCTTGAAGCAGTGTGTGTCCCATTCAGGAATGCAAACAGAGCCCCTGATAAGCAGTTCTCTGTATTCTTTTACAGTCCACCAGTGGCGGATTTAATCATAATAGCCAAATCATAATCTTCATCATTATCATTGGCAGAACATTAATTTTCATAAGCTGCATGGAAATGCTCAAAATATTGTAAGTTGTTTTCACAAAGTTTCCTTTTAACTTTAGTCGCTTGTCGAGGGAAATTATCCCCGACCCAGAATTTACTTCACTTGCTTTTTGTAATCATCGTAAGCAATACAAGGCTAAACATTTAAATTTTCCAGTTTCTTTATTTGTTTGTAGCCAGTCAAGTTGTTTAAATTTCCAATCAGAATCAAAATACTGACTACCATTTACTTAATAATTTCTGCAAATTTCTTTGAAGTGAGGGCTTCAGAGCACAGCTGCTAACAACGTTTGCTTTCCTGTCTCACTATTTGTTTCAGGACTGCCATATCTTAATCATGGTTCATACTCACCTGAAGTTATTGCAGAAATGGAGGCGGCGATCTTTTAACAACACAGCTCGGCTTCTGCGTGATGAAACTGCAAAGTATACTCAAAAATCAGTTACATATACTGGTCCACGCCAATTTGGGTCACAACTTCTTTTTTTTTTTTTTTTTCTCTCGGAATCGTTCCTGATGCATCCCTGGCAAACAACCCTATTATTGTTAGTATCCCTAACTGCCTGATTCACTTCACTAAGTTCGGGGATCCCCTATCTGAGATGGAAGAGATTGAGCAGGTTTTCGGTGCCACTGGACCTACAATCCAGGGACGTACTCTGCTGGGGTGTTGCTATACCAACAATGCCCAATGGGGCCCCCACAGAGCACGCTTCGCTTGCGCTGTCTGCTCTTGTTAAAACTTTAAACAATGCTATCAGCGACTTCCTTTTATACTTTAACCTTCAGTATAATTAATCTTCACTCTCCTCATCGGAGTGAAGCTCTCCCGCTCCCCTTCAAAATCTCTCCCAATCAGATAGCCCTAACCAAATAATAAAATTACTACCTTGTTTGTTGATTAGCCAGGGATGTCACCAAAGAATAATTGCCGCATCCTCCACCATAACTGTAAGGGGTATACAGTTAAAGACCCAGAACCAGATATGAAGAATGAAGACCCGGAGTCAGAATTATAAAAAATTAAAGAAAAGTTTTACTGAAGATAGTTTGCAGTTTCATCAGCAGAAGTCAGCTTCAAGACTCACACAGGAGTTCGTAGGCCGCCTCGCTTACAGTTACAAAGATCACAGCAGTTATACCATTTCCAAGGTCTAAGCTACGTCATTGCTTACAGGTTGAATGATTCTCATTGGCTGAGAAAGATTAAGAGCCTAAACAATTTAACACATGTGAGGAGATAGGGGTGCCTATCGCCATTAGTAAAGATAGTTGTCGTCCACTCAATAGATTTAGGTCTGTGGTGGCCTCGCAGGTTAGAGCAGGGCGCCGGGTTGTCTGGTCCGAACGTCCAGAACCTACATAGAATGTCATACGCACACACACAAATAACAGACACTAGCAAATAACAGCTCCCATCAAGGCTGAAGAGAGTCTGAGCTCCTTATTATCAGTTAAGTATACCAAAACATAATGCTAAAACATTCACTCGTTTGGGAGAAAAACAGATAACTGGCATTTACTCCCAAGGAAGGAAATATACTGGAAAGAATACATTTTAATACAACAATTAAAGTTCGATAGTACGCTCAATATAGCTTGACCATCTGTCCAGCGAAGGATCATCTGTGTCCACGCTGCCTTTAGGACCCTATATCAACCTTTCTACTGATCCCAGAGAAAGAGACAAACGGCCTTGTGGGTTGCATGGCCTTCGTGTCCTGCGTGTACTACGTGCAATCTCAAAGTAAGATTGGAATGCACCTAAAAGAAACTGGTTACTTCCATCACATGCATTTAAGAAAATATAATTTCACAAGCACAAAGAATATAAAAATGAGTATGTGATAATGAATATATTTGATTATTGATTTTTTATAAGGAAGTATATAAGCATCCAAAAGGATTTATGATTATAGATGTATTTGAAGAGGCAAGGGATTTTGACCAACCCTTCACCTTTGTCCCTAAATTAGTTTTTGTCTTGTATATATATATCATATTATGTTGTTCTCATACAATATCGCATCAGGAAGAGGGCCGTTTTCCCGTCCACAATAGCAAATGTGATATTTCGTTTATATAACAGTTAAATTAATCAATTCTTCGGGTCTTAAAAAGCCTTAAATTTGAATTTAAAAAGTGTGCAGAAACCCTGATGAATGACGTTGGCGCACAAGCTTTTCAAGCAATCTCAATGAGACAGATGGTAACTATTAGCTAATATGAAACGCGAAGCAGGCCCACCGAGATATATCCAGCTGCAGACCCGCAGCACCACCAGTTTCAGAACCCCAGCGCCAGAACCGGAAGTGAGGGAGGGGTTATTTTAGCAAGTATTTAAAAATATTTAAAATGGTTGCATCTTTTAAATAATATTTAGGGTATTTTTTTATTACACAGTGAGTCTATAGGAATACCAGACTTACATTTCACTGCTCGTTGTATGAACTATAACTGGTATGTGATGTTACAAAGAGCAAGACAGCGCTCGTGTTGTTTGAAGACGTGAGAGTGCGCGCGCGCGCGCAGCCGGGGCTCTCTCGCTCTCTCTCTCTCTCTCTCTCTCTCTCTCTCTCTCTCTCTCTCTCTCTCTCTCTCTCTCTCTCTCTCTCTCTCTCTCTCTCTCTCTCTCTCTCTCTCTCTCTCTCTCTCTCTCTCTCTCTCTCTCTCTCTCTCTCTCTCTCTCTCTCTCTCTCTCTCTCAGATTAAATACAGATTATTTACCCAAACCTGTCGCCACACCAGGCGTGTCAAAGAGACAATCGTCTATTTGGGACTCGGCTATTATTTGAAGTTTTACGGTACATTTTTGTTTCTTCTAAAACAATGCCGAATTTTCTCTCTTTTTTAGATTTTTGACATTATTTTATATAAAATGCCCATAAGTTTCAAGCATTATTTTTCACCATCATGATCAGGAAGTAACTCTCATAATAGCCTACAATGAAACGGATAACTATATACAATTATATTACACAAAATTTATGTTTTAAAATGCGTATTGAGCTACCTCAGGAACCAATAAGATTCATTCTCGTGTGTTATGCAGCACGTTTGAGCTTCCTCAGGAACCAATGAGGTTCATTCTTGTGTGTTACGCAGCACTTTTGAGCTTCCACATGAACCATTCATTCATTGTGCGTCAAGCAGGTTCAGTTGAGCTTCTGTTCATGTTCGCTGATTAATTCTTATATTTGAATAAAAGCCTCAACTCAAGAATTCAATCTGTTCGTCATATAAAGCAATCGAGTTTCTTCTGAAAATTTGGACGAAACCACTCAATTCATATGGACTAGTTTTACAATCTCTTTATGAACTTTTTGAAGTGTCAAAGTGGTTGTTGCGTAGCTGTCAATGGAGGGACAGTCCCCTTAGATTTCATTAAAAAAGTCTTCATTCGTGTTCCGAAGATGAACAAAAGTCTTACGTGTTTGGAACGACATAAAGGCGAGTAATTACTGACATAACTATCATTTTTGGGTGAACTAACCATTTAAAAACTGACATGCAAATGAATTGGCTAAAAAATTGTCTTTTAATAGCCTTTTTAGTCTATAGTATATTTTTGGGTGCTTTTTATTTGATGGGCCCTTTGATCTCAGCAGCGGCTCCTGTGCCTGTAAGTGGATCTGCATCTGAATCTCCTGCGGCTGCAGAGAAGCCTGTAAAGACCAAAGCAGAGCTGCGAGCAGAGCGCCGGGCACGGCAAGACTCAGAACGGACATCAAAACAGGGCAAGAAGGAAGGGGGGCAGCAATCCACCACCAGTAAGCCTAAAGCTTCCCCCAGTGAGCTTCAGCCAGGTAATTTAATGCTTCTGAGAAGAATAATCCAGGATGGAAAGTTTGGGCATTCCTACAGTGGCTTATGAATGCCTAATTTTATCAGCCAGTCCAATATTTTTTGCAGCCATTTTGTCCCTCGTTTTAAATAAAAAAAAATGTTTGTGTATTTACACAAAGTGCAAATTTGCCTGCCTTGTTGGCAGAGGCTATTTACACTAACTCCGCCCACCATTGTCTGTGAGCCAGGCAAAATTACAAAAGGAACTCGAATTTTGTTAAGTTTGAATATGCCTTTTCGCATATCAGCTTGAAGATGCGTTTATTTTAAATAAGATGAAGAAAATGTTTGAAAAGTGGGAATAAAGTGCCTAACAGGTTTTTAATATTGGTAATAAAGTGTTTAACTATTAATTTGGTGTAAATAGCATCTGTTGCTATTTGTGCTTACCGGTAGTATAAATGCTAATTCATACGTGCTTATGCTCACACAATGCATTTATTTGATTGTTAAATATCAATATCATTTTAAATGATACTTTTTAATGTAACTTATTCCTGTGATGGCAAAGCTTTTGGTTGTTGGTCACATTTCAATGCATATTTTACTTATATTAATATTGAGTTTTTGAAAAACATTTAAACAAACAGCGATTCAAACATCAGCATTTCTTGTCAGAATGTTAATGCGAGATATTTTACGAGTCACAATGACTCACAGATGTGCCTGCATTTGACTGGTGTTCATGTAGAGACTGTGACTGAGCAGTTTTACAAATTTCTTGTTAGTAGTGAAAAGGTTACCGGAGCACGTTCAGGTGGACGACCCCGCTGCATTGAAGAAGTTGGCCAAAAAGCTTGAGAGACAGCAGGTGAGACAAACCAATGCCGTCCTGCTTTGCCTCTTTTCTGATTACTAGCCGTTGACAGAGGATGGATTCATCCAGGGAATTCATCCTTTTCTGAGATCTCTTTTGCAGCGTTTTTAACCCAGGTCCTTCCCATGTCTTACAGAAGTCAGGGCAAGGATGCGGTTTAAATATAACTGGAGTCAAGGTCTGGCTCCACACTTTTGTGTGCAGTGAATTGTTCAATTTTTTCTTTGTTTAATGTAATTTTAATTCTTGGTGAAAGTTGTTAACTCAAATTTGATTTTAATGTATGTTGGAGATTGGTGATTATCTTCATTTCATTGTGTTCATGTGATGAGTTAGATGTCATATGTGGGTGAACTTTCGAGTGAGTTTTTTTTTTTCTTGATTCATAATTTTTCATTTGTTAGGTGTAGATTTATAACACTAGCGTAAAGCTTTGGAAGTCCTCTGTGGAGCCCTTCTTCAGTAGTGCACGTCATGTATGTCTTCATGCACAGTGTTCTGTTGCAGCCTCAGCTCTTGACCTGAGGAGGGAGGATGTGACCTCCACAACATCTGTCCCTGAGGGAACAAAATATTCACATTTAAAAGCTGTTGTTTGCTTTGTTCTCTTAGGTTCCTTTGAGGTCCGATTATGGCTACAAGGTCAGCCTGTTCTCCCATCTACATCAATACAGCCGAAAAAACCCTCCAACTCAGCAAATCAGGTAATAACAAATGTGGCGTCTTCTAGTTAGAATATTAACTTAAAAGGGTCATATATCCTTTGACGAAATTCATTTATTTTCAAAAGTTTGGGGCTGGTAGTATTTAATTTTTTTGTTTTTTTTTAAAGAAGTTTCTTTATTTTTTTTTATTAAGGCTGCGTTTATTTGATTAAAAATCTGGTAAAAACAGTAATAATGTGAAATATTATTACAATTTAAAATATTTGTTTTCTATTTTATAATGTATAATTATAATTTTGCAAAGTGATGCAAAGCTGAATTTTTAGCATCATAACTCCAGTCTTGAGTGTCATGATCCTTAAGAAATCATTCTAATATGCTGATTTGCTGCTCAAAAAACTTTTCTTATTAATATCAATGTTGAAAACAGTTGTGCTGCTTCGTATTTTTGTTGGAAACGGATATATTTTTTTCAGAATTATTTGATGATTAGAAAGTTAAAAAGAAAAACAGCATTTATTTTAAATATAAATGTTTTGTTATATTATAGATGTTTTAATGTCACTTGATCAATTAAATGCATCCTTGCTGAGTAAAAGTATTAATTTCTTTCAAAAAATCTTACTTTTGCACAGTACTGTAACTGACACATAATATAACTTCCAAAACTTAAACTTCCTTAAAGTTTTTTTATTGTATTATTATTATTAAATTGAAAACAACTAAGCTTCAAAAACAACTTTAGGCCATTAAATTGTAGGTCTCATAGTTAGGTTTAAAATAGTCATGAAAAATTTAAATAAGGCATAAAAACTTAACTAACGGAAGTACCTCAGTCACACAAAAAAAACATATAGGCTTTTTTTTTTTGGGATAGACATATTAGAAATGAAGTATGTATAACCTAAATGCATTAGTTGGTTGACTTGTATTGTTTGATATGGTTTATTTTGTAGCATCCCTGCCACAGTTATTCACCCATCCATTGTTCGGTTGGGTCTCCAGTACTCTCAGGGCATTATAGCAGGATCCAATGCTCGATCTGTGGCCCTACTACATGCCTTTAAACAGGTAATTCATAATCAAACCTATAAAATTGCTCAGAAGTTCTTAATTTTGGGATTTAATTAACCAGCAATCATTTTATAGGTTATTCGAGACTATAGCACACCTCCAAATGAGGAGTTGTCAAGGGACCTTGTGAACAAGCTTTCGCCCTATATCAGGTTTACTTTCTTCCTTGTGAAAATTTATATAGCACATGCTCAGATGTATATTATTTAATTTGAACTCTGATCTTACATGGAAATGATTATTTGACAGACACTGCCAATCCTCCTTACCCCTACAGTTTTCTCAGCCAGTGTCGGCCCCTTTCAGCTAGTATGGGCAATGCCATCAAGTACATCAAGAAGGAAATTTCAAATATACCCAGTCAATGCAAAGAAGAGGAGGTAAGAGTATTCAGAATCACTAGTTAGAGACATTTATATGCAGTATACGTGTCCCCGACTAAGGAATTTCATAGTGGAGTAGTCAAGTCTTGCCTGTAGTCGACTAATAGTCATTTCGTGTGTGGGGTTGGGGAGGGGGCGGGTCTTTAACATTTTAAAGGCGCGATGTACAGAACATGACACACATATATAGAAGAAAATGTATAAAAACATTTCGGATCAATAAAACTAAGAAATAACATAAATAACTGCAGATAGGATTTGCATTTCACATGCAAATCAAATTAAATCGGCTAAATTGCCTGTGCGAGCACGCTTTAAGTAGGCCTACAACATCGATGCACTGAAAAATAATCAACAATTAAGAACACGATATACATTTCTAATAAATAAAAATACAAAACGAAATAAGTCAGAATCAAGTCACAAGATGCAGAACAAATGTGTGCAAAGTGCAGGTGAACATATATTCAAAACACAACCCACAAATTGTTAAATTAGATCACCCTGAGTGATCAATTAATAAAATAAAAATAAAGAAATTATTAAAATAACGAAAGTATGGCCAGAATTGTCAGCTTTGTCTTTTTAACTGCAGAAACAACAATAAACGCTAAACTGGAGTGGCAGTCTTTTTAGCTAAACATGTTCACAGCATCCAAAAATCAAATTAGAACCGGCTGAAATGTTTTGAAATCACTTGTGCCCTACCTGATTGAGAAACAAATCCTGTCTTTCACTCTGTGTCCATTTGAGTCTTTTCAAATTGTGTGCGTGGATAAAATACATTCTAAAACGCTTAACGTGAAAAACGTTTAACGGCTCAAATGTCCTAAAACTGTTTTATTAAAGTACACACCTTATTAATAAAGCATACCATATAGCCTAAAGAAAAGGAGATGTAACCAGAATATGAACTTTTTCATCGTTTTATTATACGTTAAGCATTTTCCCCCCATAGAAAACCGTTAAGGAAAAACGCTTTACGTGACTTTCTATTAGAGGAACGCGTTGCGTTCATATTCTGGGTTCATCTGCACATAGTATGGTTTCTTAATAAGGTGTGTAGCCTACTGTGTACAGACATTAAGGACGTAAAAGTGCCATTTAAGCGTTTTAAAAGCTTTTTTCACGTTAAGAGTTTTAGAATGTACCGAGGAAAATAAACTTGTTAACGTTGGCCGGTAAAAGTGCGATCACTGTTTTCCTGATGCTAATCCACCCTTGGAGAATATCCTTTCTGATGGTGTGCATCTTTAGATTTTCTTATCCCAGGATAGGATTTATTCACGCTGCACGCACGTTAAAAATATTTATTAAAATTAAAAGCTTATTTCTTTGCACATTTTTCTTGACAGCATTATCATAATAGGCTGTATATTAACGTATTGACAGAAAACCGGTAGTTCTATGTGAAATCTTACATTGAGCACCCTCATATAGCCAAAATGACATGATCCTCGTTTAATAACACCTATTTGACCGTGAGATTGGTAGTCAAAGCAGGCTCCTCCTGTCGAAGCATCGAATCTTCGACTATTCGGGGTCACCCTTAATATGCAGTCTTTGTCCTGTTCCTGTGAGTGTCCTGTTCCTGTGAGTGTCTAAAAGCAACGTTTTCTCAACAGGCGAAAGGGAAACTCCAGGAATGTATTGATAGTTACGTAAATGAGAAGATCATTTTGGCTTCTGAAGCCATTTCTAAGTATGCTATTGAGAAGATAAGTAATGGAGACGTCATTCTTGTTTATGGCTGGTAAGATTTTTGAATTGCTATAATCCTGTAATAGTTTGGATTAATGCATTTAATGCCTTTTTTTGTATTTTTCCAGCTCTTCTCTTGTCAATCACATTCTGTGCGATGCTTTTGAAAAGCAGAGGAAGTTCAGAGTCATAGTCGTTGATAGTCGGCCCAGGCTGGAGGGCCGAGAGGCGCTGAGGCGTCTGGTGAAGAAAGGCATCCGATGTACTTATGTGCTCATATCTGCCTTGTCCTACATTCTGCCTGAAGTGAGTCATTCTTTTCAGTAAAGCTTGTTACTTGCTGGGATTTTTGCAAGCACATTTTATTTTTAGCTCATTGCGAGGTAATGTGCTTTATTTCCAAAGTGCTTGTACCTTCAAAGGATTCATTATGTGTGTGACATCAGCAGTAGCTAAAAATATAACTTAATTATGGATTGATACTTTTGTTCTTAAAGACACACAGGATCAACTGCAGTGGTGCTAGTAGAGCAAAGGGTTGACAAAGATAACTACTCAGTTTTATAAAGTTTAGAACAGCACATGGACTTTATTTACATAGGTATACTTTTGATAATGACACTCTTAGATTGTTATGGTTTTATTTCAAATAATTAAATGGCACTGTGAGGTTCTGAATGTTTAGATTGTTACGTTATATATTGTGTTAAACTAAATATTCAGGGCGCGTGAAAAACAATAGGGCCAGTTGAGGGAACTGTCACTTGCCCGATGGGGCCAGTGCTGCATCTTCACAGAAGTTGATAATTTGCGCATTTTTAAGCCTTGTCAATTTAAATATTCAAGCGCACGTAGATGCTAAATTACTCGTGTCTCTCAGTTTGGTATTTGCGCACTGTGTGATAAGTTTTGTGTGCCCAGCAACACGCGTCCAAAGCACGCACCGGGAAAGCTGCGTCGCACAGTGCGCGAAGACTCGTTCATGAGCTTGACACATTCACTCTAAATTATGTCTAATTGCCCATCTTGTCAAGTATCATCGTTGATGGTACCAAAAACGCTGGATGGAAATCCCAAGATGTGCATACATTTTTAAAATGCACATAAAAACGTGTGCTCTCAATAGTGGATACAATGTTTTTATTTTTTTTTTCTGATAAGAAAACATACACATGATTGGATAATTGGACTAACCAGCAGACTACTGCGCTCAGGGACGCAGGTCATCTATAATGTAGGAAAAAAGAGCCTCGGTGGCTTCTCCGATTTCAGCAACTTCAATTTTTATTACAGATATTTTCCAAGAAGTGACTATTTTGTTCTCTTGAACATGAGATGGAAATGCTGTTTAATTCGCAAATGCTTCATGCCATATTCCAATTTTAACTTTAAATGGAAACAGCTAATATTGAAAATGGTTGAAATATTTTTGTGGAAACTGACACTTTTTTTTTTTTTTTTGATGAATGGAAAGTTCACAAGAAATCTTATTGTCTTACAGACCACTAACTTTTGAATAGTGTACTTGAACTACAGTTAACTGGCCTTTATGTTGTCATTATAAACATTGTTTCCATGAATGCTGAATCAGTACTTGGACTCTGCACTCTCTCATTTCCAGGTATCCAAGGTATTTCTTGGTGCCCATGCACTTCTTGCCAATGGATATGTGATGTCACGCGTGGGAACTTCCCAGATTGCTCTGGTAGCAAAGGCCTACAACGTACCAGTGCTGGTCTGCTGTGAGACCTACAAGTTCTGTGAACGAGTGCAGACGGACTCTTTTGTATCCAATGAATTAGGTAACACTAGCATGTGTAGCATGATTGGTAAATTTACTATAATCAGTTTTGTTGTTAACATTATTTACACAAAAAAAGTAAACCCTAATGGATTTTTACAGATGACCCTGATGACCTGATTGTGACCAGAAATGGGAAGACCCATCTAGAGAATTGGCAGACTGTTAAATCACTGGGGCTTCTGAACTTGGTGTATGACGTGACGCCACCAGATTTTGTGGACCTTGTGATTACTGACTTGGGCATGATCCCCTGCACCTCCGTGCCTGTGGTACTGCGAGTCAAGAACGTGGATCAGTGAAGAGCAGATGAACACGGTTTGGCTTCCCTCTTGCATCTGCACATAAAAGAGTGTGTGCGCACAGGGCTTCTAACACCAAGTAAACATATCTATGAAATGGAACAAGCTTTTCAAATAAAGCTATTGTTTGTTCTCACTGCCGGGATCCTTTCAAATGTTTCATTTTGAATTGTATAACTGGTCCAAAATGACGCAGTCCATTTCAATCCACCTAAAGGAAAATTCTCAAATCACTTCTAGTTGTTGTACACGAGATCAAAAATATCAGATTCGCTTGTTCTTGTCAAAACCACAAAATTTAAAGAAAGTGTCGGTAAAGCATGTTTGCTTTCAGTTTCGGCTTTTCATGATGGTCAGAGCATAGACATAAACATTAAAAGAAATATATATCATCCTTTTTGGATAGTTGTTGTTGCTGAATTCCTTTCATAGATGTGAATAAGGGAAAAGGAACATGGTGCAAATGTAAGACCATGCAAAAGCCGATAAAAAAGATAATGGGGTTTTGTTTGTATTACCAAAACCTTGAAAAGGCTACTGAAAAATAAATCATTTAGATAAACTGTTGTTTACCGATTCTTTTGTGACAAGTCTTTAATTTTTGGTACAGGTTTACCGAGGTACATGCTGAATTCCTCAACAAAATACTACATTGAAAGAAATGATATTTGCATAATGTAACATGTACTGTCAGTATTATACTAATAGTGTGTACCTATATAAATCTCATATTAGCAGATGAAACCGATTCCCTTTACTCTGGCAAAAAGGAAAAGCATACAGTTTCAGAGGTTAAATGGTTATTATCGGTTAGTATCTAACATGTGACATCTGTAAACAGCAGTATGTGGCAGTAACAATATACATTTATTTCACAAATTATAACAGTCCAGTGACATCCATTTTCCCCCTCCCTTGTAAAATGAAAGCACTTTAAATATCTTAGAAATCAAGATAATTTTGTTTTAAAGCAACACAAAATATTTGTCCTTAAAATATGTCAGTGCTTCACTTCTGTCAGAAATGTGGCTGCCCTCCAAAGACAATCCGCAAGGTAAGTCAGTTTTCCCTTTAAAGACCAATCTCTTCAAGGCTGTGAAAATGTCAGTATTCACTGAAAGATTTTAAAAAATGTACAAATAAAAAGGTTTAAGGACCTTGAGTGTCAAAAGAAAGGGAAAATTTAAAACATAAAAATTGTGCATTAAGTTATTTAAGAAAAAAGAATGCCATGCAAACCTGCTTTTGACAAGTTTAAAAAACAAGAAACTAAAATGTTCATCCGATGGTTAAGCTTCCAGAGTATGAAACTGTTCTCATCTCTTGCATCATTTTCAATAAGCTTGATGCATTTTGTGGCATGTGCACCTTTGTCACTTCTCTTTAAAATTCAAGTGGTCTCGACCTTTCGTCTTTGTGTGAACCAGAGTAACGATGAAACCACAACTGTTGATCCGGTGAGTATCCCAAGCACCTTGCCTATGGGAAACTCTCCCTGCAATTGAGAACAAATAATGAACATGCACAATAAAGGAGTGATGGCCAACCTGTCAAGGCTGATCTGTCAGGGGTCTCACCTGTCTCATGCACTTGTATCCGTGGAAATTATGGAGACAACCACACTCAAAGAACCCTGGACCATATGGGCTGCAGAATGAGTTTTCAGGGCAATTCCAGGCTGAAGAGACAAACCACATTCAATAAATGCATTGAAAGATATTTTAAAGATTGAGATCCTAGTTTACTGATAACTTACGCATCAGTGCCGTCTGATTGCAAACATTTTTCTGTCCTTTGCAGATTCTGGCATTGTTTTTCACTTCAACCGTCTCCCATGATGCATTGCCCCCCGGACACTCAAGTTTTGAGGGTAGTAATCTAAGTAAAGATTTGTCAAGTCACCTTGTTAGTTTAAATAAGGGAATTTCGATCTTGTAGATGCCATGGACCCCCAAATATCATCGTCCTTGTATAAGGGAACCCCCATCCTAAAATCTAGGCTACATGTTTTCATGTATAAAGACCCAATTTATACTGTGAAATTTTTAATATAAATGTGTAAAATATTATTTGGAAAATATTTAGATTTTAATAATTACAATAATTGTTTTCCACCGACTAGGCCTACTATAGCACTGTACTGTTAGATGTATTATTTATTTATTTGAATATCGTATGTATTTATTTGAAGAATTGTCATTTATTTTACATCAATCTATTTTTTGTATTATTTAATTGCTTTATTTTTATTATATATTTGTTACACTATTTTTCTAGATTTGTCCACTGACCCCAAGCAATTTTGGCCCCCTGGGGGTCCCCAGACCTCAGTTTGAAAACCCATGGATTTAATGTTATGAACTTGATATGCTGAGCTCATGCATAACTTACAATTGGGTAAGATGGCTGAAACCCTGAAATACGAAATCGCTCAGATTGGTGATCGGGTTGTTGGAGAGATCTCTGTGTAAATACAGTTCAATATCGTTTAGATATTGCATTCAATGCTGAACAAGACACATGCAGAGATTATTAATAAAACCTGATCTGGTACTTACATTATGACTGCTGTGAATGAATTATACAGGTGCTCTATATGACTGATAGAGCAGTTTGAGAGGTCCAACCTAAAACAGGATAAAGATAATCGTATACAGTTAGATTTACAAATAGGATATATATATATATATATATATATATATATATATATATATATATATATATATATATACACATATTCACAATTAACTAGAAAGTTGTCTTACCCTATAATGGTGTCTATATTGCTGGTATTGTTTTCAAAACAGCAGCGTCCTTTAATCTGGCCTTTTTTAAGGCAGAAATTCCAGACAGGACTGTCTTGTCGTACAGTCCCTTCGCACATTTGACAGAACTATCGAAAATAAAGGTGAACGCTTTCAAAATATTATAGTACAACATGCGCGAATAAAATGTGTTTACAATGAGTTTTACTTTACAACATGATGATAACAATGTAGCATGTTTCATTATAAACATTTCACTGTACAACTGTGTTGCAATCAGTCGATCGTCTCACCTGTACATCAATATCCTGACTGTCGACATATGCATTAAATAAAGCAAATAAAATAGTACATAAATACACTGTAGATAGCGTAATGCTAGTTGTCATTTTCGCCAAAAACAAAGTCATGTGACACCATGATCATGTGACGTTCAAGGGCCGCGACCCTATTGATGACATCAAGGCGGCGCAAATATTTTGCATTTCTCATTGTAACAATTTTGATAGAGACGAAACGCTTACAAAACACTGGAGTTTTTACATAATTCACTTTGTTGGACTGATGTAGATCCTCGTCGCCATACCGCCAATATTAGTTCAGCCAATCTACATTTATTCAGTCTGGATATTAAAAGGCACACACTCCACGAATACGGATGACTTTATAAACAGTAGCCTAGGCTACAGGCATACATTTTTTTTATTAACTATTATCTAAGATATAAATAACCTAGTATAAAATGTAAGTATTTTTGATGGCGCTGAATGCATGTTCATTATATTATGTAGGCTAATAGAAATGTCTATCGCCTTTAAATGGGGATTTTGGACTGTCCCAACTCAGAGGTAAGATTCTATAAAATTGTGATAACATTATGGACCGGATATAGATTTTAGTATGGCAGGGAGACAAATAATCTCATTCGCTTATCTCAATTTTAGACAAAATGGTATAGTGTTTTTAGTGCCTTTGTCAAGCTTAACCATTTAACACTGTTATCAAAGTTACTGTTAGAAAAAATGATCAAATATTTTTTTTTTCTGTAATTTAGGCTATGGAAATTATAGGCTACACTATTAATTATAAAACAACATGGTTCTAAACTATGCTGCCCTGTGGAATTGTGTTAAACTTAATATTGAGTGTAAACAATTTCAACCAGAATTTAGGTTTGCGTCGTTATGGAGAAATTGTTTTCTACAAACTACGCCTGCAACATGTTCATGCCAAAGGACCTCGAATGAACGTTTTTACGCAATACCACCCCCAGCAAAAGAAGAATGGTTTGATCCAGACTGTTGCAATGCTTCGGGAGCGCGCAGATACATATTGAATACATTATAGCAGACAGACAGAGTGCTGCCTGGAAGAAGGTTTCGCTACAATGTAGACTTATGTGTGTTCTTCCTAACGCCCTAGCAAGTACGAGCACTGTGTCGGCATCTCGAAATGCATCCTGCGACAAACAATTTCTTCATTTGTTTCCCTATCCATACTCGTTCGTATGTAGCCTACCAATGTAGGCTGTAGACAACCGCGGAGCACCTTTACGTGGAGTAATCTGGAAAGTTAATTGGATCGTGGGCCGCGACGACACTTCGGTGTTTTGCAGACTCGCTTCCCACATTCTTTTACAGTGCGCGAGGAAGTGAGAGGACAGATTTGGCGATAAATTGCCGACAATGAACGTGGAATTACCTCCAGTTGCAACATGGCTGCTGCTTAGATGTTTATTGAAAAAGTTCAGCCCTGAACATTAAGAAAGTTTTTTTTTTTATAATAAACTTAGCGAAAAATAACTTTTCTGGCATAATTCGACCCAGGATTGGACTGGACTGATCAGAGCGAGTGTAACGTTAGCTCGCCGTCATTCAGTTTGGTCCCTGCATGACAGCAAACCAACACCGAGAGCTTTCCGTGAACCTTCTCGCTCTGAACAGCATTTTCAGCTTCGTCAGAGACGTGTAATCTTACAGTAGAAAATGCATTTCTCCATCCCCGAGACGGAGGTCCGATCCGATGAAAACGGATCTACATATGTGGTAAGTGTACTGGAGGTCAAATAAGCGATGCGCCAAGCGTTTATATTTGGAGACACCGACCGGACGAATAGTGTTGCTTTGAATCTGTGTTTTGAACGAGTCTTTTAAGCGAACGAATCTTCTGCTGACTGTCTTGAACTTTCATTCAGATTTCATATGACTCATTGTCGTCTCAACAACAAAAATTGTGATAATTTAACAAGCTATAAAATGTGTTTAGGTTATTGTTATTATTTTTCTATTTGACAAAATACGGAGGAAATTATAGATATGCTTTGTTTTCATTGGAAGGGAAATGTATATGATGCTTACTCTTTCTGAATTTCTGCATTTAAATAAAAAATAAAAGATAACGACCTCTTTAAGTTGTAAAAGACACGGTGTTAATAAAAGAATCGGTTGAGTAACCGATTCAATGACTAAAAACATTTGCCACCACATCCTTGCATAATAATGATAACCTGCAAAAAAAAAAGCACCGCTGAACGAATCGGAATGAAACTTTGTAGTGAACAGACGGATTAATTAAACTCTTCAAAATCTACATGACGCAAAGCTTATTAGTAGATATGAATATTCATGTCTGTTGTGTAGAAGACTTAAAAACGTGTCTGTGAAACCATATGACTTAATGAATAACAAAAAGGGCACAAAGACCAGGAATTATTGCATTGAAGGTGCGTTCAGTTTGGGAAGCTTTGTCCCTTTCTGTATTTCTATTTGAATGGTCATTCAGAGTTGTTGTGTGAATTGAATTTCACAATGTCTCAGTTCTTCTGGCTTCTCTCCCTAAGTCATATGCATTGGAAGATTGCCATTTATTTCAGCATAAGTTATTCAGTAAGTGGAATAGCTGGCTCACTGCTCTGAAGACATGACACTTCACATTTATCTATGCTATAGCCTATCCATAACAGACAGCTTCGGCTCCTGAGGTTACATCTGTATTGTACTGAGCTGTGGATTGATTACCAAGCGTATTCTGTTCAAGTACAGACACTGCACTCCAATCTTCTCGTAGATGTCTGCAGATGTACAGACTGTGGCGTTGACTGTTTAGCCACCAAATTATTTGAATAAAGGCTGAGATATATGAGCTCTACTGTGCACATGGATGCTCTCAGTACACCTAAAACACCTCCGCTCCGGTAGATCCACAATGGTTTTAATGCACTCACGTGAAGATGAATTAATCATTCCTAACAGATTGATTGCAAAAGTTGTTTGTGTCCTTCTGTGACAGTGAATTCAGAGAGAGTTTCCATCATAGAGACACAGACGGTCAGTAATGCTCTCAACAGATGAGTCTTTCAAGGCCACTGAGAGTTAAATTGGCCAGATGTATGACTCACACTCACCTTTTAATGCTCTTATGTTTCTTTCACTTTCTTGATGACTAGATATTAGTCTTGTTGTTTTGCACAATTTTAAGTGTCTTATAGATTTAGACTGGTTCACCCTGCTCAGTGATATTTTATATATTTATACACTATCATAGTTTTTATAAATATTTCAAATTAGCTTTCATTTATATATTTTCATTTTCATTTTAGTCAAAATTTTACTCGTTTTGTTATGTACGTTTGCCATTTTATTTTTTTTATTTCTAAATGGTTTTATTTATTTATTTTATTCCAGTTAGTGATTTTAGTAGGCTACTTAACCTTATTTCAGGGCAACATTTCAAAGTTTTCTTTTAAAATATTTGTATTTTATTTTATTTCAGCTTTATTTTATTGAAGAAATGTTTTAATAGTTTTCATTTTAGTAAACGATAACAACACAGACCCTCTTCAAATTTTCTCAAGTCAACTCAAACTGATTTAATACTTGAGAACGAGTGCTTTCACGAATGGAGGAGGTTTTCTTCAGAAATCTAAAGCGTAATGATGTCTTGATCTGTATTAGGCAGGAAGTTGACTTTCTTTCTGACTTTGCAGAACAGCCACAAAAATGAGTGGGCTGCGTTTTAAATGGAACGCTTCCTGTTCAAACAAAAGGGCAAAGAAAGTATGATGGTTTTTACTTCCTGAAGACTTGCATACTCAATCTTCCTTATTTTGATTTGGAGACATGTAAGGACATGGCAGTTTCATCCTACTTCTGTCAGACTTGTTCCAGCTTTGATATCTTTGGTGACTTGCATGTTTGAGTTGTGTAGCAGAGCTTTGCTTTCACTAATTGGGTCATACCGTCTCGTACGCATTCGCCGGGGTCTTTTTGATGGCGCTGAATGCATGTTCATTATGTGAGGTCAGTTATGAGACCATTCTTATAGTTTGCCACAATAAGATGGAGAACATTACACAGCAACCTCCTGTCCTGAAACAAAACAAAATGAAGATCACAACCGCTCGGTATTGTATGTAACTTACTTGGTTTGATTGCAGATTCTAAAGGCCACACAATCCACAAGAATGGCTCAAGAATTGTTTTTGCTGTATTCACTCTACCTAAAACTTAGTGTCTTTGAACAACACTCTTTATATTGTTTTCCCATTCTGAAGTCAAAGTCTTTCTTTTGAATGTACCCGTACCACACATTTTGGTTTGTGTCTAGTTGATACATTGCATGTTTTCTGTAATTTAAGTAATAGTTCAGTCTTTTTTACTCCATAAAGAACAATGGACCATTATCTCAACACCTAACGATGTGCAACATGACGAATAGTCAAAACAACAACAAATCAGGTTGTTGGGCAATAGTGCAAAAGTCCCTCATTTTTATAAACATAGCTTTTTCAGTTAAGACAAAAGAAAAACAGCGAGCTTGCATTCCTTTTGACTTGACAATAAATGGTCTTAAGTCCATGCATATTTGTAGGGGATTTGAAGAAAGGCTCAAATAATACTAAGGCACCACTAATGAAACAAGCTGTTTTGATATAAAATTTTCTCATTTACTAAGCGACAGTACATAATTGATACATCGTTTTTTTTAGTTCAGCGTCAAAATGTTTCACTTTAGAATTTATTTAATAATTTGATATTTCAGGGTGATATAAAATAATAAATGTAAATTAAGATTTTTTTAAAAGAATGCACATGGTTGTCAGCTTGTGCTCATGGGTCTTTCAAATTATCAAGTGTTTCTTTTTATATTGTACACCTGTACAAATTCTTTTTGGGGTCAGTAAGATAATTTTTTTTTTCAAAAAGCAAGAAATTACTTTTATTCAGCAAAGATGCATTAAATGGATCAAAAGTGACAGTAAAGAAGACATAAATAATGTTTCAAAAGATTTCTATTTCAAATAAATGCTGTTCTTTTGAACTTTCTATATTCATCAAAGAATCCTGTTAAACAATTATCACAATATTCACAAAAATATTAAGCAGCACAACTGTTTTCAACATTAATAATAAAAATAAATGTTTCTTGAGCATCAAATCAGCATATTAGTATGATTTCTGAAGGATCACGTGATACTGAAGACTGGAATAATGATGACGAAAATGCAGCCTTGCCATCACAGGAATAAATTATATTTTAAAATAGAAAACTGTTATTTTAAATTGTAATAAAATTTCACCATATTGCATTATTTTAATCAAATAAATGCATCTTTGGTGAGCATAAGAGATTTCTTTCAAAAACATACAAAAAATAATCTTCTGACTCCAAACTTTTGTTTGTAGCATCTATAAGTGAAAACCTTGTAGTTATTGATGGGCCTTAAATATTTTACTCATGAATATGTATTGAGTGTTTATTTTTATTGTGTATATAAAGACTAACTAACTGTTCTTCCTTCTTCAGGCTTACAATATCCATGTGAATGGTGTCTTGCATTGTCGAGTACGTTACAGTCAACTCCTGGGCCTCCATGAACAGGTGAACACACACATCAAGAAAACACAATACTTCAACAACTTGTTACGAATCACTGGCTGTAAAATCTGTCTGAGTGCTGTCTGAGATTGGGAAATGTATTCTGAAAATGTACCGCTTCACTGAAATTAAGGAAATGAAAAATGATGAGAAATTACAGTAGACAGTAGCTATTATAGTACATTGCTTTAATTCAAGTATATTCTTGTTTATTGGGATTTAATGTGATTAGTCACCTTGGTGCCTGGATGGAGAGAGCCAGTGAAATGATTTGTGGATATTTAAATCTAAACTTCAAAGACAGAGAACCACTCATATTTCATTAAACTTTTCATTATTGTATTAAGCGTGATTTTAAAGTGAAAGCGAAACTATTGTATAATGTTGAGCTTGATTGAAGAGGATAATGTTTGAAATGAATGTGTGAAATTGGATTGTTGTGACCTTAAATGGACGTAAATTACATCTATTTCAGCACTATTCAGACAGGATTATTTATTTTTTAAAGTTATTTTAATTAATATAGTTATTAATATAGGATGTCTGTTCAATTTTGTACTGATTTGGACGTGATCGTGTTCTCTGTTAGCCAAAAAACGTCAGTAATTTGTTTCATAATATTTACTGAGGTTGTGTGAGAAAAACACAGGCATGTTTGTTTTGGACTGGATTAAAATCACAAAGTACACTTGTGAAACACAAACTCGTCCAAATTTTGAAGTGGTAAAGCTGTGAGCATATTCATCAGTATTGAATAGGTCAGATATTTTCCAAATATTTGGAAGTGAGGCCTCATTCTCGGAAAAGGATCTTCCTATTACCTTTCTTACACCTACCAATTTCACAAACTCTGTGTTTCCTCATGAATGAAAGAGAACTTCAGTGATCTCAGCATTAAGAGCATGTTGTGTTGTTTCAAAGCCGCTGTTGCTAGGTAACAGGGCGTTGAGGGCCTAGTCAGATCATACGTGGTCATATGATGCAATCCATAGAGGCTGTCATGGTGTGAGGCTTGAAGTTAACCCTTAAAATGGACCTCAAATATTATCTAATCTAAAAGTACATTTTTATTTAGTTTCAGCTATATTTCAAGTATTAAACATGGTTTTGGTTTTGGTTTTAGTTAACGATAGCAACATTGATTGATAGATTTTTTTTTTCTTCTTGTGCCATTGAATAAAATGCCAGTGACACAGATGGAACAACAGCAGGCATCATTTTACTAGATGCTGTGAAGTGTGCAGATTTATTAGTGGGGTGCCTGAGAGACCCACAGTCAGCCTGCTCGAGTCTCAGCGGCCAAGAGCAGGCAGTGGTCAGCTTAATTTGTCCTCTTAGAATAACCAAATGTTCTGTTTTCAGAATTAAAATGAACTTCTCCCTCTCTGTTCTTTCAGATAAAAAAAGAATATGGAAATAATGTGGTGCCGGCTTTTCCACCAAAGAAGATCTTCACTCTCACACTGGCTGAAGTCGATCAGAGGAGAGAACAGCTAGAGAAGTACATGCAAGCTGGTAAGAAAAACATTCTTTTACCTGGAAAGTTCACATTAAAAATGATCTTTGTTACTTGATGTCCATTTGTTTTATCTTTGAGCTTATCTATATGCTAGTGTACTCCTAAAATTTACAAAATTCACTTAACAGATATACACTACCGTTCACAAGTTTAGGGATGGTGAGATTTTTTTTTTTTTTTTTTTTTTTATCTTCTGCTCACCAAGGCTGTATTTATTTGATCCAAAATACAGTTAAAACTGTAATATTGTGAAATATTATTACAATTTAAAATATCTTTATATATATATATATATATATATATATATATATATATATATATATATATATATATATATATATATATATATATATATATTATTAAAATTCCTTTGATGGCAATTGAATTTTCAGCATCATTTCTTTGACGGCAAAAATGTTGATGACTCATCCTGCACTGCACAGATTTCTGTCCAATCGAATGCTCAATAGAATGCGACTGCAAGTTGCAAGCCATGACTCATGGCTGTGATTTAAGCCTGTTGGCTATTAAAAAAAAACACCCTGTTTCAACTGGAAATGCGTCAACAGTATAGAAAACTTGTTTGTCAGCCTTAATCCTTCGTATGGGGTTTTATGTCTTGACATTTCTGCTCTTCCTGAAGAGGATGGAGCTATGATAATGTTCCACATCATCATTCCTGAAAACATCAGGCACACTACATGAAAGAGGGCTATCAATATTGTACAGCGTTAGGAATTTTGCCCTGCATGTCATTTAACAGGTTATAGGTGAGTTTTTCTGAACACAAAAGGAAATCAGCAGTGCTGGCAGCACCAAGAGCCGTTTGCTCTAATCCATTCCAGCACTGGCACTATCCATCGAACAAGCTAAGCCTTGTTGAGCTTATTTGCTCACAGTCTGGAGCGGCTCTTGGCTGGGGCTCCCGCAGTTACATCACTGAGAAACATGGTTATGGAAAATTAACCGACACAAACACACAAGCTGTTCAAGAGTGAATATTTTGTTAGTTTGTACAAATGTTTTGCGGTTGTTTGCTCGTGTGCTATATTGGAAGTAAAAGTAAACGGTATAGTTTATGTTGGTCATTTTGCCTCCAGCATCTTTTTTCCCACAAAACTCAGTCAGGGAGCCATGGTGGTATTTTCAAAGAAAAAGTATGCATTGTATTTTCAGATTAGTTTGAGTTAACGTGATTTTTGATAAATGAATTTTGAAACATTGAGTTTTAGGTTATAGTTCAATTGAGACGAAACACAAGATTAAGAAAGTTGGTTTAAAATTGTACCTTAAGGAGGTACACAAAAATATTCTGACAATCAATCTACAAATGTTTCCATACAAAATTTGTACTTTGAACTTTTTAAAGGACAGACCAACCACTTATCTAATACTTTGATTAAAACACTGGTGGAAATGGTGTGTTCAATTTGTTTAAGTGAATTGGTTGGGAGGTTTGTTTTGATGAGCTTGTTAAAACAAATTGATCATTTGAATCATTGTTGAAGCCCTTGCGCTTCTTTTTATGGGTACTTTTTGATAGTGAAAAACAGTACCGTTCAAAAGTTTGGGGGTGGTAAATTGTTTAAAGATTTTGAAAGAATTCTCTTATGGTCACCGAGGCTGAATTTTCAGCATCATTGCTCCAGAAATCAGTATTATGCTGAGCTGGTGCTCAAGAAACATTTATTATTATTATTATTATTATTATTATTATTATCAATGTTGAAAACAATTGTTGCTTAATAGTTTTAAGCAACAATTACCTGCTTAATAGTTTTTCTGGAAACTATGATACTTTTTTCATGATTCTTTGATTTATAGAAAGTTCAAAAGAATTGCCATTATAAATGAATTGAAATGGATATCTATAATAGATATCTAAATTAATAATGTAAAAGCCTTTACTGTCACTTTTGAGCAATTTTATGCATCCCTGCTCTGAATTAAAGGAGTCATTTCTTTAAAAAATCTATCTTACTGACCCCAATGGTTGGATAAATGTTTATTTTATTCATTATGTATTGTATACATTTATGTGTTTCCATAGCGTGCTATTCTGATATGAGAGTATAATAGTAAAAACAGTGACCCCATAAGTAGATTCAGTTTATTTAACTACATTTTTATATTAGCTTTAAACCTTTAATGATGAGCTTTTCTCCCTGCAGTGCGTCAGGACCCCATTCTGGGATCCAGCGAGGTGTTCAACAGCTTTTTGAGAAAAGCTCAACAGGTAGAATTTCTATATTATTTTTGTTTATTGAAAGTGTTTATTCTAATTTGAAAATTAATTATGATCATTGTAAATATAGTAGTTTAAATTCTGCTATTTGAAATATTGTAAACATAGGCTACATATGAAAACTTATTGTAAGATTGTATGATTATTGGTAATTGTCGCATGATTGTCCACTTAAGCATTTCAGAGGGGTTCTTTCAAAATATAACTGAATTAGGTTTCCCTTTCCATGGTCAAAAATGTTTAGGCCATTTTGCTATTAGCTTCTCTATTTGAATAATTGCTGATATGTCTTTAAAATTTTGTGGTGTCTAAATACAGAAGTGACATAGTTGCCTGTCATAAACCTTAAAAGGTTAGTTCACCCAAAACCTAAAATTAATTCATATGAATTTAGTCCAAAATTTCTGTAGAGACTGGATTGCTTTAAATGATCAACAGATGAAAATGAGTCTTTTATTTACATATAAACATTGATTTAGCGAACATGAACAAAAGCTCAACCGAACCTGCTTGACACGCTAGAACTAAGCTCATTGGTTCTTGCTAAAGCTCAAACGTGCTGCCTAACATGAGAATGAACATCATTGGTTCTCACACCAAGCAAGCATAATTGAGCTTCCAAATTCAATCTGTTAATCCATCAAGTCTCTTCCGAAAATTTGGACTAAACCTCTCAATTCCTATTGATTAGTTTTATGATCTTTTTATGAACTTGAAGTGTCAAAGTGGTAGTTGCAAAGCTGCCAATGGGAAGAACAGAAAGCTCTCAGATTTCATCAAAAATATCTTAATTTGTGTTTCGAAGATGAACAAAAGTGAGGGTGAGTAATTAATGACAGAATTTTCATTTTTGGGTGAACTATCCCTTTAACTATCCCATTAATGCTAAGAATTCAAAACACTGTAAAAAAATGTTATATAAATATATATATATATATATATATATATATATATATATATATATATATATATATATGCCTAGTCATCCAGTATAAGAATTAAATATTGGTGGGTCTGATATATCTCATTTCCTGTATCATCATGTGTGCTGAATGAAGAACCGGTTCATGTTCCTCTCTGTTCACTTCCTTACATTCAAGTACCATTCTGTACTAAATTTGTTGCCTGAATCACATAGGTTGCATTCATTCTTTGGGAATTTCATCTCCCAGCCCACATAGATTTTTGGTAATTTTGCTGTCAGATCCTGTTCGTCCCCCAGCTGCCCATCAGAGAGCAGTCTGCAGAAACAGAATAAGAGATTAGAATTGGCCTTGTGTTTTCATTTTTTCAAATCTCTGTAAAGATCAGCTGCTGCTCTGAGACCCTCTGCCTCAGTGGGAGATGAAAATAAAGATGAAAAACCGCACTCTCTAGTAGCATCTCATAAATATTTATTTACCATGTCCACACAGACGCGTTTCGGCCTAAGCCATCATCAGTGAGTGTGTGGTGTGAAACAAAGAGATTGCTTTTCAACATTACAGGTGAACCCCATTAACATCCAATCAGCAACGTCAGGTGCATCAAGTTTCCAACATAAGACAACGAAAAACATGAAAATCAAATTAATAAACTTAAATTACAAATTAAATTGTATTACAAAAAACAGTTTAACGTCAGTAGCCTACGTTATCAAAACGAATCATAAACAATGCTCAAAAAAAGAAGAAAAGAAAAAAGAAAACAAATATATAAGGAAATAAATATATCCAATATAGTAAACTTGTCACAAAGACCACTCAGTGTGGTAGAGACTGACGTTCTGTCAAAAGGTCTTTCTTTTGTTCCTTCTAAATATACTGATCCCTTTTTGACCAAAATTGAACTTTTTAAATTCTTTAGATCAATTAAATTGAAGTCATTTTTTACTTATGGAACCAGCTCAGTCCAGCCCACAGTTAGAACCTATCCTAAAGAACATTTGGAGAAGAGCCGTTTTCGGCCAAAAAGTACATTTATGCCCCCTGTATCCAACCCTTTGGTTCAGACGTTCTGCCGGTTGGTTGATCAGGATGTTTTTCATCTATTTACAAGAGATCGACATTTTTATCCTACCCTTTCGACTAGAGAACGTGAAGCTTTGCGGGCTCTTAGTGAAGATGTCTCGATTGTAATTAAGCCTGCTGATAAGGGTGGTGCGGTTGTAATACAAGACAAGGATTCATACCGCAATGAAATTTTGAATCAACTTGGAGATCAGGAATTTTATTCTTCTCTTACTTGTGATCCGACGAGTCGTTTCTTCAATATGATAAAAAGAACTCTGATTGGTGGTGAATCAGACAATCACATCACTAAGGAAGAATTTAACTTTTTATTGCAAACTCATCCAGTACGACCGGTATTTTATACCTTGCCGAAAATCCACAAAAAATGTGTAGGAATTATTCCAGGCCGTCCAATCGTGGCCGGTTGCCAATCCCTAACTGAACCCATTTCTCAGTATGTAGACTGGTACATTAAGCCAATTGTCTGGACATTACCTTCCTATTTAAGGGACACTACTGATTTTTTGAGTAAACTGACAAATGTCCATATATCTGATGATGATTTGTTATGCACTATGGATGTAACTCTGTACACCAATATTCCACATGATCTAGGTTTATGTGCATTGGAACATTATCTAAAATCTAGAGATGTTGATAAGCCTCCTACAACGTTTCTGTGGGATCTGGCACATACAGTGCTGACAATGAACTATTTCAAATTTGAGAACAGTTTTTATCATCAGGTTAAAGGCACAGCGATGGGATCTCCATTTGCCCCTAACTATGCAAACCTATTTATGGGCAAGTTTGAAGCAGACTTTGTTTATTCTCCAAGTAATATTTTCCATCACTGTTTGAAATGTTGGTTTCGATATATTGATGATGTGTTTTTCATTTTCAGTGGAACAGTTGAAGAACTAAATCTATTTCATGAATTTCTAAATTCCAGACTTGACTCCATACGATTTTCCTTGGAACACAGTATGTCTTCTATATCCTTTCTTGACGTTAAGATTTTTAGATCTACTGGACAGGCTTTACAGACAACAGTATTTCGTAAATAATAATTTTTTACATTCAAAAAGTTACCATCCTCCATCTATGAAAAAAAGCCTCCCGTATAGTCAGTTTTTGCGTATAAAGAGGATTTGTAGTACTGATGAAGAATTCGAAAACCAGGTGAAAGTAGTATATGATCGTTTCCTTTCTAAAGGTTACGACAGTGTAAATCTCGATTCAAGTTTGGATAGGGTACGTGGCATTGAACGTAAATCACTTTTTCAGAAAAAAACAGCTACTATAGACAATCGAGTGGTCTTATCTACAACTTTTTCTCCCCTTTCGGGTGAGATTAAATCAATAGTAAATAAGCACTGGCATGTTTTATCTAGTGATACACAGATTGGCCAGTCCTTTCAGAACCCTCCACTTTTTGCCTATAAGAGGTCGCGTAATTTGAGAGATATGTTAGTCAGAGCTGATTCTTACACTCCGCCTACTAACTGGCTTACAGCCCTTGATCCGGGCAATTTTCCTTGTAGGAGTTGCGCAAATTGTAATGCGATGATTACAGGTAATTCTTTCCTACATCCACGGACTGGCAAGAAATTCTCTGTGAGAGGGAGAATTACTTGCCGCACGTCCTTTGTTGTGTATTTACTTAAATGTCCATGTGGGCTTTGTTATGTGGGTAAAACAAAAAGAGAGTTGAGAATAAGACTACACGAACATAAAAGTAACATACGTAATCACGACATTAAGTCACCAGTGGCTAGACATTTTAATGAATTTGGGCATGACATTTGTACGTTGAAATTTCAAGGCATCGAGTTAGTTCAATCTTTTCAACGGGGTGGGGATAGGGAGCGCTATCTCCTTCAACGAGAGGCTTTTTGGATTTATACGCTTCAAACGGTATACCCAAATGGTCTAAATGAAGAATTGACGTTAAACTGTTTCTTGTAAACAATTTAAATTTATTAATTTGATTTTCATGTTTAACTTGTTGTTTATTTCTGTTTTTTATTTTTATTTATTCATTTATTTCCTTATATATTTGTTTTCTTTTTTCTTTTCTTCTTTTTTTGAGCATTGTTTATGATTCGTTTTGATAACGTAGGCTACTGACGTTAAACTGTTTTTTGTAATACAATTTAATTTGTAATTTAAGTTTATTAATTTGATTTTCATGTTTTTCGTGGTCTTATGTTGGGAACTTGATGCACCTGACGTTGCTGATTGGATGTTAATGGGGTTCACCTTTAATGTTGAAAAGCAATCTCT